>CAMAPE010000011.1:5490000-6690000 GCA_945859875.1 Cuscuta europaea | reverse complement strand
AAGACTTATATCTTTGTTTCTATTAATAATTTGGACTTGAGTCCTGAAGAAGAATTGTGTTTATTTACGATAGGAACCCAATGCAACTCGTATTTCAGCATTCCCATAATGTATTCACAATTTAAGCCAATCTCCGTAACATGGTTGATTTAGTAAACCTAAAGAGTATGCACCTGAGTGAAAGACGTATATCTTTGTTTCTATTAATAATTTGGACTTGAGTCCCGAAGAAGAATTGTGTATATTTACGATAGGAACCCAACACAACTTGTATTTCAGCATGCCCATAATGTATTCAAAATTTAAGCCAATCTCCGTAACACGGTTCATTTAGTAAACCTGAAGAGTATGCACCTGAGTGAAAGACTTATATCTTTGTTTCTATTAATAATTTGGACTTGAGTCCTGAAGAAGAATTGTGTTTATTTACGATAGGAACCCAATGCAACTCGTATTTCAGCATTCCCATAATGTATTCACAATTTAAGCCAATCTCCGTAACATGGTTGATTTAGTAAACCTAAAGAGTATGCACCTGAGTGAAAGACGTATATCTTTGTTTCTATTAATAATTTGGACTTGAGTCCCGAAGAAGAATTGTGTATATTTACGATAGGAACCCAACACAACTTGTATTTCAGCATGCCCATAATGTATTCAAAATTTAAGCAAATCTCCGTAACACGGTTGATTTAGTAAACCTCAAGAGTATGCACCTGGGTGAAAGACTTATATCTTTGTTTCTATTAATAATTTGGACTTGAGTCCTGAAGAAGAATTGTGTATATTTACGATAGGAACCCAACGCAACTCGTATTTCAACATGCCCATAATGTATTCAAAATTTAAGCCAATCTCCGTAACACGGTTCATTTAGTAAACCTCAAGAGTATGCACCTGAGTGAAATACGTATATCTTTGTTTCTATTAATAATTTTGACTTGAGTCCTGAAGAAGAATTGTGTATATTTACGATAGGAACTCAACGCAACTTGTATTTCAGCATTCCCATAATGTATTAACAATTTAAGGCAATCTCCGTAACACGGTTGATTTAGTAAACCTGAAGAGTATGCACCTGAGTGAAAGACTTATATCTTTGTTTCTATTAATAATTTGGACTTGAGTCCTGAAGAAGAATTGTGTATATTTACGATAGGAACCCAATGCAACTCGAATTTCAGCATGCCCATAATGTATTCAAAATTTAAGCCAATCTCCGTAACACGGTTCATTTAGTAAACCTGAAGAGTATGCACCTGAGTGAAAGACTTATATCTTTGTTTCTATTAATAATTTGGACTTGAGTCCTGAAGAAGAATTGTGTTTATTTATGATAGGAACCCAATGCAACTCGTATTTCAGCATTCCCATAATGTATTCACAATTTAAGCCAATCTCCGTAACATGGTTGATTTAGTAAACCTGAAGAGTATGCACCTGAGTGAAAGACGTATATCTTTGTTTCTATTAATAATTTGGACTTGAGTCCCGAAGAAGAATTGTGTATATTTACGATAGGAACCCAACACAACTTGTATTTCAGCATGCCCATAATGTATTCAAAATTTAAGCCAATCTCCGTAACACGGTTCATTTAGTAAACCTGAAGAGTATGCACCTGAGTGAAAGACTTATATCTTTGTTTCTATTAATAATTTGGACTTGAGTCCTGAAGAAGAATTGTGTTTATTTACGATAGGAACCCAATGCAACTCGTATTTCAGCATTCCCATAATGTATTCACAATTTAAGCCAATCTCCGTAACATGGTTGATTTAGTAAACCTAAAGAGTATGCACCTGAGTGAAAGACGTATATCTTTGTTTCTATTAATAATTTGGACTTGAGTCCCGAAGAAGAATTGTGTATATTTACGATAGGAACCCAACACAACTTGTATTTCAGCATGCCCATAATGTATTCAAAATTTAAGCCAATCTCCGTAACACGGTTCATTTAGTAAACCTGAAGAGTATGCACCTGAGTGAAAGACTTATATCTTTGTTTCTATTAATAATTTGGACTTGAGTCCTGAAGAAGAATTGTGTTTATTTACGATAGGAACCCAATGCAACTCGTATTTCAGCATTCCCATAATGTATTCACAATTTAAGCCAATCTCCGTAACATGGTTGATTTAGTAAACCTAAAGAGTATGCACCTGAGTGAAAGACGTATATCTTTGTTTCTATTAATAATTTGGACTTGAGTCCCGAAGAAGAATTGTGTATATTTACGATAGGAACCCAACACAACTTGTATTTCAGCATGCCCATAATGTATTCAAAATTTAAGCAAATCTCCGTAACACGGTTGATTTAGTAAACCTCAAGAGTATGCACCTGGGTGAAAGACTTATATCTTTGTTTCTATTAATAATTTGGACTTGAGTCCTGAAGAAGAATTGTGTATATTTACGATAGGAACCCAACGCAACTCGTATTTCAACATGCCCATAATGTATTCAAAATTTAAGCCAATCTCCGTAACACGGTTCATTTAGTAAACCTCAAGAGTATGCATCTGAGTGAAAGACGTATATCTTTGTTTCTATTAATAATTTGGACTTGAGTCCTGAAGAAGAATTGTGTATATTTACGATAGGAACCCAATGCAACTCGTATTTCAGCATGCCCATAATGTATTCAAAATTTAAGCCAATCTCCGTAACACGGTTCATTTAGTAAACCTGAAGAGTATGCACCTGAGTGAAAGACGTATATCTTTGTTTCTATTAATAATTTGGACTTGAGTCCTGAAGAAGAATTGTGTATATTTACGATAGGAACCCAACACAACTTGTATTTCAGCATGCCCATAATGTATTCAAAATTTAAGCAAATCTCCGTAACACGGTTGATTTAGTAAACCTCAAGAGTATGCACCTGGGTGAAAGACTTATATCTTTGTTTCTATTAATAATTTGGACTTGAGTCCTGAAGAAGAATTGTGTATATTTACGATAGGAACCCAACGCAACTCGTATTTCAACATGCCCATAATGTATTCAAAATTTAAGCCAATCTCCGTAACACGGTTCATTTAGTAAACCTCAAGAGTATGCATCTGAGTGAAAGACGTATATCTTTGTTTCTATTAATAATTTGGACTTGAGTCCTGAAGAATAATTGTGTATATTTACGATAGGAACTCAACGCAACTTGTATTTCAGCATTCCCATAATGTATTCACAATTTAAGGGAATCTCCGTAACACGGTTGATTTAGTAAACCTGAAGAGTATGCACCTGAGTGAAAGACTTATATCTTTGTTTCTATTAATAATTTGGACTTGAGTCCTAAAGAAGAATTGTGTATAATTACGATAGGAACCCAACGCAACTCGTATTTCAACATGCCCATAATGTATTCAAAATTTAAGCCAATCTCCGTAACACGGTTCATTTAGTAAACCTCAAGAGTATGCACCTGAGTGAAATACGTATATCTTTGTTTCTATTAATAATTTTGACTTGAGTCCTGAAGAAGAATTGTGTATATTTACGATAGGAACTCAACGCAACTTGTATTTCAGCATTCCCATAATGTATTAACAATTTAAGGCAATCTCCGTAACACGGTTGATTTAGTAAACCTGAAGAGTATGCACCTGAGTAAAAGACTTATATCTTTGTTTCTATTAATAATTTGGACTTGAGTCCTGAAGAAGAATTGTGTATATTTACGATAGGAACCCAATGCAACTCGAATTTCAGCATGCCCATAATGTATTCAAAATTTAAGCCAATCTCCGTAACACGGTTCATTTAGTAAACCTGAAGAGTATGCACCTGAGTGAAAGACTTATATCTTTGTTTCTATTAATAATTTGGACTTGAGTCCTGAAGAAGAATTGTGTTTATTTATGATAGGAACCCAATGCAACTCGTATTTCAGCATTCCCATAATGTATTCACAATTTAAGCCAATCTCCGTAACATGGTTGATTTAGTAAACCTGAAGAGTATGCACCTGAGTGAAAGACGTATATCTTTGTTTCTATTAATAATTTGGACTTGAGTCCCGAAGAAGAATTGTGTATATTTACGATAGGAACCCAACACAACTTGTATTTCAGCATGCCCATAATGTATTAAAAATTTAAGCAAATCTCCGTAACACGGTTGATTTAGTAAACCTCAAAAGTATGCACCTGGGTGAAAGACTTATATCTTTGTTTCTATTAATAATTTGGACTTGAGTCCTGAAGAAGAATTGTGTATATTTACGATAGGAACCCAACGCAACTCGTATTTCAACATGCCCATAATGTATTCAAAATTTAAGCCAATCTCCGTAACACGGTTCATTTAGTAAACCTCAAGAGTATGCATCTGAGTGAAAGACATATATCTTTGTTTCTATTAATAATTTGGACTTGAGTCCTGAAGAAGAATTGTGTATATTTACAATAGGAACTCAACGCAACTTGTATTTCAGCATTCCCATAATGTATTCACAATTTAAGGCAATCTCCGTAACACGGTTGATTTAGTAAACCTGAAGAGTATGCACCTGAGTGAAAGACTTATATCTTTGTTTCTATTAATAATTTGGACTTGAGTCCTGAAGAAGAATTGTGTATATTTACGATAAGAACCCAATGCAACTCGAATTTCAGCATGCCCATAATGTATTCAAAATTTAAGCCAATCTCCGTAACACGGTTGATTTAGTAAACCTGAAGAGTATGCACCTGAGTGAAAGACGTATATCTTTGTTTCTATTAATAATTTGGACTTGAGTCCTGAAGAATAATTGTGTATATTTACGATAGGAACCCAACGCAACTCGTATTTCAGCATTCCCATAATGTATTCACAATTTAAGCCAATCTCCGTAACACGGTTGATTTAGTAAACCTGAAGAGTATGCACCTGAGTGAAAGACTTATATCTTTGTTTATATTAATAATTTGGACTTGAGTCCTGAAGAAGAATTGTGTATAATTACGATAGGAACCCAACGCAACTCGTATTTCAACATGCCCATAATGTATTCAAAATTTAAGCCAATCTCCGTAACACGGTTCATTTAGTAAACCTCAAGAGTATGCACCTGAGTGAAATACGTATATCTTTGTTTCTATTAATAATTTTGACTTGAGTCCTGAAGAAGAATTGTGTATATTTACGATAGGAACTCAACGCAACTTGTATTTCAGCATTCCCATAATGTATTAACAATTTAAGGCAATCTCCGTAACACGGTTGATTTAGTAAACCTGAAGAGTATGCACCTGAGTGAAAGACTTATATCTTTGTTTCTATTAATAATTTGGACTTGAGTCCTGAAGAAGAATTGTGTATATTTACGATAGGAACCCAATGCAACTCGAATTTCAGCATGCCCATAATGTATTCAAAATTTAAGCCAATCTCCGTAACACGGTTCATTTAGTAAACCTGAAGAGTATGCACCTGAGTGAAAGACTTATATCTTTGTTTCTATTAATAATTTGGACTTGAGTCCTGAAGAAGAATTGTGTTTATTTACGATAGGAACCCAATGCAACTCGTATTTCAGCATTCCCATAATGTATTCACAATTTAAGCCAATCTCCGTAACATGGTTGATTTAGTAAACCTGAAGAGTATGCACCTGAGTGAAAGACGTATATCTTTGTTTCTATTAATAATTTGGACTTGAGACCCGAAGAAGAATTGTGTATATTTACGATAGGAACCCAACACAACTTGTATTTCAGCATGCCCATAATGTATTCAAAATTTAAGCAAATCTCCGTAACACGGTTGATTTAGTAAACCTCAAGAGTATGCACCTGGGTGAAAGACTTATATCTTTGTTTCTATTAATAATTTGGACTTGAGTCCTGAAGAAGAATTGTGTATATTTACGATAGGAACCCAACGCAACTCGTATTTCAACATGCCCATAATGTATTCAAAATTTAAGCCAATCTCCGTAACACGGTTCATTTAGTAAACCTCAAGAGTATGCATCTGAGTGAAAGACGTATATCTTTGTTTCTATTAATAATTTGGACTTGAGTCCTGAAGAAGAATTGTGTATATTTACGATAGGAACTCAACGCAACTTATATTTCAGCATTCCCATAATGTATTCACAATTTAAGGCAATCTCCGTAACACGGTTGATTTAGTAAACCTGAAGAGTATGCACCTGAGTGAAAGACTTATATCTTTGTTTCTATTAATAATTTGGACTTGAGTCCTGAAGAAGAATTGTGTATATTTACGATAGGAACCCAACACAACTTGTATTTCAGCATGCCCATAATGTATTCAAAATTTAAGCAAATCTCCGTAACACGGTTGATTTAGTAAACCTCAAGAGTATGCACCTGGGTGAAAGACTTATATCTTTGTTTCTATTAATAATTTGGACTTGAGTCCTGAAGAAGAATTGTGTATATTTACGATAGGAACCCAACGCAACTCGTATTTCAACATGCCCATAATGTATTCAAAATTTAAGCCAAACTCCGTAACACGGTTCATTTAGTAAACCTCAAGAGTATGCATCTGAGTGAAAGACGTATATCTTTGTTTCTATTAATAATTTGGACTTGAGTCCTGAAGAAGAATTGTGTATATTTACGATAGGAACTCAACGCAACTTGTATTTCAGCATTCCCATAATGTATTCACAATTTAAGGGAATCTCCGTAACACGGTTGATTTAGTAAACCTGAAGAGTATGCACCTGAGTGAAAGACTTATATCTTTGTTTCTATTAATAATTTGGACTTGAGTCCTGAAGAAGAATTGTGTATATTTACGATAGGAACCCAATGCAACTCGAATTTCAGCATGCCCATAATGTATTCAAAATTTAAGCCAATCTCCGTAACACGGTTCATTTAGTAAACCTGAAGAGTATGCACCTGAGTGAAAGACTTATATCTTTGTTTCTATTAATAATTTGGACTTGAGTCCTGAAGAAGAATTGTGTTTATTTACGATAGGAACCCAATGCAACTCGTATTTCAGCATTCCCATAATGTATTCACAATTTAAGCCAATCTCCGTAACATGGTTGATTTAGTAAACCTGAAGAGTATGCACCTGAGTGAAAGACGTATATCTTTGTTTCTATTAATAATTTGGACTTGAGTCCTGAAGAAGAATTGTGTATATTTACGATAGGAACCCAATGCAACTCGTATTTCAGCATGCCCAAAATGTATTCAAAATTTAAGCCAATCTCCGTAACACGGTTCATTTAGTAAACCTGAAGAGTATGCACCTGAGTGAAAGACGTATATCTTTGTTTCTATTAATAATTTGGACTTGAGTCCTGAAGAATAATTGTGTATATTTACGATAGGAACCCAACCCAACGCAACTCGTATTTCAGCATTCCCATAATGTATTCACAATTTAAGCCAATCTCCGTAACACGGTTGATTTAGTAAACCTGAAGAGTATGCACCTGAGTGAAAGACTTATATCTTTGTTTATATTAATAATTTGGACTTGAGTCCTGAAGAAGAATTGTGTATAATTACGATAGGAACCCAACGCAACTCGTATTTCAACATGCCCATAATGTATTCAAAATTTAAGCCAATCTCCGTAACACGGTTCATTTAGTAAACCTCAAGAGTATGCACCTGAGTGAAATACGTATATCTTTGTTTCTATTAATAATTTTGACTTGAGTCCTGAAGAAGAATTGTGTATATTTACGATAGGAACTCAACGCAACTTGTATTTCAGCATTCCCATAATGTATTAACAATTTAAGGCAATCTCCGTAACACGGTTGATTTAGTAAACCTGAAGAGTATGCACCTGAGTGAAAGACTTATATCTTTGTTTCTATTAATAATTTGGACTTGAGTCCTGAAGAAGAATTGTGTATATTTACGATAGGAACCCAATGCAACTCGAATTTCAGCATGCCCATAATGTATTCAAAATTTAAGCCAATCTCCGTAACACGGTTCATTTAGTAAACCTGAAGAGTATGCACCTGAGTGAAAGACTTATATCTTTGTTTCTATTAATAATTTGGACTTGAGTCCTGAAGAAGAATTGTGTTTATTTACGATAGGAACCCAATGCAACTCGTATTTCAGCATTCCCATAATGTATTCACAATTTAAGCCAATCTCCGTAACATGGTTGATTTAGTAAACCTGAAGAGTATGCACCTGAGTGAAAGACGTATATCATTGTTTCTATTAATAATTTGGACTTGAGTCCTGAAGAAGAATTGTGTATATTTACGATAGGAACCCAATGCAACTCGTATTTCAGCATGCCCAAAATGTATTCAAAATTTAAGCCAATCTCCGTAACACGGTTCATTTAGTAAACCTGAAGAGTATGCACCTGAGTGAAAGACGTATATCTTTGTTTCTATTAATAATTTGGACTTGAGTCCTGAAGAATAATTGTGTATATTTACGATAGGAACCCAACGCAACTCGTATTTCAGCATTCCCATAATGTATTCACAATTTAAGCCAATCTCCGTAACACGGTTGATTTAGTAAACCTGAAGAGTATGCACCTGAGTGAAAGACTTATATCTTTGTTTATATTAATAATTTGGACTTGAGTCCTGAAGAAGAATTGTGTATAATTACGATAGGAACCCAACGCAACTCGTATTTCAACATGCCCATAATGTATTCAAAATTTAAGCCAATCTCCGTAACACGGTTCATTTAGTAAACCTCAAGAGTATGCACCTGAGTGAAATACGTATATCTTTGTTTCTATTAATAATTTTGACTTGAGTCCTGAAGAAGAATTGTGTATATTTACGATAGGAACTCAACGCAACTTGTATTTCAGCATTCCCATAATGTATTAACAATTTAAGGCAATCTCCGTAACACGGTTGATTTAGTAAACCTGAAGAGTATGCACCTGAGTGAAAGACGTATATCTTTGTTTCTATTAATAATTTGGACTTGAGTCCTGAAGAATAATTGTGTATATTTACGATAGGAACCCAACGCAACTCGTATTTCAGCATTCCCATAATGTATTCACAATTTAAGCCAATCTCCGTAACACGGTTGATTTAGTAAACCTGAAGAGTATGCACCTGAGTGAAAGACTTATATCTTTGTTTATATTAATAATTTGGACTTGAGTCCTGAAGAAGAATTGTGTATAATTACGATAGGAACCCAACGCAACTCGTATTTCAACATGCCCATAATGTATTCAAAATTTAAGCCAATCTCCGTAACACGGTTCATTTAGTAAACCTCAAGAGTATGCACCTGAGTGAAATACGTATATCTTTGTTTCTATTAATAATTTTGACTTGAGTCCTGAAGAAGAATTGTGTATATTTACGATAGGAACTCAACGCAACTTGTATTTCAGCATTCCCATAATGTATTAACAATTTAAGGCAATCTCCGTAACACGGTTGATTTAGTAAACCTGAAGAGTATGCACCTGAGTGAAAGACGTATATCTTTGTTTCTATTAATAATTTGGACTTGAGTCCTGAAGAATAATTGTGTATATTTACGATAGGAACTCAACGCAACTTGTATTTCAGCATTCCCATAATGTATTCACAATTTAAGGCAATCTCCGTAACACGGTTGATTTAGTAAACCTGAAGAGTATGCACCTGAATGAAAGACTTATATCTTTGTTTCTATTAATAATTTGGACTTGAGTCCTGAAGAAGAATTGTGTATATTTACGATAGGAACCCAATGCAACTCGAATTTCAGCATGCCCATAATGTATTCAAAATTTAAGCCAATTTCCGTAACACGGTTGATTTAGTAAACCTGAAGAGTATGCACCTGAGTGAAAGACGTATATCTTTGTTTCTATTAATAATTTGGACTTGAGTCCTGAAGAATAATTGTGTATATTTACGATAGGAACCCAACGCAACTCGTATTTCAGCATTCCCATAATGTATTCACAATTTAAGCCAATCTCCGTAACACGGTTGATTTAGTAAACCTGAAGAGTATGCACCTGAGTGAAAGACTTATATCTTTGTTTATATTAATAATTTGGACTTGAGTCCTGAAGAAGAATTGTGTATAATTACGATAGGAACCCAACGCAACTCGTATTTCAACATGCCCATAATGTATTCAAAATTTAAGCCAATCTCCGTAACACGGTTCATTTAGTAAACCTCAAGAGTATGCACCTGAGTGAAATACGTATATCTTTGTTTCTATTAATAATTTTGACTTGAGTCCTGAAGAAGAATTGTGTATATTTACGATAGGAACTCAACGCAACTTGTATTTCAGCATTCCCATAATGTATTAACAATTTAAGGCAATCTCCGTAACACGGTTGATTTAGTAAACCTGAAGAGTATGCACCTGAGTGAAAGACGTATATCTTTGTTTCTATTAATAATTTGGACTTGAGTCCTGAAGAATAATTGTGTATATTTACGATAGGAACCCAACGCAACTCGTATTTCAGCATTCCCATAATGTATTCACAATTTAAGCCAATCTCCGTAACACGGTTGATTTAGTAAACCTGAAGAGTATGCACCTGAGTGAAAGACTTATATCTTTGTTTATATTAATAATTTGGACTTGAGTCCTGAAGAAGAATTGTGTATAATTACGATAGGAACCCAACGCAACTCGTATTTCAACATGCCCATAATGTATTCAAAATTTAAGCCAATCTCCGTAACACGGTTCATTTAGTAAACCTCAAGAGTATGCACCTGAGTGAAATACGTATATCTTTGTTTCTATTAATAATTTTGACTTGAGTCCTGAAGAAGAATTGTGTATATTTACGATAGGAACTCAACGCAACTTGTATTTCAGCATTCCCATAATGTATTAACAATTTAAGGCAATCTCCGTAACACGGTTGATTTAGTAAACCTGAAGAGTATGCACCTGAGTGAAAGACGTATATCTTTGTTTCTATTAATAATTTGGACTTGAGTCCTGAAGAATAATTGTGTATATTTACGATAGGAACTCAACGCAACTTGTATTTCAGCATTCCCATAATGTATTCACAATTTAAGGCAATCTCCGTAACACGGTTGATTTAGTAAACCTGAAGAGTATGCACCTGAGTGAAAGACTTATATCTTTGTTTCTATTAATAATTTGGACTTGAGTCCTGAAGAAGAATTGTGTATATTTACGATAGGAACCCAACACAACTTGTATTTCAGCATGCCCATAATGTATTCAAAATTTAAGCAAATCTCCGTAACACGGTTGATTTAGTAAACCTCAAGAGTATGCACCTGGGTGAAAGACTTATATCTTTGTTTCTATTAATAATTTGGACTTGAGTCCTGAAGAAGAATTGTGTATATTTACGATAGGAACCCAACGCAACTCGTATTTCAACATGCCCATAATGTATTCAAAATTTAAGCCAAACTCCGTAACACGGTTCATTTAGTAAACCTCAAGAGTATGCATCTGAGTGAAAGACGTATATCTTTGTTTCTATTAATAATTTGGACTTGAGTCCTGAAGAAGAATTGTGTATATTTACGATAGGAACTCAACGCAACTTGTATTTCAGCATTCCCATAATGTATTCACAATTTAAGGGAATCTCCGTAACACGGTTGATTTAGTAAACCTGAAGAGTATGCACCTGAGTGAAAGACTTATATCTTTGTTTCTATTAATAATTTGGACTTGAGTCCTGAAGAAGAATTGTGTATAATTACGATAGGAACCCAACGCAACACGTATTTCAACATGCCCATAATGTATTCAAAATTTAAGCCAATCTCCGTAACACGGTTCATTTAGTAAACCTCAAGAGTATGCACCTGAGTGAAATACGTATATCTTTGTTTCTATTAATAATTTTGACTTGAGTCCTGAAGAAGAATTGTGTATATTTACGATAGGAACTCAACGCAACTTGTATTTCAGCATTCCCATAATGTATTAACAATTTAAGGCAATCTCCGTAACACGGTTGATTTAGTAAACCTGAAGAGTATGCACCTGAGTGAAAGACTTATATCATTGTTTCTATTAATAATTTGGACTTGAGTCCTGAAGAAGAATTGTGTATATTTACGATAGGAACCCAATGCAACTCGAATTTCAGCATGCCCATAATGTATTCAAAATTTAAGCCAATCTCCGTAACACGGTTCATTTAGTAAACCTGAAGAGTATGCACCTGAGTGAAAGACTTATATCTTTGTTTCTATTAATAATTTGGACTTGAGTCCTGAAGAAGAATTGTGTTTATTTACGATAGGAACCCAATGCAACTCGTATTTCGGCATTCCCATAATGTATTCACAATTTAAGCCAATCTCCGTAACATGGTTGATTTAGTAAACCTGAAGAGTATGCACCTGAGTGAAAGACGTATATCTTTGTTTCTATTAATAATTTGGACTTGAGTCCTAAAGAAGAATTGTGTATATTTACGATAGGAACCCAATGCAACTCGTATTTCAGCATGCCCAAAATGTATTCAAAATTTAAGCCAATCTCCGTAACACGGTTGATTTAGTAAACCTGAAGAGTATGCACCTGAGTGAAAGACTTATATCTTTGTTTATATTAATAATTTGGACTTGAGTCCTGAAGAAGAATTGTGTATAATTACGATAGGAACCCAACGCAACTCGTATTTCAACATGCCCATAATGTATTCAAAATTTAAGCCAATCTCCGTAACACGGTTCATTTAGTAAACCTCAAGAGTATGCACCTGAGTGAAATACGTATATCTTTGTTTCTATTAATAATTTTGACTTGAGTCCTGAAGAAGAATTGTGTATATTTACGATAGGAACTCAACGCAACTTGTATTTCAGCATTCCCATAATGTATTAACAATTTAAGGCAATCTCCGTAACACGGTTGATTTAGTAAACCTGAAGAGTATGCACCTGAGTGAAAGACGTATATCTTTGTTTCTATTAATAATTTGGACTTGAGTCCTGAAGAATAATTGTGTATATTTACGATAGGAACTCAACGCAACTTGTATTTCAGCATTCCCATAATGTATTCACAATTTAAGGCAATCTCCGTAACACGGTTGATTTAGTAAACCTGAAGAGTATGCACCTGAGTGAAAGACTTATATCTTTGTTTCTATTAATAATTTGGACTTGAGTCCTGAAGAAGAATTGTGTATATTTACGATAGGAACCCAACACAACTTGTATTTCAGCATGCCCATAATGTATTCAAAATTTAAGCAAATCTCCGTAACACGGTTGATTTAGTAAACCTCAAGAGTATGCACCTGGGTGAAAGACTTATATCTTTGTTTCTATTAATAATTTGGACTTGAGTCCTGAAGAAGAATTGTGTATATTTACGATAGGAACCCAACGCAACTCGTATTTCAACATGCCCATAATGTATTCAAAATTTAAGCCAAACTCCGTAACACGGTTCATTTAGTAAACCTCAAGAGTATGCATCTGAGTGAAAGACGTATATCTTTGTTTCTATTAATAATTTGGACTTGAGTCCTGAAGAAGAATTGTGTATATTTACGATAGGAACTCAACGCAACTTGTATTTCAGCATTCCCATAATGTATTCACAATTTAAGGGAATCTCCGTAACACGGTTGATTTAGTAAACCTGAAGAGTATGCACCTGAGTGAAAGACTTATATCTTTGTTTCTATTAATAATTTGGACTTGAGTCCTGAAGAAGAATTGTGTATAATTACGATAGGAACCCAACGCAACACGTATTTCAACATGCCCATAATGTATTCAAAATTTAAGCCAATCTCCGTAACACGGTTCATTTAGTAAACCTCAAGAGTATGCACCTGAGTGAAATACGTATATCTTTGTTTCTATTAATAATTTTGACTTGAGTCCTGAAGAAGAATTGTGTATATTTACGATAGGAACTCAACGCAACTTGTATTTCAGCATTCCCATAATGTATTAACAATTTAAGGCAATCTCCGTAACACGGTTGATTTAGTAAACCTGAAGAGTATGCACCTGAGTGAAAGACTTATATCATTGTTTCTATTAATAATTTGGACTTGAGTCCTGAAGAAGAATTGTGTATATTTACGATAGGAACCCAATGCAACTCGAATTTCAGCATGCCCATAATGTATTCAAAATTTAAGCCAATCTCCGTAACACGGTTCATTTAGTAAACCTGAAGAGTATGCACCTGAGTGAAAGACTTATATCTTTGTTTCTATTAATAATTTGGACTTGAGTCCTGAAGAAGAATTGTGTTTATTTACGATAGGAACCCAATGCAACTCGTATTTCGGCATTCCCATAATGTATTCACAATTTAAGCCAATCTCCGTAACATGGTTGATTTAGTAAACCTGAAGAGTATGCACCTGAGTGAAAGACGTATATCTTTGTTTCTATTAATAATTTGGACTTGAGTCCTAAAGAAGAATTGTGTATATTTACGATAGGAACCCAATGCAACTCGTATTTCAGCATGCCCAAAATGTATTCAAAATTTAAGCCAATCTCCGTAACACGGTTCATTTAGTAAACCTGAAGAGTATGCACCTGAGTGAAAGATGTATATCTTTGTTTCTATTAATAATTTGGACTTGAGTCCTGAAGAAGAATTGTGTATATTTACGATAGGAACCCAACACAACTTGTATTTCAGCATGCCCATAATGTATTCAAAATTTAAGCAAATCTCCGTAACACGGTTGATTTAGTAAACCTCAAGAGTATGCACCTGGGTGAAAGACTTATATCTTTGTTTCTATTAATAATTTGGACTTGAGTCCTGAAGAAGAATTGTGTATATTTACGATAGGAACCCAACGCAACTCGTATTTCAACATGCCCATAATGTATTCAAAATTTAAGCCAATCTCCGTAACACGGTTCATTTAGTAAACCTCAAGAGTATGCATCTGAGTGAAAGACGTATATCTTTGTTTCTATTAATAATTTGGACTTGAGTCCTGAAGAAGAATTGTGTATATTTACGATAGGAACTCAACGCAACTTGTATTTCAGCATTCCCATAATGTATTCACAATTTAAGGGAATCTCCGTAACACGGTTGATTTAGTAAACCTGAAGAGTATGCACCTGAGTGAAAGACTTATATCTTTGTTTCTATTAATAATTTGGACTTGAGTCCTGAAGAAGAATTGTGTATAATTACGATAGGAACCCAACGCAACTCGTATTTCAACATGCCCATAATGTATTCAAAATTTAAGCCAATCTCCGTAACACGGTTCATTTAGTAAACCTCAAGAGTATGCACCTGAGTGAAATACGTATATCTTTGTTTCTATTAATAATTTTGACTTGAGTCCTGAAGAAGAATTGTGTATATTTACGATAGGAACTCAACGCAACTTGTATTTCAGCATTCCCATAATGTATTAACAATTTAAGGGAATCTCCGTAACACGGTTGATTTAGTAAACCTGAAGAGTATGCACCTGAGTGAAAGACTTATATCTTTGTTTCTATTAATAATTTGGACTTGAGTCCTGAAGAAGAATTGTGTATATTTACGATAGGAACCCAATGCAACTCGAATTTCAGCATGCCCATAATGTATTCAAAATTTAAGCCAATCTCCGTAACGCGGTTCATTTAGTAAACCTGAAGAGTATGCACCTGAGTGAAAGACTTATATCTTTGTTTCTATTAATAATTTGGACTTGAGTCCTGAAGAAGAATTGTGTTTATTTACGATAGGAACCCAATGCAACTCGTATTTCAGCATTCCCATAATGTATTCACAATTTAAGCCAATCTCCGTAACATGGTTGATTTAGTAAACCTGAAGAGTATGCACCTGAGTGAAAGACGTATATCTTTGTTTCTATTAATAATTTGGACTTGAGTCCCGAAGAAGAATTGTGTATATTTACGATAGGAACCCAACACAACTTGTATTTCAGCATGCCCATAATGTATTCAAAATTTAAGCAAATCTCCGTAACACGGTTGATTTAGTAAACCTCAAGAGTATGCACCTGGGTGAAAGACTTATATCTTTGTTTCTCTTAATAATTTGGACTTGAGTCCTGAAGAAGAATTGTGTATATTTACGATAGGAACCCAACGCAACTCGTATTTCAACATGCCCATAATGTATTCAAAATATAAGCCAATCTCCGTAACACGGTTCATTTAGTAAACCTCAAGAGTATGCATCTGAGTGAAAGACGTATATCTTTGTTTCTATTAATAATTTGGACTTGAGTCCTGAAGAAGAATTGTGTATATTTACGATAGGAACTCAACGCAACTTGTATTTCAGCATTCCCATAATGTATTCACAATTTAAGGCAATCTCCGTAACACGGTTGATTTAGTAAACCTGAAGAGTATGCACCTGAGTGAAAGACTTATATCTTTGTTTCTATTAATAATTTGGACTTGAGTCCTGAAGAAGAATTGTGTATATTTACGATAAGAACCCAATGCAACTCGAATTTCAGCATGCCCATAATGTATTCAAAATTTAAGCCAATCTCCGTAACACGGTTGATTTAGTAAACCTGAAGAGTATGCACCTGAGTGAAAGACGTATATCTTTGTTTCTATTAATAATTTGGACTTGAGTCCTGAAGAATAATTGTGTATATTTACGATAGGAACCCAACGCAACTCGTATTTCAGCATTCCCATAATGTATTCACAATTTAAGCCAATCTCCGTAACACGGTTGATTTAGTAAACCTGAAGAGTATGCACCTGAGTGAAAGACTTATATCTTTGTTTATATTAATAATTTGGACTTGAGTCCTGAAGAAGAATTGTGTATAATTACGATAGGAACCCAACGCAACTCGTATTTCAACATGCCCATAATGTATTCAAAATTTAAGCCAATCTCCGTAACACGGTTCATTTAGTAAACCTCAAGAGTATGCACCTGAGTGAAATACGTATATCTTTGTTTCTATTAATAATTTTGACTTGAGTCCTGAAGAAGAATTGTGTATATTTACGATAGGAACTCAACGCAACTTGTATTTCAGCATTCCCATAATGTATTAACAATTTAAGGCAATCTCCGTAACACGGTTGATTTAGTAAACCTGAAGAGTATGCACCTGAGTGAAAGACTTATATCTTTGTTTCTATTAATAATTTGGACTTGAGTCCTGAAGAAGAATTGTGTATATTTACGATAGGAACCCAATGCAACTCGTATTTCAGCATTCCCATAATGTATTCACAATTTAAGCCAATCTCCGTAACATGGTTGATTTAGTAAACCTGAAGAGTATGCACCTGAGTGAAAGACGTATATCTTTGTTTCTATTAATAATTTGGACTTGAGTCCCGAAGAAGAATTGTGTATATTTACGATAGGAACCCAACACAACTTGTATTTCAGCATGCCCATAATGTATTCAAAATTTAAGCCAATCTCCGTAACACGGTTCATTTAGTAAACCTCAAGAGTATGCACCTGAGTGAAATACGTATATCTTTGTTTCTATTAATAATTTTGACTTGAGTCCTGAAGAAGAATTGTGTATATTTACGATAGGAACTCAACGCAACTTGTATTTCAGCATTCCCATAATGTATTAACAATTTAAGGCAATCTCCGTAACACGGTTGATTTAGTAAACCTGAAGAGTATGCACCTGAGTGAAAGACTTATATCTTTGTTTCTATTAATAATTTGGACTTGAGTCCTGAAGAAGAAATGTGTATATTTACGATAGGAACCCAATGCAACTCGAATTTCAGCATGCCCATAATGTATTCAAAATTTAAGCCAATCTCCGTAACACGGTTCATTTAGTAAACCTGAAGAGTATGCACCTGAGTGAAAGACTTATATCTTTGTTTCTATTAATAATTTGGACTTGAGTCCTGAAGAAGAATTGTGTTTATTTACGATAGGAACCCAATGCAACTCGTATTTCAGCATTCCCATAATGTATTCACAATTTAAGCCAATCTCCGTAACATGGTTGATTTAGTAAACCTGAAGAGTATGCACCTGAGTGAAAGACGTATATCTTTGTTTCTATTAATAATTTGGACTTGAGTCCTAAAGAAGAATTGTGTATATTTACAATAGGAACCCAATGCAACTCGTATTTCAGCATGCCCAAAATGTATTCAAAATTTAAGCCAATCTCCGTAACACGGTTGATTTAGTAAACCTGAAGAGTATGCACCTGAGTGAAAGACTTATATCTTTGTTTATATTAATAATTTGGACTTGAGTCCTGAAGAAGAATTGTGTATAATTACGATAGGAACCCAACGCAACTCGTATTTCAACATGCCCATAATGTATTCAAAATTTAAGCCAATCTCCGTAACACGGTTCATTTAGTAAACCTCAAGAGTATGCACCTGAGTGAAATACGTATATCTTTGTTTCTATTAATAATTTTGACTTGAGTCCTGAAGAAGAATTGTGTATATTTACGATAGGAACTCAACGCAACTTGTATTTCAGCATTCCCATAATGTATTAACAATTTAAGGCAATCTCCGTAACACGGTTGATTTAGTAAACCTGAAGAGTATGCACCTGAGTGAAAGACTTATATCTTTGTTTCTATTAATAATTTGGACTTGAGTCCTGAAGAAGAATTGTGTATATTTACGATAGGAACCCAATGCAACTCGAATTTCAGCATGCCCATAATGTATTCAAAATTTAAGCCAATCTCCGTAACGCGGTTCATTTAGTAAACCTGAAGAGTATGCACCTGAGTGAAAGACTTATATCTTTGTTTCTATTAATAATTTGGACTTGAGTCCTGAAGAAGAATTGTGTTTATTTACGATAGGAACCCAATGCAACTCGTATTTCAGCATTCCCATAATGTATTCACAATTTAAGCCAATCTCCGTAACATGGTTGATTTAGTAAACCTGAAGAGTATGCACCTGAGTGAAAGACGTATATCTTTGTTTCTATTAATAATTTGGACTTGAGTCCCGAAGAAGAATTGTGTATATTTACGATAGGAACCCAACACAACTTGTATTTCAGCATGCCCATAATGTATTCAAAATTTAAGCAAATCTCCGTAACACGGTTGATTTAGTAAACCTCAAGAGTATGCACCTGGGTGAAAGACTTATATCTTTGTTTCTATTAATAATTTGGACTTGAGTCCTGAAGAAGAATTGTGTATATTTACGATAGGAACCCAACGCAACTCGTATTTCAACATGCCCATAATGTATTCAAAATTTAAGCCAATCTCCGTAACACGGTTCATTTAGTAAACCTCAAGAGTATGCATCTGAGTGAAAGACGTATATCTTTGTTTCTATTAATAATTTGGACTTGAGTCCTGAAGAAGAATTGTGTATATTTACGATAGGAACTCAACGCAACTTGTATTTCAGCATTCCCATAATGTATTCACAATTTAAGGCAATCTCCGTAACACGGTTGATTTAGTAAACCTGAAGAGTATGCACCTGAGTGAAAGACTTATATCTTTGTTTCTATTAATAATTTGGACTTGAGTCCTGAAGAAGAATTGTGTTTATTTACGATAGGAACCCAATGCAACTCGTATTTCAGCATTCCCATAATGTATTCACAATTTAAGCCAATCTCCGTAACATGGTTGATTTAGTAAACCTGAAGAGTATGCACCTGAGTGAAAGACGTATATCTTTGTTTCTATTAATAATTTGGACTTGAGTCCTAAAGAAGAATTGTGTATATTTACAATAGGAACCCAATGCAACTCGTATTTCAGCATGCCCAAAATGTATTCAAAATTTAAGCCAATCTCCGTAACACGGTTGATTTAGTAAACCTGAAGAGTATGCACCTGAGTGAAAGACTTATATCTTTGTTTATATTAATAATTTGGACTTGAGTCCTGAAGAAGAATTGTGTATAATTACGATAGGAACCCAACGCAACTCGTATTTCAACATGCCCATAATGTATTCAAAATTTAAGCCAATCTCCGTAACACGGTTCATTTAGTAAACCTCAAGAGTATGCACCTGAGTGAAATACGTATATCTTTGTTTCTATTAATAATTTTGACTTGAGTCCTGAAGAAGAATTGTGTATATTTACGATAGGAACTCAACGCAACTTGTATTTCAGCATTCCCATAATGTATTAACAATTTAAGGCAATCTCCGTAACACGGTTGATTTAGTAAACCTGAAGAGTATGCACCTGAGTGAAAGACTTATATCTTTGTTTCTATTAATAATTTGGACTTGAGTCCTGAAGAAGAATTGTGTATATTTACGATAGGAACCCAATGCAACTCGAATTTCAGCATGCCCATAATGTATTCAAAATTTAAGCCAATCTCCGTAACGCGGTTCATTTAGTAAACCTGAAGAGTATGCACCTGAGTGAAAGACTTATATCTTTGTTTCTATTAATAATTTGGACTTGAGTCCTGAAGAAGAATTGTGTTTATTTACGATAGGAACCCAATGCAACTCGTATTTCAGCATTCCCATAATGTATTCACAATTTAAGCCAATCTCCGTAACATGGTTGATTTAGTAAACCTGAAGAGTATGCACCTGAGTGAAAGACGTATATCTTTGTTTCTATTAATAATTTGGACTTGAGTCCCGAAGAAGAATTGTGTATATTTACGATAGGAACCCAACACAACTTGTATTTCAGCATGCCCATAATGTATTCAAAATTTAAGCAAATCTCCGTAACACGGTTGATTTAGTAAACCTCAAGAGTATGCACCTGGGTGAAAGACTTATATCTTTGTTTCTATTAATAATTTGGACTTGAGTCCTGAAGAAGAATTGTGTATATTTACGATAGGAACCCAACGCAACTCGTATTTCAACATGCCCATAATGTATTCAAAATTTAAGCCAATCTCCGTAACACGGTTCATTTAGTAAACCTCAAGAGTATGCATCTGAGTGAAAGACGTATATCTTTGTTTCTATTAATAATTTGGACTTGAGTCCTGAAGAAGAATTGTGTATATTTACGATAGGAACTCAACGCAACTTGTATTTCAGCATTCCCATAATGTATTCACAATTTAAGGCAATCTCCGTAACACGGTTGATTTAGTAAACCTGAAGAGTATGCACCTGAGTGAAAGACTTATATCTTTGTTTCTATTAATAATTTGGACTTGAGTCCTGAAGAAGAATTGTGTATATTTACGATAAGAACCCAATGCAACTCGAATTTCAGCATGCCCATAATGTATTCAAAATTTAAGCCAATCTCCGTAACACGGTTGATTTAGTAAACCTGAAGAGTATGCACCTGAGTGAAAGACGTATATCTTTGTTTCTATTAATAATTTGGACTTGAGTCCTGAAGAATAATTGTGTATATTTACGATAGGAACCCAACGCAACTCGTATTTCAGCATTCCCATAATGTATTCACAATTTAAGCCAATCTCCGTAACACGGTTGATTTAGTAAACCTGAAGAGTATGCACCTGAGTGAAAGACTTATATCTTTGTTTATATTAATAATTTGGACTTGAGTCCTGAAGAAGAATTGTGTATAATTACGATAGGAACCCAACGCAACTCGTATTTCAACATGCCCATAATGTATTCAAAATTTAAGCCAATCTCCGTAACACGGTTCATTTAGTAAACCTCAAGAGTATGCACCTGAGTGAAATACGTATATCTTTGTTTCTATTAATAATTTTGACTTGAGTCCTGAAGAAGAATTGTGTATATTTACGATAGGAACTCAACGCAACTTGTATTTCAGCATTCCCATAATGTATTAACAATTTAAGGCAATCTCCGTAACACGGTTGATTTAGTAAACGTGAAGAGTATGCACCTGAGTGAAAGACTTATATCTTTGTTTCTATTAATAATTTGGACTTGAGTCCTGAAGAAGAATTGTGTATATTTACGATAGGAACCCAATGCAACTCGTATTTCAGCATTCCCATAATGTATTCACAATTTAAGCCAATCTCCGTAACATGGTTGATTTAGTAAACCTGAAGAGTATGCACCTGAGTGAAAGACGTATATCTTTGTTTCTATTAATAATTTGGACTTGAGTCCCGAAGAAGAATTGTGTATATTTACGATAGGAACCCAACACAACTTGTATTTCAGCATGCCCATAATGTATTCAAAATTTAAGCCAATCTCCGTAACACGGTTCATTTAGTAAACCTCAAGAGTATGCACCTGAGTGAAATACGTATATCTTTGTTTCTATTAATAATTTTGACTTGAGTCCTGAAGAAGAATTGTGTATATTTACGATAGGAACTCAACGCAACTTGTATTTCAGCATTCCCATAATGTATTAACAATTTAAGGCAATCTCCGTAACACGGTTGATTTAGTAAACCTGAAGAGTATGCACCTGAGTGAAAGACTTATATCTTTGTTTCTATTAATAATTTGGACTTGAGTCCTGAAGAAGAAATGTGTATATTTACGATAGGAACCCAATGCAACTCGAATTTCAGCATGCCCATAATGTATTAAAAATTTAAGCCAATCTCCGTAACACGGTTCATTTAGTAAACCTGAAGAGTATGCACCTGAGTGAAAGACTTATATCTTTGTTTCTATTAATAATTTGGACTTGAGTCCTGAAGAAGAATTGTGTTTATTTACGATAGGAACCCAATGCAACTCGTATTTCAGCATTCCCATAATGTATTCACAATTTAAGCCAATCTCCGTAACATGGTTGATTTAGTAAACCTGAAGAGTATGCACCTGAGTGAAAGACGTATATCTTTGTTTCTATTAATAATTTGGACTTGAGTCCTAAAGAAGAATTGTGTATATTTACAATAGGAACCCAATGCAACTCGTATTTCAGCATGCCCAAAATGTATTCAAAATTTAAGCCAATCTCCGTAACACGGTTGATTTAGTAAACCTGAAGAGTATGCACCTGAGTGAAAGACTTATATCTTTGTTTATATTAATAATTTGGACTTGAGTCCTGAAGAAGAATTGTGTATAATTACGATAGGAACCCAACGCAACTCGTATTTCAACATGCCCATAATGTATTCAAAATTTAAGCCAATCTCCGTAACACGGTTCATTTAGTAAACCTCAAGAGTATGCACCTGAGTGAAATACGTATATCTTTGTTTCTATTAATAATTTTGACTTGAGTTCTGAAGAAGAATTGTGTATATTTACGATAGGAACTCAACACAACTTGTATTTCAGCATTCCCATAATGTATTAACAATTTAAGGCAATCTCCGTAACACGGTTGATTTAGTAAACCTGAAGAGTATGCACCTGAGTGAAAGACTTATATCTTTGTTTCTATTAATAATTTGGACTTGAGTCCTGAAGAAGAATTGTGTATATTTACGATAGGAACCCAATGCAACTCGAATTTCAGCATGCCCATAATGTATTCAAAATTTAAGCCAATCTCCGTAACGCGGTTCATTTAGTAAACCTGAAGAGTATGCACCTGAGTGAAAGACTTATATCTTTGTTTCTATTAATAATTTGGACTTGAGTCCTGAAGAAGAATTGTGTTTATTTACGATAGGAACCCAATGCAACTCGTATTTCAGCATTCCCATAATGTATTCACAATTTAAGCCAATCTCCGTAACATGGTTGATTTAGTAAACCTGAAGAGTATGCACCTGAGTGAAAGACGTATATCTTTGTTTCTATTAATAATTTGGACTTGAGTCCCGAAGAAGAATTGTGTATATTTACGATAGGAACCCAACACAACTTGTATTTCAGCATGCCCATAATGTATTCAAAATTTAAGCAAATCTCCGTAACACGGTTGATTTAGTAAACCTCAAGAGTATGCACCTGGGTGAAAGACTTATATCTTTGTTTCTATTAATAATTTGGACTTGAGTCCTGAAGAAGAATTGTGTATATTTACGATAGGAACCCAACGCAACTCGTATTTCAACATGCCCATAATGTATTCAAAATTTAAGCCAATCTCCGTAACACGGTTCATTTAGTAAACCTCAAGAGTATGCATCTGAGTGAAAGACGTATATCTTTGTTTCTATTAATAATTTGGACTTGAGTCCTGAAGAAGAATTGTGTATATTTACGATAGGAACTCAACGCAACTTGTATTTCAGCATTCCCATAATGTATTCACAATTTAAGGCAATCTCCGTAACACGGTTGATTTAGTAAACCTGAAGAGTATGCACCTGAGTGAAAGACTTATATCTTTGTTTCTATTAATAATTTGGACTTGAGTCCTGAAGAAGAATTGTGTATATTTACGATAAGAACCCAATGCAACTCGAATTTCAGCATGCCCATAATGTATTCAAAATTTAAGCCAATCTCCGTAACACGGTTGATTTAGTAAACCTGAAGAGTATGCACCTGAGTGAAAGACGTATATCTTTGTTTCTATTAATAATTTGGACTTGAGTCCTGAAGAATAATTGTGTATATTTACGATAGGAACCCAACGCAACTCGTATTTCAGCATTCCCATAATGTATTCACAATTTAAGCCAATCTCCGTAACACGGTTGATTTAGTAAACCTGAAGAGTATGCACCTGAGTGAAAGACTTATATCTTTGTTTATATTAATAATTTGGACTTGAGTCCTGAAGAAGAATTGTGTATAATTACGATAGGAACCCAACGCAACTCGTATTTCAACATGCCCATAATGTATTCAAAATTTAAGCCAATCTCCGTAACACGGTTCATTTAGTAAACCTCAAGAGTATGCACGTGAGTGAAATACGTATATCTTTGTTTCTATTAATAATTTTGACTTGAGTCCTGAAGAAGAATTGTGTATATTTACGATAGGAACTCAACGCAACTTGTATTTCAGCATTCCCATAATGTATTAACAATTTAAGGCAATCTCCGTAACACGGTTGATTTAGTAAACCTGAAGAGTATGCACCTGAGTGAAAGACTTATATCTTTGTTTCTATTAATAATTTGGACTTGAGTCCTGAAGAAGAAGTGTGTATATTTACGATAGGAACCCAATGCAACTCGAATTTCAGCATGCCCATAATGTATTCAAAATTTAAGCCAATCTCCGTAACACGGTTCATTTAGTAAACCTGAAGAGTATGCACCTGAGTGAAAGACTTATATCTTTGTTTCTATTAATAATTTGGACTTGAGTCCTGAAGAAGAATTGTGTTTATTTACGATAGGAACCCAATGCAACTCGTATTTCAGCATTCCCATAATGTATTCACAATTTAAACCAATCTCCGTAACATGGTTGATTTAGTAAACCTAAAGAGTATGCACCTGAGTGAAAGACGTATATCTTTGTTTCTATTAATAATTTGGACTTGAGTCCCGAAGAAGAATTGTGTATATTTACGATAGGAACCCAACACAACTTGTATTTCAGCATGCCCATAATGTATTCAAAATTTAAGCAAATCTCCGTAACACGGTTGATTTAGTAAACCTCAAGAGTATGCACCTGGGTGAAAGACTTATATCTTTGTTTCTATTAATAATTTGGACTTGAGTCCTGAAGAAGAATTGTGTATATTTACGATAGGAACCCAACGCAACTCGTATTTCAACATGCCCATAATGTATTCAAAATTTAAGCCAATCTCCGTAACACGGTTCATTTAGTAAACCTCAAGAGTATGCATCTGAGTGAAAGACGTATATCTTTGTTTCTATTAATAATTTGGACTTGAGTCCTAAAGAAGAATTGTGTATATTTACGATAGGAACCCAATGCAACTCGTATTTCAGCATGCCCATAATGTATTCAAAATTTAAGCCAATCTCCGTAACACGGTTCATTTAGTAAACCTGAAGAGTATGTACCTGAGTGAAAGACGTATATCTTTGTTTCTATTAATAATTTGGACTTGAGTCCTGAAGAAGAATTGTGTATATTTACGATAGGAACCCAACACAACTTGTATTTCAGCATGCCCATAATGTATTCAAAATTTAAGCAAATCTCCGTAACACGGTTGATTTAGTAAACCTCAAGAGTATGCACCTGGGTGAAAGACTTATATCTTTGTTTCTATTAATAATTTGGACTTGAGTCCTGAAGAAGAATTGTGTATATTTACGATAGGAACCCAACGCAACTCGTATTTCAACATGCCCATAATGTATTCAAAATTTAAGCCAATCTCCGTAACACGGTTCATTTAGTAAACCTCAAGAGTATGCATCTGAGTGAAAGACGTATATCTTTGTTTCTATTAATAATTTGGACTTGAGTCCTGAAGAATAATTGTGTATATTTACGATAGGAACTCAACGCAACTTGTATTTCAGCATTCCCATAATGTATTCACAATTTAAGGGAATCTCCGTAACACGGTTGATTTAGTAAACCTGAAGAGTATGCACCTGAGTGAAAGACTTATATCTTTGTTTCTATTAATAATTTGGACTTGAGTCCTAAAGAAGAATTGTGTATAATTACGATAGGAACCCAACGCAACTCGTATTTCAACATGCCCATAATGTATTCAAAATTTAAGCCAATCTCCGTAACACGGTTCATTTAGTAAACCTCAAGAGTATGCACCTGAGTGAAATACGTATATCTTTGTTTCTATTAATAATTTTGACTTGAGTCCTGAAGAAGAATTGTGTATATTTACGATAGGAACTCAACGCAACTTGTATTTCAGCATTCCCATAATGTATTAACAATTTAAGGCAATCTCCGTAACACGGTTGATTTAGTAAACCTGAAGAGTATGCACCTGAGTGAAAGACTTATATCTTTGTTTCTATTAATAATTTGGACTTGAGTCCTGAAGAAGAATTGTGTATATTTACGATAGGAACCCAATGCAACTCGAATTTCAGCATGCCCATAATGTATTCAAAATTTAAGCCAATCTCCGTAACACGGTTCATTTAGTAAACCTGAAGAGTATGCACCTGAGTGAAAGACTTATATCTTTGTTTCTATTAATAATTTGGACTTGAGTCCTGAAGAAGAATTGTGTTTAATTATGATAGGAACCCAATGCAACTCGTATTTCAGCATTCCCATAATGTATTCACAATTTAAGCCAATCTCCGTAACATGGTTGATTTAGTAAACCTGAAGAGTATGCATCTGAGTGAAAGACGTATATCTTTGTTTCTATTAATAATTTGGACTTGAGTCCCGAAGAAGAATTGTGTATATTTACGATAGGAACCCAACACAACTTGTATTTCAGCATGCCCATAATGTATTAAAAATTTAAGCAAATCTCCGTAACACGGTTGATTTAGTAAACCTCAAAAGTATGCACCTGGGTGAAAGACTTATATCTTTGTTTCTATTAATAATTTGGACTTGAGTCCTGAAGAAGAATTGTGTATATTTACGATAGGAACCCAACGCAACTCGTATTTCAACATGCCCATAATGTATTCAAAATTTAAGCCAATCTCCGTAACACGGTTCATTTAGTAAACCTCAAGAGTATGCATCTGAGTGAAAGACATATATCTTTGTTTCTATTAATAATTTGGACTTGAGTCCTGAAGAAGAATTGTGTATATTTACGATAGGAACTCAACGCAACTTGTATTTCAGCATTCCCATAATGTATTCACAATTTAAGGCAATCTCCGTAACACGGTTGATTTAGTAAACCTGAAGAGTATGCACCTGAGTGAAAGACTTATATCTTTGTTTCTATTAATAATTTGGACTTGAGTCCTGAAGAAGAATTGTGTATATTTACGATAAGAACCCAATGCAACTCGAATTTCAGCATGCCCATAATGTATTCAAAATTTAAGCCAATCTCCGTAACACGGTTGATTTAGTAAACCTGAAGAGTATGCACCTGAGTGAAAGACGTATATCTTTGTTTCTATTAATAATTTGGACTTGAGTCCTGAAGAATAATTGTGTATATTTACGATAGGAACCCAACGCAACTCGTATTTCAGCATTCCCATAATGTATTCACAATTTAAGCCAATCTCCGTAACACGGTTGATTTAGTAAACCTGAAGAGTATGCACCTGAGTGAAAGACTTATATCTTTGTTTATATTAATAATTTGGACTTGAGTCCTGAAGAAGAATTGTGTATAATTACGATAGGAACCCAACGCAACTCGTATTTCAACATGCCCATAATGTATTCAAAATTTAAGCCAATCTCCGTAACACGGTTCATTTAGTAAACCTCAAGAGTATGCACCTGAGTGAAATACGTATATCTTTGTTTCTATTAATAATTTTGACTTGAGTCCTGAAGAAGAATTGTGTATATTTACGATAGGAACTCAACGCAACTTGTATTTCAGCATTCTCATAATGTATTAACAATTTAAGGCAATCTGCGTAACACGGTTGATTTAGTAAACCTGAAGAGTATGCACCTGAGTGAAAGACTTATATCTTTGTTTCTATTAATAATTTGGACTTGAGTCCTGAAGAAGAATTGTGTATATTTACGATAGGAACCCAATGCAACTCGAATTTCAGCATGCCCATAATGTATTCAAAATTTAAGCCAATCTCCGTAACACGGTTCATTTAGTAAACCTGAAGAGTATGCACCTGAGTGAAAGACTTATATCTTTGTTTCTATTAATAATTTGGACTTGAGTCCTGAAGAAGAATTGTGTTTATTTACGATAGGAACCCAATGCAACTCGTATTTCAGCATTCCCATAATGTATTCACAATTTAAGCCAATCTCCGTAACATGGTTGATTTAGTAAACCTGAAGAGTATGCACCTGAGTGAAAGACGTATATCTTTGTTTCTATTAATAATTTGGACTTGAGTCCCGAAGAAGAATTGTGTATATTTACGATAGGAACCCAACACAACTTGTATTTCAGCATGCCCATAATGTATTCAAAATTTAAGCCAATCTCCGTAACACGGTTCATTTAGTAAACCTGAAGAGTATGCACCTGAGTGAAAGACTTATATCTTTGTTTCTATTAATAATTTGGACTTGAGTCCTGAAGAAGAATTGTGTTTATTTACGATAGGAACCCAATGCAACTCGTATTTCAGCATTCCCATAATGTATTCACAATTTAAACCAATCTCCGTAACATGGTTGATTTAGTAAACCTAAAGAGTATGCACCTGAGTGAAAGACGTATATCTTTGTTTCTATTAATAATTTGGACTTGAGTCCCGAAGAAGAATTGTGTATATTTACGATAGGAACCCAACACAACTTGTATTTCAGCATGCCCATAATGTATTCAAAATTTAAGCAAATCTCCGTAACACGGTTGATTTAGTAAACCTCAAGAGTATGCACCTGGGTGAAAGACTTATATCTTTGTTTCTATTAATAATTTGGACTTGAGTCCTGAAGAAGAATTGTGTATATTTACGATAGGAACCCAACGCAACTCGTATTTCAACATGCCCATAATGTATTCAAAATTTAAGCCAATCTCCGTAACACGGTTCATTTAGTAAACCTCAAGAGTATGCATCTGAGTGAAAGACGTATATCTTTGTTTCTATTAATAATTTGGACTTGAGTCCTAAAGAAGAATTGTGTATATTTACGATAGGAACCCAATGCAACTCGTATTTCAGCATGCCCATAATGTATTCAAAATTTAAGCCAATCTCCGTAACACGGTTCATTTAGTAAACCTGAAGAGTATGTACCTGAGTGAAAGACGTATATCTTTGTTTCTATTAATAATTTGGACTTGAGTCCTGAAGAAGAATTGTGTATATTTACGATAGGAACCCAACACAACTTGTATTTCAGCATGCCCATAATGTATTCAAAATTTAAGCAAATCTCCGTAACACGGTTGATTTAGTAAACCTCAAGAGTATGCACCTTGGTGAAAGACTTATATCTTTGTTTCTATTAATAATTTGGACTTGAGTCCTGAAGAAGAATTGTGTATATTTACGATAGGAACCCAACGCAACTCGTATTTCAACATGCCCATAATGTATTCAAAATTTAAGCCAATCTCCGTAACACGGTTCATTTAGTAAACCTCAAGAGTATGCATCTGAGTGAAAGACGTATATCTTTGTTTCTATTAATAATTTGGACTTGAGTCCTGAAGAATAATTGTGTATATTTACGATAGGAACTCAACGCAACTTGTATTTCAGCATTCCCATAATGTATTCACAATTTAAGGGAATCTCCGTAACACGGTTGATTTAGTAAACCTGAAGAGTATGCACCTGAGTGAAAGACTTATATCTTTGTTTCTATTAATAATTTGGACTTGAGTCCTAAAGAAGAATTGTGTATAATTACGATAGGAACCCAACGCAACTCGTATTTCAACATGCCCATAATGTATTCAAAATTTAAGCCAATCTCCGTAACACGGTTCATTTAGTAAACCTCAAGAGTATGCACCTGAGTGAAATACGTATATCTTTGTTTCTATTAATAATTTTGACTTGAGTCCTGAAGAAGAATTGTGTATATTTACGATAGGAACTCAACGCAACTTGTATTTCAGCATTCCCATAATGTATTAACAATTTAAGGCAATCTCCGTAACACGGTTGATTTAGTAAACCTGAAGAGTATGCACCTGAGTGAAAGACTTATATCTTTGTTTCTATTAATAATTTGGACTTGAGTCCTGAAGAAGAATTGTGTATATTTACGATAGGAACCCAATGCAACTCGAATTTCAGCATGCCCATAATGTATTCAAAATTTAAGCCAATCTCCGTAACACGGTTCATTTAGTAAACCTGAAGAGTATGCACCTGAGTGAAAGACTTATATCTTTGTTTCTATTAATAATTTGGACTTGAGTCCTGAAGAAGAATTGTGTTTAATTATGATAGGAACCCAATGCAACTCGTATTTCAGCATTCCCATAATGTATTCACAATTTAAGCCAATCTCCGTAACATGGTTGATTTAGTAAACCTGAAGAGTATGCATCTGAGTGAAAGACGTATATCTTTGTTTCTATTAATAATTTGGACTTGAGTCCCGAAGAAGAATTGTGTATATTTACGATAGGAACCCAACACAACTTGTATTTCAGCATGCCCATAATGTATTAAAAATTTAAGCAAATCTCCGTAACACGGTTGATTTAGTAAACCTCAAAAGTATGCACCTGGGTGAAAGACTTATATCTTTGTTTCTATTAATAATTTGGACTTGAGTCCTGAAGAAGAATTGTGTATATTTACGATAGGAACCCAACGCAACTCGTATTTCAACATGCCCATAATGTATTCAAAATTTAAGCCAATCTCCGTAACACGGTTCATTTAGTAAACCTCAAGAGTATGCATCTGAGTGAAAGACATATATCTTTGTTTCTATTAATAATTTGGACTTGAGTCCTGAAGAAGAATTGTGTATATTTACGATAGGAACTCAACGCAACTTGTATTTCAGCATTCCCATAATGTATTCACAATTTAAGGCAATCTCCGTAACACGGTTGATTTAGTAAACCTGAAGAGTATGCACCTGAGTGAAAGACTTATATCTTTGTTTCTATTAATAATTTGGACTTGAGTCCTGAAGAAGAATTGTGTATATTTACGATAAGAACCCAATGCAACTCGAATTTCAGCATGCCCATAATGTATTCAAAATTTAAGCCAATCTCCGTAACACGGTTGATTTAGTAAACCTGAAGAGTATGCACCTGAGTGAAAGACGTATATCTTTGTTTCTATTAATAATTTGGACTTGAGTCCTGAAGAATAATTGTGTATATTTACGATAGGAACCCAACGCAACTCGTATTTCAGCATTCCCATAATGTATTCACAATTTAAGCCAATCTCCGTAACACGGTTGATTTAGTAAACCTGAAGAGTATGCACCTGAGTGAAAGACTTATATCTTTGTTTATATTAATAATTTGGACTTGAGTCCTGAAGAAGAATTGTGTATAATTACGATAGGAACCCAACGCAACTCGTATTTCAACATGCCCATAATGTATTCAAAATTTAAGCCAATCTCCGTAACACGGTTCATTTAGTAAACCTCAAGAGTATGCACCTGAGTGAAATACGTATATCTTTGTTTCTATTAATAATTTTGACTTGAGTCCTGAAGAAGAATTGTGTATATTTACGATAGGAACTCAACGCAACTTGTATTTCAGCATTCTCATAATGTATTAACAATTTAAGGCAATCTGCGTAACACGTTTGATTTAGTAAACCTGAAGAGTATGCACCTGAGTGAAAGACTTATATCTTTGTTTCTATTAATAATTTGGACTTGAGTCCTGAAGAAGAATTGTGTATATTTACGATAGGAACCCAATGCAACTCGAATTTCAGCATGCCCATAATGTATTCAAAATTTAAGCCAATCTCCGTAACACGGTTCATTTAGTAAACCTGAAGAGTATGCACCTGAGTGAAAGACTTATATCTTTGTTTCTATTAATAATTTGGACTTGAGTCCTGAAGAAGAATTGTGTTTATTTACGATAGGAACCCAATGCAACTCGTATTTCAGCATTCCCATAATGTATTCACAATTTAAGCCAATCTCCGTAACATGGTTGATTTAGTAAACCTGAAGAGTATGCACCTGAGTGAAAGACGTATATCTTTGTTTCTATTAATAATTTGGACTTGAGTCCCGAAGAAGAATTGTGTATATTTACGATAGGAACCCAACACAACTTGTATTTCAGCATGCCCATAATGTATTAAAAATTTAAGCAAATCTCCGTAACACGGTTGATTTAGTAAACCTCAAAAGTATGCACCTGGGTGAAAGACTTATATCTTTGTTTCTATTAATAATTTGGACTTGAGTCCTGAATAAGAATTGTGTATATTTACGATAGGAACCCAACGCAACTCGTATTTCAACATGCCCATAATGTATTCAAAATTTAAGCCAATCTCCGTAACACGGTTCATTTAGTAAACCTCAAGAGTATGCATCTGAGTGAAAGACATATATCTTTGTTTCTATTAATAATTTGGACTTGAGTCCTGAAGAAGAATTGTGTATATTTACGATAGGAACTCAACGCAACTTGTATTTCAGCATTCCCATAATGTATTCACAATTTAAGGCAATCTCCGTAACACGGTTGATTTAGTAAACCTGAAGAGTATGCACCTGAGTGAAAGACTTATATCTTTGTTTCTATTAATAATTTGGACTTGAGTCCTGAAGAAGAATTGTGTATATTTACGATAAGAACCCAATGCAACTCGAATTTCAGCATGCCCATAATGTATTCAAAATTTAAGCCAATCTCCGTAACACGGTTGATTTAGTAAACCTGAAGAGTATGCACCTGAGTGAAAGACGTATATCTTTGTTTCTATTAATAATTTGGACTTGAGTCCTGAAGAATAATTGTGTATATTTACGATAGGAACCCAACGCAACTCGTATTTCAGCATTCCCATAATGTATTCACAATTTAAGCCAATCTCCGTAACACGGTTGATTTAGTAAAACTGAAGAGTATGCACCTGAGTGAAAGACTTATATCTTTGTTTATATTAATAATTTGGACTTGAGTCCTGAAGAAGAATTGTGTATAATTACGATAGGAACCCAACGCAACTCGTATTTCAACATGCCCATAATGTATTCAAAATTTAAGCCAATCTCCGTAACACGGTTCATTTAGTAAACCTCAAGAGTATGCACCTGAGTGAAATACGTATATCTTTGTTTCTATTAATAATTTTGACTTGAGTCCTGAAGAAGAATTGTGTATATTTACGATAGGAACTCAACGCAACTTGTATTTCAGCATTCTCATAATGTATTAACAATTTAAGGCAATCTCCGTAACACGGTTGATTTAGTAAACCTGAAGAGTATGCACCTGAGTGAAAGACTTATATCTTTGTTTCTATTAATAATTTGGACTTGAGTCCTGAAGAAGAATTGTGTATATTTACGATAGGAACCCAATGCAACTCGAATTTCAGCATGCCCATAATGTATTCAAAATTTAAGCCAATCTCCGTAACACGGTTCATTTAGTAAACCTGAAGAGTATGCACCTGAGTGAAAGACTTATATCTTTGTTTCTATTAATAATTTGGACTTGAGTCCTGAAGAAGAATTGTGTTTATTTACGATAGGAACCCAATGCAACTCGTATTTCAGCATTCCCATAATGTATTCACAATTTAAGCCAATCTCTGTAATATGGTTGATTTAGTAAACCTGAAGAGTATGCACCTGAGTGAAAGACGTATATCTTTGTTTCTATTAATAATTTGGACTTGAGTCCCGAAGAAGAATTGTGTATATTTACGATAGGAACCCAACACAACTTGTATTTCAGCATGCCCATAATGTATTAAAAATTTAAGCAAATCTCCGTAACACGGTTGATTTAGTAAACCTCAAAAGTATGCACCTGGGTGAAAGACTTATATCTTTGTTTCTATTAATAATTTGGACTTGAGTCCTGAAGAAGAATTGTGTATATTTACGATAGGAACCCAACGCAACTCGTATTTCAACATGCCCATAATGTATTCAAAATTTAAGCCAATCTCCGTAACACGGTTCATTTAGTAAACCTCAAGAGTATGCATCTGAGTGAAAGACATATATCTTTGTTTCTATTAATAATTTGGACTTGAGTCCTGAAGAAGAATTGTGTATATTTACGATAGGAACTCAACGCAACTTGTATTTCAGCATTCCCATAATGTATTCACAATTTAAGGCAATCTCCGTAACACGGTTGATTTAGTAAACCTGAAGAGTATGCACCTGAGTGAAAGACTTATATCTTTGTTTCTATTAATAATTTGGACTTGAGTCCTGAAGAAGAATTGTGTATATTTACGATAAGAACCCAATGCAACTCGAATTTCAGCATGCCCATAATGTATTCAAAATTTAAGCCAATCTCCGTAACACGGTTGATTTAGTAAACCTGAAGAGTATGCACCTGAGTGAAAGACGTATATCTTTGTTTCTATTAATAATTTGGACTTGAGTCCTGAAGAATAATTGTGTATATTTACGATAGGAACCCAACGCAACTCGTATTTCAGCATTCCCATAATGTATTCACAATTTAAGCCAATCTCCGTAACACGGTTGATTTAGTAAAACTGAAGAGTATGCACCTGAGTGAAAGACTTATATCTTTGTTTATATTAATAATTTGGACTTGAGTCCTGAAGAAGAATTGTGTATAATTACGATAGGAACCCAACGCAACTCGTATTTCAACATGCCCATAATGTATTCAAAATTTAAGCCAATCTCCGTAACACGGTTCATTTAGTAAACCTCAAGAGTATGCACCTGAGTGAAATACGTATATCTTTGTTTCTATTAATAATTTTGACTTGAGTCCTGAAGAAGAATTGTGTATATTTACGATAGGAACTCAACGCAACTTGTATTTCAGCATTCTCATAATGTATTAACAATTTAAGGCAATCTCCGTAACACGGTTGATTTAGTAAACCTGAAGAGTATGCACCTGAGTGAAAGACTTATATCTTTGTTTCTATTAATAATTTGGACTTGAGTCCTGAAGAAGAATTGTGTATATTTACGATAGGAACCCAATGCAACTCGAATTTCAGCATGCCCATAATGTATTCAAAATTTAAGCCAATCTCCGTAACACGGTTCATTTAGTAAACCTGAAGAGTATGCACCTGAGTGAAAGACTTATATCTTTGTTTCTATTAATAATTTGGACTTGAGTCCTGAAGAAGAATTGTGTTTATTTACGATAGGAACCCAATGCAACTCGTATTTCAGCATTCCCATAATGTATTCACAATTTAAGCCAATCTCTGTAATATGGTTGATTTAGTAAACCTGAAGAGTATGCACCTGAGTGAAAGACGTATATCTTTGTTTCTATTAATAATTTGGACTTGAGTCCCGAAGAAGAATTGTGTATATTTACGATAGGAACCCAACACAACTTGTATTTCAGCATGCCCATAATGTATTCAAAATTTAAGCAAATCTCCGTAACACGGTTGATTTAGTAAACCTCAAGAGTATGCACCTGGGTGAAAGACTTATATCTTTGTTTCTATTAATAATTTGGACTTGAGTCCTGAAGAAGAATTGTGTATATTTACGATAGGAACCCAACGCAACTCGTATTTCAACATGCCCATAATGTATTCAAAATTTAAGCCAATCTCCGTAACACGGTTCATTTAGTAAACCTCAAGAGTATGCATCTGAGTGAAAGACGTATATCTTTGTTTCTATTAATAATTTGGACTTGAGTCCTGAAGAAGAATTGTGTATATTTACGATAGGAACTCAACGCAACTTGTATTTCAGCATTCCCATAATGTATTCACAATTTAAGGCAATCTCCGTAACACGGTTGATTTAGTAAACCTGAAGAGTATGCACCTGAGTGAAAGACTTATATCTTTGTTTCTATTAATAATTTGGACTTGAGTCCTGAAGAAGAATTGTGTATATTTACGATAAGAACCCAATGCAACTCGAATTTCATCATGCCCATAATGTATTCAAAATATAAGCCAATCTCCGTAACACGGTTGATTTAGTAAACCTGAAGAGTATGCAGCTGAGTGAAAGACGTATATCTTTGTTTCTATTAATAATTTGGACTTGAGTCCTGAAGAATAATTGTGTATATTTACGATAGGAACCCAACGCAACTCGTATTTCAGCATTCCCATAATGTATTCACAATTTAAGCCAATCTCCGTAACACGGTTGATTTAGTAAACCTGAAGAGTATGCACCTGAGTGAAAGACTTATATCTTTGTTTATATTAATAATTTGGACTTGAGTCCTGAAGAAGAATTGTGTATAATTACGATAGGAACCCAACGCAACTCGTATTTCAACATGCCCATAATGTATTCAAAATTTAAGCCAATCTCCGTAACACGGTTCATTTAGTAAACCTCAAGAGTATGCACCTGGGTGAAAGACTTATATCTTTGTTTCTATTAATAATTTGGACTTGAGTCCTGAAGAAGAATTGTGTATATTTACGATAGGAACCCAACGCAACTCGTATTTCAACATGCCCATAATGTATTCAAAATTTAAGCCAATCTCCGTAACACGGTTCATTTAGTAAACCTCAAGAGTATGCACCTGAGTGAAAGACTTATATCTTTGTTTATATTAATAATTTGGACTTGAGTCCTGAAGAAGAATTGTGTATAATTACGATAGGAACCCAACGCAACTCGTATTTCAACATGCCCATAATGTATTCAAAATTTAAGCCAATCTCCGTAACACGGTTCATTTAGTAAACCTCAAGAGTATGCACCTGAGTGAAATACATATATCTTTGTTTCTATTAATAATTTTGACTTGAGTCCTGAAGAAGAATTGTGTATATTTACGATAGGAACTCAACGCAACTTGTATTTCAGCATTCCCATAATGTATTAACAATTTAAGGCAATCTCCGTAACACGGTTGATTTAGTAAACCTGAAGAGTATGCACCTGAGTGAAAGACTTATATCTTTGTTTCTATTAATAATTTGGACTTGAGTCCTGAAGAAGAATTGTGTATATTTACGATAGGAACCCAATGCAACTCGAATTTCAGCATGCCCATAATGTATTCAAAATTTAAGCCAATCTCCGTAACACGGTTCATTTAGTAAACCTGAAGGGTATGCACCTGAGTGAAAGACTTATATCTTTGTTTCTATTAATAATTTGGACTTGAGTCCTGAAGAAGAATTGTGTTTATTTACGATAGGAACCCAATGCAACTCGTATTTCAGCATTCCCATAATGTATTCACAATTTAAGCCAATCTCCGTAACATGGTTGATTTAGTAAACCTGAAGAGTATGCACCTGAGTGAAAGACGTATATCTTTGTTTCTATTAATAATTTGGACTTGAGTCCCGAAGAAGAATTGTGTATATTTACGATAGGAACCCAACACAACTTGTATTTCAGCATGCCCATAATGTATTCAAAATTTAAGCAAATCTCCGTAACACGGTTGATTTAGTAAACCTCAAGAGTATGCACCTGGGTGAAAGACTTATATCTTTGTTTCTATTAATAATTTGGACTTGAGTCCTGAAGAAGAATTGTGTATATTTACGATAGGAACCCAACGCAACTCGTATTTCAACATGCCCATAATGTATTCAAAATTTAAGCCAATCTCCGTAACACGGTTCATTTAGTAAACCTCAAGAGTATGCATCTGAGTGAAAGACGTATATCTTTGTTTCTATTAATAATTTGGACTTGAGTCCTGAAGAATAATTGTGTATATTTACGATAGGAACCCAACGCAACTCGTATTTCAGCATTCCCATAATGTATTCACATATTAAGCCAATCTCCGTAACACGGTTGATTTAGTAAACCTGAAGAGTATGCACCTGAGTGAAAGACTTATATCTTTGTTTATATTAATAATTTGGACTTGAGTCCTGAAGAAGAATTGTGTATAATTACGATAGGAACCCAACGCAACTCGTATTTCAACATGCCCATAATGTATTCAAAATTGAAGCCAATCTCCGTAACACGGTTCATTTAGTAAACCTCAAGAGTATGCACCTGAGTGAAATACGTATATCCTTGTTTCTATTAATAATTTTGACTTGAGTCCTGAAGAAGAATTGTGTATATTTACGATAGGAACTCAACGCAACTTGTATTTCAGCATTCCCATAATGTATTAACAATTTAAGGCAATCTCCGTAACACGGTTGATTTAGTAAACCTGAAGAGTATGCACCTGAGTGAAAGACTTATATCTTTGTTTCTATCAATAATTTGGACTTGAGTCCTGAAGAAGAATTGTGTATATTTACGATAGGAACCCAATGCAACTCGAATTTCAGCATGCCCATAATGTATCCAAAATTTAAGCCAATCTCCGTAACACGGTTCATTTAGTAAACCTGAAGAGTATGCACCTGAGTGAAAGACTTATATCTTTGTTTCTATTAATAATTTGGACTTGAGTCCTGAAGAAGAATTGTGTTTATTTACGATAGGAACCCAATGCAACTCGTATTTCAGCATTCCCATAATGTATTCACAATTTAAGCCAATCTCCGTAACATGGTTGATTTAGTAAACCTGAAGAGTATGCACCTGAGTGAAAGACGTATATCATTGTTTCTATTAATAATTTGGACTTGAGTCCTGAAGAAGAATTGTGTATATTTATGATAGGAACCCAATGCAACTCGAATTTCAGCATGCCCATAATGTATTCAAAATTTAAGCCAATTTCCGTAACACGGTTGATTTAGTAAACCTGAAGAGTATGCACCTGAGTGAAATACGTATATCTTTGTTTCTATTAATAATTTGGACTTGAGTCCTGAAGAATAATTGTGTATATTTACGATAGGAACCCAACGCAACTCGTATTTCAGCATTCCCATAATGTATTCACAATTTAAGCCAATCTCCGTAACACGGTTGATTTAGTAAACCTGAAGAGTACGCACCTGAGTGAAAGACTTATATCTTTGTTTCTATTAATAATTTGGACTTGAGTCCTGAAGAAGAATTGTGTATAATTACGATAGGAACCCAACGCAACTCGTATTTCAACATGCCCATAATGTATTCAAAATTTAAGCCAATCTCCGTAACACGGTTCATTTAGTAAACCTCAAGAGTATGCACCTGAGTGAAATACGTATATCTTTGTTTCTATTAATAATTTTGACTTGAGTCCTGAAGAAGAATTGTGTATATTTACGATAGGAACTCAACGCAACTTGTATTTCAGCATTCCCATAATGTATTAACAATTTAAGGCAATCTCCGTAACACGGTTGATTTAGTAAACCTGAAGAGTATGCACCTGAGTGAAAGACTTATATCTTTGTTTCTATTAATAATTTGGACTTGAGTCCTGAAGAAGAATTGTGTATATTTACGATAAGAACCCAATGCAACTCGAATTTCAGCATGCCCATAATGTATTCAAAATTTAAGCCAATCTCCGTAACACGGTTGATTTAGTAAGCCTGAAGAGTATGCACCTGAGTGAAAGACGTATATCTTTGTTTCTATTAATAATTTGGACTTGAGTCCTGAAGAATAATTGTGTATATTTACGATAGGAACCCAACGCAACTCGTATTTCAGCATTCCCATAATGTATTCACAATTTAAGCCAATCTCCGTAACACGGTTGATTTAGTAAACCTGAAGAGTATGCACCTGAGTGAAAGACTTATATCTTTGTTTATATTAATAATTTGGACTTGAGTCCTGAAGAAGAATTGTGTATAATTACGATAGGAACCCAACGCAACTCGTATTTCAACATGCCCATAATGTATTCAAAATTTAAGCCAATCTCCGTAACACGGTTCATTTAGTAAACCTCAAGAGTATGCACCTGAGTGAAATACGTATATCTTTGTTTCTATTAATAATTTTGACTTGAGTCCTGAAGAAGAATTGTGTATATTTACGATAGGAACTCAACGCAACTTGTATTTCAGCATTCCCATAATGTATTAACAATTTAAGGCAATCTCCGTAACACGGTTGATTTAGTAAACCTGAAGAGTATGCACCTGAGTGAAAGACTTATATCTTTGTTTCTATTAATAATTTGGACTTGAGTCCTGAAGAAGAATTGTGTATATTTACGATAGGAACCCAACACAACTTGTATTTCAGCATGCCCATAATGTATTCAAAATTTAAGCAAATCTCCGTAACACGGTTGATTTAGTAAACCTGAAGAGTATGCACCTGAGTGAAAGACTTATATCTTTGTTTCTATTAATAATTTGGACTTGAGTCCTGAAGAAGAATTGTGTATATTTACGATAGGAACCCAATGCAACTCGAATTTCAGCATGCCCATAATGTATTCAAAATTTAAGCCAATCTCCGTAACACGGTTCATTTAGTAAACCTGAAGAGTATGCACCTGAGTGAAAGACTTATATCTTTGTTTCTATTAATAATTTGGACTTGAGTCCTGAAGAAGAATTGTGTTTATTTACGATAGGAACCCAATGCAACTCGTATTTCAGCATTCCCATAATGTATTCACAATTTAAGCCAATCTCCGTAACATGGTTGATTTAGTAAACCTGAAGAGTATGCACCTGAGTGAAAGACGTATATCTTTGTTTCTATTAATAATTTGGACTTGAGTCCTGAAGAAGAATTGTGTATATTTACGATAGGAACCCAATGCAACTCGAATTTAAGCATGCCCATAATGTATTCAAAATTTAAGCCAATTTCCGTAACACGGTTGATTTAGTAAACCTGAAGAGTATGCACCTGAGTGAAAGACGTATATCTTTGTTTCTATTAATAATTTGGACTTGAGTCCTGAAGAATAATTGTGTATATTTACGATAGGAACCCAACGCAACTCGTATTTCAGCATTCCCATAATGTATTCACAATTTAAGCCAATCTCCGTAACACGGTTGATTTAGTAAACCTGAAGAGTATGCACCTGAGTGAAAGACTTATATCTTTGTTTCTATTAATAATTTGGACTTGAGTCCTGAAGAAGAATTGTGTATAATTACGATAGGAACCCAACGCAACTCGTATTTCAACATGCCCATAATGTATTCAAAATTTAAGCCAATCTCCGTAACACGGTTCATTTAGTAAACCTCAAGAGTATGCACCTGAGTGAAATACGTATATCTTTGTTTCTATTAATAATTTTGACTTGAGTCCTGAAGAAGAATTGTGTATATTTACGATAGGAACTCAACGCAACTTGTATTTCAGCATTCCCATAATGTATTAACAATTTAAGGCAATCTCCGTAACACGGTTGATTTAGTAAACCTGAAGAGTATGCACCTGAGTGAAAGACTTATATCTTTGTTTCTATTAATAATTTGGACTTGAGTCCTGAAGAAGAATTGTGTATATTTACGATAAGAACCCAATGCAACTCGAATTTCAGCATGCCCATAATGTATTCAAAATTTAAGCCAATCTCCGTAACACGGTTGATTTAGTAAACCTGAAGAGTATGCACCTGAGTGAAAGACGTATATCTTTGTTTCTATTAATAATTTGGACTTGAGTCCTGAAGAATAATTGTGTATATTTACGATAGGAACCCAACGCAACTCGTATTTCAGCATTCCCATAATGTATTCACAATTTAAGCCAATCTCCGTAACACGGTTGATTTAGTAAACCTGAAGAGTATGCACCTGAGTGAAAGACTTATATCTTTGTTTATATTAATAATTTGGACTTGAGTCCTGAAGAAGAATTGTGTATATTTACGATAGGAACCCAATGCAACTCGTATTTCAGCATGCCCATAATGTATTCAAAATTTAATCCAATCTCCGTAACACGGTTCATTTAGTAAACCTAAAGAGTATGCACCTGAGTGAAAGACGTATATCTTTGTTTCTATTAATAATTTGGACTTGAGTCCTGAAGAAGAATTGTGTATATTTACGATAGGAACCCAACACAACTTGTATTTCAGCATGCCCATAAAGTATTCAAAATTTAAGCAAATCTCCGTAACACGGTTGATTTAGTAAACCTGAAGAGTATGCACCTGAGTGAAAGACTTATATCTTTGTTTCTATTAATAATTTGGACTTGAGTCCTGAAGAAGAATTGTGTATATTTACGATAGGAACCCAATGCAACTCGAATTTCAGCATGCCCATAATGTATTCAAAATTTAAGCCAATCTCCGTAACACGGTTCATTTAGTAAACCTGAAGAGTATGCACCTGAGTGAAAGACTTATATCTTTGTTTCTATTAATAATTTGGACTTGAGTCCTGAAGAAGAATTGTGTTTATTTACGATAGGAACCCAATGCAACTCGTATTTCAGCATTCCCATAATGTATTCACAATTTAAGCCAATCTCCGTAACATGGTTGATTTAGTAAACCTGAAGAGTATGCACCTGAGTGAAAGACGTATATCTTTGTTTCTATTAATAATTTGGACTTGAGTCCTGAAGAAGAATTGTGTATATTTACGATAGGAACCCAATGCAACTCGAATTTCAGCATGCCCATAATGTATTCAAAATTTAAGCCAATTTCCGTAACACGGTTGATTTAGTAAACCTGAAGAGTATGCACCTGAGTGAAAGACGTATATCTTTGTTTCTATTAATAATTTGGACTTGAGTCCTGAAGAATAATTGTGTATATTTACGATAGGAACCCAACGCAACTCGTATTTCAGCATTCCCATAATGTATTCACAATTTAAGCCAATCTCCGTAACACGGTTGATTTAGTAAACCTGAAGAGTACGCACCTGAGTGAAAGACTTATATCTTTGTTTCTATTAATAATTTTGACTTGAGTCCTGAAGAAGAATTGTGTATATTTACGATAAGAACCCAATGCAACTCGAATTTCAGCATGCCCATAATGTATTCAAAATTTAAGCCAATCTCCGTAACACGGTTGATTTAGTAAACCTGAAGAGTATGCACCTGAGTGAAAGACGTATATCTTTGTTTCTATTAATAATTTGGACTTGAGTCCTGAAGAATAATTGTGTATATTTACGATAGGAACCCAACGCAACTCGTATTTCAGCATTCCCATAATGTATTCACAATTTAAGCCAATCTCCGTAACACGGTTGATTTAGTAAACCTGAAGAGTATGCACCTGAGTGAAAGACTTATATCTTTGTTTATATTAATAATTTGGACTTGAGTCCTGAAGAAGAATTGTGTATATTTACGATAGGAACCCAATGCAACTCGTATTTCAGCATGCCCATAATGTATTCAAAATTTAATCCAATCTCCGTAACACGGTTCATTTAGTAAACCTAAAGAGTATACACCTGAGTGAAAGACGTATATCTTTGTTTCTATTAATAATTTGGACTTGAGTCCTGAAGAAGAATTGTGTATATTTACGATAGGAACCCAACACAACTTGTATTTCAGCATGCCAATAATGTATTCAAAATTTAAGCAAATCTCCGTAACACGGTTGATTTAGTAAACCTGAAGAGTATGCACCTGAGTGAAAGACTTATATCTTTGTTTCTATTAATAATTTGGACTTGAGTCCTGAAGAAGAATTATGTTTATTTACGATAGGAACCCAATGCAACTCGTATTTCAGCATTCCCATAATGTATTCACAATTTAAGCCAATCTCCGTAACATGGTTGATTTAGTAAACCTGAAGAGTATGCACCTGAGTGAAAGACGTATATCTTTTTTTCTATTAATAATTTGGACTTGAGTCCTGAAGAAGAATTGTGTATATTTACGATAGGAACCCAATGCAACTCGAATTTCAGCATGCCCATAATGTATTCAAAATTTAAGCCAATTTCCGTAACACGGTTGATTTAGTAAACCTGAAGAGTATGCACCTGAGTGAAAGACGTATATCTTTGTTTCTATTAATAATTTGGACTTGAGTCCTGAAGAATAATTGTGTATATTTACGATAGGAACCCAACGCAACTCGTATTTCAGCATTCCCATAATGTATTCACAATTTAAGCCAATCTCCGTAACACGGTTGATTTAGTAAACCTGAAGAGTATGCACCTGAGTGAAAGACTTATATCTTTGTTTCTATTAATAATTTGGACTTGAGTCCTGAAGAAGAATTGTGTATATTTACGATAGGAACCCAACACAACTTGTATTTCAGCATGCCCATAATGTATTCAAAATTTAAGCAAATCTCCGTAACACGGTTGATTTAGTAAACCTGAAGAGTATGCACCTGAGTGAAAGACTTATATCTTTGTTTCTATTAATAATTTGGACTTGAGTCCTGAAGAAGAATTGTGTATATTTACGATAGGAACCCAATGCAACTCGAATTTCAGCATGCCCATAATGTATTCAAAATTTAAGCCAATCTCCGTAACACGGTTCATTTAGTAAACCTGAAGAGTATGCACCTGAGTGAAAGACTTATATCTTTGTTTCTATTAATAATTTGGACTTGAGTCCTGAAGAATAATTGTGTATATTTACGATAGGAACCCAACGCAACTCGTATTTCAGCATTCCCATAATGTATTCACAATTTAAGCCAATCTCCGTAACACGGTTGATTTAGTAAACCTGAAGAGTACGCACCTGAGTGAAAGACTTATATCTTTGTTTCTATTAATAATTTGGACTTGAGTCCTGAAGAAGAATTGTGTATATTTACGATAAGAACCCAATGCAACTCGAATTTCAGCATGCCCATAATGTATTCAAAATTTAAGCCAATCTCCGTAACACGGTTGATTTAGTAAACCTGAAGAGTATGCACCTGAGTGAAAGACGTATATCTTTGTTTCTATTAATAATTTGGACTTGAGTCCTGAAGAATAATTGTGTATATTTACGATAGGAACCCAACGCAACTCGTATTTCAGCATTCCCATAATGTATTCACAATTTAAGCCAATCTCCGTAACACGGTTGATTTAGTAAACCTGAAGAGTATGCACCTGAGTGAAAGACTTATATCTTTGTTTATATTAATAATTTGGACTTGAGTCCTGAAGAAGAATTGTGTATATTTACGATAGGAACCCAATGCAACTCGTATTTCAGCATGCCCATAATGTATTCAAAATTTAATCCAATCTCCGTAACACGGTTCATTTAGTAAACCTAAAGAGTATGCACCTGAGTGAAAGACGTATATCTTTGTTTCTATTAATAATTTGGACTTGAGTCCTGAAGAAGAATTGTGTATATTTACGATAGGAACCCAACACAACTTGTATTTCAGCATGCCCATAATGTATTCAAAATTTAAGCAAATCTCCGTAACACGGTTGATTTAGTAAACCTGAAGAGTATGCACCTGAGTGAAAGACTTATATCTTTGTTTCTATTAATAATTTGGACTTGAGTCCTGAAGAAGAATTGTGTATATTTACGATAGGAACCCAATGCAACTCGAATTTCAGCATGCCCATAATGTATTCAAAATTTAAGCCAATCTCCGTAACACGGTTCATTTAGTAAACCTGAAGAGTATGCACCTGAGTGAAAGACTTATATCTTTGTTTCTATTAATAATTTGGACTTGAGTCCTGAAGAAGAATTATGTTTATTTACGATAGGAACCCAATGCAACTCGTATTTCAGCATTCCCATAATGTATTCACAATTTAAGCCAATCTCCGTAACATGGTTGATTTAGTAAACCTGAAGAGTATGCACCTGAGTGAAAGACGTATATCTTTGTTTGTATTAATAATTTGGACTTGAGTCCTGAAGAAGAATTGTGTATATTTACGATAGGAACCCAATGCAACTCGAATTTCAGCATGCCCATAATGTATTCAAAATTTAAGCCAATTTCCGTAACACGGTTGATTTAGTAAACCTGAAGAGTATGCACCTGAGTGAAAGACGTATATCTTTGTTTCTATTAATAATTTGGACTTGAGTCCTGAAGAATAATTGTGTATATTTACGATAGGAACCCAACGCAACTCGTATTTCAGCATTCCCATAATGTATTCACAATTTAAGCCAATCTCCGTAACACGGTTGATTTAGTAAACCTGAAGAGTATGCACCTGAGTGAAAGACTTATATCTTTGTTTCTATTAATAATTTGGACTTGAGTCCTGAAGAAGAATTGTGTATATTTACGATAGGAACCCAATGCAACTCGAATTTCAGCATGCCCATAATGTATTCAAAATTTAAGCCAATCTCCGTAACACGGTTCATTTAGTAAACCTGAAGAGTATGCACCTGAGTGAAAGACTTATATCTTTGTTTCTATTAATAATTTGGACTTGAGTCCTGAAGAAGAATTATGTTTATTTACGATAGGAACCCAATGCAACTCGTATTTCAGCATTCCCATAATGTATTCACAATTTAAGCCAATCTCCGTAACATGGTTGATTTAGTAAACCTGAAGAGTATGCACCTGAGTGAAAGACGTATATCTTTGTTTCTATTAATAATTTGGACTTGAGTCCTGAAGAAGAATTGTGTATATTTACGATAGGAACCCAATGCAACTCGAATTTCAGCATGCCCATAATGTATTCAAAATTTAAGCCAATTTTCGTAACACGGTTGATTTAGTAAACCTGAAGAGTATGCACCTGAGTGAAAGACGTATATCTTTGTTTCTATTAATAATTTGGACTTGAGTCCTGAAGAATAATTGTGTATATTTACGATAGGAACCCAACGCAACTCGTATTTCAGCATTCCCATAATGTATTCACAATTTAAGCCAATCTCCGTAACACGGTTGATTTAGTAAACCTGAAGAGTATGCACCTGAGTGAAAGACTTATATCTTTGTTTATATTAATAATTTGGACTTGAGTCCTGAAGAAGAATTGTGTATATTTACGATAGGAACCCAATGCAACTCGTATTTCAGCATGCCCATAATGTATTCAAAATTTAATCCAATCTCCGTAACACGGTTCATTTAGTAAACCTAAAGAGTATGCACCTGAGTGAAAGACGTATATCTTTGTTTCTATTAATAATTTGGACTTGAGTCCTGAAGAAGAATTGTGTATATTTACGATAGGAACCCAACACAACTTGTATTTCAGCATGCCCATAATGTATTCAAAATTTAAGCAAATCTCCGTAACACGGTTGATTTAGTAAACCTGAAGAGTATGCACCTGAGTGAAAGACTTATATCTTTGTTTCTATTAATAATTTGGACTTGAGTCCTGAAGAAGAATTGTGTATATTTACGATAGGAACCCAACGCAACTCGAATTTCAGCATGCCCATAATGTATTCAAAATTTAAGCCAATTTCCGTAACACGGTTGATTTAGTAAACCTGAAGAGTATGCACCTGAGTGAAAGACGTATATCTTTGTTTCTATTAATAATTTGGACTTGAGTCCTGAAGAAGAATTGTGTATATTTACGATAGGAACCCAATGCAACTCGAATTTCAGCATGCCCATAATGTATTCAAAATTTAAGCCAATTTCCGTAACACGGTTGATTTAGTAAACCTGAAGAGTATGCACCTGAGTGAAAGACGTATATCTTTGTTTCTATTAATAATTTGGACTTGAGTCCTGAAGAATAATTGTGTATATTTACGATAGGAACCCAACGTAACTCGTATTTCAGCATTCCCATAATGTATTCACAATTTAAGCCAATCTCCGTAACACGGTTGATTTAGTAAACCTGAAGAGTACGCACCTGAGTGAAAGACTTATATCTTTGTTTCTATTAATAATTTTGACTTGAGTCCTGAAGAAGAATTGTGTATATTTACGATAAGAACCCAATGCAACTCGAATTTCAGCATGCCCATAATGTATTCAAAATTTAAGCCAATCTCCGTAACACGGTTGATTTAGTAAACCTGAAGAGTATGCACCTGAGTGAAAGACGTATATCTTTGTTTCTATTAATAATTTGGACTTGAGTCCTGAAGAATAATTGTGTATATTTACGATAGGAACCCAACGCAACTCGTATTTCAGCATTCCCATAATGTATTCACAATTTAAGCCAATCTCCGTAACACGGTTGATTTAGTAAACCTGAAGAGTATGCACCTGAGTGAAAGACTTATATCTTTGTTTATATTAATAATTTGGACTTGAGTCCTGAAGAAGAATTGTGTATATTTACGATAGGAACCCAATGCAACTCGTATTTCAGCATGCCCATAATGTATTCAAAATTTAATCCAATCTCCGTAACACGGTTCATTTAGTAAACCTAAAGAGTATGCACCTGAGTGAAAGACGTATATCTTTGTTTCTATTAATAATTTGGACTTGAGTCCTGAAGAAGAATTGTGTATATTTACGATAGGAACCCAACACAACTTGTATTTCAGCATGCCCATAATGTATTCAAAATTTAAGCAAATCTCCGTAACACGGTTGATTTAGTAAACCTGAAGAGTATGCACCTGAGTGAAAGACTTATATCTTTGTTTCTATTAATAATTTGGACTTGAGTCCTGAAGAAGAATTGTGTATATTTACGATAGGAACCCAATGCAACTCGAATTTCAGCATGCCCATAATGTATTCAAAATTTAAGCCAATCTCCGTAACACGGTTCATTTAGTAAACCTGAAGAGTATGCACCTGAGTGAAAGACTTATATCTTTGTTTCTATTAATAATTTGGACTTGAGTCCTGAAGAAGAATTGTGTTTATTTACGATAGGAACCCAATGCAACTCGTATTTCAGCATTCCCATAATGTATTCACAATTTAAGCCAATCTCCGTAACATGGTTGATTTAGTAAACCTGAAGAGTATGCACCTGAGTGAAAGACGTATATCTTTGTTTCTATTAATAATTTGGACTTGAGTCCTGAAGAAGAATTGTGTATATTTACGATAGGAACCCAATGCAACTCGAATTTCAGCATGCCCATAATGTATTCAAAATTTAAGCCAATTTCCGTAACACGGTTGATTTAGTAAACCTGAAGAGTATGCACCTGAGTGAAAGACGTATATCTTTGTTTCTATTAATAATTTGGACTTGAGTCCTGAAGAATAATTGTGTATATTTACGATAGGAACCCAACGTAACTCGTATTTCAGCATTCCCATAATGTATTCACAATTTAAGCCAATCTCCGTAACACGGTTGATTTAGTAAACCTGAAGAGTACGCACCTGAGTGAAAGACTTATATCTTTGTTTCTATTAATAATTTTGACTTGAGTCCTGAAGAAGAATTGTGTATATTTACGATAAGAACCCAATGCAACTCGAATTTCAGCATGCCCATAATGTATTCAAAATTTAAGCCAATCTCCGTAACACGGTTGATTTAGTAAACCTGAAGAGTATGCACCTGAGTGAAAGACGTATATCTTTGTTTCTATTAATAATTTGGACTTGAGTCCTGAAGAATAATTGTGTATATTTACGATAGGAACCCAACGCAACTCGTATTTCAGCATTCCCATAATGTATTCACAATTTAAGCCAATCTCCGTAACACGGTTGATTTAGTAAACCTGAAGAGTATGCACCTGAGTGAAAGACTTATATCTTTGTTTATATTAATAATTTGGACTTGAGTCCTGAAGAAGAATTGTGTATATTTACGATAGGAACCCAATGCAACTCGTATTTCAGCATGCCCATAATGTATTCAAAATTTAATCCAATCTCCGTAACACGGTTCATTTAGTAAACCTAAAGAGTATGCACCTGAGTGAAAGACGTATATCTTTGTTTCTATTAATAATTTGGACTTGAGTCCTGAAGAAGAATTGTGTATATTTACGATAGGAACCCAACACAACTTGTATTTCAGCATGCCCATAATGTATTCAAAATTTAAGCAAATCTCCGTAACACGGTTGATTTAGTAAACCTGAAGAGTATGCACCTGAGTGAAAGACTTATATCTTTGTTTCTATTAATAATTTGGACTTGAGTCCTGAAGAAGAATTGTGTATATTTGCGATAGGAACCCAACGCAACTCGAATTTCAGCATGCCCATAATGTATTCAAAATTTAAGCCAATTTCCGTAACACGGTTGATTTAGTAAACCTGAAGAGTATGCACCTGAGTGAAAGACGTATATCTTTGTTTCTATTAATAATTTGGACTTGAGTCCTGAAGAAGAATTGTGTATATTTACGATAGGAACCCAATGCAACTCGAATTTCAGCATGCCCATAATGTATTCAAAATTTAAGCCAATTTCCGTAACACGGTTGATTTAGTAAACCTGAAGAGTATGCACCTGAGTGAAAGACGTATATCTTTGTTTCTATTAATAATTTGGACTTGAGTCCTGAAGAATAATTGTGTATATTTACGATAGGAACCCAACGTAACTCGTATTTCAGCATTCCCATAATGTATTCACAATTTAAGCCAATCTCCGTAACACGGTTGATTTAGTAAACCTGAAGAGTACGCACCTGAGTGAAAGACTTATATCTTTGTTTCTATTAATAATTTTGACTTGAGTCCTGAAGAAGAATTGTGTATATTTACGATAAGAACCCAATGCAACTCGAATTTTAGCATGCCCATAATGTATTCAAAATTTAAGCCAATCTCCGTAACACGGTTGATTTAGTAAACCTGAAGAGTATGCACCTGAGTGAAAGACGTATATCTTTGTTTCTATTAATAATTTGGACTTGAGTCCTGAAGAATAATTGTGTATATTTACGATAGGAACCCAACGCAACTCGTATTTCAGCATTCCCATAATGTATTCACAATTTAAGCCAATCTCCGTAACACGGTTGATTTAGTAAACCTGAAGAGTATGCACCTGAGTGAAAGACTTATATCTTTGTTTATATTAATAATTTGGACTTGAGTCCTGAAGAAGAATTGTGTATATTTACGATAGGAACCCAATGCAACTCGTATTTCAGCATGCCCATAATGTATTCAAAATTTAATCCAATCTCCGTAACACGGTTCATTTAGTAAACCTAAAGAGTATGCACCTGAGTGAAAGACGTATATCTTTGTTTCTATTAATAATTTGGACTTGAGTCCTGAAGAAGAATTGTGTATATTTACGATAGGAACCCAACACAACTTGTATTTCAGCATGCCCATAATGTATTCAAAATTTAAGCAAATCTCCGTAACACGGTTGATTTAGTAAACCTGAAGAGTATGCACCTGAGTGAAAGACTTATATCTTTGTTTCTATTAATAATTTGGACTTGAGTCCTGAAGAAGAATTGTGTATATTTACGATAGGAACCCAATGCAACTCGAATTTCAGCATGCCCATAATGTATTCAAAATTTAAGCCAATCTCCGTAACACGGTTCATTTAGTAAACCTGAAGAGTATGCACCTGAGTGAAAGACTTATATCTTTGTTTCTATTAATAATTTGGACTTGAGTCCTGAAGAAGAATTATGTTTATTTACGATAGGAACCCAATGCAACTCGTATTTCAGCATTCCCATAATGTATTCACAATTTAAGCCAATCTCCGTAACATGGTTGATTTAGTAAACCTGAAGAGTATGCACCTGAGTGAAAGACGTATATCTTTTTTTCTATTAATAATTTGGACTTGAGTCCTGAAGAAGAATTGTGTATATTTACGATAGGAACCCAATGCAACTCGAATTTCAGCATGCCCATAATGTATTCAAAATTTAAGCCAATTTCCGTAACACGGTTGATTTAGTAAACCTGAAGAGTATGCACCTGAGTGAAAGACGTATATCTTTGTTTCTATTAATAATTTGGACTTGAGTCCTGAAGAATAATTGTGTATATTTACGATAGGAACCCAACGTAACTCGTATTTCAGCATTCCCATAATGTATTCACAATTTAAGCCAATCTCCGTAACACGGTTGATTTAGTAAACCTGAAGAGTACGCACCTGAGTGAAAGACTTATATCTTTGTTTCTATTAATAATTTTGACTTGAGTCCTGAAGAAGAATTGTGTATATTTACGATAAGAACCCAATGCAACTCGAATTTTAGCATGCCCATAATGTATTCAAAATTTAAGCCAATCTCCGTAACACGGTTGATTTAGTAAACCTGAAGAGTATGCACCTGAGTGAAAGACGTATATCTTTGTTTCTATTAATAATTTGGACTTGAGTCCTGAAGAATAATTGTGTATATTTACGATAGGAACCCAACGCAACTCGTATTTCAGCATTCCCATAATGTATTCACAATTTAAGCCAATCTCCGTAACACGGTTGATTTAGTAAACCTGAAGAGTATGCACCTGAGTGAAAGACTTATATCTTTGTTTATATTAATAATTTGGACTTGAGTCCTGAAGAAGAATTGTGTATATTTACGATAGGAACCCAATGCAACTCGTATTTCAGCATGCCCATAATGTATTCAAAATTTAATCCAATCTCCGTAACACGGTTCATTTAGTAAACCTAAAGAGTATGCACCTGAGTGAAAGACGTATATCTTTGTTTCTATTAATAATTTGGACTTGAGTCCTGAAGAAGAATTGTGTATATTTACGATAGGAACCCAACACAACTTGTATTTCAGCATGCCCATAATGTATTCAAAATTTAAGCAAATCTCCGTAACACGGTTGATTTAGTAAACCTGAAGAGTATGCACCTGAGTGAAAGACTTATATCTTTGTTTCTATTAATAATTTGGACTTGAGTCCTGAAGAAGAATTGTGTATATTTACGATAGGAACCCAATGCAACTCGAATTTCAGCATGCCCATAATGTATTCAAAATTTAAGCCAATCTCCGTAACACGGTTCATTTAGTAAACCTGAAGAGTATGCACCTGAGTGAAAGACTTATATCTTTGTTTCTATTAATAATTTGGACTTGAGTCCTGAAGAAGAATTATGTTTATTTACGATAGGAACCCAATGCAACTCGTATTTCAGCATTCCCATAATGTATTCACAATTTAAGCCAATCTCCGTAACATGGTTGATTTAGTAAACCTGAAGAGTATGCACCTGAGTGAAAGACGTATATCTTTTTTTCTATTAATAATTTGGACTTGAGTCCTGAAGAAGAATTGTGTATATTTACGATAGGAACCCAATGCAACTCGAATTTCAGCATGCCCATAATGTATTCAAAATTTAAGCCAATTTCCGTAACACGGTTGATTTAGTAAACCTGAAGAGTATGCACCTGAGTGAAAGACGTATATCTTTGTTTCTATTAATAATTTGGACTTGAGTCCTGAAGAATAATTGTGTATATTTACGATAGGAACCCAACGCAACTCGTATTTCAGCATTCCCATAATGTATTCACAATTTAAGCCAATCTCCGTAACACGGTTGATTTAGTAAACCTGAAGAGTACGCACCTGAGTGAAAGACTTATATCTTTGTTTCTATTAATAATTTGGACTTGTGTCCTGAAGAAGAATTGTGTATATTTACGATAAGAACCCAATGCAACTCGAATTTCAGCATGCCCATAATGTATTCAAAATTTAAGCCAATCTCCGTAACACGGTTGATTTAGTAAACCTGAAGAGTATGCACCTGAGTGAAAGACGTATATCTTTGTTTCTATTAATAATTTGGACTTGAGTCCTGAAGAATAATTGTGTATATTTACGATAGGAACCCAACGCAACTCGTATTTCAGCATTCCCATAATGTATTCACAATTTAAGCCAATCTCCGTAACACGGTTGATTTAGTAAACCTGAAGAGTATGCACCTGAGTGAAAGACTTATATCTTTGTTTATATTAATAATTTGGACTTGAGTCCTGAAGAAGAATTGTGTATATTTACGATAGGAACCCAATGCAACTCGTATTTCAGCATGCCCATAATGTATTCAAAATTTAATCCAATCTCCGTAACACGGTTCATTTAGTAAACCTAAAGAGTATGCACCTGAGTGAAAGACGTATATCTTTGTTTCTATTAATAATTTGGACTTGAGTCCTGAAGAAGAATTGTGTATATTTACGATAGGAACCCAACACAACTTGTATTTCAGCATGCCCATAATGTATTCAAAATTTAAGCAAATCTCCGTAACACGGTTGATTTAGTAAACCTGAAGAGTATGCACCTGAGTGAAAGACTTATATCTTTGTTTCTATTAATAATTTGGACTTGAGTCCTGAAGAAGAATTGTGTATATTTACGATAGGAACCCAATGCAACTCGAATTTCAGCATGCCCATAATGTATTCAAAATTTAAGCCAATCTCCGTAACACGGTTGATTTAGTAAACCTGAAGAGTATGCACCTGAGTGAAAGACGTATATCTTTGTTTCTATTAATAATTTGGACTTGAGTCCTGAAGAATAATTGTGTATATTTACGATAGGAACCCAACGCAACTCGTATTTCAGCATTCCCATAATGTATTCACAATTTAAGCCAATCTCCGTAACACGGTTGATTTAGTAAACCTGAAGAGTATGCACCTGAGTGAAAGACTTATATCTTTGTTTATATTAATAATTTGGACTTGAGTCCTGAAGAAGAATTGTGTATATTTACGATAGGAACCCAATGCAACTCGTATTTCAGCATGCCCATAATGTATTCAAAATTTAATCCAATCTCCGTAACACGGTTCATTTAGTAAACCTAAAGAGTATGCACCTGAGTGAAAGACGTATATCTTTGTTTCTATTAATAATTTGGACTTGAGTCCTGAAGAAGAATTGTGTATATTTACGATAGGAACCCAACACAACTTGTATTTCAGCATGCCCATAATGTATTCAAAATTTAAGCAAATCTCCGTAACACGGTTGATTTAGTAAACCTGAAGAGTATGCACCTGAGTGAAAGACTTATATCTTTGTTTCTATTAATAATTTGGACTTGAGTCCTGAAGAAGAATTGTGTATATTTACGATAGGAACCCAACGCAACTTGAATTTCAGCATGCCCATAATGTATTCAAAATTTAAGCCAATTTCCGTAACACGGTTGATTTAGTAAACCTGAAGAGTATGCACCTGAGTGAAAGACGTATATCTTTGTTTCTATTAATAATTTGGACTTGAGTCCTGAAGAAGAATTGTGTATATTTACGATAGGAACCCAATGCAACTCGAATTTCAGCATGCCCATAATGTATTCAAAATTTAAGCCAATTTCCGTAACACGGTTGATTTAGTAAACCTGAAGAGTATGCACCTAAGTGAAAGACGTATATCTTTGTTTCTATTAATAATTTGGACTTGAGTCCTGAAGAATAATTGTGTATATTTACGATAGGAACCCAACGTAACTCGTATTTCAGCATTCCCATAATGTATTCACAATTTAAGCCAATCTCCGTAACACGGTTGATTTAGTAAACCTGAAGAGTACGCACCTGAGTGAAAGACTTATATCTTTGTTTCTATTAATAATTTTGACTTGAGTCCTGAAGAAGAATTGTGTATATTTACGATAAGAACCCAATGCAACTCGAATTTCAGCATGCCCATAATGTATTCAAAATTTAAGCCAATCTCCGTAACACGGTTGATTTAGTAAACCTGAAGAGTATGCACCTGAGTGAAAGACGTATATCTTTGTTTCTATTAATAATTTGGACTTGAGTCCTGAAGAATAATTGTGTATATTTACGATAGGAACCCAACGCAACTCGTATTTCAGCATTCCCATAATGTATTCACAATTTAAGCCAATCTCCGTAACACGGTTGATTTAGTAAACCTGAAGAGTATGCACCTGAGTGAAAGACTTATATCTTTGTTTATATTAATAATTTGGACTTGAGTCCTGAAGAAGAATTGTGTATATTTACGATAGGAACCCAATGCAACTCGTATTTCAGCATGCCCATAATGTATTCAAAATTTAATCCAATCTCCGTAACACGGTTCATTTAGTAAACCTAAAGAGTATGCACCTGAGTGAAAGACGTATATCTTTGTTTCTATTAATAATTTGGACTTGAGTCCTGAAGAAGAATTGTGTATATTTACGATAGGAACCCAACACAACTTGTATTTCAGCATGCCCATAATGTATTCAAAATTTAAGCAAATCTCCGTAACACGGTTGATTTAGTAAACCTGAAGAGTATGCACCTGAGTGAAAGACTTATATCTTTGTTTCTATTAATAATTTGGACTTGAGTCCTGAAGAAGAATTGTGTATATTTACGATAGGAACCCAATGCAACTCGAATTTCAGCATGCCCATAATGTATTCAAAATTTAAGCCAATCTCCGTAACACGGTTCATTTAGTAAACCTGAAGAGTATGCACCTGAGTGAAAGACTTATATCTTTGTTTCTATTAATAATTTGGACTTGAGTCCTGAAGAAGAATTATGTTTATTTACGATAGGAACCCAATGCAACTCGTATTTCAGCATTCCCATAATGTATTCACAATTTAAGCCAATCTCCGTAACATGGTTGATTTAGTAAACCTGAAGAGTATGCACCTGAGTGAAAGACGTATATCTTTTTTTCTATTAATAATTTGGACTTGAGTCCTGAAGAAGAATTGTGTATATTTACGATAGGAACCCAATGCAACTCGAATTTCAGCATGCCCATAATGTATTCAAAATTTAAGCCAATTTCCGTAACACGGTTGATTTAGTAAACCTGAAGAGTATGCACCTGAGTGAAAGACGTATATCTTTGTTTCTATTAATAATTTGGACTTGAGTCCTGAAGAATAATTGTGTATATTTACGATAGGAACCCAACTCAACTCGTATTTCAGCATTCCCATAATGTATTCACAATTTAAGCCAATCTCCGTAACACGGTTGATTTAGTAAACCTGAAGAGTATGCACCTGAGTGAAAGACTTATATCTTTGTTTATATTAATAATTTGGACTTGAGTCCTGAAGAAGAATTGTGTATATTTACGATAGGAACCCAATGCAACTCGTATTTCAGCATGCCCATAATGTATTCAAAATTTAATCCAATCTCCGTAACACGGTTCATTTAGTAAACCTAAAGAGTATGCACCTGAGTGAAAGACGTATATCTTTGTTTCTATTAATAATTTGGACTTGAGTCCTGAAGAAGAATTGTGTATATTTACGATAGGAACCCAACACAACTTGTATTTCAGCATGCCCATAATGTATTCAAAATTTAAGCAAATCTCCGTAACACGGTTGATTTAGTAAACCTGAAGAGTATGCACCTGAGTGAAAGACTTATATCTTTGTTTCTATTAATAATTTGGACTTGAGTCCTGAAGAAGAATTGTGTATATTTACGATAGGAACCCAATGCAACTCGAATTTCAACATGCCCATAATGTATTCAAAATTTAAGCCAATCTCCGTAACACGGTTCATTTAGTAAACCTGAAGAGTATGCACCTGAGTGAAAGACTTATATCTTTGTTTCTATTAATAATTTGGACTTGAGTCCTGAAGAAGAATTATGTTTATTTACGATAGGAACCCAATGCAACTCGTATTTCAGCATTCCCATAATGTATTCACAATTTAAGCCAATCTCCGTAACATGGTTGATTTAGTAAACCTGAAGAGTATGCACCTGAGTGAAAGACGTATATCTTTTTTTCTATTAATAATTTGGACTTGAGTCCTGAAGAAGAATTGTGTATATTTACGATAGGAACCCAATGCAACTCGAATTTCAGCATGCCCATAATGTATTCAAAATTTAAGCCAATTTCCGTAACACGGTTGATTTAGTAAACCTGAAGAGTATGCACCTGAGTGAAAGACGTATATCTTTGTTTCTATTAATAATTTGGACTTGAGTCCTGAAGAATAATTGTGTATATTTACGATAGGAACCCAACGCAACTCGTATTTCAGCATTCCCATAATGTATTCACAATTTAAGCCAATCTCCGTAACACGGTTGATTTAGTAAACCTGAAGAGTATGCACCTGAGTGAAAGACTTATATCTTTGTTTATATTAATAATTTGGACTTGAGTCCTGAAGAAGAATTGTGTATATTTACGATAGGAACCCAATGCAACTCGTATTTCAGCATGCCCATAATGTATTCAAAATTTAATCCAATCTCCGTAACACGGTTCATTTAGTAAACCTAAAGAGTATGCACCTGAGTGAAAGACGTATATCTTTGTTTCTATTAATAATTTGGACTTGAGTCCTGAAGAAGAATTGTGTATATTTACGATAGGAACCCAACACAACTTGTATTTCAGCATGCCCATAATGTATTCAAAATTTAAGCAAATCTCCGTAACACGGTTGATTTAGTAAACCTGAAGAGTATGCACCTGAGTGAAAGACTTATATCTTTGTTTCTATTAATAATTTGGACTTGAGTCCTGAAGAAGAATTGTGTATATTTACGATAGGAACCCAATGCAACTCGAATTTCAGCATGCCCATAATGTATTCAAAATTTAAGCCAATCTCCGTAACACGGTTGATTTAGTAAACCTGAAGAGTATGCACCTGAGTGAAAGACGTATATCTTTGTTTCTATTAATAATTTGGACTTGAGTCCTGAAGAATAATTGTGTATATTTACGATAGGAACCCAACGCAACTCGTATTTCAGCATTCCCATAATGTATTCACAATTTAAGCCAATCTCCGTAACACGGTTGATTTAGTAAACCTGAAGAGTATGCACCTGAGTGAAAGACTTATATCTTTGTTTATATTAATAATTTGGACTTGAGTCCTGAAGAAGAATTGTGTATATTTACGATAGGAACCCAATGCAACTCGTATTTCAGCATGCCCATAATGTATTCAAAATTTAATCCAATCTCCGTAACACGGTTCATTTAGTAAACCTAAAGAGTATGCACCTGAGTGAAAGACGTATATCTTTGTTTCTATTAATAATTTGGACTTGAGTCCTGAAGAAGAATTGTGTATATTTACGATAGGAACCCAACACAACTTGTATTTCAGCATGCCCATAATGTATTCAAAATTTAAGCAAATCTCCGTAACACGGTTGATTTAGTAAACCTGAAGAGTATGCACCTGAGTGAAAGACTTATATCTTTGTTTCTATTAATAATTTGGACTTGAGTCCTGAAGAAGAATTGTGTATATTTACGATAGGAACCCAACGCAACTCGAATTTCAGCATGCCCATAATGTATTCAAAATTTAAGCCAATTTCCGTAACACGGTTGATTTAGTAAACCTGAAGAGTATGCACCTGAGTGAAAGACGTATATCTTTGTTTCTATTAATAATTTGGACTTGAGTCCTGAAGAAGAATTGTGTATATTTACGATAGGAACCCAATGCAACTCGAATTTCAGCATGCCCATAATGTATTCAAAATTTAAGCCAATTTCCGTAACACGGTTGATTTAGTAAACCTGAAGAGTATGCACCTGAGTGAAAGACGTATATCTTTGTTTCTATTAATAATTTGGACTTGAGTCCTGAAGAATAATTGTGTATATTTACGATAGGAACCCAACGTAACTCGTATTTCAGCATTCCCATAATGTATTCACAATTTAAGCCAATCTCCGTAACACGGTTGATTTAGTAAACCTGAAGAGTACGCACCTGAGTGAAAGACTTATATCTTTGTTTCTATTAATAATTTTGACTTGAGTCCTGAAGAAGAATTGTGTATATTTACGATAAGAACCCAATGCAACTCGAATTTCAGCATGCCCATAATGTATTCAAAATTTAAGCCAATCTCCGTAACACGGTTGATTTAGTAAACCTGAAGAGTATGCACCTGAGTGAAAGACGTATATCTTTGTTTCTATTAATAATTTGGACTTGAGTCCTGAAGAATAATTGTGTATATTTACGATAGGAACCCAACGCAACTCGTATTTCAGCATTCCCATAATGTATTCACAATTTAAGCCAATCTCCGTAACACGGTTGATTTAGTAAACCTGAAGAGTATGCACCTGAGTGAAAGACTTATATCTTTGTTTATATTAATAATTTGGACTTGAGTCGTGAAGAAGAATTGTGTATATTTACGATAGGAACCCAATGCAACTCGTATTTCAGCATGCCCATAATGTATTCAAAATTTAATCCAATCTCCGTAACACGGTTCATTTAGTAAACCTAAAGAGTATGCACCTGAGTGAAAGACGTATATCTTTGTTTCTATTAATAATTTGGACTTGAGTCCTGAAGAAGAATTGTGTATATTTACGATAGGAACCCAACACAACTTGTATTTCAGCATGCCCATAATGTATTCAAAATTTAAGCAAATCTCCGTAACACGGTTGATTTAGTAAACCTGAAGAGTATGCACCTGAGTGAAAGACTTATATCTTTGTTTCTATTAATAATTTGGACTTGAGTCCTGAAGAAGAATTGTGTATATTTACGATAGGAACCCAATGCAACTCGAATTTCAGCATGCCCATAATGTATTCAAAATTTAAGCCAATCTCCGTAACACGGTTCATTTAGTAAACCTGAAGAGTATGCACCTGAGTGAAAGACTTATATCTTTGTTTCTATTAATAATTTGGACTTGAGTCCTGAAGAAGAATTATGTTTATTTACGATAGGAACCCAATGCAACTCGTATTTCAGCATTCCCATAATGTATTCACAATTTAAGCCAATCTCCGTAACATGGTTGATTTAGTAAACCTGAAGAGTATGCACCTGAGTGAAAGACGTATATCTTTTTTTCTATTAATAATTTGGACTTGAGTCCTGAAGAAGAATTGTGTATATTTACGATAGGAACCCAATGCAACTCGAATTTCAGCATGCCCATAATGTATTCAAAATTTAAGCCAATTTCCGTAACACGGTTGATTTAGTAAACCTGAAGAGTATGCACCTGAGTGAAAGACGTATATCTTTGTTTCTATTAATAATTTGGACTTGAGTCCTGAAGAATAATTGTGTATATTTACGATAGGAACCCAACGCAACTCGTATTTCAGCATTCCCATAATGTATTCACAATTTAAGCCAATCTCAGTAACACGGTTGATTTAGTAAACCTGAAGAGTACGCACCTGAGTGAAAGACTTATATCTTTGTTTCTATTAATAATTTGGACTTGAGTCCTGAAGAAGAATTGTGTATATTTACGATAAGAACCCAATGCAACTCGAATTTCAGCATGCCCATAATGTATTCAAAATTTAAGCCAATCTCCGTAACACGGTTGATTTAGTAAACCTGAAGAGTATGCACCTGAGTGAAAAACGTATATCTTTGTTTCTATTAATAATTTGGACTTGAGTCCTGAAGAATAATTGTGTATATTTACGATAGGAACCCAACGCAACTCGTATTTCAGCATTCCCATAATGTATTCACAATTTAAGCCAATCTCCGTAACACGGTTTATTTAGTAAACCTGAAGAGTATGCACCTGAGTGAAAGACTTATATCTTTGTTTATATTAATAATTTGGACTTGAGTCCTGAAGAAGAATTGTGTATATTTACGATAGGAACCCAATGCAACTCGTATTTCAGCATGCCCATAATGTATTCAAAATTTAATCCAATCTCCGTAACACGGTTCATTTAGTAAACCTAAAGAGTATGCACCTGAGTGAAAGACGTATATCTTTGTTTCTATTAATAATTTGGACTTGAGTCCTGAAGAAGAATTGTGTATATTTACGATAGGAACCCAACACAACTTGTATTTCAGCATGCCCATAATGTATTCAAAATTTAAGCAAATCTCCGTAACACGGTTGATTTAGTAAACCTGAAGAGTATGCACCTGAGTGAAAGACTTATATCTTTGTTTCTATTAATAATTTGGACTTGAGTCCTGAAGAAGAATTGTGTATATTTACGATAGGAACCCAATGCAACTCGAATTTCAGCATGCCCATAATGTATTCAAAATTTAAGCCAATCTCCGTAACACGGTTCATTTAGTAAACCTGAAGAGTATGCACCTGAGTGAAAGACTTATATCTTTGTTTCTATTAATAATTTGGACTTGAGTCCTGAAGAAGAATTATGTTTATTTACGATAGGAACCCAATGCAACTCGTATTTCAGCATTCCCATAATGTATTCACAATTTAAGCCAATCTCCGTAACATGGTTGATTTAGTAAACCTGAAGAGTATGCACCTGAGTGAAAGACGTATATCTTTGTTTCTATTAATAATTTGGACTTTAGTCCTGAAGAAGAATTGTGTATATTTACGATAGGAACCCAATGCAACTCGAATTTCAGCATGCCCATAATGTATTCAAAATTTAAGCCAATTTCCGTAACACGGTTGATTTAGTAAACCTGAAGAGTATGCACCTGAGTGAAAGACGTATATCTTTGTTTCTATTAATAATTTGGACTTGAGTCCTGAAGAATAATTGTGTATATTTACGATAGGAACCCAACGCAACTCGTATTTCAGCATTCCCATAATGTATTCACAATTTAAGCCAATCTCCGTAACACGGTTGATTTAGTAAACCTGAAGAGTATGCACCTGAGTGAAAGACTTATATCTTTGTTTCTATTAATAATTTGGACTTGAGTCCTGAAGAAGAATTGTGTATATTTACGATAGGAACCCAATGCAACTCGAATTTCAGCATGCCCATAATGTATTCAAAATTTAAGCCAATCTCCGTAACACGGTTCATTTAGTAAACCTGAAGAGTATGCACCTGAGTAAAAGACTTATATCTTTGTTTCTATTAATAATTTGGACTTGAGTCCTGAAGAAGAATTATGTTTATTTACGATAGGAACCCAATGCAACTCGTATTTCAGCATTCCCATAATGTATTCACAATTTAAGCCAATCTCCGTAACATGGTTGATTTAGTAAACCTGAAGAGTATGCACCTGAGTGAAAGACGTATATCTTTGTTTCTATTAATAATTTGGACTTGAGTCCTGAAGAAGAATTGTGTATATTTACGATAGGAACCAAATGCAACTCGAATTTCAGCATGCCCATAATGTATTCAAAATTTAAGCCAATTTTCGTAACACGGTTGATTTAGTAAACCTGAAGAGTATGCACCTGAGTGAAAGACGTATATCTTTGTTTCTATTAATAATTTGGACTTGAGTCCTGAAGAATAATTGTGTATATTTACGATAGGAACCCAACGCAACTCGTATTTCAGCATTCCCATAATGTATTCACAATTTAAGCCAATCTCCGTAACACGGTTGATTTAGTAAACCTGAAGAGTATGCACCTGAGTGAAAGACTTATATCTTTGTTTCTATTAATAATTTGGACTTGAGTCCTGAAGAAGAATTGTGTATATTTACGATAGGAACCCAATGCAACTCGAATTTCAGCATGCCCATAATGTATTCAAAATTTAAGCCAATCTCCGTAACACGGTTCATTTAGTAAACCTGAAGAGTATGCACCTGAGTAAAAGACTTATATCTTTGTTTCTATTAATAATTTGGACTTGAGTCCTGAAGAAGAATTATGTTTATTTACGATAGGAACCCAATGCAACTCGTATTTCAGCATTCCCATAATGTATTCACAATTTAAGCCAATCTCCGTAACATGGTTGATTTAGTAAACCTGAAGAGTATGCACCTGAGTGAAAGACGTATATCTTTGTTTCTATTAATAATTTGGACTTGAGTCCTGAAGAAGAATTGTGTATATTTACGATAGGAACCAAATGCAACTCGAATTTCAGCATGCCCATAATGTATTCAAAATTTAAGCCAATTTTCGTAACACGGTTGATTTAGTAAACCTGAAGAGTATGCACCTGAGTGAAAGACGTATATCTTTGTTTCTATTAATAATTTGGACTTGAGTCCTGAAGAATAATTGTGTATATTTACGATAGGAACCCAACGCAACTCGTATTTCAGCATTCCCATAATGTATTCACAATTTAAGCCAATCTCCGTAACACGGTTGATTTAGTAAACCTGAAGAGTATGCACCTGAGTGAAAGACTTATATCTTTGTTTCTATTAATAATTTGGACTTGAGTCCTGAAGAAGAATTGTGTATATTTACGATAGGAACCCAATGCAACTCGAATTTCAGCATGCCCATAATGTATTCAAAATTTAAGCCAATCTCCGTAACACGGTTCATTTAGTAAACCTGAAGAGTATGCACCTGAGTGAAAGACGTATATCTTTTTTTCTATTAATAATTTGGACTTGAGTCCTGAAGAAGAATTGTGTATATTTACGATAGGAACCCAATGCAACTCGAATTTCAGCATGCCCATAATGTATTCAAAATTTAAGCCAATTTCCGTAACACGGTTGATTTAGTAAACCTGAAGAGTATGCACCTGAGTGAAAGACGTATATCTTTGTTTCTATTAATAATTTGGACTTGAGTCCTGAAGAATAATTGTGTATATTTACGATAGGAACCCAACGCAACTCGTATTTCAGCATTCCCATAATGTATTCACAATTTAAGCCAATCTCAGTAACACGGTTGATTTAGTAAACCTGAAGAGTACGCACCTGAGTGAAAGACTTATATCTTTGTTTCTATTAATAATTTGGACTTGAGTCCTGAAGAAGAATTGTGTATATTTACGATAAGAACCCAATGCAACTCGAATTTCAGCATGCCCATAATGTATTCAAAATTTAAGCCAATCTCCGTAACACGGTTGATTTAGTAAACCTGAAGAGTATGCACCTGAGTGAAAGACGTATATCTTTGTTTCTATTAATAATTTGGACTTGAGTCCTGAAGAATAATTGTGTATATTTACGATAGGAACCCAACGCAACTCGTATTTCAGCATTCCCATAATGTATTCACAATTTAAGCCAATCTCCGTAACACGGTTTATTTAGTAAACCTGAAGAGTATGCACCTGAGTGAAAGACTTATATCTTTGTTTATATTAATAATTTGGACTTGAGTCCTGAAGAAGAATTGTGTATATTTACGATAGGAACCCAATGCAACTCGTATTTCAGCATGCCCATAATGTATTCAAAATTTAATCCAATCTCCGTAACACGGTTCATTTAGTAAACCTAAAGAGTATGCACCTGAGTGAAAGACGTATATCTTTGTTTCTATTAATAATTTGGACTTGAGTCCTGAAGAAGAATTGTGTATATTTACGATAGGAACCCAACACAACTTGTATTTCAGCATGCCCATAATGTATTCAAAATTTAAGCAAATCTCCGTAACACGGTTGATTTAGTAAACCTGAAGAGTATGCACCTGAGTGAAAGACTTATATCTTTGTTTCTATTAATAATTTGGACTTGAGTCCTGAAGAAGAATTGTGTATATTTACGATAGGAACCCAATGCAACTCGAATTTCAGCATGCCCATAATGTATTCAAAATTTAAGCCAATCTCCGTAACACGGTTCATTTAGTAAACCTGAAGAGTATGCACCTGAGTGAAAGACTTATATCTTTGTTTCTATTAATAATTTGGACTTGAGTCCTGAAGAAGAATTATGTTTATTTACGATAGGAACCCAATGCAACTCGTATTTCAGCATTCCCATAATGTATTCACAATTTAAGCCAATCTCCGTAACATGGTTGATTTAGTAAACCTGAAGAGTATGCACCTGAGTGAAAGACGTATATCTTTGTTTCTATTAATAATTTGGACTTTAGTCCTGAAGAAGAATTGTGTATATTTACGATAGGAACCCAATGCAACTCGAATTTCAGCATGCCCATAATGTATTCAAAATTTAAGCCAATTTCCGTAACACGGTTGATTTAGTAAACCTGAAGAGTATGCACCTGAGTGAAAGACGTATATCTTTGTTTCTATTAATAATTTGGACTTGAGTCCTGAAGAATAATTGTGTATATTTACGATAGGAACCCAACGTAACTCGTATTTCAGCATTCCCATAATGTATTCACAATTTAAGCCAATCTCCGTAACACGGTTGATTTAGTAAACCTGAAGAGTATGCACCTGAGTGAAAGACTTATATCTTTGTTTCTATTAATAATTTGGACTTGAGTCCTGAAGAAGAATTGTGTATATTTACGATAGGAACCCAATGCAACTCGAATTTCAGCATGCCCATAATGTATTCAAAATTTAAGCCAATCTCCGTAACACGGTTCATTTAGTAAACCTGAAGAGTATGCACCTGAGTGAAAGACTTATATCTTTGTTTCTATTAATAATTTGGACTTGAGTCCTGAAGAAGAATTATGTTTATTTACGATAGGAACCCAATGCAACTCGTATTTCAGCATTCCCATAATGTATTCACAATTTAAGCCAATCTCCGTAACATGGTTGATTTAGTAAACCTGAAGAGTATGCACCTGAGTGAAAGACGTATATCTTTGTTTCTATTAATAATTTGGACTTGAGTCCTGAAGAAGAATTGTGTATATTTACGATAGGAACCAAATGCAACTCGAATTTCAGCATGCCCATAATGTATTCAAAATTTAAGCCAATTTTCGTAACACGGTTGATTTAGTAAACCTGAAGAGTATGCACCTGAGTGAAAGACGTATATCTTTGTTTCTATTAATAATTTGGACTTGAGTCCTGAAGAATAATTGTGTATATTTACGATAGGAACCCAACGCAACTCGTATTTCAGCATTCCCATAATGTATTCACAATTTAAGCCAATCTCCGTAACACGGTTGATTTAGTAAACCTGAAGAGTATGCACCTGAGTGAAAGACTTATATCTTTGTTTCTATTAATAATTTGGACTTGAGTCCTGAAGAAGAATTGTGTATATTTACGATAGGAACCCAATGCAACTCGAATTTCAGCATGCCCATAATGTATTCAAAATTTAAGCCAATCTCCGTAACACGGTTCATTTAGTAAACCTGAAGAGTATGCACCTGAGTGAAAGACGTATATCTTTGTTTCTATTAATAATTTGGACTTGAGTCCTGAAGAATAATTGTGTATATTTACGATAGGAACCCAACGCAACTCGTATTTCAGCATTCCCATAATGTATTCACAATTTAAGCCAATCTCCGTAACACGATTGATTTAGTAAACCTGAAGAGTATGCACCTGAGTGAAAGACTTATATCTTTGTTTCTATTAATAATTTGGACTTGAGTCCTGAAGAAGAATTGTGTATATTTACGATAGGAACCCAATGCAACTCGAATTTCAGCATGCCCATAATGTATTCAAAATTTAAGCCAATCTCCGTAACACGGTTCATTTAGTAAACCTAAAGAGTATGCACCTGAGTGAAAGACGTATATCTTTGTTTCTATTAATAATTTGGACTTGAGTCCTGAAGAAGAATTGTGTATATTTACGATAGGAACCCAACACAACTTGTATTTCAGCATGCCCATAATGTATTCAAAATTTAAGCAAATCTCCGTAACACGGTTGATTTAGTAAACCTGAAGAGTATGCACCTGAGTGAAATACGTATATCTTTGTTTCTATTAATAATTTGGACTTGAGTCCTGAAGAAGAATTGTGTATATTTACGATAGGAACCCAATGCAACTCGAATTTCAGCATGCCCATAATGTATTCAAAATTTAAGCCAATCTCCGTAACACGGTTGATTTAGTAAACCTGAAGAGTATGCACCTGAGTGAAAGACTTATATCTTTGTTTCTATTAATAATTTGGACTTGAGTCCTGAAGAAGAATTGTGTATATTTACGATAGGAACCCAATGCAACTCGAATTTCAGCATGCCCATAATGTATTCAAAATTTAAGCCAATCTCCGTAACACGGTTGATTTAGTAAACCTGAAGAGTATGCACCTGAGTGAAAGACGTATATCTTTGTTTCTATTAATAATTTGGACTTGAGTCCTGAAGAAGAATTGTGTATATTTACGATAGGAACCCAACGCAACTCGTATTTCAGCATTCCCATAATGTATTCACAATTTAAGCCAATCTCCGTAACACGGTTGATTTAGTAAACCTGAAGAGTATGCACCTGAGTGAAAGACTTATATCTTTGTTTATATTAATAATTTGGACTTGAGTCCTGAAGAAGAATTGTGTATATTTACGATAGGAACCCAATGCAACTCGTATTTCAGCATGCCCATAATGTATTCAAAATTTAATCCAATCTCCGTAACACGGTTCATTTAGTAAACCTGAAGAGTATGCACCTGAGTGAAAGACTTATATCTTTGTTTCTATTAATAATTTGGACTTGAGTCCTGAAGAAGAATTATGTTTATTTACGATAGGAACCCAATGCAACTCGTATTTCAGCATTCCCATAATGTATTCACAATTTAAGCCAATCTCCGTAACATGGTTGATTTAGTAAACCTGAAGAGTATGCACCTGAGTGAAAGACGTATATCTTTGTTTCTATTAATAATTTGGACTTGAGTCCTGAAGAAGAATTGTGTATATTTACGATAGGAACCCAATGCAACTCGAATTTCAGCATGCCCATAATGTATTCAAAATTTAAGCCAATTTCCGTAACACGGTTGATTTAGTGTGAAAGACGTATATCTTTGTTTCTATTAATAATTTGGACTTGAGTCCTGAAGAATAATTGTGTATATTTACGATAGGAACCCAACGCAACTCGTATTTCAGCATTCCCATAATGTATTCACAATTTAAGCCAATCTCCGTAACACGGTTGATTTAGTAAACCTGAAGAGTATGCACCTGAGTGAAAGACTTATATCTTTGTTTCTATTAATAATTTGGACTTGAGTCCTGAAGAAGAATTGTGTATATTTACGATAGGAACCCAATGCAACTCGAATTTCAGCATGCCCATAATGTATTCAAAATTTAAGCCAATCTCCGTAACACGGTTGATTTAGTAAACCTGAAGAGTATGCACCTGAGTGAAAGACGTATATCTTTGTTTCTATTAATAATTTGGACTTGAGTCCTGAAGAATAATTGTGTATATTTACGATAGGAACCCAACGCAACTCGTATTTCAGCATTCCCATAATGTATTCACAATTTAAGCCAATCTCCGTAACACGGTTTATTTAGTAAACCTGAAGAGTATGCACCTGAGTGAAAGACTTATATCTTTGTTTATATTAATAATTTGGACTTGAGTCCTGAAGAAGAATTGTGTATATTTACGATAGGAACCCAATGCAACTCGTATTTCAGCATGCCCATAATGTATTCAAAATTTAATCCAATCTCCGTAACACGGTTCATTTAGTAAACCTAAAGAGTATGCACCTGAGTGAAAGACGTATATCTTTGTTTCTATTAATAATTTGGACTTGAGTCCTGAAGAAGAATTGTGTATATTTACGATAGGAACCCAACACAACTTGTATTTCAGCATGCCCATAATGTATTCAAAATTTAAGCAAATCTCCGTAACACGGTTGATTTAGTAAACCTGAAGAGTATGCACCTGAGTGAAAGACTTATATCTTTGTTTCTATTAATAATTTGGACTTGAGTCCTGAAGAAGAATTGTGTATATTTACGATAGGAACCCAATGCAACTCGAATTTCAGCATGCCCATAATGTATTCAAAATTTAAGCCAATCTCCGTAACACGGTTCATTTAGTAAACCTGAAGAGTATGCACCTGAGTGAAAGACTTATATCTTTGTTTCTATTAATAATTTGGACTTGAGTCCTGAAGAAGAATTATGTTTATTTACGATAGGAACCCAATGCAACTCGTATTTCAGCATTCCCATAATGTATTCACAATTTAAGCCAATCTCCGTAACATGGTTGATTTAGTAAACCTGAAGAGTATGCACCTGAGTGAAAGACGTATATCTTTGTTTCTATTAATAATTTGGACTTTAGTCCTGAAGAAGAATTGTGTATATTTACGATAGGAACCCAATGCAACTCGAATTTCAGCATGCCCATAATGTATTCAAAATTTAAGCCAATTTCCGTAACACGGTTGATTTAGTAAACCTGAAGAGTATGCACCTGAGTGAAAGACGTATATCTTTGTTTCTATTAATAATTTGGACTTGAGTCCTGAAGAATAATTGTGTATATTTACGATAGGAACCCAACGTAACTCGTATTTCAGCATTCCCATAATGTATTCACAATTTAAGCCAATCTCCGTAACACGGTTGATTTAGTAAACCTGAAGAGTATGCACCTGAGTGAAAGACTTATATCTTTGTTTCTATTAATAATTTGGACTTGAGTCCTGAAGAAGAATTGTGTATATTTACGATAGGAACCCAATGCAACTCGAATTTCAGCATGCCCATAATGTATTCAAAATTTAAGCCAATCTCCGTAACACGGTTCATTTAGTAAACCTGAAGAGTATGCACCTGAGTGAAAGACTTATATCTTTGTTTCTATTAATAATTTGGACTTGAGTCCTGAAGAAGAATTATGTTTATTTACGATAGGAACCCAATGCAACTCGTATTTCAGCATTCCCATAATGTATTCACAATTTAAGCCAATCTCCGTAACATGGTTGATTTAGTAAACCTGAAGAGTATGCACCTGAGTGAAAGACGTATATCTTTGTTTCTATTAATAATTTGGACTTGAGTCCTGAAGAAGAATTGTGTATATTTACGATAGGAACCAAATGCAACTCGAATTTCAGCATGCCCATAATGTATTCAAAATTTAAGCCAATTTTCGTAACACGGTTGATTTAGTAAACCTGAAGAGTATGCACCTGAGTGAAAGACGTATATCTTTGTTTCTATTAATAATTTGGACTTGAGTCCTGAAGAATAATTGTGTATATTTACGATAGGAACCCAACGCAACTCGTATTTCAGCATTCCCATAATGTATTCACAATTTAAGCCAATCTCCGTAACACGGTTGATTTAGTAAACCTGAAGAGTATGCACCTGAGTGAAAGACTTATATCTTTGTTTCTATTAATAATTTGGACTTGAGTCCTGAAGAAGAATTGTGTATATTTACGATAGGAACCCAATGCAACTCGAATTTCAGCATGCCCATAATGTATTCAAAATTTAAGCCAATCTCCGTAACACGGTTCATTTAGTAAACCTGAAGAGTATGCACCTGAGTGAAAGACGTATATCTTTGTTTCTATTAATAATTTGGACTTGAGTCCTGAAGAATAATTGTGTATATTTACGATAGGAACCCAACGCAACTCGTATTTCAGCATTCCCATAATGTATTCACAATTTAAGCCAATCTCCGTAACACGATTGATTTAGTAAACCTGAAGAGTATGCACCTGAGTGAAAGACTTATATCTTTGTTTCTATTAATAATTTGGACTTGAGTCCTGAAGAAGAATTGTGTATATTTACGATAGGAACCCAATGCAACTCGAATTTCAGCATGCCCATAATGTATTCAAAATTTAAGCCAATCTCCGTAACACGGTTCATTTAGTAAACCTAAAGAGTATGCACCTGAGTGAAAGACGTATATCTTTGTTTCTATTAATAATTTGGACTTGAGTCCTGAAGAAGAATTGTGTATATTTACGATAGGAACCCAACACAACTTGTATTTCAGCATGCCCATAATGTATTCAAAATTTAAGCAAATCTCCGTAACACGGTTGATTTAGTAAACCTGAAGAGTATGCACCTGAGTGAAATACGTATATCTTTGTTTCTATTAATAATTTGGACTTGAGTCCTGAAGAAGAATTGTGTATATTTACGATAGGAACCCAATGCAACTCGAATTTCAGCATGCCCATAATGTATTCAAAATTTAAGCCAATCTCCGTAACACGGTTGATTTAGTAAACCTGAAGAGTATGCACCTGAGTGAAAGACTTATATCTTTGTTTCTATTAATAATTTGGACTTGAGTCCTGAAGAATAATTGTGTATATTTACGATAGGAACCCAACGCAACTCGTATTTCAGCATTCCCATAATGTATTCACAATTTAAGCCAATCTCCGTAACACGGTTGATTTAGTAAACCTGAAGAGTATGCACCTGAGTGAAAGACTTATATCTTTGTTTCTATTAATAATTTGGACTTGAGTCCTGAAGAAGAATTGTGTATATTTACGATAGGAACCCAATGCAACTCGAATTTCAGCATGCCCATAATGTATTCAAAATTTAAGCCAATCTCCGTAACACGGTTCATTTAGTAAACCTGAAGAGTATGCACCTGAGTGAAAGACGTATATCTTTGTTTCTATTAATAATTTGGACTTGAGTCCTGAAGAATAATTGTGTATATTTACGATAGGAACCCAACGCAACTCGTATTTCAGCATTCCCATAATGTATTCACAATTTAAGCCAATCTCCGTAACACGATTGATTTAGTAAACCTGAAGAGTATGCACCTGAGTGAAAGACTTATATCTTTGTTTCTATTAATAATTTGGACTTGAGTCCTGAAGAAGAATTGTGTATATTTACGATAGGAACCCAATGCAACTCGAATTTCAGCATGCCCATAATGTATTCAAAATTTAAGCCAATCTCCGTAACACGGTTCATTTAGTAAACCTAAAGAGTATGCACCTGAGTGAAAGACGTATATCTTTGTTTCTATTAATAATTTGGACTTGAGTCCTGAAGAAGAATTGTGTATATTTACGATAGGAACCCAACACAACTTGTATTTCAGCATGCCCATAATGTATTCAAAATTTAAGCAAATCTCCGTAACACGGTTGATTTAGTAAACCTGAAGAGTATGCACCTGAGTGAAATACGTATATCTTTGTTTCTATTAATAATTTGGACTTGAGTCCTGAAGAAGAATTGTGTATATTTACGATAGGAACCCAATGCAACTCGAATTTCAGCATGCCCATAATGTATTCAAAATTTAAGCCAATCTCCGTAACACGGTTGATTTAGTAAACCTGAAGAGTATGCACCTGAGTGAAAGACTTATATCTTTGTTTCTATTAATAATTTGGACTTGAGTCCTGAAGAAGAATTGTGTATATTTACGATAGGAACCCAATGCAACTCGAATTTCAGCATGCCCATAATGTATTCAAAATTTAAGCCAATCTCCGTAACACGGTTGATTTAGTAAACCTGAAGAGTATGCACCTGAGTGAAAGACGTATATCTTTGTTTCTATTAATAATTTGGACTTGAGTCCTGAAGAAGAATTGTGTATATTTACGATAGGAACCCAACGCAACTCGTATTTCAGCATTCCCATAATGTATTCACAATTTAAGCCAATCTCCGTAACACGGTTGATTTAGTAAACCTGAAGAGTATGCACCTGAGTGAAAGACTTATATCTTTGTTTATATTAATAATTTGGACTTGAGTCCTGAAGAAGAATTGTGTATATTTACGATAGGAACCCAATGCAACTCGTATTTCAGCATGCCCATAATGTATTCAAAATTTAATCCAATCTCCGTAACACGGTTCATTTAGTAAACCTGAAGAGTATGCACCTGAGTGAAAGACTTATATCTTTGTTTCTATTAATAATTTGGACTTGAGTCCTGAAGAAGAATTATGTTTATTTACGATAGGAACCCAATGCAACTCGTATTTCAGCATTCCCATAATGTATTCACAATTTAAGCCAATCTCCGTAACATGGTTGATTTAGTAAACCTGAAGAGTATGCACCTGAGTGAAAGACGTATATCTTTGTTTCTATTAATAATTTGGACTTGAGTCCTGAAGAAGAATTGTGTATATTTACGATAGGAACCCAATGCAACTCGAATTTCAGCATGCCCATAATGTATTCAAAATTTAAGCCAATTTCCGTAACACGGTTGATTTAGTGTGAAAGACGTATATCTTTGTTTCTATTAATAATTTGGACTTGAGTCCTGAAGAATAATTGTGTATATTTACGATAGGAACCCAACGCAACTCGTATTTCAGCATTCCCATAATGTATTCACAATTTAAGCCAATCTCCGTAACACGGTTGATTTAGTAAACCTGAAGAGTATGCACCTGAGTGAAAGACTTATATCTTTGTTTCTATTAATAATTTGGACTTGAGTCCTGAAGAAGAATTGTGTATATTTACGATAGGAACCCAATGCAACTCGAATTTCAGCATGCCCATAATGTATTCAAAATTTAAGCCAATCTCCGTAACACGGTTCATTTAGTAAACCTGAAGAGTATGCACCTGAGTGAAAGACTTATATCTTTGTTTCTATTAATAATTTGGACTTGAGTCCTGAAGAAGAATTGTGTTTATTTACGATAGGAACCCAATGCAACTCGTATTTCAGCATTCCCATAATGTATTCACAATTTAAGCCAATCTCCGTAACACGGTTGATTTAGTAAACCTGAAGAGTATGCACCTGAGTGAAAGACTTATATCTTTGTTTCTATTAATAATTTGGACTTGAGTCCTGAAGAAGAATTGTGTATATTTACGATAGGAACCCAATGCAACTCGAATTTCAGCATGCCCATAATGTATTCAAAATTTAAGCCAATCTCCGTAACACGGTTCATTTAGTAAACCTGAAGAGTATGCACCTGAGTGAAAGACGTATATCTTTGTTTCTATTAATAATTTGGACTTGAGTCCTGAAGAATAATTGTGTATATTTACGATAGGAACCCAACGCAACTCGTATTTCAGCATTCCCATAATGTATTCACAATTTAAGCCAATCTCCGTAACACGATTGATTTAGTAAACCTGAAGAGTATGCACCTGAGTGAAAGACTTATATCTTTGTTTCTATTAATAATTTGGACTTGAGTCCTGAAGAAGAATTGTGTATATTTACGATAGGAACCCAATGCAACTCGAATTTCAGCATGCCCATAATGTATTCAAAATTTAAGCCAATCTCCGTAACACGGTTCATTTAGTAAACCTAAAGAGTATGCACCTGAGTGAAAGACGTATATCTTTGTTTCTATTAATAATTTGGACTTGAGTCCTGAAGAAGAATTGTGTATATTTACGATAGGAACCCAACACAACTTGTATTTCAGCATGCCCATAATGTATTCAAAATTTAAGCAAATCTCCGTAACACGGTTGATTTAGTAAACCTGAAGAGTATGCACCTGAGTGAAATACGTATATCTTTGTTTCTATTAATAATTTGGACTTGAGTCCTGAAGAAGAATTGTGTATATTTACGATAGGAACCCAATGCAACTCGAATTTCAGCATGCCCATAATGTATTCAAAATTTAAGCCAATCTCCGTAACACGGTTGATTTAGTAAACCTGAAGAGTATGCACCTGAGTGAAAGACTTATATCTTTGTTTCTATTAATAATTTGGACTTGAGTCCTGAAGAAGAATTGTGTATATTTACGATAGGAACCCAATGCAACTCGAATTTCAGCATGCCCATAATGTATTCAAAATTTAAGCCAATCTCCGTAACACGGTTGATTTAGTAAACCTGAAGAGTATGCACCTGAGTGAAAGACGTATATCTTTGTTTCTATTAATAATTTGGACTTGAGTCCTGAAGAAGAATTGTGTATATTTACGATAGGAACCCAACGCAACTCGTATTTCAGCATTCCCATAATGTATTCACAATTTAAGCCAATCTCCGTAACACGGTTGATTTAGTAAACCTGAAGAGTATGCACCTGAGTGAAAGACTTATATCTTTGTTTATATTAATAATTTGGACTTGAGTCCTGAAGAAGAATTGTGTATATTTACGATAGGAACCCAATGCAACTCGTATTTCAGCATGCCCATAATGTATTCAAAATTTAATCCAATCTCCGTAACACGGTTCATTTAGTAAACCTGAAGAGTATGCACCTGAGTGAAAGACTTATATCTTTGTTTCTATTAATAATTTGGACTTGAGTCCTGAAGAAGAATTATGTTTATTTACGATAGGAACCCAATGCAACTCGTATTTCAGCATTCCCATAATGTATTCACAATTTAAGCCAATCTCCGTAACATGGTTGATTTAGTAAACCTGAAGAGTATGCACCTGAGTGAAAGACGTATATCTTTGTTTCTATTAATAATTTGGACTTGAGTCCTGAAGAAGAATTGTGTATATTTACGATAGGAACCCAATGCAACTCGAATTTCAGCATGCCCATAATGTATTCAAAATTTAAGCCAATTTCCGTAACACGGTTGATTTAGTGTGAAAGACGTATATCTTTGTTTCTATTAATAATTTGGACTTGAGTCCTGAAGAATAATTGTGTATATTTACGATAGGAACCCAACGCAACTCGTATTTCAGCATTCCCATAATGTATTCACAATTTAAGCCAATCTCCGTAACACGGTTGATTTAGTAAACCTGAAGAGTATGCACCTGAGTGAAAGACTTATATCTTTGTTTCTATTAATAATTTGGACTTGAGTCCTGAAGAAGAATTGTGTATATTTACGATAGGAACCCAATGCAACTCGAATTTCAGCATGCCCATAATGTATTCAAAATTTAAGCCAATCTCCGTAACACGGTTCATTTAGTAAACCTGAAGAGTATGCACCTGAGTGAAAGACTTATATCTTTGTTTCTATTAATAATTTGGACTTGAGTCCTGAAGAAGAATTGTGTTTATTTACGATAGGAACCCAATGCAACTCGTATTTCAGCATTCCCATAATGTATTCACAATTTAAGCCAATCTCCGTAACATGGTTGATTTAGTAAACCTGAAGAGTATGCACCTGAGTGAAAGACTTATATCTTTGTTTCTATTAATAATTTGGACTTGAGTCCTGAAGAAGAATTGTGTATATTTACGATAGGAACCCAATGCAACTCGAATTTCAGCATGCCCATAATGTATTCAAAATTTAAGCCAATCTCCGTAACACGGTTCATTTAGTAAACCTGAAGAGTATGCACCTGAGTGAAAGACTTATATCTTTGTTTCTATTAATAATTTGGACTTGAGTCCTGAAGAAGAATTGTGTTTATTTACGATAGGAACCTAATGCAACTCGTATTTCAGCATTCCCATAATGTATTCACAATTTAAGCCAATCTCCGTAACATGGTTGATTTAGTAAACCTGAAGAGTATGCACCTGAGTGAAAGACGTATATCTTTGTTTCTATTAATAATTTGGACTTGAGTCCTGAAGAAGAATTGTGTATATTTACGATAGGAACCCAATGCAACTCGTATTTCAGCATGCCCATAATGTATTCAAAATTTAAGCCAATCTCCGTAACACGGTTCATTTAGTAAACCTAAAGAGTATGCACCTGAGTGAAAGACGTATATCTTTGTTTCTATTAATAATTTGGACTTGAGTCCTGAAGAAGAATTGTGTATATTTACGATAGGAACCCAACACAACTTGTATTTCAGCATGCCCATAATGTATTCAAAATTTAAGCAAATCTCCGTAACACGGTTGATTTAGTAAACCTGAAGAGTATGCACCTGAGTGAAATACGTATATCTTTGTTTCTATTAATAATTTGGACTTGAGTCCTGAAGAAGAATTGTGTATATTTACGATAGGAACCCAATGCAACTCGAATTTCAGCATGCCCATAATGTATTCAAAATTTAAGCCAATCTCCGTAACACGGTTGATTTAGTAAACCTGAAGAGTATGCACCTGAGTGAAAGACTTATATCTTTGTTTCTATTAATAATTTGGACTTGAGTCCTGAAGAAGAATTGTGTATATTTACGATAGGAACCCAATGCAACTCGAATTTCAGCATGCCCATAATGTATTCAAAATTTAAGCCAATCTCCGTAACACGGTTGATTTAGTAAACCTGAAGAGTATGCACCTGAGTGAAAGACGTATATCTTTGTTTCTATTAATAATTTGGACTTGAGTCCTGAAGAAGAATTGTGTATATTTACGATAGGAACCCAACGCAACTCGTATTTCAGCATTCCCATAATGTATTCACAATTTAAGCCAATCTCCGTAACACGGTTGATTTAGTAAACCTGAAGAGTATGCACCTGAGTGAAAGACTTATATCTTTGTTTATATTAATAATTTGGACTTGAGTCCTGAAGAAGAATTGTGTATATTTACGATAGGAACCCAATGCAACTCGTATTTCAGCATGCCCATAATGTATTCAAAATTTAATCCAATCTCCGTAACACGGTTCATTTAGTAAACCTGAAGAGTATGCACCTGAGTGAAAGACTTATATCTTTGTTTCTATTAATAATTTGGACTTGAGTCCTGAAGAAGAATTATGTTTATTTACGATAGGAACCCAATGCAACTCGTATTTCAGCATTCCCATAATGTATTCACAATTTAAGCCAATCTCCGTAACATGGTTGATTTAGTAAACCTGAAGAGTATGCACCTGAGTGAAAGACGTATATCTTTGTTTCTATTAATAATTTGGACTTGAGTCCTGAAGAAGAATTGTGTATATTTACGATAGGAACCCAATGCAACTCGAATTTCAGCATGCCCATAATGTATTCAAAATTTAAGCCAATTTCCGTAACACGGTTGATTTAGTGTGAAAGACGTATATCTTTGTTTCTATTAATAATTTGGACTTGAGTCCTGAAGAATAATTGTCTATATTTACGATAGGAACCCAACGCAACTCGTATTTCAGCATTCCCATAATGTATTCACAATTTAAGCCAATCTCCGTAACACGGTTGATTTAGTAAACCTGAAGAGTATGCACCTGAGTGAAAGACTTATATCTTTGTTTCTATTAATAATTTGGACTTGAGTCCTGAAGAAGAATTGTGTATATTTACGATAGGAACCCAATGCAACTCGAATTTCAGCATGCCCATAATGTATTCAAAATTTAAGCCAATCTCCGTAACACGGTTCATTTAGTAAACCTGAAGAGTATGCACCTGAGTGAAAGACTTATATCTTTGTTTCTATTAATAATTTGGACTTGAGTCCTGAAGAAGAATTGTGTTTATTTACGATAGGAACCCAATGCAACTCGTATTTCAGCATTCCCATAATGTATTCACAATTTAAGCCAATCTCCGTAACATGGTTGATTTAGTAAACCTGAAGAGTATGCACCTGAGTGAAAGACTTATATCTTTGTTTCTATTAATAATTTGGACTTGAGTCCTGAAGAAGAATTGTGTATATTTACGATAGGAACCCAATGCAACTCGAATTTCAGCATGCCCATAATGTATTCAAAATTTAAGCCAATCTCCGTAACACGGTTCATTTAGTAAACCTGAAGAGTATGCACCTGAGTGAAAGACTTATATCTTTGTTTCTATTAATAATTTGGACTTGAGTCCTGAAGAAGAATTGTGTTTATTTACGATAGGAACCTAATGCAACTCGTATTTCAGCATTCCCATAATGTATTCACAATTTAAGCCAATCTCCGTAACATGGTTGATTTAGTAAACCTGAAGAGTATGCACCTGAGTGAAAGACGTATATCTTTGTTTCTATTAATAATTTGGACTTGAGTCCTGAAGAAGAATTGTGTATATTTACGATAGGAACCCAATGCAACTCGTATTTCAGCATGCCCATAATGTATTCAAAATTTAAGCCAATCTCCGTAACACGGTTCATTTAGTAAACCTAAAGAGTATGCACCTGAGTGAAAGACGTATATCTTTGTTTCTATTAATAATTTGGACTTGAGTCCTGAAGAAGAATTGTGTATATTTACGATAGGAACCCAACACAACTTGTATTTCAGCATGCCCATAATGTATTCAAAATTTAAGCAAATCTCCGTAACACGGTTGATTTAGTAAACCTGAAGAGTATGCACCTGAGTGAAATACGTATATCTTTGTTTCTATTAATAATTTGGACTTGAGTCCTGAAGAAGAATTGTGTATATTTACGATAGGAACCCAATGCAACTCGAATTTCAGCATGCCCATAATGTATTCAAAATTTAAGCCAATCTCCGTAACACGGTTGATTTAGTAAACCTGAAGAGTATGCACCTGAGTGAAAGACTTATATCTTTGTTTCTATTAATAATTTGGACTTGAGTCCTGAAGAAGAATTGTGTATATTTACGATAGGAACCCAATGCAACTCGAATTTCAGCATGCCCATAATGTATTCAAAATTTAAGCCAATCTCCGTAACACGGTTGATTTAGTAAACCTGAAGAGTATGCACCTGAGTGAAAGACGTATATCTTTGTTTCTATTAATAATTTGGACTTGAGTCCTGAAGAAGAATTGTGTATATTTACGATAGGAACCCAACGCAACTCGTATTTCAGCATTCCCATAATGTATTCACAATTTAAGCCAATCTCCGTAACACGGTTGATTTAGTAAACCTGAAGAGTATGCACCTGAGTGAAAGACTTATATCTTTGTTTATATTAATAATTTGGACTTGAGTCCTGAAGAAGAATTGTGTATATTTACGATAGGAACCCAATGCAACTCGTATTTCAGCATGCCCATAATGTATTCAAAATTTAATCCAATCTCCGTAACACGGTTCATTTAGTAAACCTGAAGAGTATGCACCTGAGTGAAAGACTTATATCTTTGTTTCTATTAATAATTTGGACTTGAGTCCTGAAGAAGAATTATGTTTATTTACGATACGAACCCAATGCAACTCGTATTTCAGCATTCCCATAATGTATTCACAATTTAAGCCAATCTCCGTAACATGGTTGATTTAGTAAACCTGAAGAGTATGCACCTGAGTGAAAGACTTATATCTTTGTTTCTATTAATAATTTGGACTTGAGTCCTGAAGAAGAATTGTGTATATTTACGATAGGAACCCAATGCAACTCGAATTTCAGCATGCCCATAATGTATTCAAAATTTAAGCCAATTTCCGTAACACGGTTGATTTAGTAAACCTGAAGAGTATGCACCTGAGTGAAAGACGTATATCTTTGTTTCTATTAATAATTTGGACTTGAGTCCTGAAGAATAATTGTGTATATTTACGATAGGAACCCAACGCAACTCGTATTTCAGCATTCCCATAATGTATTCACAATTTAAGCCAATCTCCGTAACACGGTTGATTTAGTAAACCTGAAGAGTATGCACCTGAGTGAAAGACTTATATCTTTGTTTCTATTAATAATTTGGACTTGAGTCCTGAAGAAGAATTGTGTATATTTACGATAGGAACCCAATGCAACTCGAATTTCAGCATGCCCATAATGTATTCAAAATTTAAGCCAATCTCCGTAACACGGTTCATTTAGTAAACCTGAAGAGTATGCACCTGAGTGAAAGACTTATATCTTTGTTTCTATTAATAATTTGGACTTGAGTCCTGAAGAAGAATTGTGTTTATTTACGATAGGAACCCAATGCAACTCGTATTTCAGCATTCCCATAATGTATTCACAATTTAAGCCAATCTCCGTAACATGGTTGATTTAGTAAACCTGAAGAGTATGCACCTGAGTGAAAGACTTATATCTTTGTTTCTATTAATAATTTGGACTTGAGTCCTGAAGAAGAATTGTGTATATTTACGATAGGAACCCAATGCAACTCGAATTTCAGCATGCCCATAATGTATTCAAAATTTAAGCCAATCTCCGTAACACGGTTCATTTAGTAAACCTGAAGAGTATGCACCTGAGTGAAAGACTTATATCTTTGTTTCTATTAATAATTTGGACTTGAGTCCTGAAGAAGAATTGTGTTTATTTACGATAGGAACCTAATGCAACTCGTATTTCAGCATTCCCATAATGTATTCACAATTTAAGCCAATCTCCGTAACATGGTTGATTTAGTAAACCTGAAGAGTATGCACCTGAGTGAAAGACGTATATCTTTGTTTCTATTAATAATTTGGACTTGAGTCCTGAAGAAGAATTGTGTATATTTACGATAGGAACCCAATGCAACTCGTATTTCAGCATGCCCATAATGTATTCAAAATTTAAGCCAATCTCCGTAACACGGTTCATTTAGTAAACCTAAAGAGTATGCACCTGAGTGAAAGACGTATATCTTTGTTTCTATTAATAATTTGGACTTGAGTCCTGAAGAAGAATTGTGTATATTTACGATAGGAACCCAACACAACTTGTATTTCAGCATGCCCATAATGTATTCAAAATTTAAGCAAATCTCCGTAACACGGTTGATTTAGTAAACCTGAAGAGTATGCACCTGAGTGAAATACGTATATCTTTGTTTCTATTAATAATTTGGACTTGAGTCCTGAAGAAGAATTGTGTATATTTACGATAGGAACCCAATGCAACTCGAATTTCAGCATGCCCATAATGTATTCAAAATTTAAGCCAATCTCCGTAACACGGTTGATTTAGTAAACCTGAAGAGTATGCACCTGAGTGAAAGACTTATATCTTTGTTTCTATTAATAATTTGGACTTGAGTCCTGAAGAAGAATTGTGTATATTTACGATAGGAACCCAATGCAACTCGAATTTCAGCATGCCCATAATGTATTCAAAATTTAAGCCAATCTCCGTAACACGGTTGATTTAGTAAACCTGAAGAGTATGCACCTGAGTGAAAGACGTATATCTTTGTTTCTATTAATAATTTGGACTTGAGTCCTGAAGAAGAATTGTGTATATTTACGATAGGAACCCAACGCAACTCGTATTTCAGCATTCCCATAATGTATTCACAATTTAAGCCAATCTCCGTAACACGGTTGATTTAGTAAACCTGAAGAGTATGCACCTGAGTGAAAGACTTATATCTTTGTTTATATTAATAATTTGGACTTGAGTCCTGAAGAAGAATTGTGTATATTTACGATAGGAACCCAATGCAACTCGTATTTCAGCATGCCCATAATGTATTCAAAATTTAATCCAATCTCCGTAACACGGTTCATTTAGTAAACCTAAAGAGTATGCACCTGAGTGAAAGACGTATATCTTTGTTTCTATTAATAATTTGGACTTGAGTCCTGAAGAAGAATTGTGTATATTTACGATAGGAACCCAACACAACTTGTATTTCAGCATGCCCATAATGTATTCAAAATTTAAGCAAATCTCCGTAACACGGTTGATTTAGTAAACCTGAAGAGTATGCACCTGAGTGAAAGACTTATATCTTTGTTTCTATTAATAATTTGGACTTGAGTCCTGAAGAAGAATTGTGTATATTTACGATAGGAACCCAATGCAACTCGAATTTCAGCATGCCCATAATGTATTCAAAATTTAAGCCAATCTCCGTAACACGGTTCATTTAGTAAACCTGAAGAGTATGCACCTGAGTGAAAGACTTATATCTTTGTTTCTATTAATAATTTGGACTTGAGTCCTGAAGAAGAATTATGTTTATTTACGATAGGAACCCAATGCAACTCGTATTTCAGCATTCCCATAATGTATTCACAATTTAAGCCAATCTCCGTAACATGGTTGATTTAGTAAACCTGAAGAGTATGCACCTGAGTGAAAGACGTATATCTTTGTTTCTATTAATAATTTGGACTTGAGTCCTGAAGAAGAATTGTGTATATTTACGATAGGAACCCAATGCAACTCGAATTTCAGCATGCCCATAATGTATTCAAAATTTAAGCCAATTTCCGTAACACGGTTGATTTAGTAAACCTGAAGAGTATGCACCTGAGTGAAAGACGTATATCTTTGTTTCTATTAATAATTTGGACTTGAGTCCTGAAGAATAATTGTGTATATTTACGATAGGAACCCAACGCAACTCGTATTTCAGCATTCCCATAATGTATTCACAATTTAAGCCAATCTCCGTAACACGGTTGATTTAGTAAACCTGAAGAGTATGCACCTGAGTGAAAGACTTATATCTTTGTTTCTATTAATAATTTGGACTTGAGTCCTGAAGAAGAATTGTGTATATTTACGATAGGAACCCAATGCAACTCGAATTTCAGCATGCCCATAATGTATTCAAAATTTAAGCCAATCTCCGTAACACGGTTCATTTAGTAAACCTGAAGAGTATGCACCTGAGTGAAAGACTTATATCTTTGTTTCTATTAATAATTTGGACTTGAGTCCTGAAGAAGAATTGTGTTTATTTACGATAGGAACCCAATGCAACTCGTATTTCAGCATTCCCATAATGTATTCACAATTTAAGCCAATCTCCGTAACATGGTTGATTTAGTAAACCTGAAGAGTATGCACCTGAGTGAAAGACTTATATCTTTGTTTCTATTAATAATTTGGACTTGAGTCCTGAAGAAGAATTGTGTATATTTACGATAGGAACCCAATGCAACTCGAATTTCAGCATGCCCATAATGTATTCAAAATTTAAGCCAATTTCCGTAACACGGTTGATTTAGTAAACCTGAAGAGTATGCACCTGAGTGAAAGACGTATATCTTTGTTTCTATTAATAATTTGGACTTGAGTCCTGAAGAATAATTGTGTATATTTACGATAGGAACCCAACGCAACTCGTATTTCAGCATTCCCATAATGTATTCACAATTTAAGCCAATCTCCGTAACACGGTTGATTTAGTAAACCTGAAGAGTATGCACCTGAGTGAAAGACTTATATCTTTGTTTCTATTAATAATTTGGACTTGAGTCCTGAAGAAGAATTGTGTATATTTACGATAGGAACCCAATGCAACTCGAATTTCAGCATGCCCATAATGTATTCAAAATTTAAGCCAATCTCCGTAACACGGTTCATTTAGTAAACCTGAAGAGTATGCACCTGAGTGAAAGACTTATATCTTTGTTTCTATTAATAATTTGGACTTGAGTCCTGAAGAAGAATTATGTTTATTTACGATAGGAACCCAATGCAACTCGTATTTCAGCATTCCCATAATGTATTCACAATTTAAGCCAATCTCCGTAACATGGTTGATTTAGTAAACCTGAAGAGTATGCACCTGAGTGAAAGACGTATATCTTTGTTTCTATTAATAATTTGGACTTGAGTCCTGAAGAAGAATTGTGTATATTTACGATAGGAACCCAATGCAACTCGAATTTCAGCATGCCCATAATGTATTCAAAATTTAAGCCAATTTTCGTAACACGGTTGATTTAGTAAACCTGAAGAGTATGCACCTGAGTGAAAGACGTATATCTTTGTTTCTATTAATAATTTGGACTTGAGTCCTGAAGAATAATTGTGTATATTTACGATAGGAACCCAACGCAACTCGTATTTCAGCATTCCCATAATGTATTCACAATTTAAGCCAATCTCCGTAACACGGTTGATTTAGTAAACCTGAAGAGTATGCACCTGAGTGAAAGACTTATATCTTTGTTTCTATTAATAATTTGGACTTGAGTCCTGAAGAAGAATTGTGTATATTTACGATAGGAACCCAATGCAACTCGAATTTCAGCATGCCCATAATGTATTCAAAATTTAAGCCAATCTCCGTAACATGGTTGATTTAGTAAACCTGAAGAGTATGCACCTGAGTGAAAGACGTATATCTTTGTTTCTATTAATAATTTGGACTTGAGTCCTGAAGAAGAATTGTGTATATTTACGATAGGAACCCAATGCAACTCGTATTTCAGCATGCCCATAATGTATTCAAAATTTAAGCCAATCTCCGTAACACGGTTCATTTAGTAAACCTAAAGAGTATGCACCTGAGTGAAAGACGTATATCTTTGTTTCTATTAATAATTTGGACTTGAGTCCTGAAGAAGAATTGTGTATATTTACGATAGGAACCCAACACAACTTGTATTTCAGCATGCCCATAATGTATTCAAAATTTAAGCAAATCTCCGTAACACGGTTGATTTAGTAAACCTGAAGAGTATGCACCTGAGTGAAAGACGTATATCTTTGTTTCTATTAATAATTTGGACTTGAGTCCTGAAGAAGAATTGTGTATATTTACGATAGGAACCCAACGCAACTCGTATTTCAGCATTCCCATAATGTATTCACAATTTAAGCCAATCTCCGTAACACGGTTGATTTAGTAAACCTGAAGAGTATGCACCTGAGTGAAAGACTTATATCTTTGTTTATATTAATAATTTGGACTTGAGTCCTGAAGAAGAATTGTGTATATTTACGATAGGAACCCAATGCAACTCGTATTTCAGCATGCCCATAATGTATTCAAAATTTAATCCAATCTCCGTAACACGGTTCATTTAGTAAACCTGAAGAGTATGCACCTGAGTGAAAGACTTATATCTTTGTTTCTATTAATAATTTGGACTTGAGTCCTGAAGAAGAATTATGTTTATTTACGATAGGAACCCAATGCAACTCGTATTTCAGCATTCCCATAATGTATTCACAATTTAAGCCAATCTCCGTAACATGGTTGATTTAGTAAACCTGAAGAGTATGCACCTGAGTGAAAGACGTATATCTTTGTTTCTATTAATAATTTGGACTTGAGTCCTGAAGAAGAATTGTGTATATTTACGATAGGAACCCAATGCAACTCGAATTTCAGCATGCCCATAATGTATTCAAAATTTAAGCCAATTTCCGTAACACGGTTGATTTAGTAAACCTGAAGAGTATGCACCTGAGTGAAAGACGTATATCTTTGTTTCTATTAATAATTTGGACTTGAGTCCTGAAGAATAATTGTGTATATTTACGATAGGAACCCAACGCAACTCGTATTTCAGCATTCCCATAATGTATTCACAATTTAAGCCAATCTCCGTAACACGGTTGATTTAGTAAACCTGAAGAGTATGCACCTGAGTGAAAGACTTATATCTTTGTTTCTATTAATAATTTGGACTTGAGTCCTGAAGAAGAATTGTGTATATTTACGATAGGAACCCAATGCAACTCGAATTTCAGCATGCCCATAATGTATTCAAAATTTAAGCCAATCTCCGTAACACGGTTCATTTAGTAAACCTGAAGAGTATGCACCTGAGTGAAAGACTTATATCTTTGTTTCTATTAATAATTTGGACTTGAGTCCTGAAGAAGAATTGTGTTTATTTACGATAGGAACCCAATGCAACTCGTATTTCAGCATTCCCATAATGTATTCACAATTTAAGCCAATCTCCGTAACATGGTTGATTTAGTAAACTTGAAGAGTATGCACCTGAGTGAAAGACTTATATCTTTGTTTCTATTAATAATTTGGACTTGAGTCCTGAAGAAGAATTGTGTATATTTACGATAGGAACCCAATGCAACTCGAATTTCAGCATGCCCATAATGTATTCAAAATTTAAGCCAATCTCCGTAACACGGTTCATTTAGTAAACCTGAAGAGTATGCACCTGAGTGAAAGACTTATATCTTTGTTTCTATTAATAATTTGGACTTGAGTCCTGAAGAAGAATTGTGTTTATTTACGATAGGAACCTAATGCAACTCGTATTTCAGCATTCCCATAATGTATTCACAATTTAAGCCAATCTCCGTAACATGGTTGATTTAGTAAACCTGAAGAGTATGCACCTGAGTGAAAGACGTATATCTTTGTTTCTATTAATAATTTGGACTTGAGTCCTGAAGAAGAATTGTGTATATTTACGATAGGAACCCAATGCAACTCGTATTTCAGCATGCCCATAATGTATTCAAAATTTAAGCCAATCTCCGTAACACGGTTCATTTAGTAAACCTAAAGAGTATGCACCTGAGTGAAAGACGTATATCTTTGTTTCTATTAATAATTTGGACTTGAGTCCTGAAGAAGAATTGTGTATATTTACGATAGGAACCCAACACAACTTGTATTTCAGCATGCCCATAATGTATTCAAAATTTAAGCAAATCTCCGTAACACGGTTGATTTAGTAAACCTGAAGAGTATGCACCTGAGTGAAATACGTATATCTTTGTTTCTATTAATAATTTGGACTTGAGTCCTGAAGAAGAATTGTGTATATTTACGATAGGAACCCAATGCAACTCGAATTTCAGCATGCCCATAATGTATTCAAAATTTAAGCCAATCTCCGTAACACGGTTGATTTAGTAAACCTGAAGAGTATGCACCTGAGTGAAAGACTTATATCTTTGTTTCTATTAATAATTTGGACTTGAGTCCTGAAGAAGAATTGTGTATATTTACGATAGGAACCCAATGCAACTCGAATTTCAGCATGCCCATAATGTATTCAAAATTTAAGCCAATCTCCGTAACACGGTTGATTTAGTAAACCTGAAGAGTATGCACCTGAGTGAAAGACGTATATCTTTGTTTCTATTAATAATTTGGACTTGAGTCCTGAAGAAGAATTGTGTATATTTACGATAGGAACCCAACGCAACTCGTATTTCAGCATTCCCATAATGTATTCACAATTTAAGCCAATCTCCGTAACACGGTTGATTTAGTAAACCTGAAGAGTATGCACCTGAGTGAAAGACTTATATCTTTGTTTATATTAATAATTTGGACTTGAGTCCTGAAGAAGAATTGTGTATATTTACGATAGGAACCCAATGCAACTCGTATTTCAGCATGCCCATAATGTATTCAAAATTTAATCCAATCTCCGTAACACGGTTCATTTAGTAAACCTAAAGAGTATGCACCTGAGTGAAAGACGTATATCTTTGTTTCTATTAATAATTTGGACTTGAGTCCTGAAGAAGAATTGTGTATATTTACGATAGGAACCCAACACAACTTGTATTTCAGCATGCCCATAATGTATTCAAAATTTAAGCAAATCTCCGTAACACGGTTGATTTAGTAAACCTGAAGAGTATGCACCTGAGTGAAAGACTTATATCTTTGTTTCTATTAATAATTTGGACTTGAGTCCTGAAGAAGAATTGTGTATATTTACGATAGGAACCCAATGCAACTCGAATTTCAGCATGCCCATAATGTATTCAAAATTTAAGCCAATCTCCGTAACACGGTTCATTTAGTAAACCTGAAGAGTATGCACCTGAGTGAAAGACTTATATCTTTGTTTCTATTAATAATTTGGACTTGAGTCCTGAAGAAGAATTATGTTTATTTACGATAGGAACCCAATGCAACTCGTATTTCAGCATTCCCATAATGTATTCACAATTTAAGCCAATCTCCGTAACATGGTTGATTTAGTAAACCTGAAGAGTATGCACCTGAGTGAAAGACGTATATCTTTGTTTCTATTAATAATTTGGACTTGAGTCCTGAAGAAGAATTGTGTATATTTACGATAGGAACCCAATGCAACTCGAATTTCAGCATGCCCATAATGTATTCAAAATTTAAGCCAATTTCCGTAACACGGTTGATTTAGTAAACCTGAAGAGTATGCACCTGAGTGAAAGACGTATATCTTTGTTTCTATTAATAATTTGGACTTGAGTCCTGAAGAATAATTGTGTATATTTACGATAGGAACCCAACGCAACTCGTATTTCAGCATTCCCATAATGTATTCACAATTTAAGCCAATCTCCGTAACACGGTTGATTTAGTAAACCTGAAGAGTATGCACCTGAGTGAAAGACTTATATCTTTGTTTCTATTAATAATTTGGACTTGAGTCCTGAAGAAGAATTGTGTATATTTACGATAGGAACCCAACGCAACTCGTATTTCAGCATTCCCATAATGTATTCACAATTTAAGCCAATCTCCGTAACACGGTTGATTTAGTAAACCTGAAGAGTATGCACCTGAGTGAAAGACTTATATCTTTGTTTATATTAATAATTTGGACTTGAGTCCTGAAGAAGAATTGTGTATATTTACGATAGGAACCCAATGCAACTCGTATTTCAGCATGCCCATAATGTATTCAAAATTTAATCCAATCTCCGTAACACGGTTCATTTAGTAAACCTAAAGAGTATGCACCTGAGTGAAAGACGTATATCTTTGTTTCTATTAATAATTTGGACTTGAGTCCTGAAGAAGAATTGTGTATATTTACGATAGGAACCCAACACAACTTGTATTTCAGCATGCCCATAATGTATTCAAAATTTAAGCAAATCTCCGTAACACGGTTGATTTAGTAAACCTGAAGAGTATGCACCTGAGTGAAAGACTTATATCTTTGTTTCTATTAATAATTTGGACTTGAGTCCTGAAGAAGAATTGTGTATATTTACGATAGGAACCCAATGCAACTCGAATTTCAGCATGCCCATAATGTATTCAAAATTTAAGCCAATCTCCGTAACACGGTTCATTTAGTAAACCTGAAGAGTATGCACCTGAGTGAAAGACTTATATCTTTGTTTCTATTAATAATTTGGACTTGAGTCCTGAAGAAGAATTATGTTTATTTACGATAGGAACCCAATGCAACTCGTATTTCAGCATTCCCATAATGTATTCACAATTTAAGCCAATCTCCGTAACATGGTTGATTTAGTAAACCTGAAGAGTATGCACCTGAGTGAAAGACGTATATCTTTGTTTCTATTAATAATTTGGACTTGAGTCCTGAAGAAGAATTGTGTATATTTACGATAGGAACCCAATGCAACTCGAATTTCAGCATGCCCATAATGTATTCAAAATTTAAGCCAATTTCCGTAACACGGTTGATTTAGTAAACCTGAAGAGTATGCACCTGAGTGAAAGACGTATATCTTTGTTTCTATTAATAATTTGGACTTGAGTCCTGAAGAATAATTGTGTATATTTACGATAGGAACCCAACGCAACTCGTATTTCAGCATTCCCATAATGTATTCACAATTTAAGCCAATCTCCGTAACACGGTTGATTTAGTAAACCTGAAGAGTATGCACCTGAGTGAAAGACTTATATCTTTGTTTCTATTAATAATTTGGACTTGAGTCCTGAAGAAGAATTGTGTATATTTACGATAGGAACCCAATGCAACTCGAATTTCAGCATGCCCATAATGTATTCAAAATTTAAGCCAATCTCCGTAACACGGTTCATTTAGTAAACCTGAAGAGTATGCACCTGAGTGAAAGACTTATATCTTTGTTTCTATTAATAATTTGGACTTGAGTCCTGAAGAAGAATTGTGTTTATTTACGATAGGAACCCAATGCAACTCGTATTTCAGCATTCCCATAATGTATTCACAATTTAAGCCAATCTCCGTAACATGGTTGATTTAGTAAACCTGAAGAGTATGCACCTGAGTGAAAGACTTATATCTTTGTTTCTATTAATAATTTGGACTTGAGTCCTGAAGAAGAATTGTGTATATTTACGATAGGAACCCAATGCAACTCGAATTTCAGCATGCCCATAATGTATTCAAAATTTAAGCCAATTTCCGTAACACGGTTGATTTAGTAAACCTGAAGAGTATGCACCTGAGTGAAAGACGTATATCTTTGTTTCTATTAATAATTTGGACTTGAGTCCTGAAGAATAATTGTGTATATTTACGATAGGAACCCAACGCAACTCGTATTTCAGCATTCCCATAATGTATTCACAATTTAAGCCAATCTCCGTAACACGGTTGATTTAGTAAACCTGAAGAGTATGCACCTGAGTGAAAGACTTATATCTTTGTTTCTATTAATAATTTGGACTTGAGTCCTGAAGAAGAATTGTGTATATTTACGATAGGAACCCAATGCAACTCGAATTTCAGCATGCCCATAATGTATTCAAAATTTAAGCCAATCTCCGTAACACGGTTCATTTAGTAAACCTGAAGAGTATGCACCTGAGTGAAAGACTTATATCTTTGTTTCTATTAATAATTTGGACTTGAGTCCTGAAGAAGAATTATGTTTATTTACGATAGGAACCCAATGCAACTCGTATTTCAGCATTCCCATAATGTATTCACAATTTAAGCCAATCTCCGTAACATGGTTGATTTAGTAAACCTGAAGAGTATGCACCTGAGTGAAAGACGTATATCTTTGTTTCTATTAATAATTTGGACTTGAGTCCTGAAGAAGAATTGTGTATATTTACGATAGGAACCCAATGCAACTCGAATTTCAGCATGCCCATAATGTATTCAAAATTTAAGCCAATTTTCGTAACACGGTTGATTTAGTAAACCTGAAGAGTATGCACCTGAGTGAAAGACGTATATCTTTGTTTCTATTAATAATTTGGACTTGAGTCCTGAAGAATAATTGTGTATATTTACGATAGGAACCCAACGCAACTCGTATTTCAGCATTCCCATAATGTATTCACAATTTAAGCCAATCTCCGTAACACGGTTGATTTAGTAAACCTGAAGAGTATGCACCTGAGTGAAAGACTTATATCTTTGTTTCTATTAATAATTTGGACTTGAGTCCTGAAGAAGAATTGTGTATATTTACGATAGGAACCCAATGCAACTCGAATTTCAGCATGCCCATAATGTATTCAAAATTTAAGCCAATCTCCGTAACATGGTTGATTTAGTAAACCTGAAGAGTATGCACCTGAGTGAAAGACGTATATCTTTGTTTCTATTAATAATTTGGACTTGAGTCCTGAAGAAGAATTGTGTATATTTACGATAGGAACCCAATGCAACTCGTATTTCAGCATGCCCATAATGTATTCAAAATTTAAGCCAATCTCCGTAACACGGTTCATTTAGTAAACCTAAAGAGTATGCACCTGAGTGAAAGACGTATATCTTTGTTTCTATTAATAATTTGGACTTGAGTCCTGAAGAAGAATTGTGTATATTTACGATAGGAACCCAACACAACTTGTATTTCAGCATGCCCATAATGTATTCAAAATTTAAGCAAATCTCCGTAACACGGTTGATTTAGTAAACCTGAAGAGTATGCACCTGAGTGAAAGACGTATATCTTTGTTTCTATTAATAATTTGGACTTGAGTCCTGAAGAAGAATTGTGTATATTTACGATAGGAACCCAACGCAACTCGTATTTCAGCATTCCCATAATGTATTCACAATTTAAGCCAATCTCCGTAACACGGTTGATTTAGTAAACCTGAAGAGTATGCACCTGAGTGAAAGACTTATATCTTTGTTTATATTAATAATTTGGACTTGAGTCCTGAAGAAGAATTGTGTATATTTACGATAGGAACCCAATGCAACTCGTATTTCAGCATGCCCATAATGTATTCAAAATTTAATCCAATCTCCGTAACACGGTTCATTTAGTAAACCTGAAGAGTATGCACCTGAGTGAAAGACTTATATCTTTGTTTCTATTAATAATTTGGACTTGAGTCCTGAAGAAGAATTATGTTTATTTACGATAGGAACCCAATGCAACTCGTATTTCAGCATTCCCATAATGTATTCACAATTTAAGCCAATCTCCGTAACATGGTTGATTTAGTAAACCTGAAGAGTATGCACCTGAGTGAAAGACGTATATCTTTGTTTCTATTAATAATTTGGACTTGAGTCCTGAAGAAGAATTGTGTATATTTACGATAGGAACCCAATGCAACTCGAATTTCAGCATGCCCATAATGTATTCAAAATTTAAGCCAATTTCCGTAACACGGTTGATTTAGTAAACCTGAAGAGTATGCACCTGAGTGAAAGACGTATATCTTTGTTTCTATTAATAATTTGGACTTGAGTCCTGAAGAATAATTGTGTATATTTACGATAGGAACCCAACGCAACTCGTATTTCAGCATTCCCATAATGTATTCACAATTTAAGCCAATCTCCGTAACACGGTTGATTTAGTAAACCTGAAGAGTATGCACCTGAGTGAAAGACTTATATCTTTGTTTCTATTAATAATTTGGACTTGAGTCCTGAAGAAGAATTGTGTATATTTACGATAGGAACCCAATGCAACTCGAATTTCAGCATGCCCATAATGTATTCAAAATTTAAGCCAATCTCCGTAACACGGTTCATTTAGTAAACCTGAAGAGTATGCACCTGAGTGAAAGACTTATATCTTTGTTTCTATTAATAATTTGGACTTGAGTCCTGAAGAAGAATTGTGTTTATTTACGATAGGAACCCAATGCAACTCGTATTTCAGCATTCCCATAATGTATTCACAATTTAAGCCAATCTCCGTAACATGGTTGATTTAGTAAACTTGAAGAGTATGCACCTGAGTGAAAGACTTATATCTTTGTTTCTATTAATAATTTGGACTTGAGTCCTGAAGAAGAATTGTGTATATTTACGATAGGAACCCAATGCAACTCGAATTTCAGCATGCCCATAATGTATTCAAAATTTAAGCCAATCTCCGTAACACGGTTCATTTAGTAAACCTGAAGAGTATGCACCTGAGTGAAAGACTTATATCTTTGTTTCTATTAATAATTTGGACTTGAGTCCTGAAGAAGAATTGTGTTTATTTACGATAGGAACCTAATGCAACTCGTATTTCAGCATTCCCATAATGTATTCACAATTTAAGCCAATCTCCGTAACATGGTTGATTTAGTAAACCTGAAGAGTATGCACCTGAGTGAAAGACGTATATCTTTGTTTCTATTAATAATTTGGACTTGAGTCCTGAAGAAGAATTGTGTATATTTACGATAGGAACCCAATGCAACTCGTATTTCAGCATGCCCATAATGTATTCAAAATTTAATCCAATCTCCGTAACACGGTTCATTTAGTAAACCTAAAGAGTATGCACCTGAGTGAAAGACGTATATCTTTGTTTCTATTAATAATTTGGACTTGAGTCCTGAAGAAGAATTGTGTATATTTACGATAGGAACCCAACACAACTTGTATTTCAGCATGCCCATAATGTATTCAAAATTTAAGCAAATCTCCGTAACACGGTTGATTTAGTAAACCTGAAGAGTATGCACCTGAGTGAAATACGTATATCTTTGTTTCTATTAATAATTTGGACTTGAGTCCTGAAGAAGAATTGTGTATATTTACGATAGGAACCCAATGCAACTCGAATTTCAGCATGCCCATAATGTATTCAAAATTTAAGCCAATCTCCGTAACACGGTTGATTTAGTAAACCTGAAGAGTATGCACCTGAGTGAAAGACTTATATCTTTGTTTCTATTAATAATTTGGACTTGAGTCCTGAAGAAGAATTGTGTATATTTACGATAGGAACCCAATGCAACTCGAATTTCAGCATGCCCATAATGTATTCAAAATTTAAGCCAATCTCCGTAACACGGTTGATTTAGTAAACCTGAAGAGTATGCACCTGAGTGAAAGACGTATATCTTTGTTTCTATTAATAATTTGGACTTGAGTCCTGAAGAAGAATTGTGTATATTTACGATAGGAACCCAACGCAACTCGTATTTCAGCATTCCCATAATGTATTCACAATTTAAGCCAATCTCCGTAACACGGTTGATTTAGTAAACCTGAAGAGTATGCACCTGAGTGAAAGACTTATATCTTTGTTTATATTAATAATTTGGACTTGAGTCCTGAAGAAGAATTGTGTATATTTACGATAGGAACCCAATGCAACTCGTATTTCAGCATGCCCATAATGTATTCAAAATTTAATCCAATCTCCGTAACACGGTTCATTTAGTAAACCTAAAGAGTATGCACCTGAGTGAAAGACGTATATCTTTGTTTCTATTAATAATTTGGACTTGAGTCCTGAAGAAGAATTGTGTATATTTACGATAGGAACCCAACACAACTTGTATTTCAGCATGCCCATAATGTATTCAAAATTTAAGCAAATCTCCGTAACACGGTTGATTTAGTAAACCTGAAGAGTATGCACCTGAGTGAAAGACTTATATCTTTGTTTCTATTAATAATTTGGACTTGAGTCCTGAAGAAGAATTGTGTATATTTACGATAGGAACCCAATGCAACTCGAATTTCAGCATGCCCATAATGTATTCAAAATTTAAGCCAATCTCCGTAACACGGTTCATTTAGTAAACCTGAAGAGTATGCACCTGAGTGAAAGACTTATATCTTTGTTTCTATTAATAATTTGGACTTGAGTCCTGAAGAAGAATTATGTTTATTTACGATAGGAACCCAATGCAACTCGTATTTCAGCATTCCCATAATGTATTCACAATTTAAGCCAATCTCCGTAACATGGTTGATTTAGTAAACCTGAAGAGTATGCACCTGAGTGAAAGACGTATATCTTTGTTTCTATTAATAATTTGGACTTGAGTCCTGAAGAAGAATTGTGTATATTTACGATAGGAACCCAATGCAACTCGAATTTCAGCATGCCCATAATGTATTCAAAATTTAAGCCAATTTCCGTAACACGGTTGATTTAGTAAACCTGAAGAGTATGCACCTGAGTGAAAGACGTATATCTTTGTTTCTATTAATAATTTGGACTTGAGTCCTGAAGAATAATTGTGTATATTTACGATAGGAACCCAACGCAACTCGTATTTCAGCATTCCCATAATGTATTCACAATTTAAGCCAATCTCCGTAACACGGTTGATTTAGTAAACCTGAAGAGTATGCACCTGAGTGAAAGACTTATATCTTTGTTTCTATTAATAATTTGGACTTGAGTCCTGAAGAAGAATTGTGTATATTTACGATAGGAACCCAATGCAACTCGAATTTCAGCATGCCCATAATGTATTCAAAATTTAAGCCAATCTCCGTAACACGGTTCATTTAGTAAACCTGAAGAGTATGCACCTGAGTGAAAGACTTATATCTTTGTTTCTATTAATAATTTGGACTTGAGTCCTGAAGAAGAATTGTGTTTATTTACGATAGGAACCCAATGCAACTCGTATTTCAGCATTCCCATAATGTATTCACAATTTAAGCCAATCTCCGTAACATGGTTGATTTAGTAAACCTGAAGAGTATGCACCTGAGTGAAAGACGTATATCTTTGTTTCTATTAATAATTTGGACTTGAGTCCTGAAGAAGAATTGTGTATATTTACGATAGGAACCCAATGCAACTCGTATTTCAGCATTCCCATAATGTATTCACAATTTAAGCCAATCTCCGTAACATGGTTGATTTAGTAAACCTGAAGAGTATGCACCTGAGTGAAAGACGTATATCTTTGTTTCTATTAATAATTTGGACTTGAGTCCTGAAGAAGAATTGTGTATATTTACGATAGGAACCCAATGCAACTCGTATTTCAGCATGCCCATAATGTATTCAAAATTTAATCCAATCTCCGTAACACGGTTCATTTAGTAAACCTAAAGAGTATGCACCTGAGTGAAAGACGTATATCTTTGTTTCTATTAATAATTTGGACTTGAGTCCTGAAGAAGAATTGTGTATATTTACGATAGGAACCCAACACAACTTGTATTTCAGCATGCCCATAATGTATTCAAAATTTAAGCAAATCTCCGTAACACGGTTGATTTAGTAAACCTGAAGAGTATGCACCTGAGTGAAATACGTATATCTTTGTTTCTATTAATAATTTGGACTTGAGTCCTGAAGAAGAATTGTGTATATTTACGATAGGAACCCAATGCAACTCGAATTTCAGCATGCCCATAATGTATTCAAAATTTAAGCCAATCTCCGTAACACGGTTGATTTAGTAAACCTGAAGAGTATGCACCTGAGTGAAAGACTTATATCTTTGTTTCTATTAATAATTTGGACTTGAGTCCTGAAGAAGAATTGTGTATATTTACGATAGGAACCCAATGCAACTCGAATTTCAGCATGCCCATAATGTATTCAAAATTTAAGCCAATCTCCGTAACACGGTTGATTTAGTAAACCTGAAGAGTATGCACCTGAGTGAAAGACGTATATCTTTGTTTCTATTAATAATTTGGACTTGAGTCCTGAAGAAGAATTGTGTATATTTACGATAGGAACCCAACGCAACTCGTATTTCAGCATTCCCATAATGTATTCACAATTTAAGCCAATCTCCGTAACACGGTTGATTTAGTAAACCTGAAGAGTATGCACCTGAGTGAAAGACTTATATCTTTGTTTATATTAATAATTTGGACTTGAGTCCTGAAGAAGAATTGTGTATATTTACGATAGGAACCCAATGCAACTCGTATTTCAGCATGCCCATAATGTATTCAAAATTTAATCCAATCTCCGTAACACGGTTCATTTAGTAAACCTAAAGAGTATGCACCTGAGTGAAAGACGTATATCTTTGTTTCTATTAATAATTTGGACTTGAGTCCTGAAGAAGAATTGTGTATATTTACGATAGGAACCCAACACAACTTGTATTTCAGCATGCCCATAATGTATTCAAAATTTAAGCAAATCTCCGTAACACGGTTGATTTAGTAAACCTGAAGAGTATGCACCTGAGTGAAAGACTTATATCTTTGTTTCTATTAATAATTTGGACTTGAGTCCTGAAGAAGAATTGTGTATATTTACGATAGGAACCCAATGCAACTCGAATTTCAGCATGCCCATAATGTATTCAAAATTTAAGCCAATCTCCGTAACACGGTTCATTTAGTAAACCTGAAGAGTATGCACCTGAGTGAAAGACTTATATCTTTGTTTCTATTAATAATTTGGACTTGAGTCCTGAAGAAGAATTATGTTTATTTACGATAGGAACCCAATGCAACTCGTATTTCAGCATTCCCATAATGTATTCACAATTTAAGCCAATCTCCGTAACATGGTTGATTTAGTAAACCTGAAGAGTATGCACCTGAGTGAAAGACGTATATCTTTGTTTCTATTAATAATTTGGACTTGAGTCCTGAAGAAGAATTGTGTATATTTACGATAGGAACCCAATGCAACTCGAATTTCAGCATGCCCATAATGTATTCAAAATTTAAGCCAATTTCCGTAACACGGTTGATTTAGTAAACCTGAAGAGTATGCACCTGAGTGAAAGACGTATATCTTTGTTTCTATTAATAATTTGGACTTGAGTCCTGAAGAATAATTGTGTATATTTACGATAGGAACCCAACGCAACTCGTATTTCAGCATTCCCATAATGTATTCACAATTTAAGCCAATCTCCGTAACACGGTTGATTTAGTAAACCTGAAGAGTATGCACCTGAGTGAAAGACTTATATCTTTGTTTCTATTAATAATTTGGACTTGAGTCCTGAAGAAGAATTGTGTATATTTACGATAGGAACCCAATGCAACTCGAATTTCAGCATGCCCATAATGTATTCAAAATTTAAGCCAATCTCCGTAACACGGTTCATTTAGTAAACCTGAAGAGTATGCACCTGAGTGAAAGACTTATATCTTTGTTTCTATTAATAATTTGGACTTGAGTCCTGAAGAAGAATTGTGTTTATTTACGATAGGAACCCAATGCAACTCGTATTTCAGCATTCCCATAATGTATTCACAATTTAAGCCAATCTCCGTAACATGGTTGATTTAGTAAACCTGAAGAGTATGCACCTGAGTGAAAGACTTATATCTTTGTTTCTATTAATAATTTGGACTTGAGTCCTGAAGAAGAATTGTGTATATTTACGATAGGAACCCAATGCAACTCGAATTTCAGCATGCCCATAATGTATTCAAAATTTAAGCCAATTTCCGTAACACGGTTGATTTAGTAAACCTGAAGAGTATGCACCTGAGTGAAAGACGTATATCTTTGTTTCTATTAATAATTTGGACTTGAGTCCTGAAGAATAATTGTGTATATTTACGATAGGAACCCAACGCAACTCGTATTTCAGCATTCCCATAATGTATTCACAATTTAAGCCAATCTCCGTAACACGGTTGATTTAGTAAACCTGAAGAGTATGCACCTGAGTGAAAGACTTATATCTTTGTTTCTATTAATAATTTGGACTTGAGTCCTGAAGAAGAATTGTGTATATTTACGATAGGAACCCAATGCAACTCGAATTTCAGCATGCCCATAATTTATTCAAAATTTAAGCCAATCTCCGTAACACGGTTCATTTAGTAAACCTGAAGAGTATGCACCTGAGTAAAAGACTTATATCTTTGTTTCTATTAATAATTTGGACTTGAGTCCTGAAGAAGAATTGTGTTTATTTACGATAGGAACCCAATGCAACTCGTATTTCAGCATTCCCATAATGTATTCACAATTTAAGCCAATCTCCGTAACATGGTTGATTTAGTAAACCTGAAGAGTATGCACCTGAGTGAAAGACTTATATCTTTGTTTCTATTAATAATTTGGACTTGAGTCCTGAAGAAGAATTGTGTATATTTACGATAGGAACCCAATGCAACTCGAATTTCAGCATGCCCATAATGTATTCAAAATTTAAGCCAATCTCCGTAACACGGTTCATTTAGTAAACCTGAAGAGTATGCACCTGAGTGAAAGACTTATATCTTTGTTTCTATTAATAATTTGGACTTGAGTCCTGAAGAAGAATTGTGTTTATTTACGATAGGAACCTAATGCAACTCGTATTTCAGCATTCCCATAATGTATTCACAATTTAAGCCAATCTCCGTAACATGGTTGATTTAGTAAACCTGAAGAGTATGCACCTGAGTGAAAGACGTATATCTTTGTTTCTATTAATAATTTGGACTTGAGTCCTGAAGAAGAATTGTGTATATTTACGATAGGAACCCAATGCAACTCGTATTTCAGCATGCCCATAATGTATTCAAAATTTAAGCCAATCTCCGTAACACGGTTCATTTAGTAAACCTAAAGAGTATGCACCTGAGTGAAAGACGTATATCTTTGTTTCTATTAATAATTTGGACTTGAGTCCTGAAGAAGAATTGTGTATATTTACGATAGGAACCCAACACAACTTGTATTTCAGCATGCCCATAATGTATTCAAAATTTAAGCAAATCTCCGTAACACGGTTGATTTAGTAAACCTGAAGAGTATGCACCTGAGTGAAAGACTTATATCTTTGTTTCTATTAATAATTTGGACTTGAGGCCTGAAGAAGAATTGTGTATATTTACGATAGGAACCCAATGCAACTCGAATTTCAGCATGCCCATAATGTATTCAAAATTTAAGCCAATCTCCGTAACACGGTTTATTTAGTAAACCTGAAGAGTATGCACCTGAGTGAAAGACTTATATCTTTGTTTCTATTAATAATTTGGACTTGAGTCCTGAAGAAGAATTGTGTTTATTTACGATAGGAGCCCAATGCAACTCGTATTTCAGCATTCCCATAATGTATTCACAATTTAAGCCAATCTCCGTAACATGGTTTATTTAGTAAACCTGAAGAGTATGCACCTGAGTGAAAGACGTATATCTTTGTTTCTATTAATAATTTGGACTTGAGTCCTGAAGAAGAATTGTGTATATTTACGATAGGAACCCAATGCAACTCGAATTTCAGCATGCCCATAATGTATTCAAAATTTAAGCCAATTTCCGTAACACGGTTGATTTAGTAAACCTGAAGAGTATGCACCTGAGTGAAAGACGTATATCTTTGTTTCTATTAATAATTTGGACTTGAGTCCTGAAGAAGAATTGTGTATATTTATGATAGGAACCCAATGCAACTCGTATTTCAGCATGCCCATAATGTATTCAAAATTTAATCCAATCTCCGTAACACGGTTCATTTAGTAAACCTAAAGAGTATGCACCTAAGTGAAAGACGTATATCTTTGTTTCTATTAATAATTTGGACTTGAGTCCTGAAGAAGAATTGTGTATATTTACGATAGGAACCCAACACAACTTGTATTTCAGCATGCCCATAATGTATTCAAAATTTAAGCAAATCTCCGTAACACGGTTGATTTAGTAAACCTGAAGAGTATGCACCTGAGTGAAAGACTTATATCTTTGTTTCTATTAATAATTTGGACTTGAGTCCTGAAGAAGAATTGTGTATATTTACGATAGGAACCCAATGCAACTCGAATTTCAGCATGCCCATAATGTATTCAAAATTTAAGCCAATCTCCGTAACACGGTTCATTTAGTAAACCTGAAGAGTATGCACCTGAGTGAAAGACTTATATCTTTGTTTCTATTAATAATTTGGACTTGAGTCCTGAAGAAGAATTGTGTTTATTTACGATAGGAACCCAATGCAACTCGTATTTCAGCATTCCCATAATGTATTCACAATTTAAGCCAATCTCCGTAACATGGTTGATTTAGTAAACCTGAAGAGTATGCACCTGAGTGAAAGACGTATATCTTTGTTTCTATTAATAATTTGGACTTGAGTCCTGAAGAAGAATTGTGTATATTTACGATAGGAACCCAATGCAACTCGAATTTCAGCATGCCCATAATGTATTCAAAATTTAAGCCAATTTCCGTAACACAGTTGATTTAGTAAACCTGAAGAGTATGCACCTGAGTGAAAGACGTATATCTTTGTTTCTATTAATAATTTGGACTTGAGTCCTGAAGAAGAATTGTGTATATTTATGATAGGAACCCAATGCAACTCGTATTTCAGCATGCCCATAATGTATTCAAAATTTAATCCAATCTCCGTAACACTGTTCATTTAGTAAACCTAAAGAGTATGCACCTAAGTGAAAGACGTATATCTTTGTTTCTATTAATAATTTGGACTTGAGTCCTGAAGAAGAATTGTGTATATTTACGATAGGAACCCAACACAACTTGTATTTCAGCATGCCCATAATGTATTCAAAATTTAAGCAAATCTCCGTAACACGGTTGATTTAGTAAACCTGAAGAGTATGCACCTGAGTGAAAGACTTATATCTTTGTTTCTATTAATAATTTGGACTTGAGTCCTGAAGAAGAATTGTGTATATTTACGATAGGAACCCAATGCAACTCGAATTTCAGCATGCCCATAATGTATTCAAAATTTAAGCCAATCTCCGTAACACGGTTCATTTAGTAAACCTGAAGAGTATGCACCTGAGTGAAAGACTTATATCTTTGTTTCTATTAATAATTTGGACTTGAGTCCTGAAGAAGAATTGTGTTTATTTACGATAGGAACCCAATGCAACTCGTATTTCAGCATTCCCATAATGTATTCACAATTTAAGCCAATCTCCGTAACATGGTTGATTTAGTAAACCTGAAGAGTATGCACCTGAGTGAAAGACGTATATCTTTGTTTCTATTAATAATTTGGACTTGAGTCCTGAAGAAGAATTGTGTATATTTACGATAGGAACCCAATGCAACTCGAATTTCAGCATGCCCATAATGTATTCAAAATTTAAGCCAATTTCCGTAACACAGTTGATTTAGTAAACCTGAAGAGTATGCACCTGAGTGAAAGACGTATATCTTTGTTTCTATTAATAATTTGGACTTGAGTCCTGAAGAAGAATTGTGTATATTTATGATAGGAACCCAATGCAACTCGTATTTCAGCATGCCCATAATGTATTCAAAATTTAATCCAATCTCCGTAACACGGTTCATTTAGTAAACCTAAAGAGTATGCACCTAAGTGAAAGACGTATATCTTTGTTTCTATTAATAATTTGGACTTGAGTCCTGAAGAAGAATTGTGTATATTTACGATAGGAACCCAACACAACTTGTATTTCAGCATGCCCATAATGTATTCAAAATTTAAGCAAATCTCCGTAACACGGTTGATTTAGTAAACCTGAAGAGTATGCACCTGAGTGAAAGACTTATATCTTTGTTTCTATTAATAATTTGGACTTGAGTCCTGAAGAAGAATTGTGTATATTTACGATAGGAACCCAATGCAACTCGAATTTCAGCATGCCCATAATGTATTCAAAATTTAAGCCAATCTCCGTAACACGGTTCATTTAGTAAACCTGAAGAGTATGCACCTGAGTGAAAGACTTATATCTTTGTTTCTATTAATAATTTGGACTTGAGTCCTGAAGAAGAATTGTGTTTATTTACGATAGGAACCCAATGCAACTCGTATTTCAGCATTCCCATAATGTATTCACAATTTAAGCCAATCTCCGTAACATGGTTGATTTAGTAAACCTGAAGAGTATGCACCTGAGTGAAAGACGTATATCTTTGTTTCTATTAATAATTTGGACTTGAGTCCTGAAGAAGAATTGTGTATATTTACGATAGGAACCCAATGCAACTCGAATTTCAGCATGCCCATAATGTATTCAAAATTTAAGCCAATTTCCGTAACACGGTTGATTTAGTAAACCTGAAGAGTATGCACCTGAGTGAAAGACGTATATCTTTGTTTCTATTAATAATTTGGACTTGAGTCCTGAAGAAGAATTGTGTATATTTATGATAGGAACCCAATGCAACTCGTATTTCAGCATGCCCATAATGTATTCAAAATTTAATCCAATCTCCGTAACACGGTTCATTTAGTAAACCTAAAGAGTATGCACCTGAGTGAAAGACGTATATCTTTGTTTCTATTAATAATTTGGACTTGAGTCCTGAAGAAGAATTGTGTATATTTACGATAGGAACCCAACACAACTTGTATTTCAGCATGCCCATAATGTATTCAAAATTTAAGCAAATCTCCGTAACACGGTTGATTTAGTAAACCTGAAGAGTATGCACCTGAGTGAAAGACTTATATCTTTGTTTCTATTAATAATTTGGACTTGAGTCCTGAAGAAGAATTGTGTATATTTACGATAGGAAACCAATGCAACTCGAATTTCAGCATGCCCATAATGTATTCAAAATTTAAGCCAATCTCCGTAACACGGTTCATTTAGTAAACCTGAAGAGTATGCACCTGAGTGAAAGACTTATATCTTTGTTTCTATTAATAATTTGGACTTGAGTCCTGAAGAAGAATTGTGTTTATTTACGATAGGAACCCAATGCAACTCGTATTTCAGCATTCCCATAATGTATTCACAATTTAAGCCAATCTCCGTAACATGGTTGATTTAGTAAACCTGAAGAGTATGCACCTGAGTGAAAGACGTATATCTTTGTTTCTATTAATAATTTGGACTTGAGTCCTGAAGAAGAATTGTGTATATTTACGATAGGAACCCAATGCAACTCGTATTTCAGCATGCCCATAATGTATTCAAAATTTAAGCCAATCTCCGTAACACGGTTCATTTAGTAATCCTAAAGAGTATGCACCTGAGTGAAAGACGTATATCTTTGTTTCTATTAATAATTTGGACTTGAGTCCTGAAGAAGAATTGTGTATATTTACGATAGGAACCCAACACAACTTGTATTTCAGCATGCCCATAATGTATTCAAAATTTAAGCAAATCTCCGTAACACGGTTGATTTAGTAAACCTGAAGAGTATGCACCTGAGTGAAAGACTTATATCTTTGTTTCTATTAATAATTTGGACTTGAGTCCTGAAGAAGAATTGTGTATATTTACGATAGGAACCCAATGCAACTCGAATTTCAGCATGCCCATAATGTATTCAAAATTTAAGCCAATCTCCGTAACACGGTTCATTTAGTAAACCTGAAGAGTATGCACCTGAGTGAAAGACTTATATCTTTGTTTCTATTAATAATTTGGACTTGAGTCCTGAAGAAGAATTGTGTTTATTTACGATAGGAACCCAATGCAACTCGTATTTCAGCATTCCCATAATGTATTCACAATTTAAGCCAATCTCCGTAACATGGTTGATTTAGTAAACCTGAAGAGTATGCACCTGAGTGAAAGACGTATATCTTTGTTTCTATTAATAATTTGGACTTGAGTCCTGAAGAAGAATTGTGTATATTTAGGATAGGAACCCAATGCAACTCGAATTTCAGCATGCCCATAATGTATTCAAAATTTAAGCCAATTTCCGTAACACGGTTGATTTAGTAAACCTGAAGAGTATGCACCTGAGTGAAAGACGTATATCTTTGTTTCTATTAATAATTTGGACTTGAGTCCTGAAGAAGAATTGTGTATATTTATGATAGGAACCCAATGCAACTCGTATTTCAGCATGCCCATAATGTATTCAAAATTTAATCCAATCTCCGTAACACGGTTCATTTAGTAAACCTAAAGAGTATGCACCTGAGTGAAAGACGTATATCTTTGTTTCTATTAATAATTTGGACTTGAGTCCTGAAGAAGAATTGTGTATATTTACGATAGGAACCCAACACAACTTGTATTTCAGCATGCCCATAATGTATTCAAAATTTAAGCAAATCTCCGTAACACGGTTGATTTAGTAAACCTGAAGAGTATGCACCTGAGTGAAAGACTTATATCTTTGTTTCTATTAATAATTTGGACTTGAGTCCTGAAGAAGAATTGTGTATATTTACGATAGGAACCCAATGCAACTCGAATTTCAGCATGCCCATAATGTATTCAAAATTTAAGCCAATCTCCGTAACACGGTTCATTTAGTAAACCTGAAGAGTATGCACCTGAGTGAAAGACTTATATCTTTGTTTCTATTAATAATTTGGACTTGAGTCCTGAAGAAGAATTGTGTTTATTTACGATAGGAACCCAATGCAACTCGTATTTCAGCATTCCCATAATGTATTCACAATTTAAGCCAATCTCCGTAACATGGTTGATTTAGTAAACCTGAAGAGTATGCACCTGAGTGAAAGACGTATATCTTTGTTTCTATTAATAATTTGGACTTGAGTCCTGAAGAAGAATTGTGTATATTTACGATAGGAACCCAATGCAACTCGTATTTCAGCATGCCCATAATGTATTCAAAATTTAAGCCAATCTCCGTAACACGGTTCATTTAGTAAACCTAAAGAGTATGCACCTGAGTGAAAGACGTATATCTTTGTTTCTATTAATAATTTGGACTTGAGTCCTGAAGAAGAATTGTGTATATTTACGATAGGAACCCAACACAACTTGTATTTCAGCATGCCCATAATGTATTCAAAATTTAAGCAAATCTCCGTAACACGGTTGATTTAGTAAACCTGAAGAGTATGCACCTGAGTGAAAGACTTATATCTTTGTTTCTATTAATAATTTGGACTTGAGTCCTGAAGAAGAATTGTGTATATTTACGATAGGAACCCAATGCAACTCGAATTTCAGCATGCCCATAATGTATTCAAAATTTAAGCCAATCTCCGTAACACGGTTCATTTAGTAAACCTGAAGAGTATGCACCTGAGTGAAAGACTTATATCTTTGTTTCTATTAATAATTTGGACTTGAGTCCTGAAGAAGAATTGTGTTTATTTACGATAGGAACCCAATGCAACTCGTATTTCAGCATTCCCATAATGTATTCACAATTTAAGCCAATCTCCGTAACATGGTTGATTTAGTAAACCTGAAGAGTATGCACCTGAGTGAAAGACGTATATCTTTGTTTCTATTAATAATTTGGACTTGAGTCCTGAAGAAGAATTGTGTATATTTACGATAGGAACCCAATGCAACTCGAATTTCAGCATGCCCATAATGTATTCAAAATTTAAGCCAATTTCCGTAACACGGTTGATTTAGTAAACCTGAAGAGTATGCACCTGAGTGAAAGACGTATATCTTTGTTTCTATTAATAATTTGGACTTGAGTCCTGAAGAAGAATTGTGTATATTTATGATAGGAACCCAATGCAACTCGTATTTCAGCATGCCCATAATGTATTCAAAATTTAATCCAATCTCCGTAACACGGTTCATTTAGTAAACCTAAAGAGTATGCACCTGAGTGAAAGACGTATATCTTTGTTTCTATTAATAATTTGGACTTGCGTCCTGAAGAAGAATTGTGTATATTTACGATAGGAACCCAACACAACTTGTATTTCAGCATGCCCATAATGTATTCAAAATTTAAGCAAATCTCCGTAACACGGTTGATTTAGTAAACCTAAAGAGTATGCACCTGAGTGAAAGACTTATATCTTTGTTTCTATTAATAATTTGGACTTGAGTCCTGAAGAAGAATTGTGTATATTTACGATAGGAACCCAATGCAACTCGTATTTCAGCATGCCCATAATGTATTCAAAATTTAAGCCAATCTCCGTAACACGGTTCATTTAGTAAACCTAAAGAGTATGCACCTGAGTGAAAGACGTATATCTTTGTTTCTATTAATAATTTGGACTTGAGTCCTGAAGAAGAATTGTGTATATTTACGATAGGAACCCAACACAACTTGTATTTCAGCATGCCCATAATGTATTCAAAATTTAAGCAAATCTCCGTAACACGGTTGATTTAGTAAACCTGAAGAGTATGCACCTGAGTGAAAGACTTATATCTTTGTTTCTATTAATAATTTGGACTTGAGTCCTGAAGAAGAATTGTGTATATTTACGATAGGAACCCAATGCAACTCGAATTTCAGCATGCCCATAATGTATTCAAAATTTAAGCCAATCTCCGTAACACGGTTCATTTAGTAAACCTGAAGAGTATGCACCTGAGTGAAAGACTTATATCTTTGTTTCTATTAATAATTTGGACTTGAGTCCTGAAGAAGAATTGTGTTTATTTACGATAGGAACCCAATGCAACTCGTATTTCAGCATTCCCATAATGTATTCACAATTTAAGCCAATCTCCGTAACATGGTTGATTTAGTAAACCTGAAGAGTATGCACCTGAGTGAAAGACGTATATCTTTGTTTCTATTAATAATTTGGACTTGAGTCCTGAAGAAGAATTGTGTATATTTACGATAGGAACCCAATGCAACTCGAATTTCAGCATGCCCATAATGTATTCAAAATTTAAGCCAATTTCCGTAACACGGTTGATTTAGTAAACCTGAAGAGTATGCACCTGAGTGAAAGACGTATATCTTTGTTTCTATTAATAATTTGGACTTGAGTCCTGAAGAAGAATTGTGTATATTTATGATAGGAACCCAATGCAACTCGTATTTCAGCATGCCCATAATGTATTCAAAATTTAATCCAATCTCCGTAACACGGTTCATTTAGTAAACCTAAAGAGTATGCACCTGAGTGAAAGACGTATATCTTTGTTTCTATTAATAATTTGGACTTGCGTCCTGAAGAAGAATTGTGTATATTTACGATAGGAACCCAACACAACTTGTATTTCAGCATGCCCATAATGTATTCAAAATTTAAGCAAATCTCCGTAACACGGTTGATTTAGTAAACCTAAAGAGTATGCACCTGAGTGAAAGACTTATATCTTTGTTTCTATTAATAATTTGGACTTGAGTCCTGAAGAAGAATTGTGTATATTTACGATAGGAACCCAATGCAACTCGAATTTCAGCATGCCCATAATGTATTCAAAATTTAAGCCAATCTCCGTAACACGGTTCATTTAGTAAACCTGAAGAGTATGCACCTGAGTGAAAGACTTATATCTTTGTTTCTATTAATAATTTGGACTTGAGTCCTGAAGAAGAATTGTGTTTATTTACGATAGGAACCCAATGCAACTCGTATTTCAGCATTCCCATAATGTATTCACAATTTAAGCCAATCTCCGTAACATGGTTGATTTAGTAAACCTGAAGAGTATGCACCTGAGTGAAAGACGTATATCTTTGTTTCTATTAATAATTTGGACTTGAGTCCTGAAGAAGAATTGTGTATATTTACGATAGGAACCCAATGCAACTCGAATTTCAGCATGCCCATAATGTATTCAAAATTTAAGCCAATCTCCGTAACACGGTTCATTTAGTAAACCTGAAGAGTATGCACCTTAGTGAAAGACTTATATCTTTGTTTCTATTAATAATTTGGACTTGAGTCCTGAAGAAGAATTGTGTTTATTTACGATAGGAACCCAATGCAACTCGTATTTCAGCATTCCCATAATGTATTCACAATTTAAGCCAATCTCCGTAACATGGTTGATTTAGTAAACCTGAAGAGTATGCACCTGAGTGAAAGACGTATATCTTTGTTTCTATTAATAATTTGGACTTGAGTCCTGAAGAAGAATTGTGTATATTTACGATAGGAACCCAATGCAACTCGAATTTCAGCATGCCCATAATGTATTCAAAATTTAAGCCAATCTCCGTAACACGGTTCATTTAGTAAACCTGAAGAGTATGCACCTGAGTGAAAGACTTATATCTTTGTTTCTATTAATAATTTGGACTTGAGTCCTGAAGAAGAATTGTGTTTATTTACGATAGGAACCCAATGCAACTCGTATTTCAGCATTCCCATAATGTATTCACAATTTAAGCCAATCTCCGTAACATGGTTGATTTAGTAAACCTGAAGAGTATGCACCTGAGTGAAAGACGTATATCTTTGTTTCTATTAATAATTTGGACTTGAGTCCTGAAGAAGAATTGTGTATATTTACGATAGGAACCCAATGCAACTCGAATTTCAGCATGCCCATAATGTATTCAAAATTTAAGCCAATTTCCGTAACACGGTTGATTTAGTAAACCTGAAGAGTATGCACCTGAGTGAAAGACGTATATCTTTGTTTCTATTAATAATTTGGACTTGAGTCCTGAAGAAGAATTGTGTATATTTATGATAGGAACCCAATGCAACTCGTATTTCAGCATGCCCATAATGTATTCAAAATTTAATCCAATCTCCGTAACACGGTTCATTTAGTAAACCTAAAGAGTATGCACCTGAGTGAAAGACGTATATCTTTGTTTCTATTAATAATTTGGACTTGAGTCCTGAAGAAGAATTGTGTATATTTACGATAGGAACCCAACACAACTTGTATTTCAGCATGCCCATAATGTATTCAAAATTTAAGCAAATCTCCGTAACACGGTTGATTTAGTAAACCTAAAGAGTATGCACCTGAGTGAAAGACTTATATCTTTGTTTCTATTAATAATTTGGACTTGAGTCCTGAAGAAGAATTGTGTATATTTACGATAGGAACCCAATGCAACTCGAATTTCAGCATGCCCATAATGTATTCAAAATTTAAGCCAATCTCCGTAACACGGTTCATTTAGTAAACCTGAAGAGTATGCACCTGAGTGAAAGACTTATATCTTTGTTTCTATTAATAATTTGGACTTGAGTCCTGAAGAAGAATTGTGTTTATTTACGATAGGAACCCAATGCAACTCGTATTTCAGCATTCCCATAATGTATTCACAATTTAAGCCAATCTCCGTAACATGGTTGATTTAGTAAACCTGAAGAGTATGCACCTGAGTGAAAGACGTATATCTTTGTTTCTATTAATAATTTGGACTTGAGTCCTGAAGAAGAATTGTGTATATTTACGATAGGAACCCAATGCAACTCGTATTTCAGCATGCCCATAATGTATTCAAAATTTAAGCCAATCTCCGTAACACGGTTCATTTAGTAAACCTAAAGAGTATGCACCTGAGTGAAAGACGTATATCTTTGTTTCTATTAATAATTTGGACTTGAGTCCTGAAGAAGAATTGTGTATATTTACGATAGGAACCCAACACAACTTGTATTTCAGCATGCCCATAATGTATTCAAAATTTAAGCAAATCTCCGTAACACGGTTGATTTAGTAAACCTGAAGAGTATGCACCTGAGTGAAAGACTTATATCTTTGTTTCTATTAATAATTTGGACTTGAGTCCTGAAGAAGAATTGTGTATATTTACGATAGGAACCCAATGCAACTCGAATTTCAGCATGCCCATAATGTATTCAAAATTTAAGCCAATCTCCGTAACACGGTTCATTTAGTAAACCTGAAGAGTATGCACCTGAGTGAAAGACTTATATCTTTGTTTCTATTAATAATTTGGACTTGAGTCCTGAAGAAGAATTGTGTTTATTTACGATAGGAACCCAATGCAACTCGTATTTCAGCATTCCCATAATGTATTCACAATTTAAGCCAATCTCCGTAACATGGTTGATTTAGTAAACCTGAAGAGTATGCACCTGAGTGAAAGACGTATATCTTTGTTTCTATTAATAATTTGGACTTGAGTCCTGAAGAAGAATTGTGTATATTTACGATAGGAACCCAATGCAACTCGAATTTCAGCATGCCCATAATGTATTCAAAATTTAAGCCAATTTCCGTAACACGGTTGATTTAGTAAACCTGAAGAGTATGCACCTGAGTGAAAGACGTATATCTTTGTTTCTATTAATAATTTGGACTTGAGTCCTGAAGAAGAATTGTGTATATTTATGATAGGAACCCAATGCAACTCGTATTTCAGCATGCCCATAATGTATTCAAAATTTAATCCAATCTCCGTAACACGGTTCATTTAGTAAACCTAAAGAGTATGCACCTGAGTGAAAGACGTATATCTTTGTTTCTATTAATAATTTGGACTTGAGTCCTGAAGAAGAATTGTGTATATTTACGATAGGAACCCAACACAACTTGTATTTCAGCATGCCCATAATGTATTCAAAATTTAAGCAAATCTCCGTAACACGGTTGATTTAGTAAACCTGAAGAGTATGCACCTGAGTGAAAGACTTATATCTTTGTTTCTATTAATAATTTGGACTTGAGTCCTGAAGAAGAATTGTGTATATTTACGATAGGAACCCAATGCAACTCGAATTTCAGCATGCCCATAATGTATTCAAAATTTAAGCCAATCTCCGTAACACGGTTCATTTAGTAAACCTGAAGAGTATGCACCTGAGTGAAAGACTTATATCTTTGTTTCTATTAATAATTTGGACTTGAGTCCTGAAGAAGAATTGTGTTTATTTACGATAGGAACCCAATGCAACTCGTATTTCAGCATTCCCATAATGTATTCACAATTTAAGCCAATCTCCGTAACATGGTTGATTTAGTAAACCTGAAGAGTATGCACCTGAGTGAAAGACGTATATCTTTGTTTCTATTAATAATTTGGACTTGAGTCCTGAAGAAGAATTGTGTATATTTACGATAGGAACCCAATGCAACTCGAATTTCAGCATGCCCATAATGTTTTCAAAATTTAAGCCAATTTCCGTAACACGGTTGATTTAGTAAACCTGAAGAGTATGCACCTGAGTGAAAGACGTATATCTTTGTTTCTATTAATAATTTGGACTTGAGTCCTGAAGAAGAATTGTGTATATTTACGATAGGAACCCAATGCAACTCGTATTTCAGCATGCCCATAATGTATTCAAAATTTAATCCAATCTCCGTAACACGGTTCATTTAGTAAACCTGAAGAGTATGCACCTGAGTGAAAGACTTATATCTTTGTTTCTATTAATAATTTGGACTTCAGTCCTGAAGAAGAATTGTGTATATTTACGATAGGAACCCAATGCAACTCGAATTTCAGCATGCCCATAATGTATTCAAAATTTAAGCCAATCTCCGTAACACGGTTCATTTAGTAAACCTGAAGAGTATGCACCTGAGTGAAAGACTTATATCTTTGTTTCTATTAATAATTTGGACTTGAGTCCTGAAGAAGAATTGTGTTTATTTACGATAGGAACCCAATGCAACTCGTATTTCAGCATTCCCATAATGTATTCACAATTTAAGCCAATCTCCGTAACATGGTTGATTTAGTAAACCTGAAGAGTATGCACCTGAGTGAAAGACGTATATCTTTGTTTCTATTAATAATTTGGACTTGAGTCCTGAAGAAGAATTGTGTATATTTACGATAGGAACCCAATGCAACTCGTATTTCAGCATGCCCATAATGTATTCAAAATTTAAGCCAATCTCCGTAACACGGTTCATTTAGTAAACCTGAAGAGTATGCACCTGAGTGAAAGACGTATATCTTTGTTTCTATTAATAATTTGGACTTGAGTCCTGAAGAAGAATTGTGTATATTTACGATAGGAACCCAACACAACTTGTATTTCAGCATGCCCATAATGTATTCAAAATTTAAGCAAATCTCCGTAACACGGTTGATTTAGTAAACCTGAAGAGTATGCACCTGAGTGAAAGACTTATATCTTTGTTTCTATTAATAATTTGGACTTGAGTCCTGAAGAAGAATTGTGTATATTTACGATAGGAACCCAATGCAACTCGAATTTCAGCATGCCCATAATGTATTCAAAATTTAAGCCAATCTCCGTAACACGGTTCATTTAGTAAACCTGAAGAGTATGCACCTGAGTGAAAGACTTATATCTTTGTTTCTATTAATAATTTGGACTTGAGTCCTGAAGAAGAATTGTGTTTATTTACGATAGGAACCCAATGCAACTCGTATTTCAGCATTCCCATAATGTATTCACAATTTAAGCCAATCTCCGTAACATGGTTGATTTAGTAAACCTGAAGAGTATGCACCTGAGTGAAAGACGTATATCTTTGTTTCTATTAATAATTTGGACTTGAGTCCTGAAGAAGAATTGTGTATATTTACGATAGGAACCCAATGCAACTCGAATTTCAGCATGCCCATAATGTTTTCAAAATTTAAGCCAATTTCCGTAACACAGGTTGATTTAGTAAACCTGAAGAGTATGCACCTGAGTGAAAGACGTATATCTTTGTTTCTATTAATAATTTGGACTTGAGTCCTGAAGAAGAATTGTGTATATTTACGATAGGAACCCAATGCAACTCGTATTTCAGCATGCCCATAATGTATTCAAAATTTAATCCAATCTCCGTAACACGGTTCATTTAGTAAACCTAAAGAGTATGCACCTGAGTGAAAGACGTATATCTTTGTTTCTATTAATAATTTGGACTTGAGTCCTGAAGAAGAATTGTGTATATTTACGATAGGAAACCAACACAACTTGTATTTCAGCATGCCCATAATGTATTCAAAATTTAAGCAAATCTCCGTAACACGGTTGATTTAGTAAACCTGAAGAGTATGCACCTGAGTGAAAGACTTATATCTTTGTTTCTATTAATAATTTGGACTTGAGTCCTGAAGAAGAATTGTGTATATTTACGATAGGAACCCAATGCAACTCGAATTTCAGCATGCCCATAATGTATTCAAAATTTAAGCCAATCTCCGTAACACGGTTCATTTAGTAAACCTGAAGAGTATGCACCTGAGTGAAAGACTTATATCTTTGTTTCTATTAATAATTTGGACTTGAGTCCTGAAGAAGAATTGTGTTTATTTACGATAGGAACCCAATGCAACTCGTATTTCAGCATTCCCATAATGTATTCACAATTTAAGCCAATCTCCGTAACATGGTTGATTTAGTAAACCTGAAGAGTATGCACCTGAGTGAAAGACGTATATCTTTGTTTCTATTAATAATTTGGACTTGAGTCCTGAAGAAGAATTGTGTATATTTACGATAGGAACCCAATGCAACTCGAATTTCAGCATGCCCATAATGTTTTCAAAATTTAAGCCAATTTCCGTAACACGGTTGATTTAGTAAACCTGAAGAGTATGCACCTGAGTGAAAGACGTATATCTTTGTTTCTATTAATAATTTGGACTTGAGTCCTGAAGAAGAATTGTGTATATTTACGATAGGAACCCAATGCAACTCGTATTTCAGCATGCCCATAATGTATTCAAAATTTAATCCAATCTCCGTAACACGGTTCATTTAGTAAACCTGAAGAGTATGCACCTGAGTGAAAGACTTATATCTTTGTTTCTATTAATAATTTGGACTTCAGTCCTGAAGAAGAATTGTGTATATTTACGATAGGAACCCAATGCAACTCGAATTTCAGCATGCCCATAATGTATTCAAAATTTAAGCCAATCTCCGTAACACGGTTCATTTAGTAAACCTGAAGAGTATGCACCTGAGTGAAAGACTTATATCTTTGTTTCTATTAATAATTTGGACTTGAGTCCTGAAGAAGAATTGTGTTTATTTACGATAGGAACCCAATGCAACTCGTATTTCAGCATTCCCATAATGTATTCACAATTTAAGCCAATCTCCGTAACATGGTTGATTTAGTAAACCTGAAGAGTATGCACCTGAGTGAAAGACGTATATCTTTGTTTCTATTAATAATTTGGACTTGAGTCCTGAAGAAGAATTGTGTATATTTACGATAGGAACCCAATGCAACTCGTATTTCAGCATGCCCATAATGTATTCAAAATTTAAGCCAATCTCCGTAACACGGTTCATTTAGTAAACCTGAAGAGTATGCACCTGAGTGAAAGACGTATATCTTTGTTTCTATTAATAATTTGGACTTGAGTCCTGAAGAAGAATTGTGTATATTTACGATAGGAACCCAACACAACTTGTATTTCAGCATGCCCATAATGTATTCAAAATTTAAGCAAATCTCCGTAACACGGTTGATTTAGTAAACCTGAAGAGTATGCACCTGAGTGAAAGACTTATATCTTTGTTTCTATTAATAATTTGGACTTGAGTCCTGAAGAAGAATTGTGTATATTTACGATAGGAACCCAATGCAACTCGAATTTCAGCATGCCCATAATGTATTCAAAATTTAAGCCAATCTCCGTAACACGGTTCATTTAGTAAACCTGAAGAGTATGCACCTGAGTGAAAGACTTATATCTTTGTTTCTATTAATAATTTGGACTTGAGTCCTGAAGAAGAATTGTGTTTATTTACGATAGGAACCCAATGCAACTCGTATTTCAGCATTCCCATAATGTATTCACAATTTAAGCCAATCTCCGTAACATGGTTGATTTAGTAAACCTGAAGAGTATGCACCTGAGTGAAAGACGTATATCTTTGTTTCTATTAATAATTTGGACTTGAGTCCTGAAGAAGAATTGTGTATATTTACGATAGGAACCCAATGCAACTCGAATTTCAGCATGCCCATAATGTTTTCAAAATTTAAGCCAATTTCCGTAACACAGGTTGATTTAGTAAACCTGAAGAGTATGCACCTGAGTGAAAGACGTATATCTTTGTTTCTATTAATAATTTGGACTTGAGTCCTGAAGAAGAATTGTGTATATTTACGATAGGAACCCAATGCAACTCGTATTTCAGCATGCCCATAATGTATTCAAAATTTAATCCAATCTCCGTAACACGGTTCATTTAGTAAACCTAAAGAGTATGCACCTGAGTGAAAGACGTATATCTTTGTTTCTATTAATAATTTGGACTTGAGTCCTGAAGAAGAATTGTGTATATTTACGATAGGAAACCAACACAACTTGTATTTCAGCATGCCCATAATGTATTCAAAATTTAAGCAAATCTCCGTAACACGGTTGATTTAGTAAACCTGAAGAGTATGCACCTGAGTGAAAGACTTATATCTTTGTTTCTATTAATAATTTGGACTTGAGTCCTGAAGAAGAATTGTGTATATTTACGATAGGAACCCAATGCAACTCGAATTTCAGCATGCCCATAATGTATTCAAAATTTAAGCCAATCTCCGTAACACGGTTCATTTAGTAAACCTGAAGAGTATGCACCTGAGTGAAAGACTTATATCTTTGTTTCTATTAATAATTTGGACTTGAGTCCTGAAGAAGAATTGTGTTTATTTACGATAGGAACCCAATGCAACTCGTATTTCAGCATTCCCATAATGTATTCACAATTTAAGCCAATCTCCGTAACATGGTTGATTTAGTAAACCTGAAGAGTATGCACCTGAGTGAAAGACGTATATCTTTGTTTCTATTAATAATTTGGACTTGAGTCCTGAAGAAGAATTGTGTATATTTACGATAGGAACCCAATGCAACTCGAATTTCAGCATGCCCATAATGTTTTCAAAATTTAAGCCAATTTCCGTAACACGGTTGATTTAGTAAACCTGAAGAGTATGCACCTGAGTGAAAGACGTATATCTTTGTTTCTATTAATAATTTGGACTTGAGTCCTGAAGAAGAATTGTGTATATTTACGATAGGAACCCAATGCAACTCGTATTTCAGCATGCCCATAATGTATTCAAAATTTAATCCAATCTCCGTAACACGGTTCATTTAGTAAACCTGAAGAGTATCCACCTGAGTGAAAGACTTATATCTTTGTTTCTATTAATAATTTGGACTTCAGTCCTGAAGAAGAATTGTGTATATTTACGATAGGAACCCAATGCAACTCGAATTTCAGCATGCCCATAATGTATTCAAAATTTAAGCCAATCTCCGTAACACGGTTCATTTAGTAAACCTGAAGAGTATGCACCTGAGTGAAAGACTTATATCTTTGTTTCTATTAATAATTTGGACTTGAGTCCTGAAGAAGAATTGTGTTTATTTACGATAGGAACCCAATGCAACTCGTATTTCAGCATTCCCATAATGTATTCACAATTTAAGCCAATCTCCGTAACATGGTTGATTTAGTAAACCTGAAGAGTATGCACCTGAGTGAAAGACGTATATCTTTGTTTCTATTAATAATTTGGACTTGAGTCCTGAAGAAGAATTGTGTATATTTACGATAGGAACCCAATGCAACTCGTATTTCAGCATGCCCATAATGTATTCAAAATTTAAGCCAATCTCCGTAACACGGTTCATTTAGTAAACCTGAAGAGTATGCACCTGAGTGAAAGACGTATATCTTTGTTTCTATTAATAATTTGGACTTGAGTCCTGAAGAAGAATTGTGTATATTTACGATAGGAACCCAACACAACTTGTATTTCAGCATGCCCATAATGTATTCAAAATTTAAGCAAATCTCCGTAACACGGTTGATTTAGTAAACCTGAAGAGTATGCACCTGAGTGAAAGACTTATATCTTTGTTTCTATTAATAATTTGGACTTGAGTCCTGAAGAAGAATTGTGTATATTTACGATAGGAACCCAATGCAACTCGAATTTCAGCATGCCCATAATGTATTCAAAATTTAAGCCAATCTCCGTAACACGGTTCATTTAGTAAACCTGAAGAGTATGCACCTGAGTGAAAGACTTATATCTTTGTTTCTATTAATAATTTGGACTTGAGTCCTGAAGAAGAATTGTGTTTATTTACGATAGGAACCCAATGCAACTCGTATTTCAGCATTCCCATAATGTATTCACAATTTAAGCCAATCTCCGTAACATGGTTGATTTAGTAAACCTGAAGAGTATGCACCTGAGTGAAAGACGTATATCTTTGTTTCTATTAATAATTTGGACTTGAGTCCTGAAGAAGAATTGTGTATATTTACGATAGGAACCCAATGCAACTCGAATTTCAGCATGCCCATAATGTTTTCAAAATTTAAGCCAATTTCCGTAACACAGGTTGATTTAGTAAACCTGAAGAGTATGCACCTGAGTGAAAGACGTATATCTTTGTTTCTATTAATAATTTGGACTTGAGTCCTGAAGAAGAATTGTGTATATTTACGATAGGAACCCAATGCAACTCGTATTTCAGCATGCCCATAATGTATTCAAAATTTAATCCAATCTCCGTAACACGGTTCATTTAGTAAACCTAAAGAGTATGCACCTGAGTGAAAGACGTATATCTTTGTTTCTATTAATAATTTGGACTTGAGTCCTGAAGAAGAATTGTGTATATTTACGATAGGAAACCAACACAACTTGTATTTCAGCATGCCCATAATGTATTCAAAATTTAAGCAAATCTCCGTAACACGGTTGATTTAGTAAACCTGAAGAGTATGCACCTGAGTGAAAGACTTATATCTTTGTTTCTATTAATAATTTGGACTTGAGTCCTGAAGAAGAATTGTGTATATTTACGATAGGAACCCAATGCAACTCGAATTTCAGCATGCCCATAATGTATTCAAAATTTAAGCCAATCTCCGTAACACGGTTCATTTAGTAAACCTGAAGAGTATGCACCTGAGTGAAAGACTTATATCTTTGTTTCTATTAATAATTTGGACTTGAGTCCTGAAGAAGAATTGTGTTTATTTACGATAGGAACCCAATGCAACTCGTATTTCAGCATTCCCATAATGTATTCACAATTTAAGCCAATCTCCGTAACATGGTTGATTTAGTAAACCTGAAGAGTATGCACCTGAGTGAAAGACGTATATCTTTGTTTCTATTAATAATTTGGACTTGAGTCCTGAAGAAGAATTGTGTATATTTACGATAGGAACCCAATGCAACTCGAATTTCAGCATGCCCATAATGTATTCAAAATTTAAGCCAATTTCCGTAACACGGTTGATTTAGTAAACCTGAAGAGTATGCACCTGAGTGAAAGACGTATATCTTTGTTTCTATTAATAATTTGGACTTGAGTCCTGAATAATAATTGTGTATATTTACGATAGGAACCCATTGCAACTCGTATTTCAGCATTCCCATAATGTATTAACAATTTAAGCCAATCTCCGTAACACGGTTGATTTAGTAAACCTGAAGAGTATGCACCTGAGTGAAAGACTTATATCTTTGTTTCTATTAATAATTTGGACTTGAGTCCTGAAGAAGAATTGTGTGTAATTACGATAGGAACCCAACGCAACTCGTATTTCAACATGCCCATAATGTATTCAAAATTTAAGCCAATCTCCGTAACACGGTTCATTTAGTAAACCTCAAGAGTATGCACCTGAGTGAAATACGTATATCTTTGTTTTTATTAATAATTTTGACTTGAGTCCTGAAGAAGAATTGTGTATATTTACGATAGGAACTCAACGCAACTTGTATTTCAGCATTCCCATAATGTATTAACAATTTAAGGCAATCTCCGTAACACGGTTGATTTAGTAAACCTGAAGAGTATGCACCTGAGTGAAAGACTTATATCTTTGTTTCTATTAATAATTTGGACTTGAGTCCTAAAGAAGAATTGTGTTTATTTACGATAGGAACCCAATGCAACTCGTATTTCAGCATTCCCATAATGTATTCACAATTTAAGCCAATCTCCGTAACATGGTTGATTTAGTAAACCTGAAGAGTATGCACCTGAGTGAAAGACGTATATCTTTGTTTCTATTAATAATTTGGACTTGAGTCCTGAAGAAGAATTGTGTATATTTACGATAGGAACCCAATGCAACTCGAATTTCAGCATGCCCATAATGTTTTCAAAATTTAAGCCAATTTCCGTAACACGGTTGATTTAGTAAACCTGAAGAGTATGCACCTGAGTGAAAGACGTATATCTTTGTTTCTATTAATAATTTGGACTTGAGTCCTGAAGAAGAATTGTGTATATTTACGATAGGAACCCAATGCAACTCGTATTTCAGCATGCCCATAATGTATTCAAAATTTAATCCAATTTCCGTAACTCGGTTCATTTAGTAAACCTCAAGAGTATGCACCTGAGTGAAAGACGTATATCTTTGTTTCTATTAATAATTTGGACTTGAGTCCTGAAGAAGAATTGTGTATATTTACGATAGGAAACCAACACAACTTGTATTTCAGCATGCCCATAATGTATTCAAAATTTAAGCAAATCTCCGTAACACGGTTGATTTAGTAAACCTGAAGAGTATGCACCTGAGTGAAAGACTTATATCTTTGTTTCTATTAATAATTTGGACTTGAGTTCTGAAGAAGAATTGTGTATATTTACGATAGGAACCCAATGCAACTCGAATTTCAGCATTCCCATAATGTATTCAAAATTTAAGCCAATCTCCGTAACACGGTTCATTTAGTAAACCTGAAGAGTATGCACCTGAGTGAAAGACTTATATCTTTGTTTCTATTAATAATTTAGACTTGAGTCCTGAAGAAGAATTGTGTTTATTTACGATAGGAACCAAATGCAACTCGTATTTCAGCATTCCCATAATGTATTCACAATTTAAGCCAATCTCCGTAACATGGTTGATTTAGTAAACCTGAAGAGTATGCACCTGAGTGAAAGACGTATATCTTTGTTTCTATTAATAATTTGGACTTGAGTCCTGAAGAAGAATTGTGTATATTTACGATAGGAACCCAATGCAACTCGAATTTCAGCATGCCCATAATGTATTCAAAATTTAAGCCAATTTCCGTAACACGGTTGATTTAGTAAACCTGAAGAGTATGCACCTGAGTGAAAGACGTATATCTTTGTTTCTATTAATAATTTGGACTTGAGTCCTGAATAATAATTGTGTATATTTACGATAGGAACCCAACGCAACTCGTATTTCAGCATTCCCATAATGTATTCACAATTTAAGCCAATCTCCGTAACACGGTTGATTTAGTAAACCTGAAGAGTATGCACCTGAGTGAAAGACTTATATCTTTGTTTCTATTAATAATTTGGACTTGAGTCCTAAAGAAGAATTGTGTATAATTACGATAGGAACCCAACGCAACTCGTATTTCAACATGCCCATAATGTATTCAAAATTTAAGCCAATCTCCGTAACACGGTTCATTTAGTAAACCTCAAGAGTATGCACCTGAGTGAAATACGTATATCTTTGTTTTTATTAATAATTTTGACTTGAGTCCTGAAGAAGAATTGTGTATATTTACGATAGGAACTCAACGCAACTTGTATTTCAGCATTCCCATAATGTATTAACAATTTAAGGCAATCTCCGTAACACGGTTGATTTAGTAAACCTGAAGAGTATGCACCTGAGTGAAAGACTTATATCTTTGTTTCTATTAATAATTTGGACTTGAGTCCTGAAGAAGAATTGTGTATATTTTTGATAAGAACCCAATGCAACTCGAATTTCAGCATGCCCATAATGTATTCAAAATTTAAGCCAATCTCCGTAACACGGTTGATTTAGTAAACCTGAAGAGTATGCACCTGAGTGAAAGACGTATATCTTTGTTTCTATTAATAATTTGGACTTGAGTCCTGAAGAATAATTGTGTATATTTACGATAGGAACCCAACGCAACTCGTATTTCAGCATTCCCATAATGTATTCACAATTTAAGCCAATCTCCGTAACACGGTTGATTTAGTAAACCTGAAGAATATGCACCTGAGTGAAAGACTTATATCTTTGTTTATATTAATAATTTGGACTTGAGTCCTGAAGAAGAATTGTGTATAATTACGATAGGAACCCAACGCAACTCGTATTTCAACATGCCCATAATGTATTCAAAATTTAAGCCAATCTCCGTAACACGGTTCATTTAGTAAACCTCAAGAGTATGCACCTGAGTGAAATACGTATATCTTTGTTTCTATTAATAATTTTGACTTGAGTCCTGAAGAAGAATTGTGTATATTTACGATAGGAACTCAACACAACTTGTATTTCAGCATTCCCATAATGTATTAACAATTTAAGGCAATCTCCGTAACACGGTTGATTTAGTAAACCTGAAGAGTATGCACCTGAGTGAAAGACTTATATCTTTGTTTCTATTAATAATTTGGACTTGAGTCCTGAAGAAGAATTGTGTATATTTACGCTAGGAACCCAATGCAACTCGAATTTCAGCATGCCCATAATGTATTCAAAATTTAAGCCAATCTCCGTAACACGGTTCATTTAGTAAACCTGAAGAGTATGCACCTGAGTGAAAGACTTATATCTTTGTTTATATTAATAATTTGGACTTGAGTCCTGAAGAAGAATTGTGTATAATTACGATAGGAACCCAACGCAACTCGTATTTCAACATGCCCATAATGTATTCAAAATTTAAGCCAATCTCCGTAACACGGTTCATTTAGTAAACCTCAAGAGTATGCACCTGAGTGAAATACGTATATCTTTGTTTCTATTAATAATTTTGACTTGAGTCCTGAAGAAGAATTGTGTATATTTACGATAGGAACTCAACACAACTTGTATTTCAGCATTCCCATAATGTATTAACAATTTAAGGCAATCTCCGTAACACGGTTGATTTAGTAAACCTGAAGAGTATGCACCTGAGTGAAAGACTTATATCTTTGTTTCTATTAATAAATTGGACTTGAGTCCTGAAGAAGAATTGTGTATATTTACGATAGGAACCCAATGCAACTCGAATTTCAGCATGCCCATAATGTATTCAAAATTTAAGCCAATCTCCGTAACACGGTTCATTTAGTAAACCTGAAGAGTATGCACCTGAGTGAAAGACTTATATCTTTGTTTCTATTAATAATTTGGACTTGAGTCCTGAAGAAGAATTGTGTTTATTTACGATAGGAACCCAATGCAACTCGTATTTCAGCATTCCCATAATGTATTCACAATTTAAGCCAATCTCCGTAACACGGTTGATTTAGTAAACCTGAAGAGTATGCACCTGAGTGAAAGACGTATATCTTTGTTTCTATTAATAATTTGGACTTGAGTTCTGAAGAAGAATTGTGTATATTTACGATAGGAACCCAATGCAACTCGAATTTCAGCATGCCCATAATGTATTCAAAATTTAAGCCAATTTCCGTAACACGGTTGATTTAGTAAACCTGAAGAGTATGCACCTGAGTGAAAGACGTATATCTTTGTTTCTATTAATAATTTGGACTTGAGTCCTGAAGAATAATTGTGTATATTTACGATAGGAACCCAACGCAACTCGTATTTCAGCATTCCCATAATGTATTCAAAATTTAAGCCAATCTCCGTAACACGGTTGATTTAGTAAACCTGAAGAGTATGCACCTGAGTGAAAGACTTATATCTTTGTTTCTATTAATAATTTGGACTTGAGTCCTGAAGAAGAATTGTGTATATTTACGATAGGAACCCAATGCAACTCGTATTTCAGCATGCCCATAATGTATTCAAAATTTAATCCAATCTCCGTAACACGGTTCATTTAGTAAACCTAAAGAGTATGCACCTGAGTGAAAGACGTATATCTTTGTTTCTATTAATAATTTGGACTTGAGTCCTGAAGAAGAATTGTGTATATTTACGATAGGAAACCAACACAACTTGTATTTCAGCATGCCCATAATGTATTCAAAATTTAAGCAAATCTCCGTAACACGGTTGATTTAGTAAACCTGAAGAGTATGCACCTGAGTGAAAGACTTATATCTTTGTTTCTATTAATAATTTGGACTTGAGTCCTGAAGAAGAATTGTGTATATTTACGATAGGAACCCAATGCAACTCGAATTTCAGCATGCCCATAATGTATTCAAAATTTAAGCCAATCTCCGTAACACGGTTCATTTAGTAAACCTGAAGAGTATGCACCTGAGTGAAAGACTTATATCTTTGTTTCTATTAATAATTTGGACTTGAGTCCTGAAGAAGAATTGTGTTTATTTACGATAGGAACCCAATGCAACTCGTAATTCAGCATTCCCATAATGTATTCACAATTTAAGCCAATCTCCGTAACATGGTTGATTTAGTAAACCTGAAGAGTATGCACCTGAGTGAAAGACGTATATCTTTGTTTCTATTAATAATTTGGACTTGAGTCCTGAAGAAGAATTGTGTATATTTACGATAGGAAACCAACACAACTTGTATTTCAGCATGCCCATAATGTATTCAAAATTTAAGCAAATCTCCGTAACACGGTTGATTTAGTAAACCTGAAGAGTATGCACCTGAGTGAAAGACTTATATCTTTGTTTCTATTAATAATTTGGACTTGAGTCCTGAAGAAGAATTGTGTATATTTACGATAGACACCCAATGCAACTCGAATTTCAGCATGCCCATAATGTATTCAAAATTTAAGCCAATCTCCGTAACACGGTTCATTTAGTAAACCTGAAGAGTATGCACCTGAGTGAAAGACTTATATCTTTGTTTCTATTAATAATTTGGACTTGAGTCCTGAAGAAGAATTGTGTTTATTTACGATAGGAACCCAATGCAACTCGTATTTCAGCATTCCCATAATGTATTCACAATTTAAGCCAATCTCCGTAACATGGTTGATTTAGTAAACCTGAAGAGTATGCACCTGAGTGAAAGACGTATATCTTTGTTTCTATTAATAATTTGGACTTGAGTCCTGAAGAAGAATTGTGTATATTTACGATAGGAACCCAATGCAACTCGAATTTCAGCATGCCCATAATGTTTTCAAAATTTAAGCCAATTTCCGTAACACGGTTGATTTAGTAAACCTGAAGAGTATGCACCTGAGTGAAAGACGTATATCTTTGTTCTATTAATAATTTGGACTTGAGTCCTGAAGAAGAATTGTGTATATTTACGATAGGAACCCAATGCAACTCGTATTTCAGCATGCCCATAATGTATTCAAAATTTAATCCAATCTCCGTAACACGGTTCATTTAGTAAACCTAAAGAGTATGCACCTGAGTGAAAGACGTATATCTTTGTTTCTATTAATAATTTGGACTTGAGTCCTGAAGAAGAATTGTGTATATTTACGATAGGAAACCAACACAACTTGTATTTCAGCATGCCCATAATGTATTCAAAATTTAAGCAAATCTCCGTAACACGGTTGATTTAGTAAACCTGAAGAGTATGCACCTGAGTGAAAGACTTATATCTTTGTTTCTATTAATAATTTGGACTTGAGTCCTGAAGAAGAATTGTGTATATTTACGATAGGAACTCAACACAACTTGTATTTCAGCATTCCCATAATGTATTAACAATTTAAGGCAATCTCCGTAACACGGTTGATTTAGTAAACCTGAAGAGTATGCACCTGAGTGAAAGACTTATATCTTTGTTTCTATTAATAATTTGGACTTGAGTCCTGAAGAAGAATTGTGTATATTTACGATAGGAACCCAATGCAACTCGAATTTCAGCATGCCCATAATGTATTCAAAATTTAAGCCAATCTCCGTAACACGGTTCATTTAGTAAACCTGAAGAGTATGCACCTGAGTGAAAGACTTATATCTTTGTTTCTATTAATAATTTGGACTTGAGTCCTGAAGAAGAATTGTGTTTATTTACGATAGGAACCCAATGCAACTCGTAATTCAGCATTCCCATAATGTATTCACAATTTAAGCCAATCTCCGTAACATGGTTGATTTAGTAAACCTGAAGAGTATGCACCTGAGTGAAAGACGTATATCTTTGTTTCTATTAATAATTTGGACTTGAGTCCTGAAGAAGAATTGTGTATATTTACGATAGGAAACCAACACAACTTGTATTTCAGCATGCCCATAATGTATTCAAAATTTAAGCAAATCTCCGTAACACGGTTGATTTAGTAAACCTGAAGAGTATGCACCTGAGTGAAAGACTTATATCTTTGTTTCTATTAATAATTTGGACTTGAGTCCTGAAGAAGAATTGTGTATATTTACGATAGACACCCAATGCAACTCGAATTTCAGCATGCCCATAATGTATTCAAAATTTAAGCCAATCTCCGTAACACGGTTCATTTAGTAAACCTGAAGAGTATGCACCTGAGTGAAAGACTTATATCTTTGTTTCTATTAATAATTTGGACTTGAGTCCTGAAGAAGAATTGTGTTTATTTACGATAGGAACCCAATGCAACTCGTATTTCAGCATTCCCATAATGTATTCACAATTTAAGCCAATCTCCGTAACATGGTTGATTTAGTAAACCTGAAGAGTATGCACCTGAGTGAAAGACGTATATCTTTGTTTCTATTAATAATTTGGACTTGAGTCCTGAAGAAGAATTGTGTATATTTACGATAGGAACCCAATGCAACTCGAATTTCAGCATGCCCATAATGTATTCAAAATTTAAGCCAATTTCCGTAACACGGTTGATTTAGTAAACCTGAAGAGTATGCACCTGAGTGAAAGACGTATATCTTTGTTTCTATTAATAATTTGGACTTGAGTCCTGAATAATAATTGTGTATATTTACGATAGGAACCCATTGCAACTCGTATTTCAGCATTCCCATAATGTATTAACAATTTAAGCCAATCTCCGTAACACGGTTGATTTAGTAAACCTGAAGAGTATGCACCTGAGTGAAAGACTTATATCTTTGTTTCTATTAATAATTTGGACTTGAGTCCTGAAGAAGAATTGTGTGTAATTACGATAGGAACCCAACGCAACTCGTATTTCAACATGCCCATAATGTATTCAAAATTTAAGCCAATCTCCGTAACACGGTTCATTTAGTAAACCTCAAGAGTATGCACCTGAGTGAAATACGTATATCTTTGTTTTTATTAATAATTTTGACTTGAGTCCTGAAGAAGAATTGTGTATATTTACGATAGGAACTCAACGCAACTTGTATTTCAGCATTCCCATAATGTATTAACAATTTAAGGCAATCTCCGTAACACGGTTGATTTAGTAAACCTGAAGAGTATGCACCTGAGTGAAAGACTTATATCTTTGTTTCTATTAATAATTTGGACTTGAGTCCTAAAGAAGAATTGTGTTTATTTACGATAGGAACCCAATGCAACTCGTATTTCAGCATTCCCATAATGTATTCACAATTTAAGCCAATCTCCGTAACATGGTTGATTTAGTAAACCTGAAGAGTATGCACCTGAGTGAAAGACGTATATCTTTGTTTCTATTAATAATTTGGACTTGAGTCCTGAAGAAGAATTGTGTATATTTACGATAGGAACCCAATGCAACTCGAATTTCAGCATGCCCATAATGTTTTCAAAATTTAAGCCAATTTCCGTAACACGGTTGATTTAGTAAACCTGAAGAGTATGCACCTGAGTGAAAGACGTATATCTTTGTTTCTATTAATAATTTGGACTTGAGTCCTGAAGAAGAATTGTGTATATTTACGATAGGAACCCAATGCAACTCGTATTTCAGCATGCCCATAATGTATTCAAAATTTAATCCAATTTCCGTAACTCGGTTCATTTAGTAAACCTCAAGAGTATGCACCTGAGTGAAAGACGTATATCTTTGTTTCTATTAATAATTTGGACTTGAGTCCTGAAGAAGAATTGTGTATATTTACGATAGGAAACCAACACAACTTGTATTTCAGCATGCCCATAATGTATTCAAAATTTAAGCAAATCTCCGTAACACGGTTGATTTAGTAAACCTGAAGAGTATGCACCTGAGTGAAAGACTTATATCTTTGTTTCTATTAATAATTTGGACTTGAGTTCTGAAGAAGAATTGTGTATATTTACGATAGGAACCCAATGCAACTCGAATTTCAGCATTCCCATAATGTATTCAAAATTTAAGCCAATCTCCGTAACACGGTTCATTTAGTAAACCTGAAGAGTATGCACCTGAGTGAAAGACTTATATCTTTGTTTCTATTAATAATTTAGACTTGAGTCCTGAAGAAGAATTGTGTTTATTTACGATAGGAACCAAATGCAACTCGTATTTCAGCATTCCCATAATGTATTCACAATTTAAGCCAATCTCCGTAACATGGTTGATTTAGTAAACCTGAAGAGTATGCACCTGAGTGAAAGACGTATATCTTTGTTTCTATTAATAATTTGGACTTGAGTCCTGAAGAAGAATTGTGTATATTTACGATAGGAACCCAATGCAACTCGAATTTCAGCATGCCCATAATGTATTCAAAATTTAAGCCAATTTCCGTAACACGGTTGATTTAGTAAACCTGAAGAGTATGCACCTGAGTGAAAGACGTATATCTTTGTTTCTATTAATAATTTGGACTTGAGTCCTGAATAATAATTGTGTATATTTACGATAGGAACCCAACGCAACTCGTATTTCAGCATTCCCATAATGTATTCACAATTTAAGCCAATCTCCGTAACACGGTTGATTTAGTAAACCTGAAGAGTATGCACCTGAGTGAAAGACTTATATCTTTGTTTCTATTAATAATTTGGACTTGAGTCCTAAAGAAGAATTGTGTATAATTACGATAGGAACCCAACGCAACTCGTATTTCAACATGCCCATAATGTATTCAAAATTTAAGCCAATCTCCGTAACACGGTTCATTTAGTAAACCTCAAGAGTATGCACCTGAGTGAAATACGTATATCTTTGTTTTTATTAATAATTTTGACTTGAGTCCTGAAGAAGAATTGTGTATATTTACGATAGGAACTCAACGCAACTTGTATTTCAGCATTCCCATAATGTATTAACAATTTAAGGCAATCTCCGTAACACGGTTGATTTAGTAAACCTGAAGAGTATGCACCTGAGTGAAAGACTTATATCTTTGTTTCTATTAATAATTTGGACTTGAGTCCTGAAGAAGAATTGTGTATATTTTTGATAAGAACCCAATGCAACTCGAATTTCAGCATGCCCATAATGTATTCAAAATTTAAGCCAATCTCCGTAACACGGTTGATTTAGTAAACCTGAAGAGTATGCACCTGAGTGAAAGACGTATATCTTTGTTTCTATTAATAATTTGGACTTGAGTCCTGAAGAATAATTGTGTATATTTACGATAGGAACCCAACGCAACTCGTATTTCAGCATTCCCATAATGTATTCACAATTTAAGCCAATCTCCGTAACACGGTTGATTTAGTAAACCTGAAGAATATGCACCTGAGTGAAAGACTTATATCTTTGTTTATATTAATAATTTGGACTTGAGTCCTGAAGAAGAATTGTGTATAATTACGATAGGAACCCAACGCAACTCGTATTTCAACATGCCCATAATGTATTCAAAATTTAAGCCAATCTCCGTAACACGGTTCATTTAGTAAACCTCAAGAGTATGCACCTGAGTGAAATACGTATATCTTTGTTTCTATTAATAATTTTGACTTGAGTCCTGAAGAAGAATTGTGTATATTTACGATAGGAACTCAACACAACTTGTATTTCAGCATTCCCATAATGTATTAACAATTTAAGGCAATCTCCGTAACACGGTTGATTTAGTAAACCTGAAGAGTATGCACCTGAGTGAAAGACTTATATCTTTGTTTCTATTAATAATTTGGACTTGAGTCCTGAAGAAGAATTGTGTATATTTACGCTAGGAACCCAATGCAACTCGAATTTCAGCATGCCCATAATGTATTCAAAATTTAAGCCAATCTCCGTAACACGGTTCATTTAGTAAACCTGAAGAGTATGCACCTGAGTGAAAGACTTATATCTTTGTTTATATTAATAATTTGGACTTGAGTCCTGAAGAAGAATTGTGTATAATTACGATAGGAACCCAACGCAACTCGTATTTCAACATGCCCATAATGTATTCAAAATTTAAGCCAATCTCCGTAACACGGTTCATTTAGTAAACCTCAAGAGTATGCACCTGAGTGAAATACGTATATCTTTGTTTCTATTAATAATTTTGACTTGAGTCCTGAAGAAGAATTGTGTATATTTACGATAGGAACTCAACACAACTTGTATTTCAGCATTCCCATAATGTATTAACAATTTAAGGCAATCTCCGTAACACGGTTGATTTAGTAAACCTGAAGAGTATGCACCTGAGTGAAAGACTTATATCTTTGTTTCTATTAATAAATTGGACTTGAGTCCTGAAGAAGAATTGTGTATATTTACGATAGGAACCCAATGCAACTCGAATTTCAGCATGCCCATAATGTATTCAAAATTTAAGCCAATCTCCGTAACACGGTTCATTTAGTAAACCTGAAGAGTATGCACCTGAGTGAAAGACTTATATCTTTGTTTCTATTAATAATTTGGACTTGAGTCCTGAAGAAGAATTGTGTTTATTTACGATAGGAACCCAATGCAACTCGTATTTCAGCATTCCCATAATGTATTCACAATTTAAGCCAATCTCCGTAACACGGTTGATTTAGTAAACCTGAAGAGTATGCACCTGAGTGAAAGACGTATATCTTTGTTTCTATTAATAATTTGGACTTGAGTTCTGAAGAAGAATTGTGTATATTTACGATAGGAACCCAATGCAACTCGAATTTCAGCATGCCCATAATGTATTCAAAATTTAAGCCAATTTCCGTAACACGGTTGATTTAGTAAACCTGAAGAGTATGCACCTGAGTGAAAGACGTATATCTTTGTTTCTATTAATAATTTGGACTTGAGTCCTGAAGAATAATTGTGTATATTTACGATAGGAACCCAACGCAACTCGTATTTCAGCATTCCCATAATGTATTCAAAATTTAAGCCAATCTCCGTAACACGGTTGATTTAGTAAACCTGAAGAGTATGCACCTGAGTGAAAGACTTATATCTTTGTTTCTATTAATAATTTGGACTTGAGTCCTGAAGAAGAATTGTGTATATTTACGATAGGAACCCAATGCAACTCGTATTTCAGCATGCCCATAATGTATTCAAAATTTAATCCAATCTCCGTAACACGGTTCATTTAGTAAACCTAAAGAGTATGCACCTGAGTGAAAGACGTATATCTTTGTTTCTATTAATAATTTGGACTTGAGTCCTGAAGAAGAATTGTGTATATTTACGATAGGAAACCAACACAACTTGTATTTCAGCATGCCCATAATGTATTCAAAATTTAAGCAAATCTCCGTAACACGGTTGATTTAGTAAACCTGAAGAGTATGCACCTGAGTGAAAGACTTATATCTTTGTTTCTATTAATAATTTGGACTTGAGTCCTGAAGAAGAATTGTGTATATTTACGATAGGAACCCAATGCAACTCGAATTTCAGCATGCCCATAATGTATTCAAAATTTAAGCCAATCTCCGTAACACGGTTCATTTAGTAAACCTGAAGAGTATGCACCTGAGTGAAAGACTTATATCTTTGTTTCTATTAATAATTTGGACTTGAGTCCTGAAGAAGAATTGTGTTTATTTACGATAGGAACCCAATGCAACTCGTAATTCAGCATTCCCATAATGTATTCACAATTTAAGCCAATCTCCGTAACATGGTTGATTTAGTAAACCTGAAGAGTATGCACCTGAGTGAAAGACGTATATCTTTGTTTCTATTAATAATTTGGACTTGAGTCCTGAAGAAGAATTGTGTATATTTACGATAGGAAACCAACACAACTTGTATTTCAGCATGCCCATAATGTATTCAAAATTTAAGCAAATCTCCGTAACACGGTTGATTTAGTAAACCTGAAGAGTATGCACCTGAGTGAAAGACTTATATCTTTGTTTCTATTAATAATTTGGACTTGAGTCCTGAAGAAGAATTGTGTATATTTACGATAGACACCCAATGCAACTCGAATTTCAGCATGCCCATAATGTATTCAAAATTTAAGCCAATCTCCGTAACACGGTTCATTTAGTAAACCTGAAGAGTATGCACCTGAGTGAAAGACTTATATCTTTGTTTCTATTAATAATTTGGACTTGAGTCCTGAAGAAGAATTGTGTTTATTTACGATAGGAACCCAATGCAACTCGTATTTCAGCATTCCCATAATGTATTCACAATTTAAGCCAATCTCCGTAACATGGTTGATTTAGTAAACCTGAAGAGTATGCACCTGAGTGAAAGACGTATATCTTTGTTTCTATTAATAATTTGGACTTGAGTCCTGAAGAAGAATTGTGTATATTTACGATAGGAACCCAATGCAACTCGAATTTCAGCATGCCCATAATGTTTTCAAAATTTAAGCCAATTTCCGTAACACGGTTGATTTAGTAAACCTGAAGAGTATGCACCTGAGTGAAAGACGTATATCTTTGTTCTATTAATAATTTGGACTTGAGTCCTGAAGAAGAATTGTGTATATTTACGATAGGAACCCAATGCAACTCGTATTTCAGCATGCCCATAATGTATTCAAAATTTAATCCAATCTCCGTAACACGGTTCATTTAGTAAACCTAAAGAGTATGCACCTGAGTGAAAGACGTATATCTTTGTTTCTATTAATAATTTGGACTTGAGTCCTGAAGAAGAATTGTGTATATTTACGATAGGAAACCAACACAACTTGTATTTCAGCATGCCCATAATGTATTCAAAATTTAAGCAAATCTCCGTAACACGGTTGATTTAGTAAACCTGAAGAGTATGCACCTGAGTGAAAGACTTATATCTTTGTTTCTATTAATAATTTGGACTTGAGTCCTGAAGAAGAATTGTGTATATTTACGATAGGAACCCAATGCAACTCGAATTTCAGCATGCCCATAATGTATTCAAAATTTAAGCCAATCTCCGTAACACGGTTCATTTAGTAAACCTGAAGAGTATGCACCTGAGTGAAAGACTTATATCTTTGTTTCTATTAATAATTTGGACTTGAGTCCTGAAGAAGAATTGTGTTTATTTACGATAGGAACCCAATGCAACTCGTATTTCAGCATTCCCATAATGTATTCACAATTTAAGCCAATCTCCGTAACATGGTTGATTTAGTAAACCTGAAGAGTATGCACCTGAGTGAAAGACGTATATCTTTGTTTCTATTAATAATTTGGACTTGAGTCCTGAAGAACAATTGTGTATATTTACGATAGGAAACCAACACAACTTGTATTTCAGCATGCCCATAATGTATTCAAAATTTAAGCAAATCTCCGTAACACGGTTGATTTAGTAAACCTGAAGAGTATACACCTGAGTGAAAGACTTATATCTTTGTTTCTATTAATAATTTGGACTTGAGTCCTGAAGAAGAATTGTGTATAATTACGATAGGAACCCAACGCAACTCGTATTTCAACATGCCCATAATGTATTCAAAATTTAAGCCAATCTCCGTAACACGGTTCATTTAGTAAACCTCAAGAGTATGCACCTGAGTGAAATACGTATATCTTTGTTTCTATTAATAATTTTGACTTGAGTCCTGAAGAAGAATTGTGTATATTTACGATAGGAACTCAACACAACTTGTATTTCAGCATTCCCATAATGTATTAACAATTTAAGGCAATCTCCGTAACACGGTTGATTTAGTAAACCTGAAGAGTATGCACCTGAGTGAAAGACTTATATCTTTGTTTCTATTAATAAATTGGACTTGAGTCCTGAAGAAGAATTGTGTATATTTACGATAGGAACCCAATGCAACTCGAATTTCAGCATGCCCATAATGTATTCAAAATTTAAGCCAATCTCCGTAACACGGTTCATTTAGTAAACCTGAAGAGTATGCACCTGAGTGAAAGACTTATATCTTTGTTTCTATTAATAATTTGGACTTGAGTCCTGAAGAAGAATTGTGTTTATTTACGATAGGAACCCAATGCAACTCGTATTTCAGCATTCCCATAATGTATTCACAATTTAAGCCAATCTCCGTAACACGGTTGATTTAGTAAACCTGAAGAGTATGCACCTGAGTGAAAGACGTATATCTTTGTTTCTATTAATAATTTGGACTTGAGTTCTGAAGAAGAATTGTGTATATTTACGATAGGAACCCAATGCAACTCGAATTTCAGCATGCCCATAATGTATTCAAAATTTAAGCCAATTTCCGTAACACGGTTGATTTAGTAAACCTGAAGAGTATGCACCTGAGTGAAAGACGTATATCTTTGTTTCTATTAATAATTTGGACTTGAGTCCTGAAGAATAATTGTGTATATTTACGATAGGAACCCAACGCAACTCGTATTTCAGCATTCCCATAATGTATTCAAAATTTAAGCCAATCTCCGTAACACGGTTGATTTAGTAAACCTGAAGAGTATGCACCTGAGTGAAAGACTTATATCTTTGTTTCTATTAATAATTTGGACTTGAGTCCTGAAGAAGAATTGTGTATATTTACGATAGGAACCCAATGCAACTCGTATTTCAGCATGCCCATAATGTATTCAAAATTTAATCCAATCTCCGTAACACGGTTCATTTAGTAAACCTAAAGAGTATGCACCTGAGTGAAAGACGTATATCTTTGTTTCTATTAATAATTTGGACTTGAGTCCTGAAGAAGAATTGTGTATATTTACGATAGGAAACCAACACAACTTGTATTTCAGCATGCCCATAATGTATTCAAAATTTAAGCAAATCTCCGTAACACGGTTGATTTAGTAAACCTGAAGAGTATGCACCTGAGTGAAAGACTTATATCTTTGTTTCTATTAATAATTTGGACTTGAGTCCTGAAGAAGAATTGTGTATATTTACGATAGGAACCCAATGCAACTCGAATTTCAGCATGCCCATAATGTATTCAAAATTTAAGCCAATCTCCGTAACACGGTTCATTTAGTAAACCTGAAGAGTATGCACCTGAGTGAAAGACTTATATCTTTGTTTCTATTAATAATTTGGACTTGAGTCCTGAAGAAGAATTGTGTTTATTTACGATAGGAACCCAATGCAACTCGTATTTCAGCATTCCCATAATGTATTCACAATTTAAGCCAATCTCCGTAACATGGTTGATTTAGTAAACCTGAAGAGTATGCACCTGAGTGAAAGACGTATATCTTTGTTTCTATTAATAATTTGGACTTGAGTCCTGAAGAAGAATTGTGTATATTTACGATAGGAAACCAACACAACTTGTATTTCAGCATGCCCATAATGTATTCAAAATTTAAGCAAATCTCCGTAACACGGTTGATTTAGTAAACCTGAAGAGTATGCACCTGAGTGAAAGACTTATATCTTTGTTTCTATTAATAATTTGGACTTGAGTCCTGAAGAAGAATTGTGTATATTTACGATAGACACCCAATGCAACTCGAATTTCAGCATGCCCATAATGTATTCAAAATTTAAGCCAATCTCCGTAACACGGTTCATTTAGTAAACCTGAAGAGTATGCACCTGAGTGAAAGACTTATATCTTTGTTTCTATTAATAATTTGGACTTGAGTCCTGAAGAAGAATTGTGTTTATTTACGATAGGAACCCAATGCAACTCGTATTTCAGCATTCCCATAATGTATTCACAATTTAAGCCAATCTCCGTAACATGGTTGATTTAGTAAACCTGAAGAGTATGCACCTGAGTGAAAGACGTATATCTTTGTTTCTATTAATAATTTGGACTTGAGTCCTGAAGAAGAATTGTGTATATTTACGATAGGAACCCAATGCAACTCGAATTTCAGCATGCCCATAATGTTTTCAAAATTTAAGCCAATTTCCGTAACACGGTTGATTTAGTAAACCTGAAGAGTATGCACCTGAGTGAAAGACGTATATCTTTGTTCTATTAATAATTTGGACTTGAGTCCTGAAGAAGAATTGTGTATATTTACGATAGGAACCCAATGCAACTCGTATTTCAGCATGCCCATAATGTATTCAAAATTTAATCCAATCTCCGTAACACGGTTCATTTAGTAAACCTAAAGAGTATGCACCTGAGTGAAAGACGTATATCTTTGTTTCTATTAATAATTTGGACTTGAGTCCTGAAGAAGAATTGTGTATATTTACGATAGGAAACCAACACAACTTGTATTTCAGCATGCCCATAATGTATTCAAAATTTAAGCAAATCTCCGTAACACGGTTGATTTAGTAAACCTGAAGAGTATGCACCTGAGTGAAAGACTTATATCTTTGTTTCTATTAATAATTTGGACTTGAGTCCTGAAGAAGAATTGTGTATATTTACGATAGGAACCCAATGCAACTCGAATTTCAGCATGCCCATAATGTATTCAAAATTTAAGCCAATCTCCGTAACACGGTTCATTTAGTAAACCTGAAGAGTATGCACCTGAGTGAAAGACTTATATCTTTGTTTCTATTAATAATTTGGACTTGAGTCCTGAAGAAGAATTGTGTTTATTTACGATAGGAACCCAATGCAACTCGTATTTCAGCATTCCCATAATGTATTCACAATTTAAGCCAATCTCCGTAACATGGTTGATTTAGTAAACCTGAAGAGTATGCACCTGAGTGAAAGACGTATATCTTTGTTTCTATTAATAATTTGGACTTGAGTCCTGAAGAACAATTGTGTATATTTACGATAGGAAACCAACACAACTTGTATTTCAGCATGCCCATAATGTATTCAAAATTTAAGCAAATCTCCGTAACACGGTTGATTTAGTAAACCTGAAGAGTATGCACCTGAGTGAAAGACTTATATCTTTGTTTCTATTAATAATTTGGACTTGAGTCCTGAAGAAGAATTGTGTATATTTACGATAGGAACCCAATGCAACTCGAATTTCAGCATGCCCATAATGTATTCAAAATTTAAGCCAATCTCCGTAACACGGTTCATTTAGTAAACCTGAAGAGTATGCACCTGAGTGAAAGACTTATATCTTTGTTTCTATTAATAATTTGGACTTGAGTCCTGAAGAAGAATTGTGTTTATTTACGATAGGAACCCAATGCAACTCGTATTTCAGCATTCCCATAATGTATTCACAATTTAAGCCAATCTCCGTAACATGGTTGATTTAGTAAACCTGAAGAGTATGCACCTGAGTGAAAGACGTATATCTTTGTTTCTATTAATAATTTGGACTTGAGTCCTGAAGAAGAATTGTGTATATTTACGATAGGAACCCAATGCAACTCGAATTTCAGCATGCCCATAATGTTTTCAAAATTTAAGCCAATTTCCGTAACACGGTTGATTTAGTAAACCTGAAGAGTATGCACCTGAGTGAAAGACGTATATCTTTGTTTCTATTAATAATTTGGACTTGAGTCCTGAAGAAGAATTGTGTATATTTACGATAGGAACCCAATGCAACTCGTATTTCAGCATGCCCATAATGTATTCAAAATTTAATCCAATCTCCGTAACACGGTTCATTTAGTAAACCTAAAGAGTATGCACCTGAGTGAAAGACGTATATCTTTGTTTCTATTAATAATTTGGACTTGAGTCCTGAAGAAGAATTGTGTATATTTACGATAGGAAACCAACACAACTTGTATTTCAGCATGCCCATAATGTATTCAAAATTTAAGCAAATCTCCGTAACACGGTTGATTTAGTAAACCTGAAGAGTATGCACCTGAGTGAAAGACTTATATCTTTGTTTCTATTAATAATTTGGACTTGAGTCCTGAAGAAGAATTGTGTATATTTACGATAGGAACCCAATGCAACTCGAATTTCAGCATGCCCATAATGTATTCAAAATTTAAGCCAATCTCCGTAACACGGTTCATTTAGTAAACCTGAAGAGTATGCACCTGAGTGAAAGACTTATATCTTTGTTTCTATTAATAATTTGGACTTGAGTCCTGAAGAAGAATTGTGTTTATTTACGATAGGAACCCAATGCAACTCGTATTTCAGCATTCCCATAATGTATTCACAATTTAAGCCAATCTCCGTAACATGGTTGATTTAGTAAACCTGAAGAGTATGCACCTGAGTGAAAGACGTATATCTTTGTTTCTATTAATAATTTGGACTTGAGTCCTGAATAATAATTGTGTATATTTACGATAGGAACCCAACGCAACTCGTATTTCAGCATTCCCATAATGTATTCACAATTTAAGCCAATCTCCGTAACACGGTTGATTTAGTAAACCTGAAGAGTATGCACCTGAGTGAAAGACTTATATCTTTGTTTCTATTAATAATTTGGACTTGAGTCCTGAAGAAGAATTGTGTATAATTACGATAGGAACCCAACGCAACTCGTATTTCAACATGCCCATAATGTATTCAAAATTTAAGCCAATCTCCGTAACACGGTTCATTTAGTAAACCTCAAGAGTATGCACCTGAGTGAAATACGTATATCTTTGTTTTTATTAATAATTTTGACTTGAGTCCTGAAGAAGAATTGTGTATATTTACGATAGGAACTCAACGCAACTTGTATTTCAGCATTCCCATAATGTATTAACAATTTAAGGCAATCTCCGTAACACGGTTGATTTAGTAAACCTGAAGAGTATGCACCTGAGTGAAAGACTTATATTTTTGTTTCTATTAATAATTTGGACTTGAGTCCTGAAGAAGAATTGTGTATATTTACGATAAGAACCCAATGCAACTCGAATTTCAGCATGCCCATAATGTATTCAAAATTTAAGGCAATCTCCGTAACACGGTTGATTTAGTAAACCTGAAGAGTATGCACCTGAGTGAAAGACGTATATCTTTGTTTCTATTAATAATTTGGACTTGAGTCCTGAAGAATAATTGTGTATATTTACGATAGGAACCCAACGCAACTCGTATTTCAGCATTCCCATAATGTATTCACAATTTAAGCCAATCTCCGTAACACGGTTGATTTAGTAAACCTGAAGAGTATGCACCTGAGTGAAAGACTTATATCTTTGTTTATATTAATAATTTGGACTTGAGTCCTGAAGAAGAATTGTGTATAATTACGATAGGAACCCAACGCAACTCGTATTTCAACATGCCCATAATGTATTCAAAATTTAAGCCAATCTCCGTAACACGGTTCATTTAGTAAACCTCAAGAGTATGCACCTGAGTGAAATACGTATATCTTTGTTTCTATTAATAATTTTGACTTGAGTCCTGAAGAAGAATTGTGTATATTTAAGATAGGAACTCAACACAACTTGTATTTCAGCATTCCCATAATGTATTAACAATTTAAGGCAATCTCCGTAACACGGTTGATTTAGTAAACCTGAAGAGTATGCACCTGAGTGAAAGACTTATATCTTTGTTTCTATTAATAATTTGGACTTGAGTCCTGAAGAAGAATTGTGTATATTTACGCTAGGAACCCAATGCAACTCGAATTTCAGCATGCCCATAATGTATTCAAAATTTAAGCCAATCTCCGTAACACGGTTCATTTAGTAAACCTGAAGAGTATGCACCTGAGTGAAAGACTTATATCTTTGTTTATATTAATAATTTGGACTTGAGTCCTGAAGAAGAATTGTGTATAATTACGATAGGAACCCAACGCAACTCGTATTTCAACATGCCCATAATGTATTCAAAATTTAAGCCAATCTCCGTAACACGGTTCATTTAGTAAACCTCAAGAGTATGCACCTGAGTGAAATACGTATATCTTTGTTTCTATTAATAATTTTGACTTGAGTCCTGAAGAAGAATTGTGTATATTTACGATAGGAACTCAACACAACTTGTATTTCAGCATTCCCATAATGTATTAACAATTTAAGGCAATCTCCGTAACACGGTTGATTTAGTAAACCTAAAGAGTATGCACCTGAGTGAAAGACTTATATCTTTGTTTCTATTAATAAATTGGACTTGAGTCCTGAAGAAGAATTGTGTATATTTACGATAGGAACCCAATGCAACTAGAATTTCAGCATGCCCATAATGTATTCAAAATTTAAGCCAATCTCCGTAACACGGTTCATTTAGTAAACCTGAAGAGTATGCACCTGAGTGAAAGACTTATATCTTTGTTTCTATTAATAATTTGGACTTGAGTCCTGAAGAAGAATTGTGTTTATTTACGATAGGAACCCAATGCAACTCGTATTTCAGCATTCCCATAATGTATTCACAATTTAAGCCAATCTCCGTAACACGGTTGATTTAGTAAACCTGAAGAGTATGCACCTGAGTGAAAGACGTATATCTTTGTTTCTATTAATAATTTGGACTTGAGTCCTGAAGAAGAATTGTGTATATTTACGATAGGAACCCAATGCAACTCGAATTTCAGCATGCCCATAATGTATTCAAAATTTAAGCCAATTTCCGTAACACGGTTGATTTAGTAAACCTGAAGAGTATGCACCTGAGTGAAAGACGTATATCTTTGTTTCTATTAATAATTTGGACTTGAGTCCTGAAGAATAATTGTGTATATTTACGATAGGAACCCAACGCAACTCGTATTTCAGCATTCCCATAATGTATTCAAAATTTAAGCCAATCTCCGTAACACGGTTGATTTAGTAAACCTGAAGAGTATGCACCTGAGTGAAAGACTTATATCTTTGTTTCTATTAATAATTTGGACTTGAGTCCTGAAGAAGAATTGTGTATATTTACGATAGGAACCCAATGCAACTCGAATTTCAGCATGCCCATAATGTATTCAAAATTTAAGCCAATCTCCGTAACACGGTTCATTTAGTAAACCTGAAGAGTATGCACCTTAGTGAAAGACTTATATCTTTGTTTCTATTAATAATTTGGACTTGAGTCCTGAAGAAGAATTGTGTTTATTTACGATAGGAACCCAATGCAACTCGTATTTCAGCATTCCCATAATGTATTCACAATTTAAGCCAATCTCTGTAACATGGTTGATTTAGTAAACCTGAAGAGTATGCACCTGAGTGAAAGACGTATATCTTTGTTTCTATTAATAATTTGGACTTGAGTCCTGAAGAAGAATTGTGTATATTTACGATAGGAACCCAATGCAACTCGAATTTCAGCATGCCCATAATGTATTCAAAATTTAAGCCAATTTCCGTAACACGGTTGATTTAGTAAACCTGAAGAGTATGCACCTGAGTGAAAGACGTATATCTTTGTTTCTATTAATAATTTGGACTTGAGTCCTGAAGAATAATTGTGTATATTTACGATAGGAACCCAACGCAACTCGTATTTCAGCATTCCCATAATGTATTCAAAATTTAAGCCAATCTCCGTAACACGGTTGATTTAGTAAACCTGAAGAGTATGCACCTGAGTGAAAGACTTATATCTTTGTTTCTATTAATAATTTGGACTTGAGTCCTGAAGAAGAATTGTGTATATTTACGATAGGAACCCAATGCAACTCGAATTTCAGCATGCCCATAATGTATTCAAAATTTAAGCCAATCTCCGTAACACGGTTCATTTAGTAAACCTGAAGAGTATGCACCTGAGTGAAAGACTTATATCTTTGTTTCTATTAATAATTTGGACTTGAGTCCTGAAGAAGAATTGTGTATAATTACGATAGGAACCCAACGCAACTCGTATTTCAACATGCCCATAATGTATTCAAAATTTAAGCCAATCTCCGTAACACGGTTCATTTAGTAAACCTCAAGAGTATGCACCTGAGTGAAATACGTATATCTTTGTTTATATTAATAATTTGGACTTGAGTCCTGAAGAAGAATTGTGTATAATTACGATAGGAACCCAACGCAACTCGTATTTCAACATGCCCATAATGTATTCAAAATTTAAGCCAATCTCCGTAACACGGTTCATTTAGTAAACCTCAAGAGTATGCACCTGAGTGAAATACGTATATCTTTGTTTCTATTAATAATTTTGACTTGAGTCCTGAAGAAGAATTGTGTATATTTACGATAGGAACTCAACACAACTTGTATTTCAGCATTCCCATAATGTATTAACAATTTAAGGCAATCTCCGTAACACGGTTGATTTAGTAAACCTGAAGAGTATGCACCTGAGTGAAAGACTTATATCTTTGTTTCTATTAATAATTTGGACTTGAGTCCTGAAGAAGAATTGTGTATATTTACGCTAGGAACCCAATGCAACTCGAATTTCAGCATGCCCATAATGTATTCAAAATTTAAGCCAATCTCCGTAACACGGTTCATTTAGTAAACCTGAAGAGTATGCACCTGAGTGAAAGACTTATATCTTTGTTTATATTAATAATTTGGACTTGAGTCCTGAAGAAGAATTGTGTATAATTACGATAGGAACCCAACGCAACTCGTATTTCAACATGCCCATAATGTATTCAAAATTTAAGCCAATCTCCGTAACACGGTTCATTTAGTAAACCTCAAGAGTATGCACCTGAGTGAAATACGTATATCTTTGTTTCTATTAATAATTTTGACTTGAGTCCTGAAGAAGAATTGTGTATATTTACGATAGGAACTCAACACAACTTGTATTTCAGCATTCCCATAATGTATTAACAATTTAAGGCAATCTCCGTAACACGGTTGATTTAGTAAACCTGAAGAGTATGCACCTGAGTGAAAGACTTATATCTTTGTTTCTATTAATAAATTGGACTTGAGTCCTGAAGAAGAATTGTGTATATTTACGATAGGAACCCAATGCAACTCGAATTTCAGCATGCCCATAATGTATTCAAAATTTAAGCCAATCTCCGTAACACGGTTCATTTAGTAAACCTGAAGAGTATGCACCTGAGTGAAAGACTTATATCTTTGTTTCTATTAATAATTTGGACTTGAGTCCTGAAGAAGAATTGTGTATAATTACGATAGGAACCCAACGCAACTCGTATTTCAACATGCCCATAATGTATTCAAAATTTAAGCCAATCTCCGTAACACGGTTCATTTAGTAAACCTCAAGAGTATGCACCTGAGTGAAATACGTATATCTTTGTTTCTATTAATAATTTTGACTTGAGTCCTGAAGAAGAATTGTGTATATTTACGATAGGAACTCAACACAACTTGTATTTCAGCATTCCCATAATGTATTAACAATTTAAGGCAATCTCCGTAACACGGTTGATTTAGTAAACCTGAAGAGTATGCACCTGAGTGAAAGACTTATATCTTTGTTTCTATTAATAAATTGGACTTGAGTCCTGAAGAAGAATTGTGTATATTTACGATAGGAACCCAATGCAACTAGAATTTCAGCATGCCCATAATGTATTCAAAATTTAAGCCAATCTCCGTAACACGGTTCATTTAGTAAACCTGAAGAGTATGCACCTGAGTGAAAGACTTATATCTTTGTTTCTATTAATAATTTGGACTTGAGTCCTGAAGAAGAATTGTGTTTATTTACGATAGGAACCCAATGCAACTCGTATTTCAGCATTCCCATAATGTATTCACAATTTAAGCCAATCTCCGTAACATGGTTGATTTAGTAAACCTGAAGAGTATGCACCTGAGTGAAAGACTTATATCTTTGTTTCTATTAATAATTTGGACTTGAGTCCTGAAGAAGAATTGTGTATATTTACGATAGGAACCCAATGCAACTCGAATTTCAGCATGCCCATAATGTATTCAAAATTTAAGCCAATTTCCGTAACACGGTTGATTTAGTAAACCTGAAGAGTATGCACCTGAGTGAAAGACGTATATCTTTGTTTCTATTAATAATTTGGACTTGAGTCCTGAATAATAATTGTGTATATTTACGATAGGAACCCAACGCAACTCGTATTTCAGCATTCCCATAATGTATTCACAATTTAAGCCAATCTCCGTAACACGGTTGATTTAGTAAACCTGAAGAGTATGCACCTGAGTGAAAGACTTATATCTTTGTTTCTATTAATAATTTGGACTTGAGTCCTGAAGAAGAATTGTGTATAATTACGATAGGAACCCAACGCAACTCGTATTTCAACATGCCCATAATGTATTCAAAATTTAAGCCAATCTCCGTAACACGGTTCATTTAGTAAACCTCAAGAGTATGCACCTGAGTGAAATACGTATATCTTTGTTTTTATTAATAATTTTGACTTGAGTCCTGAAGAAGAATTGTGTATATTTACGATAGGAACTCAACGCAACTTGTATTTCAGCATTCCCATAATGTATTAACAATTTAAGGCAATCTCCGTAACACGGTTGATTTAGTAAACCTGAAGAGTATGCACCTGAGTGAAAGACTTATATCTTTGTTTCTATTAATAATTTGGACTTGAGTCCTGAAGAAGAATTGTGTATATTTACGATAAGAACCCAATGCAACTCGAATTTCAGCATGCCCATAATGTATTCAAAATTTAAGCCAATCTCCGTAACACGGTTGATTTAGTAAACCTGAAGAGTATGCACCTGAGTGAAAGACGTATATCTTTGTTTCTATTAATAATTTGGACTTGAGTCCTGAAGAATAATTGTGTATATTTACGATAGGAACCCAACGCAACTCGTATTTCAGCATTCCCATAATGTATTCACAATTTAAGCCAATCTCCGTAACACGGTTGATTTAGTAAACCTGAATAGTATGCACCTGAGTGAAAGACTTATATCTTTGTTTATATTAATAATTTGGACTTGAGTCCTGAAGAAGAATTGTGTATAATTACGATAGGAACCCAACGCAACTCGTATTTCAACATGCCCATAATGTATTAACAATTTAAGGCAATCTCCGTAACACGGTTGATTTAGTAAACCTCAAGAGTATGCACCTGAGTGAAATACGTATATCTTTGTTTCTATTAATAATTTTGACTTGAGTCCTGAAGAAGAATTGTGTATATTTACGATAGGAACTCAACACAACTTGTATTTCAGCATTCCCATAATGTATTAACAATTTAAGGCAATCTCCGTAACACGGTTGATTTAGTAAACCTGAAGAGTATGCACCTGAGTGAAAGACTTATATCTTTGTTTCTATTAATAATTTGGACTTGAGTCCTGAAGAATAATTGTGTATATTTACGCTAGGAACCCAATGCAACTCGAATTTCAGCATGCCCATAATGTATTCAAAATTTAAGCCAATCTCCGTAACACGGTTCATTTAGTAAACCTGAAGAGTATGCACCTGAGTGAAAGACTTATATCTTTGTTTATATTAATAATTTGGACTTGAGTCCTGAAGAAGAATTGTGTATAATTACGATAGGAACCCAACGCAACTCGTATTTCAACATGCCCATAATGTATTCAAAATTTAAGCCAATCTCCGTAACACGGTTCATTTAGTAAACCTCAAGAGTATGCACCTGAGTGAAATACGTATATCTTTGTTTCTATTAATAATTTTGACTTGAGTCCTGAAGAAGAATTGTGTATATTTACGATAGGAACTCAACACAACTTGTATTTCAGCATTCCCATAATGTATTAACAATTTAAGGCAATCTCCGTAACACGGTTGATTTAGTAAACCTGAAGAGTATGCACCTGAGTGAAAGACTTATATCTTTGTTTCTATTAATAAATTGGACTTGAGTCCTGAAGAAGAATTGTGTATATTTACGCTAGGAACCCAATGCAACTCGAATTTCAGCATGCCCATAATGTATTCAAAATTTAAGCCAATCTCCGTAACACGGTTCATTTAGTAAACCTGAAGAGTATGCACCTGAGTGAAAGACTTATATCTTTGTTTCTATTAATAATTTGGACTTGAGTCCTGAAGAAGAATTGTGTATAATTACGATAGGAACCCAACGCAACTCGTATTTCAACATGCCCATAATGTATTCAAAATTTAAGCCAATCTCCGTAACACGGTTCATTTAGTAAACCTCAAGAGTATGCACCTGAGTGAAATACGTATATCTTTGTTTCTATTAATAATTTTGACTTGAGTCCTGAAGAAGAATTGTGTATATTTACGATAGGAACTCAACACAACTTGTATTTCAGCATTCCCATAATGTATTAACAATTTAAGGCAATCTCCGTAACACGGTTGATTTAGTAAACCTGAAGAGTATGCACCTGAGTGAAAGACTTATATCTTTGTTTCTATTAATAAATTGGACTTGAGTCCTGAAGAAGAATTGTGTATATTTACGATAGGAACCCAATGCAACTAGAATTTCAGCATGCCCATAATGTATTCAAAATTTAAGCCAATCTCCGTAACACGGTTCATTTAGTAAACCTGAAGAGTATGCACCTGAGTGAAAGACTTATATCTTTGTTTCTATTAATAATTTGGACTTGAGTCCTGAAGAAGAATTGTGTTTATTTACGATAGGAACCCAATGCAACTCGTATTTCAGCATTCCCATAATGTATTCACAATTTAAGCCAATCTCCGTAACATGGTTGATTTAGTAAACCTGAAGAGTATGCACCTGAGTGAAAGACGTATATCTTTGTTTCTATTAATAATTTGGACTTGAGTCCTGAAGAAGAATTGTGTATATTTACGATAGGAACCCAATGCAACTCGAATTTCAGCATGCCCATAATGTATTCAAAATTTAAGCCAATCTCCGTAACACGGTTCATTTAGTAAACCTCAAGAGTATGCACCTGAGTGAAATACGTATATCTTTGTTTCTATTAATAATTTTGACTTGAGTCCTGAAGAAGAATTGTGTATAATTACGATAGGAACCCAACGCAACTCGTATTTCAGCATTCCCATAATGTATTCACAATTTAAGCCAATCTCCGTAACACGGTTGATTTAGTAAACCTGAAGAGTATGCACCTGAGTGAAAGACGTATATCTTTGTTTCTATTAATAATTTGGACTTGAGTCCTGAAGAAGAATTGTGTATATTTACGATAGGAACCCAATGCAACTCGAATTTCAGCATGCCCATAATGTATTCAAAATTTAAGCCAATTTCCGTAACACGGTTGATTTAGTAAACCTGAAGAGTATGCACCTGAGTGAAAGACGTATATCTTTGTTTCTATTAATAATTTGGACTTGAGTCCTGAAGAATAATTGTGTATATTTACGATAGGAACCCAACGCAACTCGTATTTCAGCATTCCCATAATGTATTCAAAATTTAAGCCAATCTCCGTAACACGGTTGATTTAGTAAACCTGAAGAGTATGCACCTGAGTGAAAGACTTATATCTTTGTTTCTATTAATAATTTGGACTTGAGTCCTGAAGAAGAATTGTGTATATTTACGATAGGAACCCAATGCAACTCGAATTTCAGCATGCCCATAATGTATTCAAAATTTAAGCCAATCTCCGTAACACGGTTCATTTAGTAAACCTGAAGAGTATGCACCTGAGTGAAAGACTTATATCTTTGTTTCTATTAATAATTTGGACTTGAGTCCTGAAGAAGAATTGTGTTTATTTACGATAGGAACCCAATGCAACTCGTATTTCAGCATTCCCATAATGTATTCACAATTTAAGCCAATCTCCGTAACATGGTTGATTTAGTAAACCTGAAGAGTATGCACCTGAGTGAAAGACGTATATCTTTGTTTCTATTAATAATTTGGACTTGAGTCCTGAAGAAGAATTGTGTATATTTACGATAGGAACCCAATGCAACTCGAATTTCAGCATGCCCATAATGTATTCAAAATTTAAGCCAATTTCCGTAACACGGTTGATTTAGTAAACCTGAAGAGTATGCACCTGAGTGAAAGACGTATATCTTTGTTTCTATTAATAATTTGGACTTGAGTCCTGAAGAAGAATTGTGTATATTTACGATAGGAACCCAATGCAACTCGAATTTCAGCATGCCCATAATGTATTCAAAATTTAAGCCAATTTCCGTAACACGGTTGATTTAGTAAACCTGAAGAGTATGCACCTGAGTGAAAGACGTATATCTTTGTTTCTATTAATAATTTGGACTTGAGTCCAGAAGAATAATTGTGTATATTTACGATAGGAACCCAACGCAACTCGTATTTCAGCATTCCCATAATGTATTCACAATTTAAGCCAATCTCCGTAACACGGTTGATTTAGTAAACCTGAAGAGTATGCACCTGAGTGAAAGACTTATATCTTTGTTTCTATTAATAATTTGGACTTGAGTCCTGAAGAAGAATTGTGTATATTTACGATAAGAACCCAATGCAACTCGAATTTCAGCATGCCCATAATGTATTCAAAATTTAAGCCAATCTCCGTAACACGGTTGATTTAGTAAACCTGAAGAGTATGCACCTGAGTGAAAGACGTATATCTTTGTTTCTATTAATAATTTGGACTTGAGTCCTGAAGAATAATTGTGTATATTTACGATAGGAACCCAACGCAACTCGTATTTCAGCATTCCCATAATGTATTCACAATTTAAGCCAATCTCCGTAACACGGTTGATTTAGTAAACCTGAAGAGTATGCACCTGAGTGAAAGACTTATATCTTTGTTTATATTAATAATTTGGACTTGAGTCCTGAAGAAGAATTGTGTATAATTACGATAGGAACCCAACGCAACTCGTATTTCAACATGCCCATAATGTATTCAAAATTTAAGCCAATCTCCGTAACACGGTTCATTTAGTAAACCTCAAGAGTATGCACCTGAGTGAAATATGTATATCTTTGTTTCTATTAATAATTTTGACTTGAGTCCTGAAGAAGAATTGTGTATATTTACGATAGGAACCCAATGCAACTCGAATTTCAGCATGCCCATAATGTATTCAAAATTTAAGCCAATTTCCGTAACACGGTTGATTTAGTAAACCTGAAGAGTATGCACCTGAGTGAAAGACGTATATCTTTGTTTCTATTAATAATTTGGACTTGAGTCCTGAATAATAATTGTGTATATTTACGATAGGAACCCAACGCAACTCGTATTTCAGCATTCCCATAATGTATTCACAATTTAAGCCAATCTCCGTAACACGGTTGATTTAGTAAACCTGAAGAGTATGCACCTGAGTGAAAGACTTATATCTTTGTTTATATTAATAATTTGGACTTGAGTCCTGAAGAAGAATTGTGTATAATTACGATAGGAACCCAACGCAACTCATATTTCAACATGCCCATAATGTATTCAAAATTTAAGCCAATCTCCGTAACACGGTTCATTTAGTAAACCTCAAGAGTATGCACCTGAGTGAAATACGTATATCTTTGTTTCTATTAATAATTTTGACTTGAGTCCTGAAGAAGAATTGTGTATATTTACGATAGGAACTCAACACAACTTGTATTTCAGCATTCCCATAATGTATTAAAAATTTAAGGCAATCTCCGTAACACGGTTGATTTAGTAAACCTGAAGAGTATGCACCTGAGTGAAAGACTTATATCTTTGTTTCTATTAATAATTTGGACTTGAGTCCTGAAGAAGAATTGTGTATATTTACGATAGGAACCCAATGCAACTCGAATTTCAGCATGCCCATAATGTATTAACAATTTAAGGCAATCTCCGTAACACGGTTGATTTAGTAAACCTGAAGAGTATGCACCTGAGTGAAAGACTTATATCTTTGTTTCTATTAATAATTTGGACTTGAGTCCAGAAGAATAATTGTGTATATTTACGATAGGAACCCAACGCAACTTGTATTTCAGCATTCCCATAATGTATTAACAATTTAAGGCAATCTCCGTAACACGGTTGATTTAGTAAACCTGAAGAGTATGCACCTGAGTGAAAGACTTATATCTTTGTTTCTATTAATAAATTGGACTTGAGTCCTGAAGAAGAATTGTGTATATTTACGATAGGAACCCAATGCAACTCGAATTTCAGCATGCCCATAATGTATTCAAAATTTAAGCCAATCTCCGTAACACGGTTCATTTAGTAAACCTGAAGAGTATGCACCTGAGTGAAAGACTTATATCTTTGTTTCTATTAATAATTTGGACTTGAGTCCTGAAGAAGAATTGTGTTTATTTACGATAGGAACCCAATGCAACTCGTATTTCAGCATTCCCATAATGTATTCACAATTTAAGCCAATCTCCGTAACACGGTTGATTTAGTAAACCTGAAGAGTATGCACCTGAGTGAAAGACGTATATCTTTGTTTCTATTAATAATTTGGACTTGAGTCCTGAAGAAGAATTGTGTATATTTACGATAGGAACCCAATGCAACTCGAATTTCAGCATGCCCATAATGTATTCAAAATTTAAGCCAATCTCCGTAACACGGTTCATTTAGTAAACCTGAAGAGTATGCACCTGAGTGAAAGACTTATATCTTTGTTTCTATTAATAATTTGGACTTGAGTCCTGAAGAAGAATTGTGTTTATTTACGATAGGAACCCAATGCAACTCGTATTTCAGCATTCCCATAATGTATTCACAATTTAAGCCAATCTCCGTAACATGGTTGATTTAGTAAACCTGAAGAGTATGCACCTGAGTGAAAGACGTATATCTTTGTTTCTATTAATACTTTGGACTTGAGTCCTGAAGAAGAATTGTGTATATTTACGATAGGAACCCAATGCAACTCGAATTTCAGCATGCCCATAATGTTTTCAAAATTTAAGCCAATTTCCGTAACACGGTTGATTTAGTAAACCTGAAGAGTATGCACCTGAGTGAAAGACGTATATCTTTGTTTCTATTAATAATTTGGACTTGAGTCCTGAAGAATAATTGTGTATATTTACGATAGGAACCCAACGCAACTCGTATTTCAGCATTCCCATAATGTATTCAAAATTTAAGCCAATCTCCGTAACACGGTTGATTTAGTAAACCTGAAGAGTATGCACCTGAGTGAAAGACTTATATCTTTGTTTCTATTAATAATTTGGACTTGAGTCCTGAAGAAGAATTGTGTATATTTACGATAGGAACCCAATGCAACTCGAATTTCAGCATGCCCATAATGTATTCAAAATTTAAGCCAATCTCCGTAACACGGTTCATTTAGTAAACCTGAAGAGTATGCACCTGAGTGAAAGACTTATATCTTTGTTTCTATTAATAATTTGGACTTGAGTCCTGAAGAAGAATTGTGTTTATTTACGATAGGAACCCAATGCAACTCGTATTTCAGCATTCCCATAATGTATTCACAATTTAAGCCAATCTCCGTAACATGGTTGATTTAGTAAACCTGAAGAGTATGCACCTGAGTGAAAGACGTATATCTTTGTTTCTATTAATAATTTGGACTTGAGTCCTGAAGAAGAATTGTGTATATTTACGATAGGAACCCAATGCAACTCGAATTTCAGCATGCCCATAATGTATTCAAAATTTAAGCCAATTTCCGTAACACGGTTGATTTAGTAAACCTGAAGAGTATGCACCTGAGTGAAAGACGTATATCTTTGTTTCTATTAATAATTTGGACTTGAGTCCTGAAGAAGAATTGTGTATATTTACGATAGGAACCCAATGCAACTCGAATTTCAGCATGCCCATAATGTATTCAAAATTTAAGCCAATTTCCGTAACACGGTTGATTTAGTAAACCTGAAGAGTATGCACCTGAGTGAAAGACGTATATCTTTGTTTCTATTAATAATTTGGACTTGAGTCCAGAAGAATAATTGTGTATATTTACGATAGGAACCCAACGCAACTCGTATTTCAGCATTCCCATAATGTATTCACAATTTAAGCCAATCTCCGTAACACGGTTGATTTAGTAAACCTGAAGAGTATGCACCTGAGTGAAAGACTTATATCTTTGTTTCTATTAATAATTTGGACTTGAGTCCTGAAGAAGAATTGTGTATATTTACGATAAGAACCCAATGCAACTCGAATTTCAGCATGCCCATAATGTATTCAAAATTTAAGCCAATCTCCGTAACACGGTTGATTTAGTAAACCTGAAGAGTATGCACCTGAGTGAAAGACGTATATCTTTGTTTCTATTAATAATTTGGACTTGAGTCCTGAAGAATAATTGTGTATATTTACGATAGGAACCCAACGCAACTCGTATTTCAGCATTCCCATAATGTATTCACAATTTAAGCCAATCTCCGTAACACGGTTGATTTAGTAAACCTGAAGAGTATGCACCTGAGTGAAAGACTTATATCTTTGTTTATATTAATAATTTGGACTTGAGTCCTGAAGAAGAATTGTGTATAATTACGATAGGAACCCAACGCAACTCGTATTTCAACATGCCCATAATGTATTCAAAATTTAAGCCAATCTCCGTAACACGGTTCATTTAGTAAACCTCAAGAGTATGCACCTGAGTGAAATACGTATATCTTTGTTTCTATTAATAATTTTGACTTGAGTCCTGAAGAAGAATTGTGTATATTTACGATAGGAACCCAATGCAACTCGAATTTCAGCATGCCCATAATGTATTCAAAATTTAAGCCAATTTCCGTAACACGGTTGATTTAGTAAACCTGAAGAGTATGCACCTGAGTGAAAGACGTATATCTTTGTTTCTATTAATAATTTGGACTTGAGTCCTGAATAATAATTGTGTATATTTACGATAGGAACCCAACGCAACTCGTATTTCAGCATTCCCATAATGTATTCACAATTTAAGCCAATCTCCGTAACACGGTTGATTTAGTAAACCTGAAGAGTATGCACCTGAGTGAAAGACTTATATCTTTGTTTATATTAATAATTTGGACTTGAGTCCTGAAGAAGAATTGTGTATAATTACGATAGGAACCCAACGCAACTCGTATTTCAACATGCCCATAATGTATTCAAAATTTAAGCCAATCTCCGTAACACGGTTCATTTAGTAAACCTCAAGAGTATGCACCTGAGTGAAATACGTATATCTTTGTTTCTATTAATAATTTTGACTTGAGTCCTGAAGAAGAATTGTGTATATTTACGATAGGAACTCAACACAACTTGTATTTCAGCATTCCCATAATGTATTAAAAATTTAAGGCAATCTCCGTAACACGGTTGATTTAGTAAACCTGAAGAGTATGCACCTGAGTGAAAGACTTATATCTTTGTTTCTATTAATAATTTGGACTTGAGTCCTGAAGAAGAATTGTGTATATTTACGATAGGAACCCAATGCAACTCGAATTTCAGCATGCCCATAATGTATTCAAAATTTAAGCCAATCTCCGTAACACGGTTCATTTAGTAAACCTGAAGAGTATGCACCTGAGTGAAAGACTTATATCTTTGTTTCTATTAATAATTTGGACTTGAGTCCTTAAGAAGAATTGTGTTTATTTACGATAGGAACCCAATGCAACTCGTATTTCAGCATTCCCATAATGTATTCACAATTTAAGTCAATCTCCGTAACATGGTTGATTTAGTAAACCTGAAGAGTATGCACCTGAGTGAAAGACGTATATCTTTGTTTCTATTAATAATTTGGACTTGAGTCCTGAAGAAGAATTGTGTATATTTACGATAGGAACCCAATTCAACTCGTATTTCAGCATGTCCATAATGTATTCAAAATTTAAGCCAATCTCCGTAACACGGTTCATTTAGTAAACCTAAAGAGTATGCACCTGAGTGAAAGACGTATATCTTTGTTTCTATTAATAATTTGGACTTGAGTCCTGAAGAAGAATTGTGTATATTTACGATAGGAACCCAACACAACTTGTATTTCAGCATGCCCATAATGTATTCAAAATTTAAGCAAATCTCCGTAACACGGTTGATTTAGTAAACCTCAAGAGTATGCACCTGGGTGAAAGACTTATATCTTTGTTTCTATTAATAATTTGGACTTGAGTCCTGAAGAAGAATTGTGTATATTTACGATAGGAACCCAACGCAACTCGTATTTCAACATGCCCATAATGTATTCAAAATTTAAGCCAATCTCCGTAACACGGTTCATTTAGTAAACCTCAAGAGTATGCATCTGAGTGAAAGACGTATATCTTTGTTTCTATTAATAATTTGGACTTGATTCCTGAAGAAGAATTGTGTATATTTACGATAGGAACTCAACGCAACTTGTATTTCAGCATTCCCATAATGTATTCACAATTTAAGGCAATCTCCGTAACACGGTTGATTTAGTAAACCTGAAGAGTATGCACCTGAGTGAAAGACTTATATCTTTGTCTCTATTAATAATTTGGACTTGAGTCCTGAAGAAGAATTATGTATATTTACGATAAGAACCCAATGCAACTCGAATTTCAGCATGCCCATAATGTATTCAAAATTTAAGCCAATCTCCGTAACACGGTTGATTTAGTAAACCTGAAGAGTATGCACCTGAGTGAAAGACGTATATCTTTGTTTCTATTAATAATTTGGACTTGAGTCCTGAAGAAGAATTGTGTTTATTTACGATAGGAACCCAATGCAACTCGTATTTCAGCATTCCCATAATGTATTCACAATTTAAGCCAATCTCCGTAACATGGTTGATTTAGTAAACCTGAAGAGTATGCACCTGAGTGAAAGACGTATATCTTTGTTTCTATTAATAATTTGGACTTGAGTCCTGAAGAAGAATTGTGTATATTTACGATAGGAACCCAATGAACTCGTATTTCAGCATGCCCATAATGTATTCAAAATTTAAGCCAATCTCCGTAACACGGTTCATTTAGTAAACCTGAAGAGTATGCACCTGAGTGAAAGACTTATATCTTTGTTTCTATTAATAATTTGGACTTGAGTCCTGAAGAGGAATTGTGTATATTTACGATAGGAACCCAACGCAACTCGTATTTCAACATGCCAATAATGTATTCAAAATTTAAGCCAATCTCCGTAACACGGTTCATTTAGTAAACCTCAAGAGTATGCACCTGAGTGAAATACGTATATCTTTGTTTCTATTAATAATTTGGACTTGAGTCCTGAAGAAGAATTGTGTATATTTACGATAGGAACTCAACGCAACTTGTATTTCAGCATTCCCATAATGTATTAACAATTTAAGGCAATCTCCGTAACACGGTTGATTTAGTAAACCTGAAGAGTATGCACCTGAGTGAAAGACTTATATCTTTGTTTCTATTAATAATTTGGACTTGAGTCCTGAAGAAGAATTGTGTATATTTACGATAAGAACCCAATGCAACTCGAATTTCAGCATGCCCATAATGTATTCAAAATTTAAGCCAATCTCCGTAACACGGTTGATTTAGTAAACCTGAAGAGTATGCACCTGAGTGAAAGACGTATATCTTTGTTTCTATTAATAATTTGGACTTGAGTTCTGAAGAATAATTGTGTATATTTACGATAGGAACCCAACGCAACTCGTATTTCAGCATTCCCATAATGTATTCACAATTTAAGCCAATCTCCGTAACACGGTTGATTTAGTAAACCTGAAGAGTATGCACCTGAGTGAAAGACTTATATCTTTGTTTATATTAATAATTTGGACTTGAGTCCTGAAGAAGAATTGTGTATAATTACGATAGGAACCCAACGCAACTCGTATTTCAACATGCCCATAATGTATTCAAAATTTAAGCCAATCTCCGTAACACGGTTCATTTAGTAAACCTCAAGAGTATGCACCTGAGTGAAATACGTATATCTTTGTTTCTATTAATAATTTTGACTTGAGTCCTGAAGAAGAATTGTGTATATTTACGATAGGAACTCAACGCAACTTGTATTTCAGCATTCCCATAATGTATTAACAATTTAAGGCAATCTCCGTAACACGGTTGATTTAGTAAACCTGAAGAGTATGCACCTGAGTGAAAGACTTATATCTTTGTTTCTATTAATATTTTGGACTTGAGTCCTGAAGAAGAATTGTGTATATTTACGATAAGAACCCAATGCAACTCGAATTTCAGCATGCCCATAATGTATTCAAAATTTAAGCCAATCTTCGTAACACGGTTGATTTAGTAAACCTGAAGAGTATGCACCTGAGTGAAAGACGTATATCTTTGTTTCTATTAATAATTTGGACTTGAGTCCTGAAGAATAATTGTGTATATTTACGATAGGAACCCAACGCAACTCGTATTTCAGCATTCCCATAATGTATTCACAATTTAAGCCAATCTCCGTAACACGGTTGATTTAGTAAACCTGAAGAGTATGCACCTGAGTGAAAGACTTATATCTTTGTTTATATTAATAATTTGGACTTGAGTCCTGAAGAAGAATTGTGTATAATTACGATAGGAACCCAACGCAACTCGTATTTCAACATGCCCATAATGTATTCAAAATTTAAGCCAATCTCCGTAACACGGTGCATTTAGTAAACCTCAAGAGTATGCACCTGAGTGAAATACGTATATCTTTGTTTCTATTAATAATTTTGACTTGAGTCCTGAAGAAGAATTGTGTATATTTACGATAGGAACTCAACACAACTTGTATTTCAGCATTCCCATAATGTATTAACAATTTAAGGCAATCTCCGTAACACGGTTGATTTAGTAAACCTGAAGAGTATGCACCTGAGTGAAAGACTTATATCTTTGTTTCTATTAATAATTTGGACTTGAGTCCTGAAGAAGAATTGTGTATATTTACGATAGGAACCCAATGCAACTCGAATTTCAGCATGCCCATAATGTATTCAAAATTTAAGCCAATCTCCGTAACACGGTTCATTTAGTAAACCTAAAGAGTATGCACCTGAGTGAAAGACGTATATCTTTGTTTCTATTAATAATTTGGACTTGAGTCCTGAAGAAGAATTGTGTATATTTACGATAGGAACCCAACACATTTTGTATTTCAGCATTCCCATAATGTATTCAAAATTTAAGCAAATCTCCGTAACACGGTTGATTTAGTAAACCTCAAGAGTATGCACCTGGGTGAAAGACTTATATCTTTGTTTCTATTAATAATTTGGACTTGAGTCCTGAAGAAGAATTGTGTATATTTACGATAGGAACCCAACGCAACTCGTATTTCAACATGCCCATAATGTATTCAAAATTTAAGCCAATCTCCGTAACACGGTTCATTTAGTAAACCTGAAGAATATGCACCTGAGTGAAAGACTTATATCTTTGTTTCTATTAATAATTTGGACTTGAGTCCTGAAGAAGAATTGTGTTTATTTACGATAGGAACCCAATACAACTCGTATTTCAGCATTCCCATAATGTATTCACAATTTAAGCCAATCTCCGTAACATGGTTGATTTAGTAAACCTGAAGAGTATGCACCTGAGTGAAAGACGTATATCTTTGTTTCTATTAATAATTTGGACTTGAGTCCTGAAGAAGAATTGTGTATATTTACGATAGGAACCCAATGCAACTCGTATTTCAGCATGCCCATAATGTATTCAAAATTTAATCCAATCTCCGTAACACGGTTCATTTAGTAAACCTGAAGAGTATGCACCTGAGTGAAAGACGTATATCTTTGTTTCTATTAATAATTTGGACTTGAGTCCTGAAGAAGAATTGTGTTTATTTACGATAGGAACCCAATGCAACTCGTATTTCAGCATTCCCATAATGTATTCACAATTTAAGCCAATCTCCGTAACATGGTTGATTTAGTAAACCTGAAGAGTATGCACCTGAGTGAAAGACGTATATCTTTGTTTCTATTAATAATTTGGACTTGAGTCCTGAAGAAGAATTGTGTATATTTACGATAGGAACCCAATGAACTCGTATTTCAGCATGCCCATAATGTATTCAAAATTTAAGCCAATCTCCATAACACGGTTCATTTAGTAAACCTGAAGAGTATGCACCTGAGTGAAAGACTTATATCTTTGTTTCTATTAATAATTTGGACTTGAGTCCTGAAGAGGAATTGTGTATATTTACGATAGGAACCCAACGCAACTCGTATTTCAACATGCCCATAATGTATTCAAAATTTAAGCCAATCTCCGTAACACGGTTCATTTAGTAAACCTCAAGAGTATGCACCTGAGTGAAATACGTATATCTTTGTTTCTATTAATGATTTGGACTTGAGTCCTGAAGAAGAATTGTGTATATTTACGATAGGAACTCAACGCAACTTGTATTTCAGCATTCCCATAATGTATTAACAATTTAAGGCAATCTCCGTAACACGGTTGATTTAGTAAACCTGAAGAGTATGCACCTGAGTGAAAGACTTATATCTTTGTTTCTATTAATAATTTGGATTTGAGTCCTGAAGAAGAATTGTGTATATTTACGATAGGAACCCAATGCAACTCGAATTTCAGCATGCCCATAATGTATTCAAAATTTAAGCCAATCTCCGTAACACGGTTCATTTAGTAAACCTGAAGAGTTTGCACCTGAGTGAAAGACTTATATCTTTGTCTCTATTAATAATTTGGACTTGAGTCCTGAAGAAGATATATGTATATTTACGATAAGAACCCAATGCAACTCGAATTTCAGCATGCCCATAATGTATTCAAAATTTAAGCCAATCTCCGTAACACGGTTGATTTAGTAAACCTGAAGAGTATGCACCTGAGTGAAAGACGTATATCTTTGTTTCTATTAATAATTTGGACTTGAGTCCTGAAGAAGAATTGTGTTTATTTACGATAGGAACCCAATGCAACTCGTATTTCAGCATTCCCATAATGTATTCACAATTTAAGCCAATCTCCGTAACATGGTTGATTTAGTAAACCTGAAGAGTATGCACCTGAGTGAAAGACGTATATCTTTGTTTCTATTAATAATTTGGACTTGAGTCCTGAAGAAGAATTGTGTATATTTACGATAGGAACCCAATGAACTCGTATTTCAGCATGCCCATAATGTATTCAAAATTTAAGCCAATCTCCGTAACACGGTTCATTTAGTAAACCTGAAGAGTATGCACCTGAGTGAAAGACTTATATCTTTGTTTCTATTAATAATTTGGACTTAAGTCCTGAAGAGGAATTGTGTATATTTACGATAGGAACCCAACGCAACTCGTATTTCAACATGCCCATAATGTATTCAAAATTTAAGCCAATCTCCGTAACACGGTTGATTTAGTAAACCTGAAGAGTATGCACCTGAGTGAAAGACGTATATCTTTGTTTCTATTAATAATTTGGACTTGAGTCCTGAAGAAGAATTGTGTATATTTACGATAGGAACCCAATGCAACTCGTATTTCAGCATGCCCATAATGTATTCAAAATTTAAGCCAATCTCCGTAACACGGTTCATTTAGTAAACCTAAAGAGTATGCACCTGAGTGAAAGACGTATATCTTTGTTTCTATTAATAATTTGGACTTGAGTCCTGAAGAAGAATTGTGTATATTTACGATAGGAACCCAACACAACTTGTATTTTAGCATGCCCATAATGTATTCAAAATTTAAGCAAATCTCCGTAACACGGTTGATTTAGTAAACCTCAAGAGTATGCACCTGGGTGAAAGGCTTATATCTTTGTTTCTATTAATAATTTGGACTTGAGTCCTGAAGAAGAATTGTGTATATTTACGATAGGAACCCAACGCAACTCGTATTTCAACATGCCCATAATGTATTCAAAATTTAAGCCAATCTCCGTAACACGGTTCATTTAGTAAACCTCAAGAGTATGCATCTGAGTGAAAGACGTATATCTTTGTTTCTATTAATAATTTGGACTTGAGTCCTGAAGAAGAATTGTGTATATTTACGATAGGAACTCAACGCAACTTGTATTTCAGCATTCCCATAATGAATTCACAATTTAAGGCAATCTCCGTAACACGGTTGATTTAGTAAACCTGAAGAGTATGCACCTGAGTGAAAGACGTATATCTTTGTTTCTATTAATAATTTGGACTTGAGTCCTGAAGAAGAATTGTGTATATTTACGATAGGAACTCAACGCAACTTGTATTTCAGCATTCCCATAATGTATTCACAATTTAAGGCAATCTCCGTAACACGGTTGATTTAGTAAACCTGAAGAGTATGCACCTGAGTGAAAGACTTATATCTTTGTCTCTATTAATAATTTGGAATTGAGTCCTGAAGAAGAATTATGTATATTTACGATAAGAACCCAATGCAACTCGAATTTCAGCATGCCCATAATGTATTCAAAATTTAAGCCAATCTCCGTAACACGGTTGATTTAGTAAACCTGAAGAGTATGCACCTGAGTGAAAGACGTATATCTTTGTTTCTATTAATAATTTGGACTTGAGTCCTGAAGAAGAATTGTGTTTATTTACGATAGGAACCCAATGCAACTCGTATTTCAGCATTCCCATAATGTATTCACAATTTAAGCCAATCTCCGTAACATGGTTGATTTAGTAAAGCTGAAGAGTATGCACCTGAGTGAAAGACGTATATCTTTGTTTCTATTAATAATTTGGACTTGAGTCCTGAAGAAGAATTGTGTATATTTACGATAGGAACCCAATGAACTCGTATTTCAGCATGCCCATAATGTATTCAAAATTTAAGCCAATCTCCGTAACACGGTTCATTTAGTAAACCTGAAGAGTATGCACCTGAGTGAAAGACTTATATCTTTGTTTCTATTAATAATTTGGACTTGAGTCCTGAAGAAGAATTGTGTATATTTACGATAGGAACCCAACGCAACTCGTATTTCAACATGCCCATAATGTATTCAAAATTTAAGCCAATCTCCGTAACACGGTTCATTTAGTAAACCTCAAGAGTATGCACCTGAGTGAAATACGTATATCTTTGTTTCTATTAATAATTTGGACTTGAGTCCTGAAGAAGAATTGTGTATATTTACGATAGGAACTCAACGCAACTTGTATTTCAGCATTCCCATAATGTATTAACAATTTAAGGCAATCTCCGTAACACGGTTGATTTAGTAAACCTGAAGAGTATGCACCTGATTGAAAGACTTATATCTTTGTTTCTATTAATAATTTGGACTTGAGTCCTGAAGAAGAATTGTGTATATTTACGATAGGAACTCAACGCAACTTGTATTTCAGCATTCCCATAATGTATTCACAATTTAAGGCAATCTCCGTAACACGGTTGATTTAGTAAACCTGAAGAGTATGCACCTGAGTGAAAGACTTATATCTTTGTCTCTATTAATAATTTGGACTTGAGTCATGAAGAAGAATTATGTATATTTACGATAAGAACCCAATTCAACTCGAATTTCAGCATGCCCATAATGTATTCAAAATTTAAGCCAATCTCCGTAACACGGTTGATTTAGTAAACCTGAAGAGTATGCACCTGAGTGAAAGACGTATATCTTTGTTTCTATTAATAATTTGGACTTGAGTCCTGAAGAAGAATTGTGTTTATTTACGATAGGAACCCAATGCAACTCGTATTTCAGCATTCCCATAATGTATTCACAATTTAAGCCAATCTCCGTAACATGGTTGATTTAGTAAAGCTGAAGAGTATGCACCTGAGTGAAAGACGTATATCTTTGTTTCTATTAATAATTTGGACTTGAGTCCTGAAGAAGAATTGTGTATATTTACGATAGGAACCCAATGAACTCGTATTTCAGCATGCCCATAATGTATTCAAAATTTAAGCCAATCTCCGTAACACGGTTCATTTAGTAAACCTGAAGAGTATGCACCTGAGTGAAAGACTTATATCTTTGTTTCTATTAATAATTTGGACTTGAGTCCTGAAGAAGAATTGTGTATATTTACGATAGGAACCCAACGCAACTCGTATTTCAACATGCCCATAATGTATTCAAAATTTAAGCCAATCTCCGTAACACGGTTCATTTAGTAAACCTCAAGAGTATGCACCTGAGTGAAATACGTATATCTTTGTTTCTATTAATAATTTGGACTTGAGTCCTGAAGAAGAATTGTGTATATTTACGATAGGAACTCAACGCAACTTGTATTTCAGCATTCCCATAATGTATTAACAATTTAAGGCAATCTCCGTAACACGGTTGATTTAGTAAACCTGAAGAGTATGCACCTGAGTGAAAGACTTATATCTTTGTTTCTATTAATAATTTGGACTTGAGTCCTGAAGAAGAATTGTGTATATTTACGATAGGAACCCAATGCAACTCGAATTTCAGCATGCCCATAATGTATTCAAAATTTAAGCCAATCTCCGTAACACGGTTCATTTAGTAAACCTGAAGAGTATGCACCTGAGTGAAAGACTTATATCTTTGTTTCTATTAATAATTTGGACTTGAGTCCTGAAGAAGAATTGTGTTTATTTACGATAAGAACCCAATGCAACTCGTATTTCAGCATTCCCATAATGTATTCACAATTTAAGCCAATCTCCGTAACATGGTTGATTTAGTAAACCTGAAGAGTATGCACCTGAGTGAAAGACGTATATCTTTGTTTCTATTAATAATTTGGACTTGAGTCCTGAAGAAGAATTGTGTATATTTACGATAGGAACCCAATGCATCTCGAATTTCAGCATGCCCATAATGTATTCAAAATTTAAGCCAATCTCCGTAACACGGTTCATTTAGTAAACCTGAAGAGTATGCACCTGAGTGAAAGACTTATATCTTTGTTTCTATTAATAATTTGGACTTGAGTCCTGAAGAAGAATTGTGTTTATTTACGATAGGAACCCAATGCAACTCGTATTTCAGCATTCCCATAATGTATTCACAATTTAAGCCAATCTCCGTAACATGGTTGATTTAGTAAACCTGAAGAGTATGCACCTGAGTGAAAGACGTATATCTTTGTTTCTATTAATAATTTGGACTTGAGTCCTGAAGAAGAATTGTGTATATTTACGATAGGAACCCAATGAACTCGTATTTCAGCATGCCCATAATGTATTCAAAATTTAAGCCAATCTCCGTAACACGGTTCATTTAGTAAACCTGAAGAGTATGCACCTGAGTGAAAGACTTATATCTTTGTTTCTATTAATAATTTGGACTTGAGTCCTGAAGAAGAATTGTGTATATTTACGATAGGAACCCAACGCAACTCGTATTTCAACATGCCCATAATGTATTCAAAATTTAAGCCAATCTCCGTAACACGGTTCATTTAGTAAACCTCAAGAGTATGCACCTGAGTGAAATACGTATATCTTTGTTTCTATTAATAATTTGGACTTGAGTCCTGAAGAAGAATTGTGTATATTTACGATAGGAACTCAACGCAACTTGTATTTCAGCATTCCCATAATGTATTAACAATTTAAGGCAATCTCCGTAACACGGTTGATTTAGTAAACCTGAAGAGTATGCACCTGATTGAAAGACTTATATCTTTGTTTCTATTAATAATTTGGACTTGAGTCCTGAAGAAGAATTGTGTATATTTACGATAGGAACTCAACGCAACTTGTATTTCAGCATTCCCATAATGTATTCACAATTTAAGGCAATCTCCGTAACACGGTTGATTTAGTAAACCTGAAGAGTATGCACCTGAGTGAAAGACTTATATCTTTGTCTCTATTAATAATTTGGACTTGAGTCATGAAGAAGAATTATGTATATTTACGATAAGAACCCAATTCAACTCGAATTTCAGCATGCCCATAATGTATTCAAAATTTAAGCCAATCTCCGTAACACGGTTGATTTAGTAAACCTGAAGAGTATGCACCTGAGTGAAAGACGTATATCTTTGTTTCTATTAATAATTTGGACTTGAGTCCTGAAGAAGAATTGTGTTTATTTACGATAGGAACCCAATGCAACTCGTATTTCAGCATTCCCATAATGTATTCACAATTTAAGCCAATCTCCGTAACATGGTTGATTTAGTAAAGCTGAAGAGTATGCACCTGAGTGAAAGACGTATATCTTTGTTTCTATTAATAATTTGGACTTGAGTCCTGAAGAAGAATTGTGTATATTTACGATAGGAACCCAATGAACTCGTATTTCAGCATGCCCATAATGTATTCAAAATTTAAGCCAATCTCCGTAACACGGTTCATTTAGTAAACCTGAAGAGTATGCACCTGAGTGAAAGACTTATATCTTTGTTTCTATTAATAATTTGGACTTGAGTCCTGAAGAAGAATTGTGTATATTTACGATAGGAACCCAACGCAACTCGTATTTCAACATGCCCATAATGTATTCAAAATTTAAGCCAATCTCCGTAACACGGTTCATTTAGTAAACCTCAAGAGTATGCACCTGAGTGAAATACGTATATCTTTGTTTCTATTAATAATTTGGACTTGAGTCCTGAAGAAGAATTGTGTATATTTACGATAGGAACTCAACGCAACTTGTATTTCAGCATTCCCATAATGTATTAACAATTTAAGGCAATCTCCGTAACACGGTTGATTTAGTAAACCTGAAGAGTATGCACCTGAGTGAAAGACTTATATCTTTGTTTCTATTAATAATTTGGACTTGAGTCCTGAAGAAGAATTGTGTATATTTACGATAGGAACCCAATGCAACTCGAATTTCAGCATGCCCATAATGTATTCAAAATTTAAGCCAATCTCCGTAACACGGTTCATTTAGTAAACCTGAAGAGTATGCACCTGAGTGAAAGACTTATATCTTTGTTTCTATTAATAATTTGGACTTGAGTCCTGAAGAAGAATTGTGTTTATTTACGATAAGAACCCAATGCAACTCGTATTTCAGCATTCCCATAATGTATTCACAATTTAAGCCAATCTCCGTAACACGGTTGATTTAGTAAACCTGAAGAGTATGCACCTGAGTGAAAGACGTATATCTTTGTTTCTATTAATAATTTGGACTTGAGTCCTGAAGAAGAATTGTGTATATTTACGATAGGAACCCAATGCATCTCGAATTTCAGCATGCCCATAATGTATTCAAAATTTAAGCCAATCTCCGTAACACGGTTCATTTAGTAAACCTGAAGAGTATGCACCTGAGTGAAAGACTTATATCTTTGTTTCTATTAATAATTTGGACTTGAGTCCTGAAGAAGAATTGTGTTTATTTACGATAGGAACCCAATGCAACTCGTATTTCAGCATTCCCATAATGTATTCACAATTTAAGCCAATCTCCGTAACATGGTTGATTTAGTAAACCTGAAGAGTATGCACCTGAGTGAAAGACGTATATCTTTGTTTCTATTAATAATTTGGACTTGAGTCCTGAATAAGAATTGTGTATATTTACGATAGGAACCCAATGCAACTCGAATTTCAGCATGCCCATAATGTATTCAAAATTTAAGCCAATTTCCGTAACACGGTTGATTTAGTAAACCTGAAGAGTATGCACCTGAGTGAAAGACGTATATCTTTGTTTCTATTAATAATTTGGACTTGAGTCCTGAAGAATAATTGTGTATATTTACGATAGGAACCCAACGCAACTCGTATTTCAGCATTCCCATAATGTATTCACAATTTCAGCCAATCTCCGTAACACGGTTGATTTAGTAAACCTGAAGAGTATGCACCTGAGTGAAAGACTTATATCTTTGTTTCTATTAATAATTTGGACTTGAGTCCTGAAGAAGAATTGTGTATATTTACGATAGGAACCCAATGCAACTCGAATTTCAGCATGCCCATAATGTATTCAAAATTTAAGCCAATCTCCGTAACACGGTTCATTTAGTAAACCTGAAGAGTATGCACCTGAGTGAAAGACTTATATCTTTGTTTCTATTAATAATTTGGACTTGAGTCCTGAAGAAGAATTGTGTTTATTTACGATAAGAACCCAATGCAACTCGTATTTCAGCATTCCCATAATGTATTCACAATTTAAGCCAATCTCCGTAACATGGTTGATTTAGTAAACCTGAAGAGTATGCACCTGAGTGAAAGACGTATATCTTTGTTTCTATTAATAATTTGGACTTGAGTCCTGAAGAAGAATTGTGTATATTTACGATAGGAACCCAATGCATCTCGAATTTCAGCATGCCCATAATGTATTCAAAATTTAAGCCAATCTCCGTAACACGGTTCATTTAGTAAACCTGAAGAGTATGCACCTGAGTGAAAGACTTATATCTTTGTTTCTATTAATAATTTGGACTTGAGTCCTGAAGAAGAATTGTGTTTATTTACGATAGGAACCCAATGCAACTCGTATTTCAGCATTCCCATAATGTATTCACAATTTAAGCCAATCTCCGTAACATGGTTGATTTAGTAAACCTGAAGAGTATGCACCTGAGTGAAAGACGTATATCTTTGTTTCTATTAATAATTTGGACTTGAGTCCTGAATAAGAATTGTGTATATTTACGATAGGAACCCAATGCAACTCGAATTTCAGCATGCCCATAATGTATTCAAAATTTAAGCCAATTTCCGTAACACGGTTGATTTAGTAAACCTGAAGAGTATGCACCTGAGTGAAAGACGTATATCTTTGTTTCTATTAATAATTTGGACTTGAGTCCTGAAGAATAATTGTGTATATTTACGATAGGAACCCAACGCAACTCGTATTTCAGCATTCCCATAATGTATTCACAATTTCAGCCAATCTCCGTAACACGGTTGATTTAGTAAACCTGAAGAGTATGCACCTGAGTGAAAGACTTATATCTTTGTTTCTATTAATAATTTGGACTTGAGTCCTGAAGAAGAATTGTGTATATTTACGATAGGAACCCAATGCAACTCGAATTTCAGCATGCCCATAATGTATTCAAAATTTAAGCCAATCTCCGTAACACGGTTCATTTAGTAAACCTGAAGAGTATGCACCTGAGTGAAAGACTTATATCTTTGTTTCTATTAATAATTTGGACTTGAGTCCTGAAGAAGAATTGTGTTTATTTACGATAGGAACCCAATGCAACTCGAATTTCAGCATGCCCATAATGTATTCAAAATTTAAGCCAATCTCCGTAACACGGTTCATTTAGTAAACCTGAAGAGTATGCACCTGAGTGAAAGACTTATATCTTTGTTTCTATTAATAATTTGGACTTGAGTCCTGAAGAAGAATTGTGTTTATTTACGATAGGAACCCAATGCAACTCGTATTTCAGCATTCCCATAATGTATTCACAATTTAAGCCAATCTCCGTAACATGGTTGATTTAGTAAACCTGAAGAGTATGCACCTGAGTGAAAGACGTATATCTTTGTTTCTATTAATAATTTGGACTTGAGTCCTGAATAAGAATTGTGTATATTTACGATAGGAACCCAATGCAACTCGAATTTCAGCATGCCCATAATGTATTCAAAATTTAAGCCAATTTCCGTAACACGGTTGATTTAGTAAACCTGAAGAGTATGCACCTGAGTGAAAGACGTATATCTTTGTTTCTATTAATAATTTGGACTTGAGTCCTGAAGAATAATTGTGTATATTTACGATAGGAACCCAACGCAACTCGTATTTCAGCATTCCCATAATGTATTCACAATTTCAGCCAATCTCCGTAACACGGTTGATTTAGTAAACCTGAAGAGTATGCACCTGAGTGAAAGACTTATATCTTTGTTTCTATTAATAATTTGGACTTGAGTCCTGAAGAAGAATTGTGTATATTTACGATAGGAACCCAATGCAACTCGAATTTCAGCATGCCCATAATGTATTCAAAATTTAAGCCAATCTCCGTAACACGGTTCATTTAGTAAACCTGAAGAGTATGCACCTGAGTGAAAGACTTATATCTTTGTTTCTATTAATAATTTGGACTTGAGTCCTGAAGAAGAATTGTGTTTATTTACGATAGGAACCCAATGCAACTCGTATTTCAGCATTCCCATAATGTATTCACAATTTAAGCCAATCTCCGTAACATGGTTGATTTAGTAAACCTGAAGAGTATGCACCTGAGTGAAAGACGTATATCTTTGTTTCTATTAATAATTTGGACTTGAGTCCTGAAGAAGAATTGTGTATATTTACGATAGGAACTCAACGCAACTTGTATTTCAGCATTCCCATAATGTATTCACAATTTAAGGCAATCTCCGTAACACGGTTGATTTAGTAAACCTGAAGAGTATGCACCTGAGTGAAAGACTTATATCTTTGTCTCTATTAATAATTTGGACTTGAGTCCTGAAGAAGAATTATGTATATTTACGATAGGAACCCAACGCAACTCGTATTTCAGCATTCCCATAATGTATTCACAATTTCAGCCAATCTCCGTAACACGGTTGATTTAGTAAACCTGAAGAGTATGCACCTGAGTGAAAGACTTATATCTTTGTTTCTATTAATAATTTGGACTTGAGTCCTGAATAAGAATTGTGTATATTTACGATAGGAACCCAATGCAACTCGAATTTCAGCATGCCCATAATGTATTCAAAATTTAAGACAATTTCCGTAACACGGTTGATTTAGTAAACCTGAAGAGTATGCACCTGAGTGAAAGACGTATATCTTTGTTTCTATTAATAATTTGGACTTGAGTCCTGAAGAATAATTGTGTATATTTACGATAGGAACCCAACGCAACTCGAATTTCAGCATGCCCATAATGTATTCAAAATTTAAGCCAATCTCCGTAACACGGTTGATTTAGTAAACCTGAAGAGTATGCACCTGAGTGAAAGACGTATATCTTTGTTTCTATTAATAATTTGGACTTGAGTCCTGAAGAAGAATTGTGTTTATTTACGATAGGAACCCAATGCAACTCGTATTTCAGCATTCCCATAATGTATTCACAATTTAAGCCAATCTCCGTAACATGGTTGATTTAGTAAAGCTGAAGAGTATGCACCTGAGTGAAAGACGTATATCTTTGTTTCTATTAATAATTTGGACTTGAGTCCTGAAGAAGAATTGTGTATATTTACGATAGGAACCCAATGAACTCGTATTTCAGCATTCCCATAATGTATTCAAAATTTAAGCCAATCTCCGTAACACGGTTCATTTAGTAAACCTGAAGAGTATGCACCTGAGTGAAAGACTTATATCTTTGTTTCTATTAATAATTTGGACTTGAGTCCTGAAGAAGAATTGTGTATATTTACGATAGGAACCCAACGCAACTCGTATTTCAACATGCCCATAATGTATTCAAAATTTAAGCCAATCTCCGTAACACGGTTCATTTAGTAAACCTCAAGAGTATGCACCTGAGTGAAATACGTATATCTTTGTTTCTATTAATAATTTGGACTTGAGTCCTGAAGAAGAATTGTGTATATTTACGATAGGAACTCAACGCAACTTGTATTTCAGCATTCCCATAATGTATTAACAATTTAAGGCAATCTCCGTAACACGGTTGATTTAGTAAACCTGAAGAGTATGCACCTGAGTGAAAGACTTATATCTTTGTTTCTATTAATAATTTGGACTTGAGTCCTGAAGAAGAATTGTGTATATTTACGATAGGAACCCAATGCAACTCGAATTTCAGCATGCCCATAATGTATTCAAAATTTAAGCCAATCTCCGTAACACGGTTCATTTAGTAAACCTGAAGAGTATGCACCTGAGTGAAAGACTTATATCTTTGTTTCTATTAATAATTTGGACTTGAGTCCTGAAGAAGAATTGTGTTTATTTACGATAAGAACCCAATGCAACTCGTATTTCAGCATTCCCATAATGTATTCACAATTTAAGCCAATCTCCGTAACATGGTTGATTTAGTAAACCTGAAGAGTATGCACCTGAGTGAAAGACGTATATCTTTGTTTCTATTAATAATTTGGACTTGAGTCCTGAAGAAGAATTGTGTATATTTACGATAGGAACCCAATGCAACTCGAATTTCAGCATGCCCATAATGTATTCAAAATTTAAGCCAATCTCCGTAACACGGTTCATTTAGTAAACCTGAAGAGTATGCACCTGAGTGAAAGACTTATATCTTTGTTTCTATTAATAATTTGGACTTGAGTCCCGAAGAAGAATTGTGTTTATTTACGATAGGAACCCAATGCAACTCGTATTTCAGCATTCCCATAATGTATTCACAATTTAAGCCAATCTCCGTAACATGGTTGATTTAGTAAACCTGAAGAGTATGCACCTGAGTGAAAGACGTATATCTTTGTTTCTATTAATAATTTGGACTTGAGTCCTGAATAAGAATTGTGTATATTTACGATAGGAACCCAATGCAACTCGAATTTCAGCATGCCCATAATGTATTCAAAATTTAAGCCAATTTCCGTAACACGGTTGATTTAGTAAACCTGAAGAGTATGCACCTGAGTGAAAGACGTATATCTTTGTTTCTATTAATAATTTGGACTTGAGTCCTGAAGAATAATTGTGTATATTTACGATAGGAACCCAACGCAACTCGAATTTCAGCATGCCCATAATGTATTCAAAATTTAAGCCAATCTCCGTAACACGGTTGATTTAGTAAACCTGAAGAGTATGCACCTGAGTGAAAGACGTATATCTTTGTTTCTATTAATAATTTGGACTTGAGTCCTGAAGAAGAATTGTGTTTATTTACGATAGGAACCCAATGCAACTCGTATTTCAGCATTCCCATAATGTATTCACAATTTAAGCCAATCTCCGTAACATGGTTGATTTAGTAAAGCTGAAGAGTATGCACCTGAGTGAAAGACGTATATCTTTGTTTCTATTAATAATTTGGACTTGAGTCCTGAAGAAGAATTGTGTATATTTACGATAGGAACCCAATGAACTCGTATTTCAGCATTCCCATAATGTATTCAAAATTTAAGCCAATCTCCGTAACACGGTTCATTTAGTAAACCTGAAGAGTATGCACCTGAGTGAAAGACTTATATCTTTGTTTCTATTAATAATTTGGACTTGAGTCCTGAAGAAGAATTGTGTATATTTACGATAGGAACCCAACGCAACTCGTATTTCAACATGCCCATAATGTATTCAAAATTTAAGCCAATCTCCGTAACACGGTTCATTTAGTAAACCTCAAGAGTATGCACCTGAGTGAAATACGTATATCTTTGTTTCTATTAATAATTTGGACTTGAGTCCTGAAGAAGAATTGTGTATATTTACGATAGGAACTCAACGCAACTTGTATTTCAGCATTCCCATAATGTATTAACAATTTAAGGCAATCTCCGTAACACGGTTGATTTAGTAAACCTGAAGAGTATGCACCTGAGTGAAAGACTTATATCTTTGTTTCTATTAATAATTTGGACTTGAGTCCTGAAGAAGAATTGTGTATATTTACGATAGGAACCCAATGCAACTCGAATTTCAGCATGCCCATAATGTATTCAAAATTTAAGCCAATCTCCGTAACACGGTTCATTTAGTAAACCTGAAGAGTATGCACCTGAGTGAAAGACTTATATCTTTGTTTCTATTAATAATTTGGACTTGAGTCCTGAAGAAGAATTGTGTTTATTTACGATAAGAACCCAATGCAACTCGTATTTCAGCATTCCCATAATGTATTCACAATTTAAGCCAATCTCCGTAACATGGTTGATTTAGTAAACCTGAAGAGTATGCACCTGAGTGAAAGACGTATATCTTTGTTTCTATTAATAATTTGGACTTGAGTCCTGAAGAAGAATTGTGTATATTTACGATAGGAACCCAATGCAACTCGAATTTCAGCATGCCCATAATGTATTCAAAATTTAAGCCAATCTCCGTAACACGGTTCATTTAGTAAACCTGAAGAGTATGCACCTGAGTGAAAGACTTATATCTTTGTTTCTATTAATAATTTGGACTTGAGTCCTGAAGAAGAATTGTGTTTATTTACGATAGGAACCCAATGCAACTCGTATTTCAGCATTCCCATAATGTATTCACAATTTAAGCCAATCTCCGTAACATGGTTGATTTAGTAAACCTGAAGAGTATGCACCTGAGTGAAAGACGTATATCTTTGTTTCTATTAATAATTTGGACTTGAGTCCTGAATAAGAATTGTGTATATTTACGATAGGAACCCAATGCAACTCGAATTTCAGCATGCCCATAATGTATTCAAAATTTAAGCCAATTTCCGTAACACGGTTGATTTAGTAAACCTGAAGAGTATGCACCTGAGTGAAAGACGTATATCTTTGTTTCTATTAATAATTTGGACTTGAGTCCTGAAGAATAATTGTGTATATTTACGATAGGAACCCAACGCAACTCGTATTTCAGCATTCCCATAATGTATTCACAATTTCAGCCAATCTCCGTAACACGGTTGATTTAGTAAACCTGAAGAGTATGCACCTGAGTGAAAGACTTATATCTTTGTTTCTATTAATAATTTGGACTTGAGTCCTGAAGAAGAATTGTGTATATTTACGATAGGAACCCAATGCAACTCGAATTTCAGCATGCCCATAATGTATTCAAAATTTAAGCCAATCTCCGTAACACGGTTCATTTAGTAAACCTGAAGAGTATGCACTTGAGTGAAAGACTTATATCTTTGTTTCTATTAATAATTTGGACTTGAGTCCTGAAGAAGAATTGTGTTTATTTACGATAGGAACCCAATGCAACTCGTATTTCAGCATTCCCATAATGTATTCACAATTTAAGCCAATCTCCGTAACATGGTTGATTTAGTAAACCTGAAGAGTATGCACCTGAGTGAAAGACGTATATCTTTGTTTCTATTAATAATTTGGACTTGAGTCCTGAAGAAGAATTGTGTATATTTACGATAGGAACTCAACGCAACTTGTATTTCAGCATTCCCATAATGTATTCACAATTTAAGGCAATCTCCGTAACACGGTTGATTTAGTAAACCTGAAGAGTATGCACCTGAGTGAAAGACTTATATCTTTGTCTCTATTAATAATTTGGACTTGAGTCCTGAAGAAGAATTATGTATATTTACGATAAGAACCCAATGCAACTAGAATTTCAGCATGCCCATAATGTATTCAAAATTTAAGCCAATCTCCGTAACACGGTTGATTTAGTAAACCTGAAGAGTATGCACCTGAGTGAAAGACGTATATCTTTGTTTCTATTAATAATTTGGACTTGAGTCCTGAAGAAGAATTGTGTTTATTTACGATAGGAACCCAATGCAACTCGTATTTCAGCATTCCCATAATGTATTCACAATTTAAGCCAATCTCCGTAACATGGTTGATTTAGTAAAGCTGAAGAGTATGCACCTGAGTGAAAGACGTATATCTTTGTTTCTATTAATAATTTGGACTTGAGTCCTGAAGAAGAATTGTGTATATTTACGATAGGAACCCAATGAACTCGTATTTCAGCATGCCCATAATGTATTCAAAATTTAAGCCAATCTCCGTAACACGGTTCATTTAGTAAACCTGAAGAGTATGCACCTGAGTGAAAGACTTATATCTTTGTTTCTATTAATAATTTGGACTTGAGTCCTGAAGAAGAATTGTGTATATTTACGATAGGAACCCAACGCAACTCGTATTTCAACATGCCCATAATGTATTCAAAATTTAAGCCAATCTCCGTAACACGGTTCATTTAGTAAACCTCAAGAGTATGCACCTGAGTGAAATACGTATATCTTTGTTTCTATTAATAATTTGGACTTGAGTCCTGAAGAAGAATTGTGTATATTTACGATAGGAACTCAACGCAACTTGTATTTCAGCATTCCCATAATGTATTAACAATTTAAGGCAATCTCCGTAACACGGTTGATTTAGTAAACCTGAAGAGTATGCACCTGAGTGAAAGACTTATATCTTTGTTTCTATTAATAATTTGGACTTGAGTCCTGAAGAAGAATTGTGTATATTTACGATAGGAACCCAATGCAACTCGAATTTCAGCATGCCCATAATGTATTCAAAATTTAAGCCAATCTCCGTAACACGGTTCATTTAGTAAACCTGAAGAGTATGCACCTGAGTGAAAGACTTATATCTTTGTTTCTATTAATAATTTGGACTTGAGTCCTGAAGAAGAATTGTGTTTATTTACGATAGGAACCCAATGCAACTCGTATTTCAGCATTCCCATAATGTATTCACAATTTAAGCCAATCTCTGTAACATGGTTGATTTAGTAAACCTGAAGAGTATGCACCTGAGTGAAAGACGTATATCTTTGTTTCTATTAATAATTTGGACTTGAGTCCTGAAGAAGAATTGTGTATATTTACGATAGGAACTCAACGCAACTTGTATTTCAGCATTCCCATAATGTATTCACAATTTAAGGCAATCTCCGTAACACGGTTGATTTAGTAAACCTGAAGAGTATGCACCTGAGTGAAAGACGTATATCTTTGTTTCTATTAATAATTTGGACTTGAGTCCTGAAGAAGAATTGTGTATATTTACGATAGGAACTCAACGCAACTTGTATTTCAGCATTCCCATAATGTATTCACAATTTAAGGCAATCTCCGTAACACGGTTGATTTAGTAAACCTGAAGAGTATGCACCTGAGTGAAAGACTTATATCTTTGTCTCTATTAATAATTTGGACTTGAGTCCTGAAGAAGAATTATGTATATTTACGATAAGAACCCAATGCAACTCGAATTTCAGCATGCCCATAATGTATTCAAAATTTAAGCCAATCTCCGTAACACGGTTGATTTAGTAAACCTGAAGAGTATGCACCTGAGTGAAAGACGTATATCTTTGTTTCTATTAATAATTTGGACTTGAGTCCTGAAGAAGAATTGTGTTTATTTACGATAGGAACCCAATGCAACTCGTATTTCAGCATTCCCATAATGTATTCACAATTTAAGCCAATCTCCGTAACATGGTTGATTTAGTAAAGCTGAAGAGTATGCACCTGAGTGAAAGACGTATATCTTTGTTTCTATTAATAATTTGGACTTGAGTCCTGAAGAAGAATTGTGTATATTTACGATAGGAACCCAATGAACTCGTATTTCAGCATGCCCATAATGTATTCAAAATTTAAGCCAATCTCCGTAACACGGTTCATTTAGTAAACCTGAAGAGTATGCACCTGAGTGAAAGACTTATATCTTTGTTTCTATTAATAATTTGGACTTGAGTCCTGAAGAAGAATTGTGTATATTTACGATAGGAACCCAACGCAACTCGTATTTCAACATGCCCATAATGTATTCAAAATTTAAGCCAATCTCCGTAACACGGTTCATTTAGTAAACCTCAAGAGTATGCACCTGAGTGAAATACGTATATCTTTGTTTCTATTAATAATTTGGACTTGAGTCCTGAAGAAGAATTGTGTATATTTACGATAGGAACTCAACGCAACTTGTATTTCAGCATTCCCATAATGTATTCACAATTTAAGGCAATCTCCGTAACACGGTTGATTTAGTAAACCTGAAGAGTATGCACCTGAGTGAAAGACTTATATCTTTGTCTCTATTAATAATTTGGACTTGAGTCCTGAAGAAGAATTATGTATATTTACGATAAGAACCCAATGCAACTCGAATTTCAGCATGCCCATAATGTATTCAAAATTTAAGCCAATCTCCGTAACACGGTTGATTTAGTAAACCTGAAGAGTATGCACCTGAGTGAAAGACGTATATCTTTGTTTCTATTAATAATTTGGACTTGAGTCCTGAAGAAGAATTGTGTTTATTTACGATAGGAACCCAATGCAACTCGTATTTCAGCATTCCCATAATGTATTCACAATTTAAGCCAATCTCCGTAACATGGTTGATTTAGTAAAGCTGAAGAGTATGCACCTGAGTGAAAGACGTATATCTTTGTTTCTATTAATAATTTGGACTTGAGTCCTGAAGAAGAATTGTGTATATTTACGATAGGAACCTAATGAACTCGTATTTCAGCATGCCCATAATGTATTCAAAATTTAAGCCAATCTCCGTAACACGGTTCATTTAGTAAACCTGAAGAGTATGCACCTGAGTGAAAGACTTATATCTTTGTTTCTATTAATAATTTGGACTTGAGTCCTGAAGAAGAATTGTGTATATTTACGATAGGAACCCAACGCAACTCGTATTTCAACATGCCCATAATGTATTCAAAATTTAAGCCAATCTCCGTAACACGGTTCATTTAGTAAACCTCAAGAGTATGCACCTGAGTGAAATACGTATATCTTTGTTTCTATTAATAATTTGGACTTGAGTCCTGAAGAAGAATTGTGTATATTTACGATAGGAACTCAACGCAACTTGTATTTCAGCATTCCCATAATGTATTAACAATTTAAGGCAATCTCCGTAACACGGTTGATTTAGTAAACCTGAAGAGTATGCACCTGAGTGAAAGACTTATATCTTTGTTTCTATTAATAATTTGGACTTGAGTCCTGAAGAAGAATTGTGTATATTTACGATAGGAACCCAATGCAACTCGAATTTCAGCATGCCCATAATGTATTCAAAATTTAAGCCAATCTCCGTAACACGGTTCATTTAGTAAACCTGAAGAGTATGCACCTGAGTGAAAGACTTATATCTTTGTTTCTATTAATAATTTGGACTTGAGTCCTGAAGAACAATTGTGTTTATTTACGATAAGAACCCAATGCAACTCGTATTTCAGCATTCCCATAACGTATTCACAATTTAAGCCAATCTCCGTAACATGGTTGATTTAGTAAACCTGAAGAGTATGCACCTGAGTGAAAGACGTATATCTTTGTTTCTATTAATAATTTGGACTTGAGTCCTGAAGAAGAATTGTGTATATTTACGATAGGAACCCAATGCAACTCGAATTTCAGCATGCCCATAATGTATTCAAAATTTAAGCCAATCTCCGTAACACGGTTCATTTAGTAAACCTGAAGAGTATGCACCTGAGTGAAAGACTTATATCTTTGTTTCTATTAATAATTTGGACTTGAGTCCTGAAGAAGAATTGTGTTTATTTACGATAGGAACCCAATGCAACTCGTATTTCAGCATTCCCATAATGTATTCACAATTTAAGCCAATCTCCGTAACATGGTTGATTTAGTAAACCTGAAGAGTATGCACCTGAGTGAAAGACGTATATCTTTGTTTCTATTAATAATTTGGACTTGAGTCCTGAAGAAGAATTGTGTATATTTACGATAGGAACCCAATGCAACTCGAATTTCAGCATGCCCATAATGTATTCAAAATTTAAGCCAATTTCCGTAACACGGTTGATTTAGTAAACCTGAAGAGTATGCACCTGAGTGAAAGACGTATATCTTTGTTTCTATTAATAATTTGGACTTGAGTCCTGAAGAATAATTGTGTATATTTACGATAGGAACCCAACGCAACTCGTATTTCAGCATTCCCATAATGTATTCACAATTTCAGCCAATCTCCGTAACACGGTTGATTTAGTAAACCTGAAGAGTATGCACCTGAGTGAAAGACTTATATCTTTGTTTCTATTAATAATTTGGACTTGAGTCCTGAAGAAGAATTGTGTTTATTTACGATAGGAACCCAATGCAACTCGTATTTCAGCATTCCCATAATGTATTCACAATTTAAGCCAATCTCCGTAACATGGTTGATTTAGTAAACCTGAAGAGTATGCACCTGAGTGAAAGACGTATATCTTTGTTTCTATTAATAATTTGGACTTGAGTCCTGAAGAAGAATTGTGTATATTTACGATAGGAACTCAACGCAACTTGTATTTCAGCATTCCCATAATGTATTCACAATTTAAGGCAATCTCCGTAACACGGTTGATTTAGTAAACCTGAAGAGTATGCACCTGAGTGAAAGACTTATATCTTTGTCTCTATTAATAATTTGGACTTGAGTCCTGAAGAAGAATTATGTATATTTACGATAAGAACCCAATGCAACTCGAATTTCAGCATGCCCATAATGTATTCAAAATTTAAGCCAATCTCCGTAACACGGTTGATTTAGTAAACCTGAAGAGTATGCACCTGAGTGAAAGACGTATATCTTTGTTTCTATTAATAATTTGGACTTGAGTCCTGAAGAAGAATTGTGTTTATTTACGATAGGAACCCAATGCAACTCGTATTTCAGCATTCCCATAATGTATTCACAATTTAAGCCAATCTCCGTAACATGGTTGATTTAGTAAAGCTGAAGAGTATGCACCTGAGTGAAAGACGTATATCTTTGTTTCTATTAATAATTTGGACTTGAGTCCTGAAGAAGAATTGTGTATATTTACGATAGGAACCCAATGAACTCGTATTTCAGCATGCCCATAATGTATTCAAAATTTAAGCCAATCTCCGTAACACGGTTCATTTAGTAAACTTGAAGAGTATGCACCTGAGTGAAAGACTTATATCTTTGTTTCTATTAATAATTTGGACTTGAGTCCTGAAGAAGAATTGTGTATATTTACGATAGGAACCCAATGCAACTCGAATTTCAGCATGCCCATAATGTATTCAAAATTTAAGCCAATCTCCGTAACACGGTTCATTTAGTAAACCTGAAGAGTATGCACCTGAGTGAAAGACTTATATCTTTGTTTCTATTAATAATTTGGACTTGAGTCCTGAAGAAGAATTGTGTTTATTTACGATAGGAACCCAATGCAACTCGTATTTCAGCATTCCCATAATGTATTCACAATTTAAGCCAATCTCTGTAACATGGTTGATTTAGTAAACCTGAAGAGTATGCACCTGAGTGAAAGACGTATATCTTTGTTTCTATTAATAATTTGGACTTGAGTCCTGAAGAAGAATTGTGTATATTTACGATAGGAACCCAATTCAACTCGAATTTCAGCATGCACATAATGTATTCAAAATTTAAGCCAATTTCCGTAACACGGTTGATTTAGTAAACCTGAAGAGTATGCACCTGAGTGAAAGACGTATATCTTTGTTTCTATTAATAATTTGGACTTGAGTCCTGAAGAATAATTGTGTATATTTACGATAGGAACCCAACGCAACTCGTATTTCAGCATTCCCATAATGTATTCACAATTTAAGCCAATCTCCGTATTACGGTTGATTTAGTAAACCTGAAGAGTATGCACCTGAGTGAAAGACTTATATCTTTGTTTCTATTAATAATTTGGACTTGAGTCCTGAAGAAGAATTGTGTATATTTACGATAGGAACCCAATGCAACTCGAATTTCAGCATGCCCATAATGTATTCAAAATTTAAGCCAATCTCCGTAACACGGTTCATTTAGTAAACCTGAAGAGTATGTACCTGAGTGAAAGACTTATATCTTTGTTTCTATTAATAATTTGGACTTGAGTCCTGAAGAAGAATTGTGTTTATTTACGATAGGAACCCAATGCAACTCGTATTTCAGCATTCCCATAATGTATTCACAATTTAAGCCAATCTCCGTAACATGGTTGATTTAGTAAACCTGAAGTGTATGCACCTGAGTGAAAGACGTATATCTTTGTTTCTATTAATAATTTGGACTTGAGTCCTGAAGAAGAATTGTGTATATTTACGATAGGAACTCAACGCAACTTGTATTTCAGCATTTCCATAATGTATTCACAATTTAAGGCAATCTCCGTAACACGGTTGATTTAGTAAACCTGAAGAGTATGCACCTGAGTGAAAGACTTATATCTTTGTCTCTATTAATAATTTGGACTTGAGTCCTGAAGAAGAATTATGTATATTTACGATAAGAACCCAATGCAACTCGAATTTCAGCATGCCCATAATGTATTCAAAATTTAAGCCAATCTCCGTAACACGGTTGATTTAGTAAACCTGAAGAGTATGCACCTGAGTGAAAGACGTATATCTTGTTTCTATTAATAATTTGGACTTGAGTCCTGAAGAAGAATTGTGTATATTTACGATAGGAACCCAATGCAACTCGAATTTCAGCATGCCCATAATGTATTCAAAATTTAAGCCAATCTCCGTAACACGGTTCATTTAGTAAACCTGAAGAGTATGCACCTGAGTGAAAGACGTATATCTTGTTTCTATTAATAATTTGGACTTGAGTCCTGAAGAAGAATTGTGTTTATTTACGATAGGAACCCAATGCAACTCGTATTTCAGCATTCCCATAATGTATTCACAATTTAAGCCAATCTCCGTAACATGGTTGATTTAGTAAACCTGAAGAGTATGCACCTGAGTGAAAGACGTATATCTTTGTTTCTATTAATAATTTGGACTTGAGTCCTGAAGAAGAATTGTGTATATTTACGATAGGAACCCAATGCAACTCGAATTTCAGCATGCCCATAATGTATTCAAAATTTAAGCCAATTTCCGTAACACGGTTGATTTAGTAAACCCGAAGAGTATGCACCTGAGTGAAAGACGTATATCTTTGTTTCTATTAATAATTTGGACTTGAGTCCTGAAGAATAATTGTGTATATTTTCGATAGGAACCCAACGCAACTCGTATTTCAGCATTCCCATAATGTATTCACAATTTAAGCCAATCTCCGTAACACGGTTGATTTAGTAAACCTGAAGAGTATGCACCTGAGTGAAAGACTTATATCTTTGTTTCTATTAATAATTTGGACTTGAGTCCTGAAGAAGAATTGTGTATATTTACGATAGGAACCCAATGCAACTCGTATTTCAGCATTCCCATAATGTATTCACAATTTAAGCCAATCTCTGTAACATGGTTGATTTAGTAAACCTGAAGAGTATGCACCTGAGTGAAAGACGTATATCTTTGTTTCTATTAATAATTTGGACTTGAGTCCTGAAGAAGAATTGTGTATATTTACGATAGGAACCCAATGCAACTCGAATTTCAGCATGCACATAATGTATTCAAAATTTAAGCCAATCTCCGTAACACGGTTCATTTAGTAAACCTGAAGAGTATGCACCTGAGTGAAAGACTTATATCTTTGTTTCTATTAATAATTTGGACTTGAGTCCTGAAGAAGAATTGTGTTTATTTACGATAGGAACCCAATGCAACTCGTATTTCAGCATTCCCATAATGTATTCACAATTTAAGCCAATCTCTGTAACATGGTTGATTTAGTAAACCTGAAGAGTATGCACCTGAGTGAAAGACGTATATCTTTGTTTCTATTAATAATTTGGACTTGAGTCCTGAAGAAGAATTGTGTATATTTACGATAGGAACCCAATGCAACTCGAATTTCAGCATGCACATAATGTATTCAAAATTTAAGCCAATTTCCGTAACACGGTTGATTTAGTAAACCTGAAGAGTATGCACCTGAGTGAAAGACGTATATCTTTGTTTCTATTAATAATTTGGACTTGAGTCCTGAAGAATAATTGTGTATATTTACGATAGGAACCCAACGCAACTCGTATTTCAGCATTCCCATAATGTATTCACAATTTAAGCCAATCTCCGTATTACGGTTGATTTAGTAAACCTGAAGAGTATGCACCTGAGTGAAAGACTTATATCTTTGTTTCTATTAATAATTTGGACTTGAGTCCTGAAGAAGAATTGTGTATATTTACGATAGGAACCCAATGCAACTCGAATTTCAGCATGCCCATAATGTATTCAAAATTTAAGCCAATCTCCGTAACACGGTTCATTTAGTAAACCTGAAGAGTATGTACCTGAGTGAAAGACTTATATCTTTGTTTCTATTAATAATTTGGACTTGAGTCCTGAAGAAGAATTGTGTTTATTTACGATAGGAACCCAATGCAACTCGTATTTCAGCATTCCCATAATGTATTCACAATTTAAGCCAATCTCCGTAACATGGTTGATTTAGTAAACCTGAAGTGTATGCACCTGAGTGAAAGACGTATATCTTTGTTTCTATTAATAATTTGGACTTGAGTCCTGAAGAAGAATTGTGTATATTTACGATAGGAACTCAACGCAACTTGTATTTCAGCATTTCCATAATGTATTCACAATTTAAGGCAATCTCCGTAACACGGTTGATTTAGTAAACCTGAAGAGTATGCACCTGAGTGAAAGACTTATATCTTTGTCTCTATTAATAATTTGGACTTGAGTCCTGAAGAAGAATTATGTATATTTACGATAAGAACCCAATGCAACTCGAATTTCAGCATGCCCATAATGTATTCAAAATTTAAGCCAATCTCCGTAACACGGTTGATTTAGTAAACCTGAAGAGTATGCACCTGAGTGAAAGACGTATATCTTGTTTCTATTAATAATTTGGACTTGAGTCCTGAAGAAGAATTGTGTATATTTACGATAGGAACCCAATGCAACTCGAATTTCAGCATGCCCATAATGTATTCAAAATTTAAGCCAATCTCCGTAACACGGTTCATTTAGTAAACCTGAAGAGTATGCACCTGAGTGAAAGACGTATATCTTGTTTCTATTAATAATTTGGACTTGAGTCCTGAAGAAGAATTGTGTTTATTTACGATAGGAACCCAATGCAACTCGTATTTCAGCATTCCCATAATGTATTCACAATTTAAGCCAATCTCCGTAACATGGTTGATTTAGTAAACCTGAAGAGTATGCACCTGAGTGAAAGACGTATATCTTTGTTTCTATTAATAATTTGGACTTGAGTCCTGAAGAAGAATTGTGTATATTTACGATAGGAACCCAATGCAACTCGAATTTCAGCATGCCCATAATGTATTCAAAATTTAAGCCAATTTCCGTAACACGGTTGATTTAGTAAACCCGAAGAGTATGCACCTGAGTGAAAGACGTATATCTTTGTTTCTATTAATAATTTGGACTTGAGTCCTGAAGAATAATTGTGTATATTTTCGATAGGAACCCAACGCAACTCGTATTTCAGCATTCCCATAATGTATTCACAATTTAAGCCAATCTCCGTAACACGGTTGATTTAGTAAACCTGAAGAGTATGCACCTGAGTGAAAGACTTATATCTTTGTTTCTATTAATAATTTGGACTTGAGTCCTGAAGAAGAATTGTGTATATTTACGATAGGAACCCAATGCAACTCAAATTTCAGCATGCCCATAATGTATTCAAAATTTAAGCCAATCTCTGTAACACGGTTCATTTAGTAAACCTGAAGAGTATGCACCTGAGTGAAAGACTTATATCTTTGTTTCTATTAATAATTTGGACTTGAGTCCTGAAGAAGAATTGTGTTTATTTACGATAGGAACCCAATGCAACTCGTATTTCAGCATTCCCATAATGTATTCACAATTTAAGCCAATCTCCGTAACATGGTTGATTTAGTAAACCTGAAGAGTATGCACCTGAGTGAAAGACTTATATCTTTGTCTCTATTAATAATTTGGACTTGAGTCCTGAAGAAGAATTATGTATATTTACGATAAGAACCCAATGCAACTCGAATTTCAGCATGCCCATAATGTATTCAAAATTTAAGCCAATCTTCGTAACACGGTTGATTTAGTAAACCTGAAGAGTATGCACCTGAGTGAAAGACGTATATCTTGTTTCTATTAATAATTTGGACTTGAGTCCTGAAGAAGAATTGTGTTTATTTACGATAGGAACCCAATGCAACTCGTATTTCAGCATTCCCATAATGTATTCACAATTTAAGCCAATCTCCGTAACATGGTTGATTTAGTAAACCTGAAGAGTATGCACCTGAGTGAAAGACGTATATCTTTGTTTCTATTAATAATTTGGACTTGAGTCCTGAAGAAGAATTGTGTATATTTACGATAGGAACCCAATGAACTCGTATTTCAGCATGCCCATAATGTATTCAAAATTTAAGCCAATCTCCGTAACACGGTTCATTTAGTAAACCTGAAGAGTATGCACCTGAGTGAAAGACTTATATCTTTGTTTCTATTAATAATTTGGACTTGAGTCCTGAAAAAGAATTGTGTATATTTACGATAGGAACCCAACGCAACTCGTATTTCAACATGCCCATAATGTATTCAAAATTTAAGCCAATCTCCGTAACACGGTTGATTTAGTAAACCTCAAGAGTATGCACCTGAGTGAAATACGTATATCTTTGTTTCTATTAATAATTTGGACTTGAGTCCTGAAGAAGAATTGTGTATATTTACGATAGGAACTCAACGCAACTTGTATTTCAGCATTCCCATAATGTATTAACAATTTAAGGCAATCTCCGTAACACGGTTGATTTAGTAAACCTGAAGAGTATGCACCTGAGTGAAAGACTTATATCTTTGTTTCTATTAATAATTTGGACTTGAGTCCTGAAGAAGAATTGTGTATATTTACGATAAGAACCCAATGCAACTCAAATTTCAGCATGCCCATAATGTATTCAAAATTTAAGCCAATCTCCGTAACACGGTTCATTTAGTAAACCTGAAGAGTATGCACCTGAGTGAAAGACTTATATCTTTGTTTCTATTAATAATTTGGACTTGAGTCCTGAAGAAGAATTGTGTTTATTTACGATAGGAACCCAATGCAACTCGTATTTCAGCATTCCCATAATGTATTCACAATTTAAGCCAATCTCCGTAACATGGTTGATTTAGTAAACCTGAAGAGTATGCACCTGAGTGAAAGACTTATATCTTTGTCTCTATTAATAATTTGGACTTGAGTCCTGAAGAAGAATTATGTATATTTACGATAAGAACCCAATGCAACTCGAATTTCAGCATGCCCATAATGTATTCAAAATTTAAGCCAATCTCCGTAACACGGTTGATTTAGTAAACCTGAAGAGTATGCACCTGAGTGAAAGACGTATATCTTGTTTCTATTAATAATTTGGACTTGAGTCCTGAAGAAGAATTGTGTTTATTTACGATAGGAACCCAATGCAACTCGTATTTCAGCATTCCCATAATGTATTCACAATTTAAGCCAATCTCCGTAACATGGTTGATTTAGTAAACCTGAAGAGTATGCACCTGAGTGAAAGACGTATATCTTTGTTTCTATTAATAATTTGGACTTGAGTCCTGAAGAAGAATTGTGTATATTTACGATAGGAACCCAATGAACTCGTATTTCAGCATGCCCATAATGTATTCAAAATTTAAGCCAATCTCCGTAACACGGTTCATTTAGTAAACCTGAAGAGTATGCACCTGAGTGAAAGACTTATATCTTTGTTTCTATTAATAATTTGGACTTGAGTCCTGAAGAAGAATTGTGTATATTTACGATAGGAACCCAACGCAACTCGTATTTCAACATGCCCATAATGTATTCAAAATTTAAGCCAATCTCCGTAACACGGTTGATTTAGTAAACCTCAAGAGTATGCACCTGAGTGAAATACGTATATCTTTGTTTCTATTAATAATTTGGACTTGAGTCCTGAAGAAGAATTGTGTATATTTACGATAGGAACTCAACGCAACTTGTATTTCAGCATTCCCATAATGTATTAACAATTTAAGGCAATCTCCGTAACACGGTTGATTTAGTAAACCTGAAGAGTATGCACCTGAGTGAAAGACTTATATCTTTGTTTCTATTAATAATTTGGACTTGAGTCCTGAAGAAGAATTGTGTATATTTACGATAAGAACCCAATGCAACTCAAATTTCAGCATGCCCATAATGTATTCAAAATTTAAGCCAATCTCCGTAACACGGTTCATTTAGTAAACCTGAAGAGTATGCACCTGAGTGAAAGACTTATATCTTTGTTTCTATTAATAATTTGGACTTGAGTCCTGAAGAAGAATTGTGTTTATTTACGATAGGAACCCAATGCAACTCGTATTTCAGCATTCCCATAATGTATTCACAATTTAAGCCAATCTCCGTAACATGGTTGATTTAGTAAACCTGAAGAGTATGCACCTGAGTGAAAGACTTATATCTTTGTCTCTATTAATAATTTGGACTTGAGTCCTGAAGAAGAATTATGTATATTTACGATAAGAACCCAATGCAACTCGAATTTCAGCATGCCCATAATGTATTCAAAATTTAAGCCAATTTCCGTAACACGGTTGATTTAGTAAACCCGAAGAGTATGCACCTGAGTGAAAGACGTATATCTTTGTTTCTATTAATAATTTGGACTTGAGTCCTGAAGAATAATTGTGTATATTTACGATAGGAACCCAACGCAACTCGTATTTCAGCATTCCCATAATGTATTCACAATTTAAGCCAATCTCCGTAACACGGTTGATTTAGTAAACCTGAAGAGTATGCACCTGAGTGAAAGACTTATATCTTTGTTTCTATTAATAATTTGGACTTGAGTCCTGAAGAAGAATTGTGTATATTTACGATAGGAACCCAATGCAACTCAAATTTCAGCATGCCCATAATGTATTCAAAATTTAAGCCAATCTCCGTAACACGGTTCATTTAGTAAACCTGAAGAGTATGCACCTGAGTGAAAGACTTATATCTTTGTTTCTATTAATAATTTGGACTTGAGTCCTGAAGAAGAATTGTGTTTATTTACGATAGGAACCCAATGCAACTCGTATTTCAGCATTCCCATAATGTATTCACAATTTAAGCCAATCTCCGTAACATGGTTGATTTAGTAAACCTGAAGAGTATGCACCTGAGTGAAAGACTTATATCTTTGTCTCTATTAATAATTTGGACTTGAGTCCTGAAGAAGAATTATGTATATTTACGATAAGAACCCAATGCAACTCGAATTTCAGCATGCCCATAATGTATTCAAAATTTAAGCCAATCTCCGTAACACGGTTGATTTAGTAAACCTGAAGAGTATGCACCTGAGTGAAAGACGTATATCTTGTTTCTATTAATAATTTGGACTTGAGTCCTGAAGAAGAATTGTGTTTATTTACGATAGGAACCCAATGCAACTCGTATTTCAGCATTCCCATAATGTATTCACAATTTAAGCCAATCTCCGTAACATGGTTGATTTAGTAAACCTGAAGAGTATGCACCTGAGTGAAAGACGTATATCTTTGTTTCTATTAATAATTTGGACTTGAGTCCTGAAGAAGAATTGTGTATATTTACGATAGGAACCCAATGAACTCGTATTTCAGCATGCCCATAATGTATTCAAAATTTAAGCCAATCTCCGTAACACGGTTCATTTAGTAAACCTGAAGAGTATGCACCTGAGTGAAAGACTTATATCTTTGTTTCTATTAATAATTTGGACTTGAGTCCTGAAGAAGAATTGTGTATATTTACGATAGGAACCCAACGCAACTCGTATTTCAACATGCCCATAATGTATTCAAAATTTAAGCCAATCTCCGTAACACGGTTGATTTAGTAAACCTCAAGAGTATGCACCTGAGTGAAATACGTATATCTTTGTTTCTATTAATAATTTGGACTTGAGTCCTGAAGAAGAATTGTGTATATTTACGATAGGAACTCAACGCAACTTGTATTTCAGCATTCCCATAATGTATTAACAATTTAAGGCAATCTCCGTAACACGGTTGATTTAGTAAACCTGAAGAGTATGCACCTGAGTGAAAGACTTATATCTTTGTTTCTATTAATAATTTGGACTTGAGTCCTGAAGAAGAATTGTGTATATTTACGATAAGAACCCAATGCAACTCAAATTTCAGCATGCCCATAATGTATTCAAAATTTAAGCCAATCTCCGTAACACGGTTCATTTAGTAAACCTGAAGAGTATGCACCTGAGTGAAAGACTTATATCTTTGTTTCTATTAATAATTTGGACTTGAGTCCTGAAGAAGAATTGTGTTTATTTACGATAGGAACCCAATGCAACTCGTATTTCAGCATTCCCATAATGTATTCACAATTTAATCCAATCTCCGTAACATGGTTGATTTAGTAAACCTGAAGAGTATGCACCTGAGTGAAAGACTTATATCTTTGTCACTATTAATAATTTGGACTTGAGTCCTGAAGAAGAATTATGTATATTTACGATAAGAACCCAATGCAACTCGAATTTCAGCATGCCCATAATGTATTCAAAATTTAAGCCAATCTCCGTAACACGGTTGATTTAGTAAACCTGAAGAGTATGCACCTGAGTGAAAGACGTATATCTTGTTTCTATTAATAATTTGGACTTGAGTCCTGAAGAAGAATTGTGTTTATTTACGATAGGAACCCAATGCAACTCGTATTTCAGCATTCCCATAATGTATTCACAATTTAACCCAATCTCCGTAACATGGTTGATTTAGTAAACCTGAAGAGTATGCAACTGAGTGAAAGACGTATATCTTTGTTTCTATTAATAATTTGGACTTGAGTCCTGAAGAAGAATTGTGTATATTTACGATAGGAACCCAACGCAACTCGTATTTCAACATGCCCATAATGTATTCAAAATTTAAGCCAATCTCCGTAACACGGTTGATTTAGTAAACCTCAAGAGTATGCACCTGAGTGAAATACGTATATCTTTGTTTCTATTAATAATTTGGACTTGAGTCCTGAAGAAGAATTGTGTATATTTACGATAGGAACTCAACGCAACTTGTATTTCAGCATTCCCATAATGTATTAACAATTTAAGGCAATCTCCGTAACACGGTTGATTTAGTAAACCTGAAGAGTATGCACCTGAGTGAAAGACTTATATCTTTGTTTCTATTAATAATTTGGACTTGAGTCCTGAAGAAGAATTGTGTATATTTACGATAGGAACCCAATGCAACTCGAATTTCAGCATGCCCATAATGTATTCAAAATTTAAGCCAATCTTCGTAACACGGTTCATTTAGTAAACCTGAAGAGTATGCACCTGAGTGAAAGACTTATATCTTTGTTTCTATTAATAATTTGGACTTGAGTCCTGAAGAAGAATTGTGTTTATTTACGATAGGAACCCAATGCAACTCGTATTTCAGCATTCCCATAATGTATTCACAATTTAAGCCAATCTCCGTAACATGGTTGATTTAGTAAACCTGAAGAGTATGCACCTGAGTGAAAGACGTATATCTTTGTTTCTATTAATAATTTGGACTTGAGTCCTGAAGAAGAATTGTGTATATTTACGATAGGAACCCAATGCAACTCGTATTTCAGCATGCCCATAATGTATTCAAAATTTAAGCCAATCTCCGTAACACGGTTCATTTAGTAAACCTGAAGAGTATGCACCTGAGTGAAAGACTTATATCTTTGTTTCTATTAATAATTTGGACTTGAGTCCTGAAGAAGAATTGTGTTTATTTACGATAGGAACCCAATGCAACTCGTATTTCAGCATTCCCATAATGTATTCACAATTTAAGCCAATCTCCGTAACACGGTTCATTTAGTAAACCTGAAGAGTATGCACCTGAGTGAAAGACTTATATCTTTGTTTCTATTAATAATTTGGACTTGAGTCCTGAAGAAGAATTGTGTTTATTTACGATAGGAACCCAATGCAACTCGTATTTCAGCATTCCCATAATGTATTTACAATTTAAGCCAATCTCCGTAACACGGTTGATTTAGTAAACCTGAAGAGTATGCACCTGAGTGAAAGACTTATATCTTTGTTTCTATTAATAATTTGGACTTGAGTCCTGAAGAAGAATTGTGTATATTTACGATAGGAACCCAATGCAACTCAAATTTCAGCATGCCCATAATGTATTCAAAATTTAAGCCAATCTCCGTAACACGGTTCATTTAGTAAACCTGAAGAGTATGCACCTGAGTGAAAGACTTATATCTTTGTTTCTATTAATAATTTGGACTTGAGTCCTGAAGAAGAATTGTGTTTATTTACGATAGGAACCCAATGCAACTCGTATTTCAGCATTCCCATAATGTATTCACAATTTAAGCCAATCTCCGTAACATGGTTGATTTAGTAAACCTGAAGAGTATGCACCTGAGTGAAAGACTTATATCTTTGTCTCTATTAATAATTTGGACTTGAGTCCTGAAGAAGAATTATGTATATTTACGATAAGAACCCAATGCAACTCGAATTTCAGCATGCCCATAATGTATTCAAAATTTAAGCCAATCTCCGTAACACGGTTGATTTAGTAAACCTGAAGAGTATGCACCTGAGTGAAAGACGTATATCTTGTTTCTATTAATAATTTGGACTTGAGTCCTGAAGAAGAATTGTGTTTATTTACGATAGGAACCCAATGCAACTCGTATTTCAGCATTCCCATAATGTATTCACAATTTAAGCCAATCTCCTTAACATGGTTGATTTAGTAAACCTGAAGAGTATGCACCTGAGTGAAAGACGTATATCTTTGTTTCTATTAATAATTTGGACTTGAGTCCTGAAGAAGAATTGTGTATATTTACGATAGGAACCCAATGAACTCGTATTTCAGCATGCCCATAATGTATTCAAAATTTAAGCCAATCTCCGTAACACGGTTCATTTAGTAAACCTGAAGAGTATGCACCTGAGTGAAAGACTTATATCTTTGTTTCTATTAATAATTTGGACTTGAGTCCTGAAGAAGAATTGTGTATATTTACGATAGGAACCCAACGCAACTCGTATTTCAACATGCCCATAATGTATTCAAAATTTAAGCCAATCTCCGTAACACGGTTGATTTAGTAAACCTCAAGAGTATGCACCTGAGTGAAAGACTTATATCTTTGTTTCTATTAATAATTTGGACTTGAGTCCTGAAGAAGAATTGTGTTTATTTACGATAGGAACCCAATGCAACTCGTATTTCAGCATTCCCATAATGTATTCACAATTTAAGCCAATCTCCGTAACATGGTTGATTTAGTAAACCTGAAGAGTATGCACCTGAGTGAAAGACGTATATCTTTGTTTCTATTAATAATTTGGACTTGAGTCCTGAAGAAGAATTGTGTATATTTACGATAGGAACCCAATGCAACTCGTATTTCAGCATGCCCATAATGTATTCAAAATTTAAGCCAATCTCCGTAACACGGTTCATTTAGTAAACCTAAAGAGTATGCACCTGAGTGAAAGACGTATATCTTTGTTTCTATTAATAATTTGGACTTGAGTCCTGAAGAAGAATTGTGTATGTTTACGATAGGAACCCAACACAACTTGTATTTCAGCATGCCCATAATGTATTCAAAATTAAAGCAAATCTCCGTAACACGGTTGATTTAGTAAACCTGAAGAGTATGCACCTGAGTGAAAGACTTATATCTTTGTTTCTATTAATAATTTGGACTTGAGTCCTGAAGAAGAATTGTGTATATTTACGATAGGAACCCAATGCAACTCGAATTTCAGCATGCCCATAATGTATTCAAAATTTAAGCCAATCTCCGTAACACGGTTCATTTAGTAAACCTGAAGAGTATGCACCTGAGTGAAAGACTTATATCTTTGTTTCTATTAATAATTTGGACTTGAGTCCTGAAGAAGAATTGTGTTTATTTACGATAGGAACCCAATGCAACTCGTATTTCAGCATTCCCATAATGTATTCACAATTTAAGCCAATCTCCGTAACATGGTTGATTTAGTAAACCTGAAGAGTATGCACCTGAGTGAAAGACGTATATCTTTGTTTCTATTAATAATTTGGACTTGAGTCCTGAAGAAGAATTGTGTATATTTACGATAGGAACCCAATGCAACTCGTATTTCAGCATGCCCATAATGTATTCAAAATTTAAGCCAATCTCCGTAACACGGTTCATTTAGTAAACCTAAAGAGTATGCACCTGAGTGAAAGACGTATATCTTTGTTTCTATTAATAATTTGGACTTGAGTCCTCAAGAAGAATTGTGTATATTTACGATAGGAACCCAACACAACTTGTATTTCAGCATGCCCATAATGTATTCACAATTTAAGCCAATCTCCGTAACATGGTTGATTTAGTAAACCTGAAGAGTATGCACCTGAGTGAAAGACGTATATCTTTGTTTCTATTAATAATTTGGACTTGAGTCCTGAAGAAGAATTGTGTATATTTACGATAGGAACCCAATGCAACTCGTATTTCAGCATGCCCATAATGTATTCAAAATTTAAGCCAATCTCCGTAACACGGTTCATTTAGTAAACCTAAAGAGTATGCACCTGAGTGAAAGACGTATATCTTTGTTTCTATTAATAATTTGGACTTGAGTCCTGAAGAAGAATTGTGTATATTTACGATAGGAACCCAACACAACTTGTATTTCAGCATGCCCATAATGTATTCAAAATTTAAGCAAATCTCCGTAACACGGTTGATTTAGTAAACCTCAAGAGTATGCACCTGGGTGAAAGACTTATATCTTTGTTTCTATTAATAATTTGGACTTGAGTCCTGAAGAAGAATTGTGTATATTTACGATAGGAACCCAACGCAACTCGTATTTCAACATGCCCATAATGTATTCAAAATTTAAGCCAATCTCCGTAACACGGTTCATTTAGTAAACCTCAAGAGTATGCATCTGAGTGAAAGACGTATATCTTTGTTTCTATTAATAATTTGGACTTGAGTCCTGAAGAAGAATTGTGTATATTTACGATAGGAACTCAACGCAATTTGTATTTCTGCATTCCCATAATGTATTCACAATTTAAGGCAATCTCCGTAACACGGTTGATTTAGTAAACCTGAAGAGTATGCACCTGAGTGAAAGACTTATATCTTTGTCTCTATAAATAATTTGGACTTGAGTCCTGAAGAAGAATTATGTATATTTACGATAAGAACCCAATGCAACTCGAATTTTAGCATGCCCATAATGTATTCAAAATTTAAGCCAATCTCCGTAACACAGTTGATTTAGTAAACCTGAAGAGTATGCACCTGAGTGAAAGACGTATATCTTTGTTTCTATTAATAATTTGGACTTGAGTCCTGAAGAAGAATTGTGTTTATTTACGATAGGAACCCAATGCAACTCGTATTTCAGCATTCCCATAATGTATTCACAATTTAAGCCAATCTCCGTAACATGGTTGATTTAGTAAACCTGAAGAGTATGCACCTGAGTGAAAGACGTATATCTTTGTTTCTATTAATAATTTGGACTTGAGTCCTGAAGAAGAATTGTGTATATTTACGATAGGAACCCAATGAACTCGTATTTCAGCATGCCCATAATGTATTCAAAATTTAAGCCAATCTCCGTAACACGGTTCATTTAGTAAACCTGAAGAGTATGCACCTGAGTTAAAGACTTATATCTTTGTTTCTATTAATAATTTGGACTTGAGTCCTGAAGAAGAATTGTGTATATTTACGATAGGAACCCAACGCAACTCGTATTTCAACATGCCCATAATGTATTCAAAATTTAAGCCAATCTCCGTAACACGGTTCATTTAGTAAACCTCAAGAGTATGCACCTGAGTGAAATACGTATATCTTTGTTTCTATTAATAATTTGGACTTGAATCCTGAAGAAGAATTGTGTATATTTACGATAGGAACTCAACACAACTTGTATTTCAGCATTCCCATAATGTATTAACAATTTAAGGCAATCTCCGTAACACGGTTGATTTAGTAAACCTGAAGAGTATGCACCTGAGTGAAAGACTTATATCTTTGTTTCTATTAATAATTTGGACTTGAGTCCTGAAGAAGAATTGTGTATATTTACGATAGGAACCCAATGCAACTCGAATTTCAGCATGCCCATAATGTATTCAAAATTTAAGCCAATCTCCGTAACACGGTTCATTTAGTAAACCTGAAGAGTATGCACCTGAGTGAAAGACTTATATCTTTGTTTCTATTAATAATTTGGACTTGAGTCCTGAAGAAGAATTGTGTTTATTTACGATAGGAACCCAATGCAACTCGTATTTCAGCATTCCCATAATGTATTCACAATTTAAGCCAATCTCCGTAACATGGTTGATTTAGTAAACCTGAAGAGTATGCACCTGAGTGAAAGACGTATATCTTTGTTTCTATTAATAATTTGGACTTGAGTCCTGAAGAAGAATTGTGTATATTTATGATAGGAACCCAATGCAACTCGTATTTCAGCATGCCCATAATGTATTCAAAATTTAAGCCAATCTCCGTAACACGGTTCATTTAGTAAACCTAAAGAGTATGCACCTGAGTGAAAGACGTATATCTTTGTTTCTATTAATAATTTGGACTTGAGTCCTGAAGAAGAATTGTGTATATTTACGATAGGAACCCAACACAACTTGTATTTCAGCATGCCCAAAATGTATTCAAAATTTAAGCAAATCTCCGTAACACGGTTGATTTAGTAAACCTGAAGAGTATGCACCTGAGTGAAAGACTTATATCTTTGTTTCTATTAATAATTTGGACTTGAGTCCTGAAGAAGAATTGTGTATATTTACGATAGGAACCCAATGCAACTCGAATTTCAGCATGCCCATAATGTATTCAAAATTTAAGCCAATCTCCGTAACACGGTTCATTTAGTAAACCTGAAGAGTATGCACCTGAGTGAAAGACTTATATCTTTGTTTCTATTAATAATTTGGACTTGAGTCTTGAAGAAGAATTGTGTTTATTTACGATAGGAACCCAATGCAACTCGTATTTCAGCATTCCCATAATGTATTCACAATTTAAGCCAATCTCCGTAACATGGTTGATTTAGTAAACCTGAAGAGTATGCACCTGAGTGAAAGACGTATATCTTTGTTTCTATTAATAATTTGGACTTGAGTCCTGAAGAAGAATTGTGTATATTTACGATAGGAACCCAATGCAACTCGTATTTCAGCATGCCCATAATGTATTCAAAATTTAAGCCAATCTCCGTAACACGGTTCATTTAGTAAACCTAAAGAGTATGCACCTGAGTGAAAGACGTATATCTTTGTTTCTATTAATAATTTGGACTTGAGTCCTGAAGAAGAATTGTGTATATTTACGATAGGAACCCAACACAACTTGTATTTCAGCATGCCCATAATGTATTCACAATTTAAGCCAATCTCCGTAACATGGTTGATTTAGTAAACCTGAAGAGTATGCACCTGAGTGAAAGACGTATATCTTTGTTTCTATTAATAATTTGGACTTGAGTCCTGAAGAAGAATTGTGTATATTTACGATAGGAACCCAATGCAACTCGTATTTTAGCATGCCCATAATGTATTTACAATTTAAGCCAATCTCCGTAACACGGTTCATTTAGTAAACCTAAAGAGTATGCACCTGAGTGAAAGACGTATATCTTTGTTTCTATTAATAATTTGGACTTGAGTCCCGAAGAAGAATTGTGTATATTTACGATAGGAACCCAACGCAACTCGTATTTCAGCATGCCCATAATGTATTCACAATTTAAGGCAATCTCCGTAACACGGTTGATTTAGTAAACCTGAAGAGTATGCACCTGAGTGAAAGACGTATATCTTTGTTTCTATTAATAATTTGGAATTGAGTCCTGAAGAAGAATTGTGTATATTTATGATAGGAACCCAATGCAACTTGAATTTCAGCATGCCCATAATGTATTCAAAATTTAAGCCAATCTCCGTAACACGGTTGATTTAGTAAACCTGAAGAGTATGCACCTGAGTGAAAGACGTATATCTTTGTTTCTATTAATAATTTGGACTTGAGTCCTGAAGAATAATTGTGTATATTTACGATAGGAACCCAACGCAACTCGTATTTCAGCATTCCCATAATGTGTTCACAATTTAAGCCAATCTCCGTAACACGGTTGATTTAGTAAACCTGAAGAGTATGCACCTGAGTGAAAGACTTATATCTTTGTTTCTATTAATAATTTGGACTTGAGTCCTGAAGAAGAATTGTGTATATTTACAATAGGAACCCAACGCAACTCGTATTTCAACATGCCCATAATGTATTCAAAATTTAAGCCAATCTCCGTAACACGGTTCATTTAGTAAACCCCAAGAGTAAGCACCTGAGTGAAAGACGTATATCTTTGTTTCTATTAATAATTTGGACTTGAGTCCTGAAGATGAATTGTGTATATTTACGATAGGAACTCAACGCAACTTGTATTTCAGCATTCCCAAAATGTATTCACAATTTAAGGCAATCTCCGTAACACGGTTGATTTAGTAAACCTCAAGAGTATGCACCTGAGTGAAAGACTTATATCTTTGTTTCTATTAATAATTTGGACTTGAGTCCCGAAGAAGAATTGTGTATATTTACGATAGGAACCCAATGAAACTCGAATTTCAGCATGCCCATAATGTATTCAAAATTTAAGCCAATCTCCGTAACACGGTTGATTTAGTAAACCTGAAGAGTATGCACCTGAGTGAAAGACTTATATCTTTGTTTCTATTAATAATTTGGACTTGAGTCCTGAAGAAGAATTGTGTTTATTTACGATAGGAACCCAATGCAACTCGTATTTCAGCATTCCCATAATGTATTCACAATTTAAGCCAATCTCCGTAACATGGTTGATTTAGTAAACCTGAAGAGTATGCACCTGAGTGAAATACGTATATCTTTGTTTCTATTAATAATTTGGACTTGAGTCCTGAAGAAGAATTGTGTATATTTACAATAGGAACCCAATGCAACTCGTATTTCAGCATGCCCATAATGTATTCAAAATTTAAGCCAATCTCCGTAACACGGTTCATTTAGTAAACCTGAAGAGTATGCACCTGAGTGAAAGACGTATATCTTTGTTTCTATTAATAATTTGGACTTGAGTCCTGAAGAAGAATTTTGTATATTTACGATAGGAACCCAACGCAACTCGTATTTCAGCATTCCCATAATGTATTCACAATTTAAGGCAATCTCCGTAACACGGTTGATTTAGTAAACCTGAAGAGTATGCACCTGAGTGAAAGACGTATATCTTTGTTTCTATCAATAATTTGGACTTGAGTCCTGAAGAAAAATTGTGTATATTTACGATAGGAACCCAATGCCACTCTAATTTCAGCATGCCCATAATGTATTCAAAATTTAAGCCAATCTCCGTAACACGGTTGATTTAGTAAACCTGAAGAGTATGCACCTGAGTGAAAGACGTATATCTTTGTTTCTATTAATATTTTGGATTTGAGTCCTGAAGAATAATTGTGTATATTTACGATAGGAACCCAACGCAACTCGTATTTCAGCATTCCCATAATGTATTCACAATTTAAGCAAATCTCCGTAACACGGTTGATTTAGTAAACCTGAAGAGTATGCACCTGAGTGAAAGACTTATATCTTTGTTTCTATTAATAATTTGGACTTGAGTCATGAAGAAGAATTGTGTATATTTACGATAGGAACCCAACGCAACTCGTATTTCAACATGCCCATAATGTATTCAAAATTTAAGCCAATCTCCGTAACACGGTTCATTTAGTAAACCTCAAGAGTATGCACCTGAGTGAAAGACGTATATCTTTGTTTCTATTAATAATTTGGACTTGAGTCCTGAAGAAGAATTGTGTATATTTACGATAGGAACTCAACGCAACTTGTATTTCAGCATTCCCATAATGTATTCACAATTTAAGGCAATCTCCGTAACACGGTTGATTTAGTAAACCTGAAGAGTATGCACCTGAGTGAAAGACTTATATCTTTGTTTCTATTAATAATTTGGACTTGAGTCCTGAAGAAGAATTGTGTATATTTACGATAGGAACCCAATGCAACTCGAATTTCAGCATGCCCATAATGTATTCAAAATTTAAGCCAATCTCCGTAACACGGTTGATTTAGTAAACCTGAAGAGTATGCACCTGAGTGAAAGACGTATATCTTTGTTTCTATTAATAATTTGGACTTGAGTCCTGAAGAATAATTGTGTATATTTACGATAGGAACCCAACGCAACTCGTATTTCAGCATTCCCATAATGTATTCACAATTTAAGCCAATCTCCGTAACACGGTTGATTTAGTAAACCTGAAGAGTATGCACCTGAGTGAAAGACTTATATCTTTGTTTCTATTAATAATTTGGACTTGAGTCCTGAAGAAGAATTGTGTATATTTACAATAGGAACCCAACGCAACTCGTATTTCAACATGCCCATAATGTATTCAAAATTTAAGCCAATCTCCGTAACACGGTTCATTTAGTAAACCCCAAGAGTAAGCACCTGAGTGAAAGACGTATATCTTTGTTTCTATTAATAATTTGGACTTGAGTCCTGAAGATGAATTGTGTATATTTACGATAGGAACTCAACGCAACTTGTATTTCAGCATTCCCAAAATGTATTCACAATTTAAGGCAATCTCCGTAACACGGTTGATTTAGTAAACCTCAAGAGTATGCACCTGAGTGAAAGACTTATATCTTTGTTTCTATTAATAATTTGGACTTGAGTCCCGAAGAAGAATTGTGTATATTTACGATAGGAACCCAATGAAACTCGAATTTCAGCATGCCCATAATGTATTCAAAATTTAAGCCAATCTCCGTAACACGGTTGATTTAGTAAACCTGAAGAGTATGCACCTGAGTGAAAGACTTATATCTTTGTTTCTATTAATAATTTGGACTTGAGTCCTGAAGAAGAATTGTGTTTATTTACGATAGGAACCCAATGCAACTCGTATTTCAGCATTCCCATAATGTATTCACAATTTAAGCCAATCTCCGTAACATGGTTGATTTAGTAAACCTGAAGAGTATGCACCTGAGTGAAATACGTATATCTTTGTTTCTATTAATAATTTGGACTTGAGTCCTCAAGAAGAATTGTGTATATTTACAATAGGAACCCAATGCAACTCGTATTTCAGCATGCCCATAATGTATTCAAAATTTAAGCCAATCTCCGTAACACGGTTCATTTAGTAAACCTGAAGAGTATGCACCTGAGTGAAAGACGTATATCTTTGTTTCTATTAATAATTTGGACTTGAGTCCTGAAGAAGAATTTTGTATATTTACGATAGGAACCCAACGCAACTCGTATTTCAGCATTCCCATAATGTATTCACAATTTAAGGCAATCTCCGTAACACGGTTGATTTAGTAAACCTGAAGAGTATGCACCTGAGTGAAAGACGTATATCTTTGTTTCTATCAATAATTTGGACTTGAGTCCTGAAGAAAAATTGTGTATATTTACGATAGGAACCCAATGCCACTCTAATTTCAGCATGCCCATAATGTATTCAAAATTTAAGCCAATCTCCGTAACACGGTTGATTTAGTAAACCTGAAGAGTATGCACCTGAGTGAAAGACGTATATCTTTGTTTCTATTAATATTTTGGATTTGAGTCCTGAAGAATAATTGTGTATATTTACGATAGGAACCCAACGCAACTCGTATTTCAGCATTCCCATAATGTATTCACAATTGAAGCCAATCTCCGTAACACGGTTGATTTAGTAAACCTGAAGAGTATGCACCTGAGTGAAAGACTTATATCTTTGTTTCTATTAATAATTTGGACTTGAGTCATGAAGAAGAATTGTGTATATTTACGATAGGAACCCAACGCAACTCGTATTTCAACATGCCCATAATGTATTCAAAATTTAAGCCAATCTCCGTAACACGGTTCATTTAGTAAACCTCAAGAGTATGCACCTGAGTGAAAGACGTATATCTTTGTTTCTATTAATAATTTGGACTTGAGTCCTGAAGAAGAATTGTGTATATTTACGATAGGAACTCAACGCAACTTGTATTTCAGCATTCCCATAATGTATTCACAATTTAAGGCAATCTCCGTAACACGGTTGATTTAGTAAACCTGAAGAGTATGCACCTGAGTGAAAGACTTATATCTTTGTTTCTATTAATAATTTGGACTTGAGTCCTGAAGAAGAATTGTGTATATTTACGATAGGAACCCAATGCAACTCGAATTTCAGCATGCCCATAATGTATTCAAAATTTAAGCCAATCTCCGTAACACGGTTGATTTAGTAAACCTGAAGAGTATGCACCTGAGTGAAAGACGTATATCTTTGTTTCTATTAATAATTTGGACTTGAGTCCTGAAGAAGAATTGTGTTTATTTACGATAGGAAACCAATGCAACTCGTATTTCAGCATTCCCATAATGTATTTACAATTTAAGCCAATCTCCGTAACATGGTTGATTTAGTAAACCTGAAGAGTATGCACCTGAGTGAAAGACGTATATCTTTGTTTCTATTAATAATTTGGACTTGAGTCCCGAAGAAGAATTTTGTATATTTACGATAGGAACCCAACGCAACTCGTATTTCAGCATTCCCATAATGTATTCACAATTTAAGGCAATCTCCGTAACACGGTTGATTTAGTAAACCTGAAGAGTATGCACCTGAGTGAAAGACGTATATCTTTGTTTCTATTAATAATTTGGACTTGAGTCCTGAAGAAGAATTGTGTATATTTACGATAGGAACCCAATGCAACTCGAATTTCAGCATGCCCATAATATATTCAAAATTTAAGCCAATCTCCGTAACACGGTTGATTTAGTAAACCTGAAGAGTATGCACCTGAGTGAAAGACGTATATCTTTGTTTCTATTAATAATTTGGACATGAGTCCTGAAGAAGAATTGTGTTTATTTACGACAGGAAACCAATGCAACTCGTATTTCAGCATTCCCATAATGTACTCACAATTTAAGCCAATCTCCGTAACATGGTTGATTTAGTAAACCTGAAGAATATGCACCTGAGTGAAAGACGTATATCTTTGTTTCTATTAATAATTTGGACTTGAGTCCCGAAGAAGAATTTTGTATATTTACGATAGGGAACCAACGCAACTCGTATTTCAGCATTCCCATAATGTATTCACAATTTAAGGCAATCTCCGTAACACGGTTGATTTAGTAAACCTGAAGAGTATGCACCTTATTGAAAGACGTATATCTTTGTTTCTATTAATAATTTGGACTTGAGTCCTGAAGAAGAATTGTGTATATTTACGATAGGAACCCAATGCAACTCGTATTTCAGCATTCCCATAATGTATTCACAATTTAAGCCAATCTCCGTAACACGGTTGATTTAGTAAACCTGAAGAGTATGCACCTGAGTGAAAGACTTATATCTTTGTTTCTATTAATAATTTGGACTTGAGTCCTGAAGAAGAATTGTGTATATTTACGATAGGAACCCAACGCAACTCGTATTTCAATATGCCCATAATGTATTCAAAATTTAAGCCAATCTCCGTAACACGGTTCATTTAGTAAACCCCAAGAGTAAGCACCTGAGTGAAAGACGTATATCTTTGTTTCTATTAATAATTTGGACTTGAGTCCTGAAGATGAATTGTGTATATTTACGATAGGAACTCAACGCAACTTGTATTTCAGCATTCCCATAATGTATTCACAATTTAAGGCAATCTCCGTAACACGGTTGATTTAGTAAACCTCAAGAGTATGCACCTGAGTTAAAGACTTATATCTTTGTTTCTATTAATAATTTGGCCTTGAGACCCGAAGAAGAATTGTGTATATTTACGATAGGAACCCAATGAAACTCGAATTTCAGCATGCCCATAATGTATTCAAAATTTAAGCCAATCTTCGTAACACGGTTGATTTAGTAAACCTGAAGAGTATGCACCTGAGTGAAAGACGTATATCTTTGTTTCTATTAATAATTTGGACTTGAGTCCTGAAGAAGAATTGTGTTTATTTACGATAGGAACCCAATGCAACTCGTATTTCAGCATTCCCATAATGTATTCACAATTTAAGCCAATCTCCGTAACATGGTTGATTTAGTAAACCTGAAGAGTATGCACCTGAGTGAAATACGTATATCTTTGTTTCTATTAATAATTTGGAATTGAGCCCTGAAGAAGAATTGTGTATATTTACAATAGGAACCCAATGCAACTCGTATTTCAGCATGCCCATAATGTATTAAAAATTTAAGCCAATCTCCGTAACACGGTTCATTTAGTAAACCTGAAGAGTATGCACCTGAGTGAAAGACGTATATCTTTGTTTCTATTAATAATTTGGACTTGAGTCCTGAAGAAAAATTGTGTATATTTACGATAGGAACCCAATGCAACTCGAATTTCAGCATGCCCATAATGTATTCAAAATTTAAGCCAATCTCCGTAACACGGTTGATTTAGTAAACCTGAAGAGTATGCACCTGAGTGAAAGACGTATATCTTTGTTTCTATCAATAATTTGGACTTGAGTCCTGAAGAAAAATTGTGTATATTTACGATAGGAACCCAATGCAACTCGAATTTCAGCATGCCCATAATGTATTCAAAATTTAAGCCAATCTCCGTAACACGGTTGATTTAGTAAACCTGAAGAGTATGCACCTGAGTGAAAGACGTATATCTTTGTTTCTATTAATAATTTGGACTTGAGTCCTGAAGAAGAATTGTGTATATTTACGATAGGAACCCAATGCAACTCGAATTTCAGCATGCCCATAATATATTCAAAATATAAGCCAATCTCCGTAACACGGTTGATTTAGTAAACCTGAAGAGTATGCACCTGAGTGAAAGACGTATATCTTTGTTTCTATTAATAATTTGGACATGAGTCCTGAAGAAGAATTGTGTTTATTTACGACAGGAAACCAATGTAACTCGTATTTCAGCATTCCCATAATGTACTCACAATTTAAGCCAATCTCCGTAACATGGTTGATTTAGTAAACCTGAAGAATATGCACCTGAGTGAAAGACGTATATCTTTGTTTCTATTAATAATTTAGACTTGAGTCCCGAAGAAGAATTTTGTATATTTACGATAGGGAACCAACGCAACTCGTATTTCAGCATTCCCATAATGTATTCACAATTTAAGGCAATCTCCGTAACACGGTTGATTTAGTAAACCTGAAGAGTATGCACCTTATTGAAAGACGTATATCTTTGTTTCTATTAATAATTTGGACTTGAGTCCTGAAGAAGAATTGTGTATATTTACGATAGGAACCCAATGCAACTCGTATTTCAGCATTCCCATAATGTATTCACAATTTAAGCCAATCTCCGTAACACGGTTGATTTAGTGAACCTGAAGAGTATGCACCTGAGTGAAAGACTTATATCTTTGTTTCTATTAATAATTTGGACTTGAGTCCTGAAGAAGAATTGTGTATATTTACGATAGGAACCCAACGCAACTCGTATTTCAATATGCCCATAATGTATTCAAAATTTAAGCCAATCTCCGTAACACGGTTCATTTAGTAAACCCCAAGAGTAAGCACCTGAGTGAAAGACGTATATCTTTGTTTCTATTAATAATTTGGACTTGAGTCCTGAAGATGAATTGTGTATATTTACGATAGGAACTCAACGCAACTTGTATTTCAGCATTCCCATAATGTATTCACAATTTAAGGCAATCTCCGTAACACGGTTGATTTAGTAAACCTCAAGAGTATGCACCTGAGTTAAAGACTTATATCTTTGTTTCTATTAATAATTTGGACTTGAGACCCGAAGAAGAATTGTGTATATTTACGATAGGAACCCAATGAAACTCGAATTTCAGCATGCCCATAATGTATTCAAAATTTAAGCCAATCTTCGTAACACGGTTGATTTAGTAAACCTGAAGAGTATGCACCTGAGTGAAAGACGTATATCTTTGTTTCTATTAATAATTTGGACTTGAGTCCTGAAGAAGAATTGTGTTTATTTACGATAGGAACCCAATGCAACTCGTATTTCAGCATTCCCATAATGTATTCACAATTTAAGCCAATCTCCGTAACATGGTTGATTTAGTAAACCTGAAGAGTATGCACCTGAGTGAAATACGTATATCTTTGTTTCTATTAATAATTTGGAATTGAGCCCTGAAGAAGAATTGTGTATATTTACAATAGGAACCCAATGCAACTCGTATTTCAGCATGCCCATAATGTATTAAAAATTTAAGCCAATCTCCGTAACACGGTTCATTTAGTAAACCTGAAGAGTATGCACCTGAGTGAAAGACGTATATCTTTGTTTCTATTAATAATTTGGACTTGAGTCCTGAAGAAAAATTGTGTATATTTACGATAGGAACCCAATGCAACTCGAATTTCAGCATGCCCATAATGTATTCAAAATTTAAGCCAATCTCCGTAACACGGTTGATTTAGTAAACCTGAAGAGTATGCACCTGAGTGAAAGACGTATATCTTTGTTTCTATCAATAATTTGGACTTGAGTCCTGAAGAAAAATTGTGTATATTTACGATAGGAACCCAATGCAACTCGAATTTCAGCATGCCCATAATGTATTCAAAATTTAAGCCAATCTCCGTAACACGGTTGATTTAGTAAACCTGAAGAGTATGCACCTGAGTGAAAGACGTATATCTTTGTTTCTATTAATATTTTGGATTTGAGTCCTGAAGAATAATTGTGTATATTTACGATAGGAACCCAACGCAACTCGTATTTCAGCATTCCCATAATGTATTCACAATTTAAGCCAATCTCCGTAACACGGTTGATTTAGTAAACCTGAAGTGTATGCACCTGAGTTAAAGACTTATATCTTTGTTTCTATTAATAATTTGGACTTGAGTCCTGTAGAAGAATTGTGTATATTTATGATAGGAACCCAATGCAACTCGAATTTCAGCATGCCCATAATGTATTCAAAATTTAAGCCAATCTCCGTAACACGGTTGATTTAGTAAACCTGAAGAGTATGCACCTGAGTGAAAGACGTATATCTTTGTTTCTATTAATAATTTGGACTTGAGCCCTGAAGAATAATTGTGTATATTTAAGATAGGAACCCAACGCAACTCGTATTTCAGCATTCCCATAATGTATTCACAATTTAAGCCAATCTCCGTAACACTGTTGATTTAGTAAACCTGAAGAGTATGCACCTGAGTGAAAGACTTATATCTTTGTTTCTATTAATAATTTAGACTTGAGTCCTGAAGAAGAATTGTGTATATTTACGATAGGAACCCAACGCAACTCGTATTTCAACATGCCCATAATGTATTCAAAATTTAAGCCAATCTCCGTAACACGGTTCATTTAGTAAACCTGAAGAGTATGCACCTGAGTGAAAGACGTATATCTTTGTTTCTATTAATAATTTGGACTTGAGTCCTGAAGAATAATTGTGTATATTTACGATAGGAACCCAACGCAACTCGTATTTCAGCATTCCCATAATGTATTCACAATTTAAGCCAATCTCCGTAACACGGTTGATTTAGTAAACCTGAAGAGTATGCACCTGAGTGAAAGACTTATATCTTTGTTTCTATTAATAATTTGGACTTGAGTCCTGAAGAAGAATTGTGTATATTTAAGATAGGAACCCAACGCAACTCGTATTTCAACATGCCCATAATGTATTCAAAATTTAAGCCAATCTCCGTAACACGGTTCATTTAGTAAACCTCAAAAGTATGCACCTGAGTGAAAGACGTATATCTTTGTTTCTATTAATAATTTGGACTTGATTCCTGAAGAAGAATTGTGTATATTTACGATAGGAACTCAATGCAACTTGTATTTCAGCATTCCCATAATGTATTCACAATTTAAGGCAATCTCCGTAACACGGTTGATTTAGTAAACCTGAAGAGTATGCACCTGAGTGAAAGACATATATCTTTGTTTCTATTAATAATTTGGACTTGAGTCCTGAAGAAGAATTGTGTATATTTACGATAGGAACCCAACGCAACTTGTATTTCAGCATGCCCATAATGTATTCAAAATTTAAGCCAATCTCCGTAACACGGTTGATTTAGTAAACCTCAAGAGTATGCACCTGAGTGAAAGACGTATATCTTTGTTTCTATTAATAATTTGGACTTGAGTCCTGAAGAAGAATTGTGTATATTTACGATAGGAACTCAACGCAACTCGTATTTCAGCATTCCCATAATGTATTCACAGTTTAAGCCAATCTCCGTAACACGGTTGATTTAGTAAACCTGAAGAGTATGCACCTGAGTTAAAGACTTATATCTTTGTTTCTATTAATAATTTGGACTTGAGTCCTGAAGAAGAATTGTGTAAATTTAGGATAGGAACCCAATGCAACTCGAATTTCAGCATGCCCATAATGTATTCAAAATTTAAGCCAATCTCCGTAACACGGTTGATTTAGTAAATCTGAAGAGTATGCACCTGAGTGAAAGCCGTATATCTTTGTTTCTATTAATATTCGGACTTGAGTCCTGAAGAATAATTGTGTATATTTACGATAGGAACCCAACACAACTCGTATTTCAGCATTCCCATAATGTATTCACAATTTAAGCCAATCTCCGTAACACGGTTGATTTAGTAAACCTGAAGAGTATGCACCTGAGTGAAAGACTTATATCTTTGTTTCTATTAATAATTTGGACTTGAGTCCTGAAGAAGAATTGTGTATATTTACGATAGGAACCCAACGCAACTCGTATTTCAACATGCCCATAATGTATTCAAAATTTAAGCCAATCTCCGTAACACGGTTCATTTAGTAAACCTGAAGAGTATGCACCTGAGTGAAAGACGTATATCTTTGTTTCTATTAATAATTTGGACTTGAGTCCTGAAGAAGAATTGTGTATATTTACGATAGGAACCCAACGCAACTTGTATTTCAGCATTCCCATAATGTATTCACAATTTAAGGCAATCTCCGTAACACGGTTGATTTAGTAAACCTGAAGAGTATGCACCTGAGTGAAAGACATATATCTTTGTTTCTATTAATAATTTGGACTTGAGTCCTGAAGAAGAATTGTGTATATTTACGATAGGAACCCAACGCAACTTGTATTTCAGCATGCCCATAATGTATTCAAAATTTAAGCCAATCTCCGTAACACGGTTGATTTAGTGATCCTCAAGAGTATGCACCTGAGTGAAAGACGTATATCTTTGTTTCTATTAATAATTTGGACTTGAGTCCTGAAGAAGTATTGTGTATATTTACGATAGGAACCCAACGCAACTCGTATTTCAGCATTCCCATAATGTATTCACAATTTAAGCCAATCTCCGTAACACGGTTGATTTAGTAAACCTGAAGAGTATGCACCTGAGTTAAAGACTTATATCTTTGTTTCTATTAATAATTTGGACTTGAGTCCTGAAGAAGAATTGTGTATATTTATGATAGGAACCCAATGCAACTCGAATTTCAGCATGCCCATAATGTATTCAAAATTTAAGCCAATCTCCGTAACACGGTTGATTTAGTAAACCTGAAGAGTATGCACCTGAGTGAAAGACGTATATCTTTGTTTCTATTAATAATTTGGACTTGAGTCCTGAAGAATAATTGTGTATATTTACGATAGGAACCCAACGCAACTCGTATTTAAGCATTCCCATAATGTATTCACAATTTAAGCCAAACTCCGTAACACGGTTGATTTAGTAAACCTGAAGAGTATGCACCTGAGTGAAAGACTTATATCTTTGTTTCTATGAATAATTTGGACTTGAGTCCTGAAGAAGAAATGTGTATATTTACGATAGGAACCCAATGCAACTCGAATTTCAGCATGCCCATAATGTATTCGAAATTTAAGCCAATCTCCGTAACACAGTAGATTTAGTAAACCTGAAGAGTATGCACCTGAGTGAAAGACTTATATCTTTGTTTCTATGAATAATTTGGACTTGAGTCCTGAAGAAGAAATGTGTATATTTACGATAGGAACCCAATGCAACTCGAATTTCAGCATGCCCATAATGTATTCGAAATTTAAGCCAATCTCCGTAACATGGTTGATTTAGTAAACCTGAAGAGTATACACCTGAGTGAAAGACGTATATCTTTGTTTCTATTAATAATTTGGACTTGAGTCCTGAAGAATAATTGTGTATATTTACGATAGGAACCCAACGCAACTCGTATTTCAGCATTCCCATAATGTATTCACAATTTAAGCCAATCTCCGTAACACGGTTGATTTAGTAAACCTGAAGAGTATGCACCTGAGTGAAAAACATATATCTTTGTTTCTATTAATAATTTGGACTTGAGTCCTGAAGAAGAATTGTGTATATTTACGATAGGAACCCAACACAACTCGTATTTCAGCATTCCCATAATGTATTCACAATTTAAGCCAATCTCCGTAACACGGTTGATTTAGTAAACCTGAAGTGTATGCACCTGAGTTAAGGACTTATATCTTTGTTTCTATTAATAATTTGGACTTGAGTCCTGTAGAAGAATTGTGTATATTTATGATAGGAACCCAATGCAACTCGAATTTCAGCATGCCCATAATGTATTCAAAATTTAAGCCAATCTCCGTAACACGGTTGATTTAGTAAACCTGAAGAGTATGCACCTGAGTGAAAGACGTATATCTTTGTTTCTATTAATAATTTGGACTTGAGTCCTGAAGAATAATTGTGTATATTTAAGATAGGAACCCAACGCAACTCGTATTTCAGCATTCCCATAATGTATTCACAATTTAAGCCAATCTCCGTAACACTGTTGATTTAGTAAACCTGAAGAGTATGCACCTGAGTGAAAGACTTATATCTTTGTTTCTATTAATAATTTGGACTTGAGTCCTGAAGAAGAATTGTGTATATTTAAGATAGGAACCCAACGCAACTCGTATTTCAACATGCCCATAATGTATTCAAAATTTAAGCCAATCTCCGTAACACGGTTCATTTAGTAAACCTCAAGAGTATGCACCTGAGTGAAAGACGTATATCTTTGTTTCTATTAATAATTTGGACTTGATTCCTGAAGAAGAATTGTGTATATTTACGATAGGAACTCAACGCAACTTGTATTTCAGCATTCCCATAATGTATTCACAATTTAAGGCAATCTCCGTAACACGGTTGATTTAGTAAACCTGAAGAGTATGCACCTGAGTGAAAGACATATATCTTTGTTTCTATTAATAATTTGGACTTGAGTCCTGAAGAAGAATTGTGTATATTTACGATAGGAACCCAACGCAACTTGTATTTCAGCATGCCCATAATGTATTCAAAATTTAAGCCAATCTCCGTAACACGGTTGATTTAGTAAACCTCAAGAGTATGCACCTGAGTGAAAGACGTATATCTTTGTTTCTATTAATAATTTGGACTTGAGTCCTGAAGAAGAATTGTGTATATTTACGATCGGAACTCAACGCAACTCGTATTTCAGCATTCCCATAATGTATTCACAGTTTAAGCCAATCTCCGTAACACGGTTGATTTAGTAAACCTGAAGAGTATGCACCTGAGTTAAAGACTTATATCTTTGTTTCTATTAATAATTTGGACTTGAGTCCTGAAGAAGAATTGTGTAAATTTACGATAGGAACCCAATGCAACTCGAATTTCAGCATGCCCATAATGTATTCAAAATTTAAGCCAATCTCCGTAACACGGTTGATTTAGTAAATCTGAAGAGTATGCACCTGAGTGAAAGCCGTATATCTTTGTTTCTATTAATATTCGGACTTGAGTTCTGAAGAATAATTGTGTATATTTACGATAGGAACCCAACACAACTCGTATTTCAGCATTCCCATAATGTATTCACAATTTAAGCCAATCTCCGTAACACGGTTGATTTAGTAAACCTGAAGAGTATGCACCTGAGTGAAAGACTTATATCTTTGTTTCTATTAATAATTTGGACTTGAGTCCTGAAGAAGAATTGTGTATATTTACGATAGGAACCCAACGCAACTCGTATTTCAACATGCCCATAATGTATTCAAAATTTAAGCCAATCTCCGTAACACGGTTCATTTAGTAAACCTGAAGAGTATGCACCTGAGTGAAAGACGTATATCTTTGTTTCTATTAATAATTTGGACTTGAGTCCTGAAGAAGAATTGTGTATATTTACGATAGGAACCCAACGCAACTTGTATTTCAGCATTCCCATAATGTATTCACAATTTAAGGCAATCTCCGTAACACGGTTGATTTAGTAAACCTGAAGAGTATGCACCTGAGTGAAAGACATATATCTTTGTTTCTATTAATAATTTGGACTTGAGTCCTGAAGAAGAATTGTGTATATTTACGATAGGAACCCAACGCAACTTGTATTTCAGCATGCCCATAATGTATTCAAAATTTAAGCCAATCTCCGTAACACGGTTGATTTAGTGATCCTCAAGAGTATGCACCTGAGTGAAAGACGTATATCTTTGTTTCTATTAATAATTTGGACTTGAGTCCTGAAGAAGAATTGTGTATATTTACGATAGGAACCCAACGCAACTCGTATTTCAGCATTCCCATAATGTATTCACAATTTAAGCCAATCTCCGTAACACGGTTGATTTAGTAAACCTGAAGAGTATGCACCTGAGTTAAAGACTTATATCTTTGTTTCTATTAATAATTTGGACTTGAGTCCTGAAGAAGAATTGTGTATATTTATGATAGGAACCCAATGCAACTCGAATTTCAGCATGCCCATAATGTATTCAAAATTTAAGCCAATCTCCGTAACACGGTTGATTTAGTAAACCTGAAGAGTATGCACCTGAGTGAAAGACGTATATCTTTGTTTCTATTAATAATTTGGACTTGAGTCCTGAAGAATAATTGTGTATATTTACGATAGGAACCCAACGCAACTTGTATTTCAGCATTCCCATAATGTATTCACAATTTAAGCCAATCTCCGTAACACGGTTGATTTAGTAAACCTGAAGAGTATGCACCTGAGTGAAAGACTTATATCTTTGTTTCTATTAATAATTTGGACTTGAGTCCTGAAGAAGAATTGTGTATATTTACGATAGGAACCCAACGCAACTCGTATTTCTACATGCCCATAATGTATTCAAAATTTAAGCCAATCTCCGTAACACGGTTCATTTAGTAAACCTGAAGAGTATGCACCTGAGTGAAAGACGTATATCTTTGTTTCTATTAATAATTTGGACTTGAGTCCTGAAGAAGAATTGTGTATATTTACGATAGGAACCCAACGCAACTTGTATTTCAGCATTCCCATAATGTATTCAGAATTTAAGGCAATCTCCGAACACGGTCTATTTAGTAAACCTGAAGAGTATGCACCTGAGTGAAAGACATATATCTTTGTTTCTATTAATAATTTGGACTTGAGTCCTGAAGAAGAATTGTGTATATTTACGATAGGAACCCAACGCAACTCGTATTTCAGCATTCCCATAATGTATTCACAATTTAAGCCAATCTCCGTAACACGGTTGATTTAGTAAACCTGAAGAGTATGCACCTGAGTTAAAGACTTATATCTTTGTTTCTATTAATAATTTGGACTTGAGTCCTGAAGAAGAATTGTGTATATTTATGATAGGAACCCAATGCAACTCGAATTTCAGCATGCCCATAATGTATTCAAAATTTAAGCCAATCTCCGTAACACGGTTGATTTAGTAAACCTGAAGAGTATGCACCTGAGTGAAAGACGTATATCTTTGTTTCTATTAATAATTTGGACTTGAGTCCTGAAGAATAATTGTGTATATTTACGATAGGAACCCAACGCAACTCGTATTTCAGCATTCCCATAATGTATTCACAATTTAAGCCAATCTCCGTAACACGGTTGATTTAGTAAACCTGAAGAGTATGCACCTGTGTTAAAGACTTATATCTTTGTTTCTATTAATAATTTGGACTTGAGTCCTGAAGAAGAATTGTGTATATTTATGATAGGAACCCAATGCAACTCGAATTTCAGCATGCCCATAATGTATTCAAAATTTAAGCCAATCTCCGTAACACAGTTGATTTAGTAAACCTGAAGAGTATGCACCTGAGTGAAAGACTTATATCTTTGTTTCTATGAATAATTTGGACTTGAGTCCTGAAGAAAAAATGTGTATATTTACGATAGGAACCCAATGCAACTCGAATTTCAGCATGCCCATAATGTATTCGAAATTTAAGCCAATCTCCGTAACACGGTTGATTTAGTAAACCTGAAGAGTATGCACCTGAGTGAAAGACGTATATCTTTGTTTCTATTAATAATTTGGATTTGAGTCCTGAAGAATAATTGTGTATATTTACGATAGGAACCCAACGCAACTCGTATTTCAGCATTCCCATAATGTATTCACAATTTAAGCCAAACTCCGTAACACGGTTGATTTAGTTAACCTGAAGAGTATGCACCTGAGTGAAAGACTTATATCTTTGTTTCTATTAATAATTTGGACTTGATTCCTGAAGAAGAATTTTGTATATTTACGATAGGAACCCAACGCAACTCGTATTTCAAAATGCCCATAATGTATTCAAAATTTAAGCCAATCTCCGTAACACGGTTCATTTAGTAAACCTCAAGAGTATGCACCTGAGTGAAAGACGTATATCTTTGTTTCTATTAATAATTTGGACTTGAGTCCTAAAGAAGAATTGTGTATATTTACGATAGGAACCCAACGCAACTTGTATTTCAGCATTCCCATAATGTATTCAGAATTTAAGGCAATCTCCGTAACACGGTTGATTTAGTAAATCTGAAGAGTATGCACCTGAGTGAAAAACATATATCTTTGTTTCTATTAATAATTTGGACTTGAGTCCTGAAGAAGAATTGTGTATATTTACGATAGGAACCCAACGCAACTTGTATTTCAGCATGCCCATAATGTATTCAAAATTTAAGCCAATCTCCGTAACACGGTTGATTTAGTAATCCTCAAGAGTATGCACCTGAGTGAAAGACGTATATCTTTGTTTCTATTAATAATTTGGACTTGAGTCCTGAAGAAGAATTGTGTATATTTACGATAGGAACCCAACGCAACTCGTATTTCAGCATTCCCATAATGTATTCACAATTTAAGCCAATCTCCGTAACACGGTTGATTTAGTAAACATGAAGAGTATGCACCTGAGTTAAAGACTTATATCTTTGTTTCTATTAATAATTTGGACTTGAGTCGTGAAGAAGAATTGTGTATATTTATGATAGGAACCCAATGCAACTCGAATTTCAGCATGCCCATAATGTATTCAAAATTTAAGCCAATCTCCGTAACACGGTTGATTTAGTAAACCTGAAGAGTATGCACCTGAGTGAAAGACGTATATCTTTGTTTCTATTAATAATTTGGACTTGAGTCCTGAAGAATAATTGTGTATATTTACGATAGGAACCCAACGCAACTCATATTTCAGCATTCCCATAATGTATTCACAATTTAAGCCAATCTCCGTAACACTGTTGATTTAGTAAACCTGAAGAGTATGCACCTGAGTGAAAGACTTATATCTTTGTTTCTATTAATAATTTGGACTTGAGTCCTGAAGAAGAATTGTGTATATTTACGATAGGAACCCAACGCAACTCGTATTTCAACATGCCCATAATGTATTCAAAATTTAAGCCAATCTCCGTAACACGGTTCATTTAGTAAACCTGAAGAGTATGCACCTGAGTGAAAGACGTATATCTTTGTTTCTATTAAGAATTTGGACTTGAGTCCTGAAGAAGAATTGTGTATATTTACGATAGGAACCCAACGCAACTTGTATTTCAGCATTCCCATAATGTATTCACAATTTAAGGCAATCTCCGTAACACGGTTGATTTAGTAAACCTGAAGAGTATGCACCCGAGTGAAAGACATATATCTTTGTTTCTATTAATAATTTGGACTTGAGTCCTGAAGAAGAATTGTGTATATTTACGATAGGAACCCAACGCAACTTGTATTTCAGCATGCCCATAATGTATTCAAAATTTAAGCCAATCTCCGTAACACGGTTGATTTAGTAATCCTCAAGAGTATGCACCTGAGTGAAAGACGTATATCTTTGTTTCTATTAATAATTTGGACTTGAGTCCTGAAGAAGAATTGTGTATATTTACGATAGGAACCCAACGCAACTCGTATTTCAGCATTCCCATAATGTATTCACAATTTAAGCCAATCTCCGTAGCACGGTTGATTTAGTAAACCTAAAGAGTATACACCTGAGTTAAAGACTTATATCTTTGTTTCTATTAATAATTTGGACTTTAGTCCTGAAGAAGAACTGTGTATAATTACGATAGGAACCCAATGCAACTCGAATTTCAGCATGCCCATAATGTATTCAAAATTTAAGCCAATCTCCGTAACACGGTTGATTTAGTAAACCTGAAGAGTATGCACCTGAGTGAAAGACGTATATCTTTGTTTCTATTAATAATTTGGACTTGAGTCCTAAAGAATAATTGTGTATATTTACGATAGGAACCCAACGCAACTCGTATTTCAGCATTCCCATAATGTATTCACAATTTAAGCCAATCTCCGTAACACAGTTGATTTAGTAAACCTAAAGAGTATGCACCTGAGTGAAAGACTTATATCTTTGTTTCTATTAATAATTTGGACTTGAGTTCTGAAGAAGAAATGTGTATATTTACGATAGGAACCCAATGCAACTCGAATTTCAGCATGCCCATAATGTATTCGAAATTTAAGCCAATCTCCGTAACACGGTTGATTTAGTAAACCTGAAGAGTATGCACCTGAGTGAAAGACGTATATCTTTGTTTCTATTAATAATTTGGACTTGAGTCCTGAAGAATAATTGTCTATATTTACGATAGGAACCCAACACAACTCGTATTTCAGCATTCCCATAATGTATTCACAATTTAAGCCAATCTCCGTAACACGGTTGATTTAGTAAACCTGAAGAGTATGCACCTGAGTGAAAGACTTATATCTTTGTTTCTATTAATAATTTGGACGTGAGTCCTGAAGAAGAATTGTGTATATTTACGATAGGAACCCAACGCAACTCGTATTTCAACATGCCCATAATGTATTCAAAATTTAAGCCAATCTCCGTAACACGGTTCATTTAGTAAACCTGAAGAGTATGCACCTGAGTGAAAGACGTATATCTTTGTTTCTATTAATAATTTGGACTTGAGTCCTGAAGAAGAATTGTGTATATTTACGATAGGAACCCACGCAACTTGTATTTCAGCATTCCCATAATGTATTCACAATTTAAGGCAATCTCCGTAACACGGTTGATTTAGTAAACCTGAAGAGTATGCACCTGAGTGAAAGACATATATCTTTGTTTCTATTAATAATTTGGACTTGAGTCCTGAAGAAGAATTGTGTATATTTACGATAGGAACCTAACGCAACTTGTATTTCACCATGCCCATAATGTATTCAAAATTTAAGCCAATCTCCGTAACACGGTTGATTTAGTAAACCTGAAGAGTATGCACCTGAGTGAAAGACTTATATCTTTGTTTCTATTAATAATTTATACTTGAGTCCTGAAGAAGAATTGTGTATATTTACGATAGGAACCCAACGCAACTCGTATTTCAACATGCCCATAATGTATTCAAAATTTAAGTCAATCTCCGTAACACGGTTCATTTAGTAAACCTGAAGAGTATGCACCTGAGTGAAAGACGTATATCTTTGTTTCTATTAATAATTTGGACTTGAGTCCTGAAGAAGAATTGTGTATATTTACGATAGGAACCCAACGCAACTTGTATTTCAGCATTCCCATAATGTATTCGAAATTAATGGCAATCTCCGTAACACGGTTGATTTAGTAAACCTTAAGAGTATACACCTGAGTGAAAGACGTATATCTCTGTTTCTATTAATAATTTGGACTTGAGTCCTGAAAAATAATTGTGTATATTTACGATAGGAACCCAACGCAACTCGTATTTCAGCTTTCCCATAATGTATTCACAATTTAAGCCAATCTCCGTAACACGGTTGATTTAGTAAACCTGAAGAGTATGCACCTGAGTTAAAGACTTATATCTTTGTTTCTATTAATAATTTGGACTTGAGTCCTGAAGAAGAATTGTGTATATTTACGATAGGAACCCAATGCAACTCGAATTTCAGCATGCCCGTAATGTATTCGAAATTTAAGCCAATCTCCGTAACACGGTTGATTTAGTAAACCTGAAGAGTATGCACCTGAGTGAAAGACGTATCTCTTTGTTTCTATTAATAATTTGGACTTGAGTCCTGAAGAAGAATTGTGTTTATTTACGATAGGAACCCAATGCAACTCGTATTTCAGCATTCCCATAATGTATTCACAATTTAAGCCAATCTCCGTAACATGGTTGATTTAGTAAACCTGAAGAGTATGCACCTGAGTGAAAGACGTATATCTTTGTTTCTATTAATAATTTGGACTTGAGTCCTGAAGAAGAATTGTGTATATTTACGATATGAACCCAACGCAACTCGTATTTCAGCATGCCCATAATGTATTCAAAATTTAAGCCAATCTCCGTAACACGGTTCATTTAGTAAACCTGAAGAGTATGCACCTGAGTGAAAGACGTATATCTTTGTTTCTATTAATAATTTGGACTTGAGTCCTGAAGAAGAATTATGTATATTTACGATAGGAACCCAACGCTACTCGTATCTCAGCATTCCCATAATGTATTCACAATTTAAGGCAATCTCCGTAACACGGTTGATTTAGTAAACCTGAAGAGTATGCACTTGAGTGAAAGACGTATATCTTTGTTTCAATTAATATTTTGGACTTGAGTCCTGAAGAAGAATTGTGTATATTTACGATAGGAGCCCAACACAACTTGTATTTCAGCATGCCCATAATGTATTCAAAATTTAAGCCAATCTCTGTAACACGGTTGATTTAGTAAACCTCAAGAGTATGCACCTGAGTGAAAGACGTATATATTTGTTTCTATTAATAATTTGGACTTGAGTCCTGAAGAATAATTGTGTATATTTACGATAGGAACGCGACGCAACTCGTATTTCAACATTCCCATAATGTATTCACAATTTAAGGCAATCTCCGTAACACGGTTGATTTACTAAACCTGAAGAGTATTCACCTGAGTGAAAGACGTATATCTTTGTTTCTATTAATAATTTGGACTTGAGTCCTGAAGAAGAATTGTGTATATTTACGATAGGAACCCAACACAACTCGTATTTCAGCATGCCCATAATGTATTCAAAATTTAAGCCAATCTCCGTAACACGGTTGATTTAGTAAACCTGAAGAGTATGCACCTGAGTGAAAGACGTATATCTTTGTTTCTATTAATAATTTGGACTTGAGTCCTGAAGAAGAATTGTGTATATTTACGATAGGAACCCAACGCAACTTGTATTTCAGCATTCCCATAATGTATTCATAATTTAAGGCAATCTCCGTAACACGGTTGATTTAGTAAACCTGAAGAGTATGCACCTGAGTCAAAGACGTATATCTTTGGTTCTATTAATAATTTGGACTTGAGTCCTCAAGAAGAATTGTGTATATTTACGATAGGCACCCAACGCAACTCGTATTTCAACATTCCCATAGTGTATTCACAATTTAAGCCAATCTCCGTAACACGGTTGATTTAGTAAACCTGAAGAGTATGCATCTGAGTGAAAGACGTATATCTTTGTTTCTATTAATAATTTGGACTTTAGTCCTGAAGAAGAATTGTGTATATTTACGATAGGAACCCAACACAACTTATATTTCAGCATGCCCATAATGTATTCAAATTTTAAGCAAATCTCCGTAACACGGTTGATTTAGTAAACCTCAAGAGTATGCACCTGAGTGAAAGAGATATATCTTTGTTTCTATTAAAAATTTGGACTTGAGTCCTGAAGAGGAATTGTGTATATTTATGATAGGAACCCAACGCAACTCGTATTTCAGCATTCCCATAATGTATTCACAATTTAATCCAATCTCCGTAACACGGTTGATTTAGTAAACCTGAAGAGTATGCACCTGAGTGAAAGACTTATATCTTTGTTTCTATTAATAATTTGGACTTGAGTCCTGAAGAAGATTGTGTATATTTACGATAGGAACCCAATGCAACTCGAATTTCAGCATGCCCATAATGTATTCAAAATTTAAGCCAATCTCCCTAACACGGTTGATTTAGTAAACCTGAAAAGTATGCACCTGAGTGAAAGACGTATATCTTTGTTTCTATTAATAATTTGGACTTGAGTCCTAAAGAAGAATTGTGTATATTTACGATAGGAACCCAATGCAACTCGTATTTCAGCATTCCCATAATCTATTCACAATTTAAGCCAATCTCCGTAACATGGTTGATTTAGTAAACCTAAAGAGTATGCACCTGAGTGAAAGACGTATATCTTTGTTTCTATTAATAATTTGGACTTGAGTCCTGAAGAAGAATTGTGTATATTTACGATAGGAACCCAACGCAACTCGTATTTCAGCATGCCCATAATGTATTCAAAATTTAAGCCAATCTCCGTAACACGGTTCATTTAGTAAACCTGAAGAGTATGCACCTGAGTGAAAGACGTATATCTTTGTTTCTATTAATAATTTGGACTTGAGTCCTGAAGAAGAATTGTGTATATTTACGATAGGAACCCAATGCAACTCGAATTTCAGAATGCCCATAATGTATTAAAAATTTAAGCCAATCTCCGTAACACGGTTGATTTAGTAAACCTGAAGAGTATGCACCTGAGTGAAAGACGTATATCTTTGTTTCTATTAATAATTTGGACTTGAGTCCTGAAGAATAATTGTGTATATTTATAGGAACCCAACGCAACTCGTATTTCAGCATTCCCATTATGTATTCACAATTTAAGCCAATCTCCGTAACACAGTTGATTTAGTAAACCTGAAGAGTATGCACCTGAGTGAAAGACTTATATCTTTGTTTCTATTAATAATTTGGACTTGAGTCCTGAAGAAGAATTGTGTATATTTATGATAGGAACCCAACGCAACTCGTATTTCAACATGCCCATAATGTATTCAAAATTTAAGTCAATCTCCGTAACACGGTTCATTTAGTAAACCTGAAGAGTATGCACCTAAGTGAAAGACATATATCTGTGTTTCTATTAATAATTTGGACTTGAGTCCTGAAGAAGAATTGTGTATATTTACGATAGGAACCCAACGCAACTTGTATTTCAGCATGCCCATAATGTATTCAAAATTTAAGCCAATCTCCGTAACACGGTTGATTTAGTAAACCTCAAGAGTATGCACCTGAGTGAAAGACGTATATCTTTGTTTCTATTAATAATTTGGATTTGAGTCCTGAAGAAGAATTGTGTATATTTACGATAGGAACCCAACGCAACTCGTATTTCAGCATTCCCATAATGTATTCACAATTTAAGCCAATCTCCGTAACACGGTTCATTTAGTAAACCTGAAGAGTATGCACCTGAGTGAAAGACGTATATCTTTGTTTCTATTAATAATTTGGACTTGAGTCCTGAAGAAGAATTGTATATATTTACGATAGGAACCCAATGCAACTCGAATTTCAGAATGCCCATAATGTATTAAAAATTTAAGCCAATCTCCGTAACACGGTTGATTTAGTAAACCTGAAGAGTATGCACCTGAGTGAAAGACGTATATCTTTGTTTCTATTAATAATTTGGACTTGAGTCCTGAAGAATAATTGTGTATATTTATAGGAACCCAACGCAACTCGTATTTCAGCATTCCCATAATGTATTCACAATTTAAGCCAATCTCCGTAACACGGTTGATTTAGTAAACCTGAAGAGTATGCACCTGAGTGAAAGACTTATATCTTTGTTTCTATTAATAATTTGGACTTGAGTCCTGAAGAAGAATTGTGTATATTTACGATAGGAACCCAACGCAACTCGTATTTCAACATGCCCATAATGTATTCAAAATTTAAGTCAATCTCCGTAACACGGTTCATTTAGTAAACCTGAAGAGTATGCACCTGAGTGAAAGACGTATATCTTTGTTTCTATTAATAATTTGGACTTGAGTCCTGAAGAAGAATTGTGTATATTTACAATAGGAACCCAACGCAACTTGTATTTCAGCATTCCCATAATGTATTCACAATTAATGGCAATCTCCGTAACACGGTTGATTTAGTAAACCTGAAGAGTATGCACCTGAGTGAAAGACATATATCTGTGTTTCTATTAATAATTTGGACTTGAGTCCTGAAGAAGAATTGTGTATATTTACGATAGGAACCCAACGCAACTTGTATTTCAGCATGCCCATAATGTATTCAAAATTTAAGCCAATCTCCGTAACACGGTTGATTTAGTAAACCTCAAGAGTATGCACCTGAGTGAAAGACGTATATCTTTGTTTCTATTAATAATTTGGACTTGAGTCCTGAAGTAGAATTGTGTATATTTACGATAGGAACCCAACGCAACTCGTATTTCAGCATTCCCATAATGTATTCACAATTTAAGCCAATCTCCGTAACACGGTTCATTTAGTAAACCTGAAGAGTATGCACCTGAGTGAAAGACGTATATCTTTGTTTCTATTAATAATTTGGACTTGAGTCCTGAAGAAGAATTGTGTATATTTACGATAGGAACCCAACGCAACTCGTATTTCAGCATTCCCATAATGTATTCACAATTTAAGCCAATCTCCGTAACACGGTTGATTTAGTAAACCTGAAGAGTATGCACCTGAGTGAAAGACTTATATCTTTGTTTCTATTAATAATTTGGACTTGAGTCCTGAAGAAGAATTGTGTATATTTACGATAGGAACCCAACGCAACTCGTATTTCAACATGCCCATAATGTATTCAAAATTTAAGTCAATCTCCGTAACACGGTTCATTTAGTAAACCTGAAGAGTATGCACCTGAGTGAAAGACGTATATCTTTGTTTCTATTAATAATTTGGACTTGAGTCCTGAAGAAGAATTGTGTATATTTACGATAGGAACCCAACGCAACTTGTATTTCAGCATTCCCATAATGTATTTACAATTAATGGCAATCTCCGTAACACGGTTGATTTAGTAAACCTGAAGAGTATGCACCTGAGTGAAAGACATATATGTGTGTTTCTATTAATAATTTGGACTTGATTCCTGAAGAAGAATTGTGTATATTTACGATAGGAACCCAACGCAACTCGTATTTCAACATGCCCATAATGTATTCAAAATTTAAGTCAATCTCCGTAACACGGTTCATTTAGTAAACCTGAAGAGTATGCACCTGAGTGAAAGACGTATATCTTTGTTTCTATTAATAATTTGGACTTGAGTCCTGAAGAAGAATTGTGTATATTTACGATAGGAACCCAACGCAACTTGTATTTCAGCATTCCCATAATGTATTTACAATTAATGGCAATCTCCGTAACACGGTTGATTTAGTAAACCTGAAGAGTATGCACCTGAGTGAAAGACATATATGTGTGTTTCTATTAATAATTTGGACTTGATTCCTGAAGAAGAATTGTGTATATTTACGATAGGAACCCAACGCAACTTTTATTTCAGCATGCCCATAATGTATTCAAAATTTAAGCCAATCTCCGTAACACGGTTGATTTAGTAAACCTCAAGAGTATGCACCTGAGTGAAAGACGTATATCTTTGTTTCTATTAATAATTTGGACTTGAGTCCTGAAGAAGAATTGTGTATATTTACGATAGGAACCCAACGCAACTCGTGTTTCAGCATTCCCATAATGTATTCACAATTTAAGCCAATCTCCGTAACACGGTTGATTTAGTAAACCTGAAGAGTATGCACCTGAGTTAAAGACTTATATCTTTGTTTCTATTAATAACTTGGACTTGAGTCCTGAAGAAGAATTGTGTATATTTACGATAGGAACCCAACGCAACTCGTATTTCAGCATTCCCATAATGTATTCACAATTTAAGCCAATCTCCGTAGCACGGTTGATTTAGTAAACCTAAAGAGTATGCACCTGAGTTAAAGACTTATATCTTTGTTTCTATTAATAATTTGGACTTTAGTCCTGAAGAAGAACTGTGTATAATTACGATAGGAACCCAATGCAACTCGAATTTCAGCATGCCCATAATGTATTCAAAATTTAAGCCAATCTCCGTAACACGGTTGATTTAGTAAACCTGAAGAGTATGCACCTGAGTGAAAGACGTATATCTTTGTTTCTATTAATAATTTGGACTTGAGTCCTAAAGAATAATTGTGTATATTTACGATAGGAACCCAACGCAACTCGTATTTCAGCATTCCCATAATGTATTCACAATTTAAGCCAATCTCCGTAACACGGTTGATTTAGTAAACCTGAAGAGTATGCACCTGAGTGAAAGACTTATATCTTTGTTTCTATTAATAATTTGGACGTGAGTCCTGAAGAAGAATTGTGTATATTTACGATAGGAACCCAACGCAACTCGTATTTCAACATGCCCATAATGTATTCAAAATTTAAGCCAATCTCCGTAACACGGTTCATTTAGTAAACCTGAAGAGTATGCACCTGAGTGAAAGACGTATATCTTTGTTTCTATTAATAATTTGGACTTGAGTCCTGAAGAAGAATTGTGTATATTTACGATAGGAACCCACGCAACTTGTATTTCAGCATTCCCATAATGTATTCACAATTTAAGGCAATCTCCGTAACACGGTTGATTTAGTAAACCTGAAGAGTATGCACCTGAGTGAAAGACATATATCTTTGTTTCTATTAATAATTTGGACTTGAGTCCTGAAGAAGAATTGTGTATATTTACGATAGGAACCCAACGCAACTTGTATTTCACCATGCCCATAATGTATTCAAAATTTAAGCCAATCTCCGTAACACGGTTGATTTAGTAAACCTGAAGAGTATGCACCTGAGTGAAAGACTTATATCATTGTTTCTATTAATAATTTATACTTGAGTCCTGAAGAAGAATTGTGTATATTTACGATAGGAACCCAACGCAACTCGTATTTCAACATGCCCATAATGTATTCAAAATTTAAGTCAATCTCCGTAACACGGTTCATTTAGTAAACCTGAAGAGTATGCACCTGAGTGAAAGACGTATATCTTTGTTTCTATTAATAATTTGGACTTGAGTCCTGAAGAAGAATTGTGTATATTTACGATAGGAACCCAACGCAACTTGTATTTCAGCATTCCCATAATGTATTCGAAATTAATGGCAATCTCCGTAACACGGTTGATTTAGTAAACCTTAAGAGTATACACCTGAGTGAAAGACGTATATCTCTGTTTCTATTAATAATTTGGACTTGAGTCCTGAAAAATAATTGTGTATATTTACGATAGGAACCCAACCCAACTCGTATTTCAGCATTCCCATAATGTATTCACAATTTAAGCCAATCTCCGTAACACGGTTGATTTAGTAAACCTGAAGAGTATGCACCTGAGTTAAAGACTTATATCTTTGTTTCTATTAATAATTTGGACTTGAGTCCTGAAGAAGAATTGTGTATATTTACGATAGGAACCCAAAGCAACTCGAATTTCAGCATGCCCGTAATGTATTCGAAATTTAAGCCAATCTCCGTAACACGGTTGATTTAGTAAACCTGAAGAGTATGCACCTGAGTGAAAGACGTATCTCTTTGTTTCTATTAATAATTTGGACTTGAGTCCTGAAGAAGAATTGTGTTTATTTACGATAGGAACCCAATGCAACTCGTATTTCAGCATTCCCATAATGTATTCACAATTTAAGCCAATCTCCGTAACATGGTTGATTTAGTAAACCTGAAGAGTATGCACCTGAGTGAAAGACGTATATCTTTGTTTCTATTAATAATTTGGACTTGAGTCCTGAAGAAGAATTGTGTATATTTACGATATGAACCCAACGCAACTCGTATTTCAGCATGCCCATAATGTATTCAAAATTTAAGCCAATCTCCCTAACACGGTTCATTTAGTAAACCTGAAGAGTATGCACCTGAGTGAAAGACGTATATCTTTGTTTCTATTAATAATTTGGACTTGAGTCCTGAAGAAGAATTATGTATATTTACGATAGGAACCCAACGCAACTCGTATTTCAGCATTCCCATAATGTATTCACAATTTAAGGCAATCTCCGTAACACGGTTGATTTAGTAAACCTGAAGAGTATGCACTTGAGTGAAAGACGTATATCTTTGTTTCAATTAATAATTTGGACTTGAGTCCTGAAGAAGAATTGTGTATATTTACGATAGGAGCCCAACACAACTTGTATTTCAGCATGCCCATAATGTATTCAAAATTTAAGCCAATCTCTGTAACACGGTTGATTTAGTAAACCTCAAGAGTATGCACCTGAGTGAAAGACGTATATCTTTGTTTCTATTAATAATTTGGACTTGAGTCCTGAAGAATAATTGTGTATATTTACGATAGGAACGCGACGCAACTCGTATTTCAACATTCCCATAATGTATTCACAATTTAAGGCAATCTCCGTAACACGGTTGATTTACTAAACCTGAAGAGTATTCACCTGAGTGAAAGACGTATATCTTTGTTTCTATTAATAATTTGGACTTGAGTCCTGAAGAAGAATTGTGTATATTTACGATAGGAACCCAACACAACTCGTATTTCAGCATGCCCATAATGTATTCAAAATTTAAGCCAATCTCCGTAACACGGTTGATTTAGTAAACCTCAAGAGTATGCACCTGAGTGAAAGACGTATATCTTTGTTTCTATTAATAATTTGGACTTGAGTCCTGAAGAAGAATTGTGTATATTTACGATAGGAACCCAACGCAACTCGTATTTCAGCATTCCCATAATGTATTCACAATTTAAGCCAATCTCCGTAACACGGTTCATTTAGTAAACCTGAAGAGTATGCACCTGAGTGAAAGACGTATATCTTTGTTTCTATTAATAATTTGGACTTGAGTCCTGAAGAAGAATTGTGTATATTTACGATAGGAACCCAACGCAACTCGTATTTCAGCATTCCCATAATGTATTCACAATTTAAGCCAATCTCCGTAACACGGTTGATTTAGTAAACCTGAAGAGTATGCACCTGAGTGAAAGACTTATATCTTTGTTTCTATTAATAATTTGGACTTGAGTCCTGAAGAAGAATTGTGTATATTTACGATAGGAACCCAACGCAACTCGTATTTCAACATGCCCATAATGTATTCAAAATTTAAGTCAATCTCCGTAACACGGTTCATTTAGTAAACCTGAAGAGTATGCACCTGAGTGAAAGACGTATATCTTTGTTTCTATTAATAATTTGGACTTGAGTCCTGAAGAAGAATTGTGTATATTTACGATAGGAACCCAACGCAACTTGTATTTCAGCATTCCCATAATGTATTTACAATTAATGGCAATCTCCGTAACACGGTTGATTTAGTAAACCTGAAGAGTATGCACCTGAGTGAAAGACATATATGTGTGTTTCTATTAATAATTTGGACTTGATTCCTGAAGAAGAATTGTGTATATTTACGATAGGAACCCAACGCAACTCGTATTTCAACATGCCCATAATGTATTCAAAATTTAAGTCAATCTCCGTAACACGGTTCATTTAGTAAACCTGAAGAGTATGCACCTGAGTGAAAGACGTATATCTTTGTTTCTATTAATAATTTGGACTTGAGTCCTGAAGAAGAATTGTGTATATTTACGATAGGAACCCAACGCAACTTGTATTTCAGCATTCCCATAATGTATTTACAATTAATGGCAATCTCCGTAACACGGTTGATTTAGTAAACCTGAAGAGTATGCACCTGAGTGAAAGACATATATGTGTGTTTCTATTAATAATTTGGACTTGATTCCTGAAGAAGAATTGTGTATATTTACGATAGGAACCCAACGCAACTTTTATTTCAGCATGCCCATAATGTATTCAAAATTTAAGCCAATCTCCGTAACACGGTTGATTTAGTAAACCTCAAGAGTATGCACCTGAGTGAAAGACGTATATCTTTGTTTCTATTAATAATTTGGACTTGAGTCCTGAAGAAGAATTGTGTATATTTACGATAGGAACCCAACGCAACTCGTGTTTCAGCATTCCCATAATGTATTCACAATTTAAGCCAATCTCCGTAACACGGTTGATTTAGTAAACCTGAAGAGTATGCACCTGAGTTAAAGACTTATATCTTTGTTTCTATTAATAACTTGGACTTGAGTCCTGAAGAAGAATTGTGTATATTTACGATAGGAACCCAACGCAACTCGTATTTCAGCATTCCCATAATGTATTCACAATTTAAGCCAATCTCCGTAGCACGGTTGATTTAGTAAACCTAAAGAGTATGCACCTGAGTTAAAGACTTATATCTTTGTTTCTATTAATAATTTGGACTTTAGTCCTGAAGAAGAACTGTGTATAATTACGATAGGAACCCAATGCAACTCGAATTTCAGCATGCCCATAATGTATTCAAAATTTAAGCCAATCTCCGTAACACGGTTGATTTAGTAAACCTGAAGAGTATGCACCTGAGTGAAAGACGTATATCTTTGTTTCTATTAATAATTTGGACTTGAGTCCTAAAGAATAATTGTGTATATTTACGATAGGAACCCAACGCAACTCGTATTTCAGCATTCCCATAATGTATTCACAATTTAAGCCAATCTCCGTAACACAGTTGATTTAGTAAACCTAAAGAGTATGCACCTGAGTGAAAGACTTATATCTTTGTTTCTATTAATAATTTGGACTTGAGTCCTGAAGAAGAAATGTGTATATTTACGATAGGAACCCAATGCAACTCGAATTTCAGCATGCCCATAATGTATTCAAAATTTAAGCCAATCTCCGTAACACGGTTGATTTAGTAAACCTGAAGAGTATGCACCTGAGTGAAAGACGTATATCTTTGTTTCTATTAATAATTTGGACTTGAGTCCTGAAGAATAATTGTCTATATTTACGATAGGAACCCAACACAACTCGTATTTCAGCATTCCCATAATGTATTCACAATTTAAGCCAATCTCCGTAACACGGTTGATTTAGTAAACCTGAAGAGTATGCACCTGAGTGAAAGACTTATATCTTTGTTTCTATTAATAATTTGGACGTGAGTCCTGAAGAAGAATTGTGTATATTTACGATAGGAACCCAACGCAACTCGTATTTCAACATGCCCATAATGTATTCAAAATTTAAGCCAATCTCCGTAACACGGTTCATTTAGTAAACCTGAAGAGTATGCACCTGAGTGAAAGACGTATATCTTTGTTTCTATTAATAATTTGGACTTGAGTCCTGAAGAAGAATTGTGTATATTTACGATAGGAACCCACGCAACTTGTATTTCAGCATTCCCATAATGTATTCACAATTTAAGGCAATCTCCGTAACACGGTTGATTTAGTAAACCTGAAGAGTATGCACCTGAGTGAAAGACATATATCTTTGTTTCTATTAATAATTTGGACTTGAGTCCTGAAGAAGAATTGTGTATATTTACGATAGGAACCCAACGCAACTTGTATTTCACCATGCCCATAATGTATTCAAAATTTAAGCCAATCTCCGTAACACGGTTGATTTAGTAAACCTGAAGAGTATGCACCTGAGTGAAAGACTTATATCTTTGTTTCTATTAATAATTTATACTTGAGTCCTGAAGAAGAATTGTGTATATTTACGATAGGAACCCAACGCAACTCGTATTTCAACATGCCCATAATGTATTCAAAATTTAAGTCAATCTCCGTAACACGGTTCATTTAGTAAACCTGAAGAGTATGCACCTGAGTGAAAGACGTATATCTTTGTTTCTATTAATAATTTGGACTTGAGTCCTGAAGAAGAATTGTGTATATTTACGATAGGAACCCAACGCAACTTGTATTTCAGCATTCCCATAATGTATTCGAAATTAATGGCAATCTCCGTAACACGGTTGATTTAGTAAACCTTAAGAGTATACACCTGAGTGAAAGACGTATATCTCTGTTTCTATTAATAATTTGGACTTGAGTCCTGAAAAATAATTGTGTATATTTACGATAGGAACCCAACCCAACTCGTATTTCAGCATTCCCATAATGTATTCACAATTTAAGCCAATCTCCGTAACACGGTTGATTTAGTAAACCTGAAGAGTATGCACCTGAGTTAAAGACTTATATCTTTGTTTCTATTAATAATTTGGACTTGAGTCCTGAAGAAGAATTGTGTATATTTACGATAGGAACCCAAAGCAACTCGAATTTCAGCATGCCCGTAATGTATTCAAAATTTAAGCCAATCTCCGTAACACGGTTGATTTAGTAAACCTGAAGAGTATGCACCTGAGTGAAAGACGTATCTCTTTGTTTCTATTAATAATTTGGACTTGAGTCCTGAAGAAGAATTGTGTTTATTTACGATAGGAACCCAATGCAACTCGTATTTCAGCATTCCCATAATGTATTCACAATTTAAGCCAATCTCCGTAACATGGTTGATTTAGTAAACCTGAAGAGTATGCACCTGAGTGAAAGACGTATATCTTTGTTTCTATTAATAATTTGGACTTGAGTCCTGAAGAAGAATTGTGTATATTTACGATATGAACCCAACGCAACTCGTATTTCAGCATGCCCATAATGTATTCAAAATTTAAGCCAATCTCCCTAACACGGTTCATTTAGTAAACCTGAAGAGTATGCACCTGAGTGAAAGACGTATATCTTTGTTTCTATTAATAATTTGGACTTGAGTCCTGAAGAAGAATTATGTATATTTACGATAGGAACCCAACGCAACTCGTATTTCAGCATTCCCATAATGTATTCACAATTTAAGGCAATCTCCGTAACACGGTTGATTTAGTAAACCTGAAGAGTATGCACTTGAGTGAAAGACGTATATCTTTGTTTCAATTAATAATTTGGACTTGAGTCCTGAAGAAGAATTGTGTATATTTACGATAGGAGCCCAACACAACTTGTATTTCAGCATGCCCATAATGTATTCAAAATTTAAGCCAATCTCTGTAACACGGTTGATTTAGTAAACCTCAAGAGTATGCACCTGAGTGAAAGACGTATATCTTTGTTTCTATTAATAATTTGGACTTGAGTCCTGAAGAATAATTGTGTATATTTACGATAGGAACGCGACGCAACTCGTATTTCAACATTCCCATAATGTATTCACAATTTAAGGCAATCTCCGTAACACGGTTGATTTACTAAACCTGAAGAGTATTCACCTGAGTGAAAGACGTATATCTTTGTTTCTATTAATAATTTGGACTTGAGTCCTGAAGAAGAATTGTGTATATTTACGATAGGAACCCAACACAACTCGTATTTCAGCATGCCCATAATGTATTCAAAATTTAAGCCAATCTCCGTAACACGGTTGATTTAGTAAACCTGAAGAGTATGCACCTGAGTGAAAGACGTATATCTTTGTTTCTATTAATAATTTGGACTTGAGTCCTGAAGAAGAATTGTGTATATTTACGATAGGAACCCAACTCAACTTGTATTTCAGCATTCCCATAATGTATTCATAATTTAAGGCAATCTCCGTAACACGGTTGATTTAGTAAACCTGAAGAGTATGCACCTGAGTCAAAGACGTATATCTTTGGTTCTATTAATAATTTGGACTTGAGTCCTCAAGAAGAATTGTGTATATTTACGATAGGCACCCAACGCAACTCGTATTTCAACATTCCCATAGTGTATTCACAATTTAAGCCAATCTCCGTAACACGGTTGATTTAGTAAACCTGAAGAGTATGCATCTGAGTGAAAGACGTATATCTTTGTTTCTATTAATAATTTGGACTTTAGTCCTGAAGAAGAATTGTGTATATTTACGATAGGAACCCAACACAACTTATATTTCAGCATGCCCATAATGTATTCAAAATTTAAGCAAATCTCCGTAACACGGTTGATTTAGTAAACCTCAAGAGTATGCACCTGAGTGAAAGAGATATATCTTTGTTTCTATTAATAATTTGGACTTGAGTCCTGAAGAGGAATTGTGTATATTTATGATAGGAACCCAACGCAACTCGTATTTCAGCATTCCCATAATGTATTCACAATTTAATCCAATCTCCGTAACACGGTTGATTTAGTAAACCTGAAGAGTATGCACCTGAGTGAAAGACTTATATCTTTGTTTCTATTAATAATTTGGACTTGAGTCCTGAAGAAGATTGTGTATATTTACGATAGGAACCCAATGCAACTCGAATTTCAGCATGCCCATAATGTATTCAAAATTTAAGCCAATCTCCCTAACACGGTTGATTTAGTAAACCTGAAAAGTATGCACCTGAGTGAAAGACGTATATCTTTGTTTCTATTAATAATTTGGACTTGAGTCCTAAAGAAGAATTGTGTATATTTACGATAGGAACCCAATGCAACTCGTATTTCAGCATTCCCATAATCTATTCACAATTTAAGCCAATCTCCGTAACATGGTTGATTTAGTAAACCTAAAGAGTATGCACCTGAGTGAAAGACGTATATCTTTGTTTCTATTAATAATTTGGACTTGAGTCCTGAAGAAGAATTGTGTATATTTACGATAGGAACCCAACTCAACTTGTATTTCAGCATTCCCATAATGTATTCATAATTTAAGGCAATCTCCGTAACACGGTTGATTTAGTAAACCTGAAGAGTATGCACCTGAGTCAAAGACGTATATCTTTGGTTCTATTAATAATTTGGACTTGAGTCCTCAAGAAGAATTGTGTATATTTACGATAGGCACCCAACGCAACTCGTATTTCAACATTCCCATAGTGTATTCACAATTTAAGCCAATCTCCGTAACACGGTTGATTTAGTAAACCTGAAGAGTATGCATCTGAGTGAAAGACGTATATCTTTGTTTCTATTAATAATTTGGACTTTAGTCCTGAAGAAGAATTGTGTATATTTACGATAGGAACCCAACACAACTTATATTTCAGCATGCCCATAATGTATTCAAAATTTAAGCAAATCTCCGTAACATGGTTGATTTAGTAAACCTGAAGAGTATGCACCTGAGTGAAAGACGTATATCTTTGTTTCTATTAATAATTTGGACTTGAGTCCTGAAGAAGAATTGTGTATATTTACGATATGAACCCAACGCAACTCGTATTTCAGCATGCCCATAATGTATTCAAAATTTAAGCCAATCTCCCTAACACGGTTCATTTAGTAAACCTGAAGAGTATGCACCTGAGTGAAAGACGTATATCTTTGTTTCTATTAATAATTTGGACTTGAGTCCTGAAGAAGAATTATGTATATTTACGATAGGAACCCAACGCAACTCGTATTTCAGCATTCCCATAATGTATTCACAATTTAAGGCAATCTCCGTAACACGGTTGATTTAGTAAACCTGAAGAGTATGCACTTGAGTGAAAGACGTATATCTTTGTTTCAATTAATAATTTGGACTTGAGTCCTGAAGAAGAATTGTGTATATTTACGATAGGAGCCCAACACAACTTGTATTTCAGCATGCCCATAATGTATTCAAAATTTAAGCCAATCTCTGTAACACGGTTGATTTAGTAAACCTCAAGAGTATGCACCTGAGTGAAAGACGTATATCTTTGTTTCTATTAATAATTTGGACTTGAGTCCTGAAGAATAATTGTGTATATTTACGATAGGAACGCGACGCAACTCGTATTTCAACATTCCCATAATGTATTCACAATTTAAGGCAATCTCCGTAACACGGTTGATTTACTAAACCTGAAGAGTATTCACCTGAGTGAAAGACGTATATCTTTGTTTCTATTAATAATTTGGACTTGAGTCCTGAAGAAGAATTGTGTATATTTACGATAGGAACCCAACACAACTCGTATTTCAGCATGCCCATAATGTATTCAAAATTTAAGCCAATCTCCGTAACACGGTTGATTTAGTAAACCTGAAGAGTATGCACCTGAGTGAAAGACGTATATCTTTGTTTCTATTAATAATTTGGACTTGAGTCCTGAAGAAGAATTGTGTATATTTACGATAGGAACCCAACTCAACTTGTATTTCAGCATTCCCATAATGTATTCATAATTTAAGGCAATCTCCGTAACACGGTTGATTTAGTAAACCTGAAGAGTATGCACCTGAGTCAAAGACGTATATCTTTGGTTCTATTAATAATTTGGACTTGAGTCCTCAAGAAGAATTGTGTATATTTACGATAGGCACCCAACGCAACTCGTATTTCAACATTCCCATAGTGTATTCACAATTTAAGCCAATCTCCGTAACACGGTTGATTTAGTAAACCTGAAGAGTATGCATCTGAGTGAAAGACGTATATCTTTGTTTCTATTAATAATTTGGACTTTAGTCCTGAAGAAGAATTGTGTATATTTACGATAGGAACCCAACACAACTTATATTTCAGCATGCCCATAATGTATTCAAAATTTAAGCAAATCTCCGTAACACGGTTGATTTAGTAAACCTCAAGAGTATGCACCTGAGTGAAAGAGATATATCTTTGTTTCTATTAATAATTTGGACTTGAGTCCTGAAGAGGAATTGTGTATATTTATGATAGGAACCCAACGCAACTCGTATTTCAGCATTCCCATAATGTATTCACAATTTAATCCAATCTCCGTAACACGGTTGATTTAGTAAACCTGAAGAGTATGCACCTGAGTGAAAGACTTATATCTTTGTTTCTATTAATAATTTGGACTTGAGTCCTGAAGAAGATTGTGTATATTTACGATAGGAACCCAATGCAACTCGAATTTCAGCATGCCCATAATGTATTCAAAATTTAAGCCAATCTCCCTAACACGGTTGATTTAGTAAACCTGAAAAGTATGCACCTGAGTGAAAGACGTATATCTTTGTTTCTATTAATAATTTGGACTTGAGTCCTAAAGAAGAATTGTGTATATTTACGATAGGAACCCAATGCAACTCGTATTTCAGCATTCCCATAATCTATTCACAATTTAAGCCAATCTCCGTAACATGGTTGATTTAGTAAACCTAAAGAGTATGCACCTGAGTGAAAGACGTATATCTTTGTTTCTATTAATAATTTGGACTTGAGTCCTGAAGAAGAATTGTGTATATTTACGATAGGAACCCAACTCAACTTGTATTTCAGCATTCCCATAATGTATTCATAATTTAAGGCAATCTCCGTAACACGGTTGATTTAGTAAACCTGAAGAGTATGCACCTGAGTCAAAGACGTATATCTTTGGTTCTATTAATAATTTGGACTTGAGTCCTCAAGAAGAATTGTGTATATTTACGATAGGCACCCAACGCAACTCGTATTTCAACATTCCCATAGTGTATTCACAATTTAAGCCAATCTCCGTAACACGGTTGATTTAGTAAACCTGAAGAGTATGCATCTGAGTGAAAGACGTATATCTTTGTTTCTATTAATAATTTGGACTTTAGTCCTGAAGAAGAATTGTGTATATTTACGATAGGAACCCAACACAACTTATATTTCAGCATGCCCATAATGTATTCAAAATTTAAGCAAATCTCCGTAACACGGTTGATTTGGTAAACCTCAAGAGTATGCACCTGAGTGAAAGAGATATATCTTTGTTTCTATTAATAATTTGGACTTGAGTCCTGAAGAGGAATTGTGTATATTTATGATAGGAACCCAACGCAACTCGTATTTCAGCATTCCCATAATGTATTCACAATTTAATCCAATCTCCGTAACACGGTTGATTTAGTAAACCTGAAGAGTATGCACCTGAGTGAAAGACTTATATCTTTGTTTCTATTAATAATTTGGACTTGAGTCCTGAAGAAGATTGTGTATATTTACGATAGGAACCCAATGCAACTCGAATTTCAGCATGCCCATAATGTATTCAAAATTTAAGCCAATCTCCCTAACACGGTTGATTTAGTAAACCTGAAAAGTATGCACCTGAGTGAAAGACGTATATCTTTGTTTCTATTAATAATTTGGACTTGAGTCCTAAAGAAGAATTGTGTATATTTACGATAGGAACCCAATGCAACTCGTATTTCAGCATTCCCATAATCTATTCACAATTTAAGCCAATCTCCGTAACATGGTTGATTTAGTAAACCTAAAGAGTATGCACCTGAGTGAAAGACGTATATCTTTGTTTCTATTAATAATTTGGACTTGAGTCCTGAAGAAGAATTGTGTATATTTACGATAGGAACCCAACGCAACTCGTATTTCAGCATGCCCATAATGTATTCAAAATTTAAGCCAATCTCCGTAACACGGTTCATTTAGTAAACCTGAAGAGTATGCACCTGAGTGAAAGACGTATATCTTTGTTTCTATTAATAATTTGGACTTGAGTCCTGAAGAAGAATTGTGTATATTTACGATAGGAACCCAATGCAACTCGAATTTCAGAATGCCCATAATGTATTAAAAATTTAAGCCAATCTCCGTAACACGGTTGATTTAGTAAACCTGAAGAGTATGCACCTGAGTGAAAGACGTATATCTTTGTTTCTATTAATAATTTGGACTTGAGTCCTGAAGAATAATTGTGTATATTTATAGGAACCCAACGCAACTCGTATTTCAGCATTCCCATAATGTATTCACAATTTAAGCCAATCTCCGTAACACAGTTGATTTAGTAAACCTGAAGAGTATGCACCTGAGTGAAAGACTTATATCTTTGTTTCTATTAATAATTTGGACTTGAGTCCTGAAGAAGAATTGTGTATATTTATGATAGGAACCCAACGCAACTCGTATTTCAACATGCCCATAATGTATTCAAAATTTAAGTCAATCTCCGTAACACGGTTCATTTAGTAAACCTGAAGAGTATGCACCTAAGTGAAAGACATATATCTGTGTTTCTATTAATAATTTGGACTTGAGTCCTGAAGAAGAATTGTGTATATTTACGATAGGAACCCAACGCAACTTGTATTTCAGCATGCCCATAATGTATTCAAAATTTAAGCCAATCTCCGTAACACGGTTGATTTAGTAAACCTCAAGAGTATGCACCTGAGTGAAAGACGTATATCTTTGTTTCTATTAATAATTTGGATTTGAGTCCTGAAGAAGAATTGTGTATATTTACGATAGGAACCCAACGCAACTCGTATTTCAGCATTCCCATAATGTATTCACAATTTAAGCCAATCTCCGTAACACGGTTCATTTAGTAAACCTGAAGAGTATGCACCTGAGTGAAAGACGTATATCTTTGTTTCTATTAATATTTTGGACTTGAGTCCTGAAGAAGAATTGTATATATTTACGATAGGAACCCAATGCAACTCGAATTTCAGAATGCCCATAATGTATTAAAAATTTAAGCCAATCTCCGTAACACGGTTGATTTAGTAAACCTGAAGAGTATGCACCTGAGTGAAAGACGTATATCTTTGTTTCTATTAATAATTTGGACTTGAGTCCTGAAGAATAATTGTGTATATTTATAGGAACCCAACGCAACTCGTATTTCAGCATTCCCATAATGTATTCACAATTTAAGCCAATCTCCGTAACACGGTTGATTTAGTAAACCTGAAGAGTATGCACCTGAGTGAAAGACTTATATCTTTGTTTCTATTAATAATTTGGACTTGAGTCCTGAAGAAGAATTGTGTATATTTACGATAGGAACCCAACGCAACTCGTATTTCAACATGCCCATAATGTATTCAAAATTTAAGTCAATCTCCGTAACACGGTTCATTTAGTAAACCTGAAGAGTATGCACCTGAGTGAAAGACGTATATCTTTGTTTCTATTAATAATTTGGACTTGAGTCCTGAAGAAGAATTGTGTATATTTACGATAGGAACCCAACGCAACTTGTATTTCAGCATTCCCATAATGTATTCACAATTAATGGCAATCTCCGTAACACGGTTGATTTAGTAAACCTGAAGAGTATGCACCTGAGTGAAAGACATATATCTGTGTTTCTATTAATAATTTGGACTTGAGTCCTGAAGAAGAATTGTGTATATTTACGATAGGAACCCAACGCAACTTGTATTTCAGCATGCCCATAATGTATTCAAAATTTAAGCCAATCTCCGTAACACGGTTGATTTAGTAAACCTCAAGAGTATGCACCTGAGTGAAAGACGTATATCTTTGTTTCTATTAATAATTTGGACTTGAGTCCTGAAGAAGAATTGTGTATATTTACGATAGGAACCCAACGCAACTCGTATTTCAGCATTCCCATAATGTATTCACAATTTAAGCCAATCTCCGTAACACGGTTCATTTAGTAAACCTGAAGAGTATGCACCTGAGTGAAAGACGTATATCTTTGTTTCTATTAATAATTTGGACTTGAGTCCTGAAGAAGAATTGTATATATTTACAATAGGAACCCAATGCAACTCGAATTTCAGAATGCCCATAATGTATTCAAAATTTAAGCCAATCTCCGTAACACGGTTGATTTAGTAAACCTGAAGAGTATGCACCTGAGTGAAAGACGTATATCTTTGTTTCTATTAATAATTTGGACTTGAGTCCTGAAGAAGAATTGTGTATATTTACGATAGGAACCCAACGCAACTCGTATTTCAGCATTCCCATAATGTATTCACAATTTAAGCCAATCTCCGTAACACGGTTGATTTAGTAAACCTGAAGAGTATGCACCTGAGTGAAAGACTTATATCTTTGTTTCTATTAATAATTTGGACTTGAGTCCTGAAGAAGAATTGTGTATATTTACGATAGGAACCCAACGCAACTCGTATTTCAACATGCCCATAATGTATTCAAAATTTAAGTCAATCTCCGTAACACGGTTCATTTAGTAAACCTGAAGAGTATGCACCTGAGTGAAAGACGTATATCTTTGTTTCTATTAATAATTTGGACTTGAGTCCTGAAGAAGAATTGTGTATATTTACGATAGGAACCCAACGCAACTTGTATTTCAGCATTCCCATAATGTATTTACAATTAATGGCAATCTCCGTAACACGGTTGATTTAGTAAACCTGAAGAGTATGCACCTGAGTGAAAGACATATATGTGTGTTTCTATTAATAATTTGGACTTGATTCCTGAAGAAGAATTGTGTATATTTACGATAGGAACCCAACGCAACTTTTATTTCAGCATGCCCATAATGTATTCAAAATTTAAGCCAATCTCCGTAACACGGTTGATTTAGTAAACCTCAAGAGTATGCACCTGAGTGAAAGACGTATATCTTTGTTTCTATTAATAATTTGGACTTGAGTCCTGAAGAAGAATTGTGTATATTTACGATAGGAACCCAACGCAACTCGTGTTTCAGCATTCCCATAATGTATTCACAATTTAAGCCAATCTCCGTAACACGGTTGATTTAGTAAACCTGAAGAGTATGCACCTGAGTTAAAGACTTATATCTTTGTTTCTATTAATAACTTGGACTTGAGTCCTGAAGAAGAATTGTGTATATTTACGATAGGAACCCAATGCAACTCGAATTTCAGCATGCCCATAATGTATTCAAAATTTAAGCCAATCTTTGTAACACGGTTGATTTAGTAAACCTGAAGAGTATGCACCTGAGTGAAAGACGTATATCTTTGTTTCTATTAATAATTTGGACTTGAGTCCTGAAGAATAATTGTGTATATTTACGATAGGAACCTAACGCAACTCGTATTTCAGCATTCCCATAATGTAATCACAATTTAAGCCAATCTCCGTAACACGGTTGATTTAGTAAACCTGAAGAGTATGCACCTGAGTGAAAGACTTATATCTTTGTTTCTATTAATAATTTGGACTTGAGTCCTGAAGAAGAATTGTGTATATTTACGATAGGAACCCAACACAACTCGTATTTCAACATGCCCATAATGTATTCAAAATTTAAGTCAATCTCCGTAACACGGTTCATTTAGTAAACCTGAAGAGTATGCACCTGAGTGAAAGACGTATATCTTTGTTTCTATTAATAATTTGGACTTGAGTCCTGAAGAAGAATTGTGTATATTTACGATAGGAACCCAACGCAACTTGTATTTCAGCATTCCCATAATGTATTAACAATTAATGGCAATCTCCGTAACACGGTTGATTTAGTAAACGTGAAGAGTATGCACCTGAGTGAAAGACATATATCTGTGTTTCTATTAATAATTTGGACTTGAGTCCTGAATAAGAATTGTGTATATTTACGATAGGAACCCAACGCAACTTGTATTTCAGCATTCCCATAATGTATTCAAAATTTAAGCCAATCTCCGTAACACGGTTGATTTAGTAAACCTCAAAAGTATGCACCTGAGTGAAAGACGTATATCTTTGTTTCTATTAATAATTTGGACTTGAGTCCTGAAGAAGAATTGTGTATATTTACGATAGGAACCCAACACAACTCGTATTTCAGAATTCCCATAATGTATTCACAATTTAAGCCAATCTCCGTAACACGGTTGATTTAGTAAACCTGTAGAGTATGCACCTGAGTGAAAGACTTATATCTTTGTTTCTATTAATAATTTGGACTTGAGTCCTGAAGAAGAATTGTGTATATTTACGATAGGAACCCAACACAACTCGTATTTCAGAATTCCCATAATGTATTCACAATTTAAGCCAATCTCCGTAACACGGTTGATTTAGTAAACCTGTAGAGTATGCACCTGAGTGAAAGACGTATATCTTTGTTTCTATTAATAATTTGGACTTGAGTCCTGAAGAAGAATTGTGTATATTTACGATAGGAACCCAACACAACTCGTATTTCAGAATTCCCATAATGTATTCACAATTTAAGCCAATCTCCGTAACACGGTTGATTTAGTAAACCTGTAGAGTATGCACCTGAGTGAAAGACTTATATCTTTGTTTCTATTAATAATTTGGACTTGAGTCCTGAAGAAGAATTGTGTATATTTACGAAAGGAACCCAACGCAACTCGTATTTCAACATGCCCATAATGTATTCAAAATTTAAGCCAATCTCCGTAACACGGTTCATTTAGTAAACCTGAAGAGTATGCACCTGAGTGAAAGACGTATATCTTTGTTTCTATTAATAATTTGTACTTGAGTCCTGAAGAAGAATTGTGTATATTTACGATAGGAACCCAATGCAACTTGTATTTCAGCATTCCCATAATGTATTCACAATTAAAGGCAATCTCCGTAACACGGTTGATTTAGTAAACCTGAAGAGTATGCACTTGAGTGAAACACATATATCTTTGTTTCTATTAATAATTTGGACTTGAGTCCTGAAGAAGAATTGTGTATATTTACGATAGGAACCCAACGCAACATGTATTTCAACATGCCCATAATGTATTCAAAATTTAAGCCAATCTCCGTAACACGGTTGATTTAGTAAACCTCAAGAGTATGCACCTGAGTGAAAGACATATCTTTGTTTCTATTAATAATTTGGACTTGAGTCCTGAAGAAGAATTGTGTATATTTACGAAAGGAACCCAACGCAACTCGTATTTCAACATGCCCATAATGTATTCAAAATTTAAGCCAATCTCCGTAACACGGTTCATTTAGTAAACCTGAAGAGTATGCACCTGAGTGAAAGACGTATATCTTTGTTTCTATTAATAATTTGGACTTGAGTCCTGAAGAAGAATTGTGTATATTTACGATAGGAACCCAATGCAACTTGTATTTCAGCATTCCCATAATGTATTCACAATTAAAGGCAATCTCCGTAACACGGTTGATTTAGTAAACCTGAAGAGTATGCACTTGAGTGAAAGACATATATCTTTGTTTCAATTAATAATTTGGACTTGAGTCCTGAAGAAGAATTGTGTATATTTACGATAGGAACCCAACGCAACTTGTATTTCAGCATGCCCATAATGTATTCAAAATTTAAGCCAATCTCCGTAGCACGGTTGATTTAGTAAACCTCAAGAGTATGCACCTGAGTGAAAGACGTATATCTTTGTTTCTATTAATAATTTGGACTTGAGTCCTGAAGAAGAATTGTGTATATTTACGATAGGAACCCAACGCAACTCGTATTTCAGCATTCCCATAATGTATTCACAATTTAAGCCAATCTCCGTAACACGGTTGATTTAGTAAACCTGAAGAGTATGCACCTGAGTTAAGGACTTATATCTTTGTTTCTATTAATAATTTGGACTTGAGTCCTGAAGAAGAATTGTGTATATTTACGATAGGAACCCAATGCAACTCGAATTTCAGCATGCCCATAATGTAATCAAAATTTAAGCCAATCTCTGTAACACGGTTGATTTAGTAAACCTGAAGAGTATGCACCTGAGTGAAAGACGTATATCTTTGTTTCTATTAATAATTTGGACTTGAGTCCTGAAGAATAATTGTGTATATTTACGATAGGAACCCAACGCAGTTCGTATTTCAGCATTCCCATAATGTATTCACAATTTAAGCCAATCTCCGTAACACGGTTGATTTAGTAAACCTGAAGAGTATGCACCTGAGTGAAAGACTTATATCTTTGTTTCTATTAATAATTTGGACTTGAGTCCTGAAGAAAATTGTGTATATTTACGATAGGAACCCAACGCAACTCGTATTTCAACATGCCCATAATGTATTCAAAATTGAAGTCAATCTCCGTAACACGGTTCATTTAGTAAACCTGAAGAGTATGCACCTGAGTGAAAGACGTATATCTTTGTTTCTATTAATAATTTGGACTTGAGTCCTGAAGAAGAATTGTGTATATTTACGATAGGAACCCAACGCAACTTGTATTTCAGCATTCCCATAATGTATTCACAATTAATGGCAATCTCCGTAACACGGTTGATTTAGTAAACCTGAAGAGTATGCACCTGAGTGAAAGACATATATCTGTGTTTCTATTAATAATTTGGACATGAGTCCTGAAGAAGAATTGTGTATATTTACGATAGGAACCCAACGCAACTTGGATTTCAGCATGCCCATAATGTATTCAAAATTTAAGCCAATCTCCGTAACACGGTTGATTTAGTAAACCTCAAGAGTATACACCTGAGTGAAAGACGTATATCTTTGTTTCTATTAATAATTTGGACTTGAGTCCTGAAGAAGAATTGTGTATATTTACGATAGGAACCCAACGCAACTCGTATTTCAGCATTCCCATAATGTATTCACCATTTAAGCCAATCTCCGTAACACGGTTGATTTAGTAAACCTGATGAGTATGCACCTGAGTGAAAGACTTATATCTTTGTTTCTATTAATAATTTGGACTTGAGTCCTGAAGAAGAATTGTGTATATTTACAATAGGAACCCAACGTAACTCGTATTTCAACATGCCCATAATGTATTCAAAATTTAAGCCAATCTCCGTAACACGGTTCATTTAGTAAACCTGAAGAGTATGCACCTGAGTGAAAGACGTATATCTTTGTTTCTATTAATAATTTGGACTTGAGTCCTGAAGAAGAATTGTTTATATTTACGATAGGAACCCAACGCAACTTGTATTTCAGCATTCCCATAATGTATTCACAATTAAAGGCAATCTCCGTAACACGGTTGATTTAGTAAACCTGAAGAGTATGCACTTGAGTGAAAGACATATATCTTTGTTTCTATTAACAATTTGGACTTGAGTCCTGAAGAAGAATTGTGTATATTTACGATAGGAACCCAACGCAACTTGTATTTCAGCATGCCCATAATGTATTCAAAATTTAAGCCAATCTCCGTAACACGGTTGATTTAGTAATCCTCAAGAGTATGCACCTGAGTGAAAGACGTATATCTTTGTTTCTATTAATAATTTGGACTTGAGTCCTGAAGAAGAATTGTGTATATTTACGATAGGAACCCAACGCAACTCGTATTTTAGCATTCCCATAATGTATTCACAATTTAAGCCAATCTCCGTAACACGGTTGATTTAGTAAACCTGAAGAGTATGCACCTGAGTTAAAGACTTATATCTTTGTTTCTATTAATAATTTGGACTTGAGTCCTGAAGAAGAATTGTGTATATTTACGATAGGAACCCAACGCAACTCGTATTTCAGCATTCCCATAATGTATTTACAATTTAAGCCAATCTCCGTAACACGGTTGATTTAGTAAACCTGAAGAGTATGCACCTGAGTGAAAGACTTATATCTTTGTTTCTATTAATAATTTGGACTTGAGTCCTGAAGAAGATTGTGTATATTTACGATAGGAACCCAATGTAACTCGAATTTCAGCATGCCCATAATGTATTCAAAATTTAAGCCAATCCCTGTAACACGGTTGATTTAGTAAACCTGAAAAGTATGCACCTGAGTGAAAGACGTATATCTTTGTTTCTATTAATAATTTGGACTTTAGTCCTGAAGAAGAATTGTGTATATTTACGATAGGAACCCAATGCAACTCGTATTTCAGCATTCCCATAATGTATTCACAATTTAAGCCAATCTCCGTAACATGGTTGATTTAGTAAACCTGAAGAGTATGCACCTGAGTGAAAGACGTATATCTTTGTTTCTATTAATAATTTGGACTTGATTCCTGAAGAAGAATTGTGTTTATTTACGATAGGAACCCAATGCAACTCGTATTTCAGCATTCCCATAATGTATTCACAATTTAAGCCAATCTCCGTAACATGGTTGATTTAGTAAACCTAAAGAGTATGCACCTGAGTGAAAGACGTATATCTTTGTTTCTATTAATAATTTGGACTTGAGTCCTGAAGAAGAATTGTGTATATTTACGATAGGAACCCAACGCAACTCGTATTTCAGCATGCCCATAATGTATTCAAAATTTAAGCCAATCTCCGTAACACGGTTCATTTAGTAAACCTCAAGAGTATGCACCTGAGTGAAAGACGTATATCTTTGTTTCTATTAATAATTTGGACTTGAGTCCTGAAGAATAATTGTGTATATTTACGATAGGAACCCGAAGCAACTCGTATTTCAACATTCCCATAGTGTATTCACAATTTAAGCCAATCTCCGTAACACGGTTGATTTAGTAAACCTGAAGAGTATGCATCTGAGTGAAAGACGTATATCTTTGTTTCTATTAATAATTTGGACTTGAGTCCTGAAGAAGAATTGTGTATATTTACGATAGGAACCCAACGCAACTCGTATTTCAACATGCCCATAATGTATTCAAAATTTAAGCCAATCTCCGTAACACGGTTTATTTAGTAAACCTGAAGAGTATGCACCTGAGTGAAAGACTTATATCTTTGTTTCTATTAATAATTTGGACTTGAGTCCTGAAGAAGAATTGTGTATATTTACGATAGGAACCCAATGCAACTCGAATTTCAGCATGCCCATAATGTATTTACAATTTAAGGCAATCTCCGTAACATAGGTGATTTAGTAAACCTTAAGAGTATGCACCTGAGTGAAAGACGTATATCTTTGTTTCTATTAATAATTTGGACTTGAGTCCTGAAGAAGAATTGTGTATATTTACGATAGGAACCCAATGCAACTCGTATTTCAGCATTCCCATAATGTATTCACAATTTAAGCCAATCTCCGTAACATGATTGATTTAGTAAACCTGAAGAGTATGCACCTGAGTGAAAGACGTATATCTTTGTTTCTATTAATAATTTGGACTTGAGTCCTGAAGAAGAATTGTGTATATTTACGATAGCAACCCAACGCAACTCGTATTTCAGCATGCCCATAATGTATTCAAAATTTAAGCCAATCTCCGTAACACGGTTCATTTAGTAAACCTGAAGAGTATGCACCTGAGTGAAAGACGTATATCTTTGTTTCTATTAATAATTTGGACTTGAGTCCTGAAGAAGAATTGTGTATAAATACGATAGGAACCCAATGCAACTCGAATTTCAGAATGCCCGTAATGTATTCAAAATTTAAGCCAATCTCCGTAACACGGTTGATTTAGTAAACCTGAAGAGTATGCACCTGAGTGAAAGACATATATCTTTGTTTCTATTAATAATTTGGACTTGAGTCCTGAAGAAGAATTGTGTATATTTACGATAGGAACCCAAGGCAACTCTTATTTCAACATGCCCATAATGTATTCAAAATTTAAGTCAATCTCCGTAACACGGTTCATTTAGTAAACCTGAAGAGTATGCACCTGAGTGAAAGACTTATATCTTTGTTTCTATTAATAATTTGGACTTGAGTCCTGAAGAAGAATTGTGTATATTTACGATAGGAACCCAACGCAACTTGTATTTCAACATGCCCATAATGTATTCAAAATTTAAGCCAATCTCCGTAACACGGTTGATTTAGTAAACCTCAAGAGTATGCACCTGAGTGAAAGACGTATATCTTTGTTTCTATTAATAATTTGGACTTGAGTCCTGAAGAAGAATTGTGTATATTTACGATAGGAACCCAACACAACTCGTATTTCAGCATTCCCATAATGTATTCACAATTTAAGCCAATCTCTGTAACACGGTTGATTTAGTAATCCTGAAGAGTATGCACCTGAGTTAAAGACTTATATCTTTGTTTCTATTAATAATTTGGACTTGAGCCCTGAAGAAGAATTGTGTATATTTACGATAAGAACCCAATGAAACTCGAATTTCAGCATGACCATAATGTATTCAAAATTTAAGCCAATCTCCGTAACACGGTTGATTTAGTAAACCTGAAGAGTATGCACCTAAGTGAAAGACGTATATATTTGTTTCTATTAATAATTTGGACTTGAGTCCTGAAGAATAATTGTGTATATTTACGATAGGAACCCAACGCAACTCGTATTTCAGCATTCCCATAGTGTATTCACAATTTAAGCCAATCTCCGTAACACGGTTGATTTAGTAAACCTGAAGAGTATGCACCCGAGTGAAAGACGTATATCTTTGTTTCTATTAATAATTTGGACTTGAGGCCTGAAGAAGAATTGTGTATATTTACGATAGGAACCGAACACAACTTGTATTTCAGCATGCCCATAATGTATTCAAAATTTAAGCAAATCTCCGTAACACGGTTGATTTAGTAAACCTCAAGAGTATGCACCTGAGTGCAAGACATATATCTTTGTTTCTATTAATAATTTGGACTTGAGTCCTGAAGAGCAATTGTGTATATTTATGATAGGAACCCAACGCAACTCGTATTTCAGCATTCCCATAATGTATTCACAATTTAAGCCAATCTCTATAACACAGTTGATTTAGTAAACCTGAAGAGTATGCACCTGAGTGAAAGACTTATACCTTTGTTTCTATTAATAATTTGGACTTGAGTCCTGAAGAAGAATTGTGTATATTTACGATAGGAACCCAATGCAACTCGTATTTCAGCATTCCCATAATGTATTCACAATTTAAGCCAATCTCCATAACATGGTTGATTTAGTAAACCTGAAGAGTATGCACCTAAGTGAAAGACGTATATCTTTGTTTCTATTAATAATTTGGACTTGAGTCCTGAAGAAGAATTGTGTATATTTACGATAGGAACCCAACGCAACTCGTATTTCATCATGCCCATAATGTATTCAAAATTTAAGCCAATCTCCGTAACACGGTTGATTTAGTAAACCTGAAGAGTATGCACCTGAGTGAAAGACATATATCTTTGTTTCTATTAATAATTTGGACTTGAGTCCTGAAGAAGAATTGTGTATATTTACGATAGGAACCCAACGCAACTCGTATTTCAGCATTCCCATAATGTATTCACAATTTAAGCCAATCTCCGTAACACGGTTGATTTAGTAAACCTGAAGAGTATGCACCTGAGTGAAAGACGTATATCTTTGTTTCTATTAATAATTTGGACTTGAGTCCTGAAGAAGAATTGTGTATATTTACGATAGGAACCGAACACAACTTGTATTTCAGCATGCCCATAATGTATTCAAAATTTAAGCAAATCTCCGTAACACGGTTGATTTAGTAAACCTCAAGAGTATGCACCTGAGTGCAAGACATATATCTTTGTTTCTATTAATAATTTGGACTTGAGTCCTGAAGAGCAATTGTGTATATTTATGATAGGAACCCAACGCAACTCGTATTTCAGCATTCCCATAATGTATTCACAATTTAAGCCAATCTCTATAACACAGTTGATTTAGTAAACCTGAAGAGTATGCACCTGAGTGAAAGACTTATACCTTTGTTTCTATTAATAATTTGGACTTGAGTCCTGAAGAAGAATTGTGTATATTTACGATAGGAACCCAATGCAACTCGTATTTCAGCATTCCCATAATGTATTCACAATTTAAGCCAATCTCCATAACATGGTTGATTTAGTAAACCTGAAGAGTATGCACCTAAGTGAAAGACGTATATCTTTGTTTCTATTAATAATTTGGACTTGAGTCCTGAAGAAGAATTGTGTATATTTACGATAGGAACCCAACGCAACTCGTATTTCATCATGCCCATAATGTATTCAAAATTTAAGCCAATCTCCGTAACACGGTTGATTTAGTAAACCTGAAGAGTATGCACCTGAGTGAAAGACATATATCTTTGTTTCTATTAATAATTTGGACTTGAGTCCTGAAGAAGAATTGTGTATATTTACGATAGGAACCCAACGCAACTCGTATTTCAGCATTCCCATAATGTATTCACAATTTAAGCCAATCTCCGTAACACGGTTGATTTAGTAAACCTGAAGAGTATGCACCTGAGTGAAAGACGTATATCTTTGTTTCTATTAATAATTTGGACTTGAGTCCTGAAGAAGAATTGTGTATATTTACGATAGGAACCCAACGCAACTTGTATTTCAGCATTCCCATAATGTATTCACAATTAATGGCAATCTCCGTAACACGGTTGATTTAGTAAACCTGAAGAGTATGCACCTGAGTGAAAGACATATATCTGTGTTTCTATTAATAATTTGGACTTGAGTCCTGAAGAAGAATTGTGTATATTTACGATAGGAACCCAACGCAACTTGTATTTCAGCATGCCCATAATGTATTCAAAATTTAAGCCAATCTCCGTAACACGGTTGATTTAGTAAACCTCAAGAGTATGCACCTGAGTGAAAGACGTATATCTTTGTTTCTATTAATAATTTGGACTTGAGTCCTGAAGAAGAATTGTGTATATTTACGATAGGAACCCAATGCAACTCGTATTTCAGCATTCCCATAATGTATTCACAATTTAAGCCAATCTCCGTAACACGGTTGATTTAGTAATTCTGAAGAGTATGCACCTGAGTTAAAGACTTATATCTTTGTTTCTATTAATAATTTGGACTTGAGCCCTGAAGAAGAATTGTGTATATTTACGATAAGAACCCAATGCAACTCGAATTTCAGCATGACCATAATGTATTCAAAATTTAAGCCAATCTCCGTAACACGGTTGATTTACTAAACCTGAAGAGTATGCACCTAAGTGAAAGACGTATATCTTTGTTTCTATTAATAATTTGGACTTGAGTCCTGAAGAATAATTGTGTATATTTACGATAGGAACCCAACACAACTTGTATTTCAGCATTCCCATAGTGTATTCACAATTTAAGCCAATCTCCGTAACACGGTTGATTTAGTAAACCTGAAGAGTATGCACCCGAGTGAAAAACGTATATCTTTGTTTCTATTAATAATTTGGACTTGAGGCCTGAAGAAGAATTGTGTATATTTACGATAGGAACCGAACACAACTTGTATTTCAGCATGCCCATAATGTATTCAAAATTTAAGCAAATCTCCGTAACACGGTTGATTTAGTAAACCTCAAGAGTATGCACCTGAGTGAAAGACATATATCTTTGTTTCTATTAATAATTTGGACTTGAGTCCTGAAGAGCAATTGTGTATATTTACTATAGGAACCCAACGCAACTCGTATTTCAGCATTCACATAATGTATTCACAATTTAAGCCAATCTCTATAACACGGTTGATTTAGTAAACCTGAAGAGTATGCACCTGAGTGAAAGACTTATACCTTTGTTTCTATTAATAATTTGGACTTGAGTCCTGAAGAAGAATTGTGTATATTTACGATAGGAACCCAATGCAACTCGTATTTCAGCATTCCCATAATGTATTCACAATTTAAGCCAATCTCCATAACATGGTTGATTTAGTAAACCTGAAGAGTATGCACCTAAGTGAAAGACGTATATCTTTGTTTCTATTAATAATTTGGACTTGAGTCCTGAAGAATAATTGTGTATATTTACGATAGGAACCCAACGCAACTCGTATTTCAGCATTCCCATAGTGTATTCACAATTTAAGCCAATCTCCGTAACACGGTTGATTTAGTAAACCTGAAGAGTATGCACCCGAGTGAAAGACGTATATCTTTGTTTCTATTAATAATTTGGACTTGAGGCCTGAAGAAGAATTGTGTATATTTACGATAGGAACCGAACACAACTTGTATTTCAGCATGCCCATAATGTATTCAAAATTTAAGCAAATCTCCGTAACACGGTTGATTTAGTAAACCTCAAGAGTATGCACCTGAGTGAAAGACATATATCTTTGTTTCTATTAATAATTTGGACTTGAGTCCTGAAGAGCAATTGTGTATATTTATGATAGGAACCCAACGCAACTCGTATTTCAGCATTCCCATAATGTATTCACAATTTAAGCCAATCTCTATAACACGGTTGATTTAGTAAACCTGAAGAGTATGCACCTGAGTGAAAGACTTATACCTTTGTTTCTATTAATAATTTGGACTTGAGTCCTGAAGAAGAATTGTGTATATTTACGATAGGAACCCAATGCAACTCGTATTTCAGCATTCCCATAATGTATTCACAATTTAAGCCAATCTCCATAACATGGTTGATTTAGTAAACCTGAAGAGTATGCACCTAAGGGAAAGACGTATATCTTTGTTTCTATTAATAATTTGGACTTGAGTCCTGAAGAAGAATTGTGTATATTTACGATAGGAACCCAACGCAACTCGTATTTCAGCATGCCCATAATGTATTCAAAATTTAAGCCAATCTCCGTAACACGGTTCATTTAGTAAACCTGAAGAGTATGCACCTGAGTGAAAGACGTATATCTTTGTTTCTATTAATAATTTGGACTTGAGTCCTGAAGAAGAATTTTGTATATTTACGATAGGAACCCAACGCAACTCGTATTTCAGCATTCCCATAATGTATTCACAATTTAAGCCAATCTCCGTAACACGGTTGATTTAGTAAACCTCAAGAGTATGCACCTGAGTGAAAGACATATATCTTTGTTTCTATTAATAATTTGGACTTGAGTCCTAAAGAATAATTGTGTATATTTACGATAGGAACCCGACGCAACTCGTATTTCAACATTCCCATAATGTATTCACAATTTAAGGCAATCTCCGTAACACGATTGATTTAGTAAACCTAAAGAGTATGCACCTGAGTGAAAGACGTATATCATTGTTTCTATTAATAATTTGGACTTGAGTCCTCAAGAAGAATTGTGTATATTGACGATAGGAACCCAACGCAACTCGTATTTCAGCATGCCCATAATGTATTCAAAATGTAAGCCAATCTCCGTAACACGGTTGATTTAGAAAATCTGAAGAGTATGCACCTGAGTGAAAGACGTATATCTTTGTTTCTATTAATAATTTAGACTTGAGTCCTGAAGAAGAATTGTGTATATTTACGATAGGAACCCAACGCAACTTGTATTTCAACATGCCCATAATGTATTCAAAATTTAAGCCAATCTTCGTAACATGGTTCATTTAGTAAACCTGAAGAGTATGGACCTGAGTGAAAGACGTATATCTTTGTTTCTATTAATAATTTGGACTTGAGTCCTGAAGAAGAATTGTGTATATTTACGATAGGAACCCAACGCAACTTGTATTTCAGCATTCCCACAATGTATTCACAATTTAAGGTAATCTTCGTAACACGGTTGATTTAGTAAACCTGAAGAGTATGCACCTGAGTCAAAGACGTATATCTTTGTTTCTATTAATAATTTGGACTTGAGTCTTGAAGAAGAATTGTGTATATTTACGATAGGAACCCAACACAACTCGTATTTCAACATTCCCATAGTGTATTCACAATTTAAGCCAATCTCCGTAACACGGTTGATTTAGTAAACCTGAAGAGTATGCACCTGAGTGAAAGACGTATATCTTTGTTTCTATTAATAATTTGGACTTGAGTCCTGAAGAAGAATTGTGTATATTTACGATAGGAACCCAACACAACTTGTATTTCAGCATGCCCATAATGTATTCAAATTTTAAGCAAATCTCCGTAACACGGTTGATTTAGTAAACCTCAAGAGTATGCACCTGAGTAAAAGACATATATCTTTGTTTCTATTAATAAATTGGACTTGAGTCCTGAAGAGGAATTGTGTATATTTATGATAGGAACCCAACGCAACTCGTATTTCAGCATTCCCATAATGTATTCACAATTTAAGCCAATCTCCGTAACACGGTTGATTTAGTAAACCTGAAGAGTATGCACCTGAGTGAAAGACTTATATCTTTGTTTCTATTAATAATTTGGACTTGAGTCCTGAAGAAGAATTGTGTATATTTACGATAGGAACCCAATGCAACTCTAATTTCAGCATGCCCATAATGTATTCAAAATTTAAGCCAATCTCCGTAACACGGTTGATTTAGTAAACCTGAAGAGTATGCACCTGAGTGAAAGACGTATATCTTTGTTTATATTAATAATTTGGACTTGAGTCCTGAAGAAGAATTGTGTATATTTACGATAGGAACCCAATGCAACTCGTATTTCAGCATTCCCATAATGTATTCACAATTTAAGCCAATCTCCGTAACACGGTTGATTTAGTAAACCTGAAGAGTATGCACCTGAGTGAAAGACTTATATCTTTGTTTCTATTAATAATTTGGACTTGAGTCCTGAAGAAGAATTGTGTATATTTACGATAGGAACCCAATGCAACTCTAATTTCAGCATGCCCATAATGTATTCAAAATTTAAGCCAATCTCCGTAACACGGTTGATTTAGTAAACCTGAAGAGTATGCACCTGAGTGAAAGACGTATATCTTTGTTAATATTAATAAGTTGGACTTGAGTCCTGAAGAAGAATTGTGTATATTTACGATAGGAACCCAACGCAACACGTATTTCAGCATGCCCATAATGTATTCAAAATTTAAGCCAATCTCCGTAACACGGTTTATTTAGTAAACCTGAAGAGTATGCACCTGAGTGAAAGACGTATATCTTTGTTTCTATTAATAATTTGGACTTGAGTCCTGAAGAAGAATTTTGTATATTTACGCTAGGAACCCAACGCAACTCGTATTTCAGCATTCCCAAAATGTATTCACAATTTAAGGAAATCTCCGTAACACGGTTGATTTAGTAAACCTGAAGAGTATGCACCTGAGTGAAAGACGTATATCTTTGTTTCTATTAATAATTTGGACTTGAGTCCTGAAGAAGAATTGTGTATATTTACGATAGGAACCCAACGCAACTTGTATTTCAGCATTCCCATAGTGTATTCACAATTTAAGCCAATCTCCGTAACACGGTTGATTTAGTAAACCTCAAGAGTATCCACCTGAGTGAAAGACGTATATCTTTGTTTCTATTAATAATTTGGACTTGAGTCCTAAAGAAGAATTGTGTATATTTACGATAGGAACCCAACACAACTCGTATTTCAGCATGCCCATAATGTATTCAAAATTTAAGCAAATCTCCGTAACACGGTTGATTTAGTAAACCTCAAGAGCATGCACCTGAGTAAAAGACATATATCTTTGTTTCTATTAATAAATTGGACTTGAGTCCTGAAGAGGAATTGTGTATATTTATGATAGGAACCCAACGCAACTCGTATTTCAGCATTCCCATAATGTATTCACAATTTAAGCCAATCTCCGTAACACGGTTGATTTAGTAAACCTGAAGAGTATGCACCTGAGTGAAAGACTTATATCTTTGTTTCTATTAATAATTTGGACTTGAGTCCTGAAGAAGAATTGTGTATATTTACGATAGGAACCCAATGCAACTCTAATTTCAGCATGCCCATAATGTATTCAAAATTTAAGCCAATCTCCGTAACACGGTTGATTTAGTAAACCTGAAGAGTATGCACCTGAGTGAAAGACGTATATCTTTGTTTATATTAATAATTTGGACTTGAGTCCTGAAGAAGAATTGTGTATATTTACGATAGGAACCCAATGCAACTCGTATTTCAGCATTCCCATAATGTATTCACAATTTAAGCCAATCTCCGTAACACGGTTGATTTAGTAAACCTGAAGAGTATGCACCTGAGTGAAAGACTTATATCTTTGTTTCTATTAATAATTTGGAATTGAGTCCTAAAGAAGAATTGTGTATATTTACGATAGGAACCCAATGCAACTCTAATTTCAGCATGCCCATAATGTATTCAAAATTTAAGCCAATCTCCGTAACACGGTTGATTTAGTAAACCTGAAGAGTATGCACCTGAGTGAAAGACGTATATCTTTGTTTATATTAATAATTTGGACTTGAGTCCTGAAGAAGAATTGTGTATATTTACGATAGGAACCCAACGCAACTCGTATTTCAGCATGCCCATAATGTATTCAAAATTTAAGCCAATCTCCGTAACACGGTTCATTTAGTAAACCTGAAGAGTATGCACCTGAGTGAAAGACGTATATCTTTGTTTCTATTAATAATTTGGACTTGAGTCCTGAAGAAGAATTTTGTATATTTACGCTAGGAACCCAACGCAACTCGTATTTCAGCATTCCCAAAATGTATTCACAATTTAAGGCAATCTCCGTAACACGGTTGATTTAGTAAACCTGAAGAGTATGCACCTGAGTGAAAGACGTATATCTTTGTTTCTATTAATAAGTTGGTCTTGAGTCCTGAAGAAGAATTGTGTATATTTACGATAGGAACCCAACGCAACTTGTATTTCAGCATTCCCATAGTGTATTCACAATTTAAGCCAATCTCCGTAACACGGTTGATTTTGTAAACCTCAAGAGTATCCACCTGAGTGAAAGACGTATATCTTTGTTTCTATTAATAATTTAGACTTGAGTCCTAAAGAAGAATTGTGTATATTTACGATAGGAACCCAACACAACTCGTATTTCAGCATGCCCATAATATATTCAAAATTTAAGCCAATCTCCGTAACACGGTTGATTTAGAAAACCCGAAGAGTATGCACCTGAGTGAAAGACGTATATCTTTGTTTCTATTAATAATTTGGACTTGAGTCCTGAAGAAGAATTGTGTATATTTACGATAGGAACCCAACACAACTCGTATTTCAGCATGCCCATAATGTATTCAAAATTTAAGCCAATCTCCGTAACACGGTTGATTTAGAAAACGTGAAGAGTATGCACCTGAGTGAAAGACGTATATCTTTGTTTCTATTAATAATTTGGACTTGAGTCCCGAAGAAGAATTGTGTATATTTACGATAGGAACCCAACGCAACTCGTATTTCAGCATTCCCATAATGTATTCACAATTTAAGCCAATCTCCGTAACACGGTTGATTTAGTAAACCTCAAGAGTATGCACCTCAGTGAAAGACATATATCTTTGTTTCTATTAATAATTTGGACTTGAGTCCTGAAGAAGAATTGTGTATATTTACGATAGGAACCCAACGCAACTTGTATTTCAGCATTCCCATAATGTATTCACAATTTAAGGTAATCTCCGTAACACGGTTGATTTAGTAAACCTGAAGAGTATGCACCTGAGTCAAAGACGTATATCTTTGTTTCTATTAATAATTTGGACTTGAGTCTTGAAGAAGAATTGTGTATATTTACGATAGGGACCCAACGCAACTTGTATTTCAGCATGCCCATAATGTATTCAAAATTTAAGCCAATCTCCGTAACACGGTTGATTTAGTAAACCTGAAAAGTATGCACCTGAGTGAAAGACGTATATCTTTGTTTCTATTAATAGTTTGGACTTGAGTCCTGAAGAAGAATTGTGTATATTTACGATAGGAACCCAATGCAACTCGTATTTCAGCATTCCCATAATGTATTCACAATTTAAGCCAATCTCCGTAACATGGTTGATTTAGTAAACCTGAAGAGTATGCACCTAAGTGAAAGACGTATATCTTTGTTTCTATTAATAAATTGGACTTGAGTCCCGAAGAAGAATTGTGTATATTTACGATAGAAACCCAACGCAACTCGTATTTCAGCATGCCCATAATGTATTCAAAATTTAAGCCAATCTCCGTAACACGGTTCATTTAGTAAACCTGAAGAGTATGCACCTGAGTGAAAGACGTATATCTTTGTTTCTATTAATAATTTGGACTTGAGTCCTGAAGAAGAATTTTGTATATTTACGATAGGAACCCAACGCAACTCGTATTTCAGCATTCCCATAATGTATTCACAATTTAAGCCAATCTCCGTAACACGGTTGATTTAGTAAACCTTAAGAGTATACACCTGAGTGAAAGACATATATCTTTGTTTCTATTAATAATTTGGACTTGAGTCCTCAAGAAGAATTGTGTATATTTACGATAGGAACCCAACGCAACTCGTATTTCAGCATTCCCATAATGTATTCACAATTTAAGGCAATCTCCGTAACACGATTGATTTAGTAAACCTAAAGAGTATGCACCTGAGTGAAAGACGTATATCATTGTTTCTATTAATAATTTGGACTTGAGTCCTCAAGAAGAATTGTGTATATTTACGATAAGAACCCAACACAACTTGTATTTCAGCATGCCCATAATGTATTCAAAATGTAAGCCAATCTCCGTAACACGGTTGATTTAGAAAATCTGAAGAGTATGCACCTGAGTGAAAGACGTATATCTTTGTTTCTATTAATAATTTGGACTTGAGTCCTGAAGAAGAATTGTGTATATTTACGATAGGAACCCAACGCAACTCGTATTTCAACATGCCCATAATGTATTCAAAATGTAAGCCAATCTTCGTAACATGGTTCATTTAGTAAACCTGAAGAGTATGGACCTGAGTGAAAGACGTATATCTTTGTTTCTATTAATAATTTGGACTTGGATCCTGAAGAAGAATTGTGTATATTTACGATAGGAACCCAACGCAACTTGTATTTCAGCATTCCCATAATGTATTCACAATTTAAGGTAATCTCCGTAACACGGTTGATTTAGTAAACCTGAAGAGTATGCACCTGAGTCAAAGACGTATATCTTTGTTTCTATTAATAATTTGGACTTGAGTCTTGAAGAAGAATTGTGTATATTTACGATAGGAACCCAACGCAACTCGTATTTCAACATTCCCATAGTGTATTCACAATTTAAGCAAATCTCCGTAACACGGTTGATTTAGTAAACCTGAAGAGTATGCACCTGAGTGAAAGACGTATATCTTTGTTTCTATTAATAATTTGGACTTGAGTCCTGAAGAAGGATTGTGTATATTTACGATAGGAACCCAACACAACTTGTATTTCAGCATGCCCATAATGTATTCAAAATTTAAGCAAATCTCCGTAATACGGTTGATTTAGTAAACCTCAAGAGTATGCACCTGAGTAAAAGACATATATCTTTGTTTCTATTAATAAATTGGACTTGAGTCCTGAAGAGGAATTGTGTATATTTATGATAGGAACCCAACGCAACTCGTATTTCAACATTCCCATAATGTATTCACAATTTAAGCCAATCTCCGTAACACGGTTGATTTAGTAAACCTGAAGAGTATGCACCTGAGTGAAAGACTTATATCTTTGTTTCTATTAATAATTTGGACTTGAGTCCTGAAGAAGAATTGTGTATATTTACGATAGGAACCCAATGCAACTCTAATTTCAGCATGCCCATAATGTATTCAAAATTTAAGCCAATCTCCGTAACACGGTTGATTTAGTAAACCTGAAGAGTATGCACCTGAGGGAAAGACGTATATCTTTGTTAATATTAATAATTTGGACTTGAGTCCTGAAGAAGAATTGTGTATATTTACGATAGGAACCCAACGCAACTCGTATTTCAGCATGCCCATAATGTATTCAAAATTTAAGCCAATCTCCGTAACACGGTTCATTTAGTAAACCTGAAGAGTATGCACCTGAGTGAAAGACGTATATCTTTGTTTCTATTAATAATTTGGACTTGAGTCCTGAAGAAGAATTTTGTATATTTACGCTAGGAACCCAACGCAACTCGTATTTCAGCATTCCCAAAATGTATTCACAATTTAAGGCAATCTCCGTAACACGGTTGATTTAGTAAACCTGAAGAGTATGCACCTGAGTGAAAGACGTATATCTTTGTTTCTATTAATAATTTGGACTTGAGTCCTGAAGAAGAATTGTGTATATTTACGATAGGAACCCAACGCAACTTGTATTTCAGCATTCCCATAGTGTATTCACAATTTAAGCCAATCTCCGTAACACGGTTGATTTAGTAAACCTCAAGAGTATCCACCTGAGTGAAAGACGTATATCTTTGTTTCTATTAATAATTTGGACTTGAGTCCTAAAGAAGAATTGTGTATATTTACGATAGGAACCCAACATAACTCGTATTTCAGCATGCCCATAATGTATTCAAAATTTAAGCAAATCTCCGTAACACGGTTGATTTAGTAAACCTCAAGAGTATGCACCTGAGTAAAAGACATATATCTTTGTTTCTATTAATAAATTGGACTTGAGTCCTGAAGAGGAATTGTGTATATTTATGATAGGAACCCAACGCAACTCGTATTTCAGCATTTCCATAATGTATTCACAATTTAAGCCAATCTCCGTAACACGGTTGATTTAGTAAACCTGAAGAGTATGCACCTGAGTGAAAGACTTATATTTTTGTTTCTATTAATAATTTGGACTTGAGTCCTGAAGAAGAATTGTGTATATTTACGATAGGAACCCAATGCAACTCTAATTTCAGCATGCCCATAATGTATTCAAAATTTAAGCCAATCTCCGTAACACGGTTGATTTAGTAAACCTGAAGAGTATGCACCTGAGTGAAAGACGTATATCTTTGTTTATATTAATAATTTGGACTTGAGTCCTGAAGAAGAATTGTGTATATTTACGATAGGAACCCAATGCAACTCGTATTTCAGCATTCCCATAATGTATTCACAATTTAAGCCAATCTCCGTAACACGGTTGATTTAGTAAACCTGAAGAGTATGCACCTGAGTGAAAGACTTATATCTTTGTTTCTATTAATAATTTGGACTTGCGTCCTAAAGAAGAATTGTGTATATTTACGATAGGAACCCAATGCAACTCTAATTTCAGCATGCCCATAATGTATTCAAAATTTAAGCCAATCTCCGTAACACGGTTGATTTAGTAAACCTGAAGAGTATGCACCTGAGTGAAAGACGTATATCTTTGTTTATATTAATAATTTGGACTTGAGTCCTGAAGAAGAATTGTGTATATTTACGATAGGAACCCAACACAACTCGTATTTCAGCATGCCCATAATGTATTCAAAATTTAAGCCAATCTCCGTAACACGGTTCATTTAGTAAACCTGAAGAGTATGCACCTGAGTGAAAGACGTATATCTTTGTTTCTATTAATAATTTGGACTTGAGTCCTGAAGAAGAATTTTGTATATTTACGCTAGGAACCCAACGCAACTCGTATTTCAGCATTCCCAAAATGTATTCACAATTTAAGGCAATCTCCGTAACACGGTTGATTTAGTAAACCTGAAGAGTATGCACCTGAGTGAAAGACGTATATCTTTGTTTCTATTAATAATTTGGACTTGAGTCCTGAAGAAGAATTGTGTATATTTACGATAGGAACCCAACGCAACTTGTATTTCAGCATTCCCATAGTGTATTCACAATTTAAGCCAATCTCCGTAACACGGTTGATTTAGTAAACCTCAAGAGTATCCACCTGAGTGAAAGACGTATATCTTTGTTTCTATTAATAATTTGGACTTGAGTCCTAAAGAAGAATTGTGTATATTTACGATAGGAACCCAACATAACTCGTATTTCAGCATGCCCATAATGTATTCAAAATTTAAGCAAATCTCCGTAACACGGTTGATTTAGTAAACCTCAAGAGTATGCACCTGAGTAAAAGACATATATCTTTGTTTCTATTAATAAATTGGACTTGAGTCCTGAAGAGGAATTGTGTATATTTATGATAGGAACCCAACGCAACTCGTATTTCAGCATTTCCATAATGTATTCACAATTTAAGCCAATCTCCGTAACACGGTTGATTTAGTAAACCTGAAGAGTATGCACCTGAGTGAAAGACTTATATTTTTGTTTCTATTAATAATTTGGACTTGAGTCCTGAAGAAGAATTGTGTATATTTACGATAGGAACCCAATGCAACTCTAATTTCAGCATGCCCATAATGTATTCAAAATTTAAGCCAATCTCCGTAACACGGTTGATTTAGTAAACCTGAAGAGTATGCACCTGAGTGAAAGACGTATATCTTTGTTTATATTAATAATTTGGACTTGAGTCCTGAAGAAGAATTGTGTATATTTACGATAGGAACCCAATGCAACTCGTATTTCAGCATTCCCATAATGTATTCACAATTTAAGCCAATCTCCGTAACACGGTTGATTTAGTAAACCTGAAGAGTATGCACCTGAGTGAAAGACTTATATCTTTGTTTCTATTAATAATTTGGACTTGCGTCCTAAAGAAGAATTGTGTATATTTACGATAGGAACCCAATGCAACTCTAATTTCAGCATGCCCATAATGTATTCAAAATTTAAGCCAATCTCCGTAACACGGTTGATTTAGTAAACCTGAAGAGTATGCACCTGAGTGAAAGACGTATATCTTTGTTTATATTAATAATTTGGACTTGAGTCCTGAAGAAGAATTGTGTATATTTACGATAGGAACCCAACACAACTCGTATTTCAGCATGCCCATAATGTATTCAAAATTTAAGCCAATCTCCGTAACACGGTTCATTTAGTAAACCTGAAGAGTATGCACCTGAGTGAAAGACGTATATCTTTGTTTCTATTAATAATTTGGACTTGAGTCCTGAAGAAGAATTTTGTATATTTACGCTAGGAACCCAACGCAACTCGTATTTCAGCATTCCCAAAATGTATTCACAATTTAAGGCAATCTCCGTAACACGGTTGATTTAGTAAACCTGAAGAGTATGCACCTGAGTGAAAGACGTATATCTTTGTTTCTATTAATAAGTTGGTCTTGAGTCCTGAAGAAGAATTGTGTATATTTACGATAGGAACCCAACGCAACTTGTATTTCATTATTCCCATAGTGTATTCACAATTTAAGCCAATCTCCGTAACACGGTTGATTTAGTAAACCTCAAGAGTATCCACCTGAGTGAAAGACGTATATCTTTGTTTCTATTAATAATTTGGACTTGAGTCCTGAAGAAGAATTGTGTATATTTACGATAGGAACCCAACACAACTCGTATTTCAGCATGCCCATAATGTATTCAAACTTTAAGCAAATCTCCGTAACACGGTTGATTTAGTAAACCTCTAGAGTATGCACCTGAGTAAAAGACATATATCTTTGTTTCTATTAATAAATTGGACTTGAGTCCTGAAGAGGAATTGTGTATATTTATGATAGGAACCCAACGCAACTCGTATTTCAGCATTTCCATAATGTATTCACAATTTAAGCCAATCTCCGTAACACGGTTGATTTAGTAAACCTGAAGAGTATGCACCTGAGTGAAAGACTTATAGTTTTGTTTCTATTAATAATTTGGACTTGAGTCCTGAAGAAGAATTGTGTATATTTACGATAGGAACCCAACGCAACTTGTATTTCAGCATTCCCATAGTGTATTCACAATTTAAGCCAATCTCCGTAACACGGTTGATTTAGTAAACCTGAAGAGTATGCACCTGAGTGAAAGACTTATATCTTTGTTTCTATTAATAATTTGGACTTGCGTCCTAAAGAAGAATTGTGTATATTTACGATAGGAACCCAATGCAACTCTAATTTCAGCATGCCCATAATGTATTCAAAATTTAAGCCAATCTCCGTAACACGGTTGATTTAGTAAACGTGAAGAGTATGCACCTGAGTGAAAGACGTATATCTTTGTTTATATTAATAATTTGGACTTGAGTCCTGAAGAAGAATTGTGTATATTTACGATAGGAACCCAACGCAACTCGTATTTCAGCATGCCCATAATGTATTCAAAATTTAAGCCAATCTCCGTAACACGGTTCATTTAGTAAACCTGAAGAGTATGCACCTGAGTGAAAGACGTATATCTTTGTTTCTATTAATAAGTTGGTCTTGAGTCCTGAAGAAGAATTGTGTATATTTACGATAGGAACCCAACGCAACTTGTATTTCATTATTCCCATTGTGTATTCACAATTTAAGCCAATCTCCGTAACACGGTTGATTTAGTAAACCTCAAGAGTATCCACCTGAGTGAAAGACGTATATCTTTGTTTCTATTAATAATTTGGACTTGAGTCCTAAAGAAGAATTGTGTATATTTACGATAGGAACCCAACACAACTCGTATTTCAGCATGCCCATAATGTATTCAAAATTTAAGCCAATCTCCGTAACACGGTTGATTTAGAAAACCTGAAGAGTATGCACCTGAGTGAAAGACGTATATCTTTGTTTCTATTAATAATTTGGACTTGAGTCCTGAAGAAGAATTGTGTATATTTACGATAGGAACCCAACACAACTCGTATTTCAGCATGCCCATAATGTATTCAAAATTTAAGCCAATCTCCGTAACACGGTTGATTTAGAAAACCTGAAGAGTATGCACCTGAGTGAAAGACGTATATCTTTGTTTCTATTAATAATTTGGACTTGAGTCCTGAAGAAGAATTGTGTATATTTACGATAGGAACCCAACGCAACTCGTATTTCAGCATTCCCATAATGTATTCACAATTTAAGCCAATCTCCGTAACACGGTTGATTTAGTAAACCTCAAGAGTATGCACCTGAGTGAAAGACATATATCTTTGTTTCTATTAATAATTTGGACTTGAGTCCTGAAGAATAATTGTTTATATTTACGACAGGAACCCGACGCAACTCGTATTTCAACATTCCCATAATGTATTCACAATTTAAGGCAATCTCCGTAACACGGTTGATTTAGTAAACCTAAAGAGTATGCACCTGAGTGAAAGACGTATATCATTGTTTCTATTAATAATTTGGACTTGAGTCCTCAAGAAGAATTGTGTATATTTACGATAGGAACCCAACACAACTCGTATTTCAGCATGCCCATAATGTATTCAAAATTTAAGCCAATCTCCGTAACACGGTTGATTTAGAAAATCTGAAGAGTATGCACCTGAGTGAAAGACGTATATCTTTGTTTCTATTAATAATTTGGACTTGAGTCCTGAAGAAGAATTGTGTATATTTACGATAGGAACCCAACGCAACTTGTATTTCAGCATTCCCATAATGTATTCACAATTTAAGGTAATCTCCGTAACACGGTTGATTTAGTAAACCTGAAGAGTATGCACCTGAGTCAAAGACGTATATCTTTGTTTCTATTAATAATTTGGACTTGAGTCTTGAAGAAGAATTGTGTATATTTACGATAGGAACCCAACACAACTCGTATTTCAACATTCCCATAGTGTATTCACAATTTAAGCCAATCTCCGTAACACGGTTGATTTAGTAAACCTGAAGAGTATGCACCTGAGTGAAAGACGTATATCTTTGTTTCTATTAATAATTTGGACTTGAGTCCTGAAGAAGAATTGTGTATATTTACGATAGGAACCCAACACAACTTGTATTTCAGCATGCCCATAATGTATTCAAAATTTAAGCAAATCTCCGTAACACGGTTGATTTAGTAAACCTCAAGAGTATGCACCTGAGTAAAAGACATATATCTTTGTTTCTATTAATAAATTGGACTTGAGTCCTGAAGAGGAATTGTGTATATTTATGATAGGAACCCAACGCAACTCGTATTTCAGCATTCCCATAATGTATTCACAATTTAAGCCAATCTCCGTAACACGGTTGATTTAGTAAACCTGAAGAGTATGCACCTGAGTGAAAGACTTATATCTTTGTTTCTATTGATAATTTGGACTTGAGTCCTGAAGAAGAATTGTGTATATTTACGATAGGAACCCAATGCAACTCTAATTTCAGCATGCCCATAATGTATTCAAAATTTAAGCCAATCTCCGTAACACGGTTGATTTAGTAAACCTGAAGACTATGCACCTGAGTGAAAGACTTATATCTTTGTTTCTATTAATAATTTGGACTTGAGTCCTGAAGAAGAATTGTGTATATTTACGATAGGAACCCAATGCAACTCTAATTTCAGCATGCCCATAATGTATTCAAAATTTAAGCCAATCTCCGTAACACGGTTGATTTAGTAAACCTGAAGAGTATGCACCTGAGTGAAAGACGTATATCTTTGTTTATATTTATAATTTGGACTTGAGTCCTGAAGAAGAATTGTGTATATTTACGATAGGAACCCAACGCAACTCGTATTTCAGCATTCCCATAATGTATTTACAATTTAAGCCAATCTCCGTAACACGGTTGATTTAGTAAACCTGAAGAGTATGCACCTGAGTGAAAGACTTATATCTTTGTTTCTATTAATAATTTGGACTTGCGTCCTAAAGAAGAATTGTGTATATTTACGATAGGAACCCAATGCAACTCTAATTTCAGCATGCCCATAATGTATTCAAAATTTAAGCCAATCTCCGTAACACGGTTGATTTAGTAAACCTGAAGAGTATGCACCTGAGTGAAAGACGTATATCTTTGTTTATATTAATAATTTGGACTTGAGTCCTGAAGAAGAATTGTGTATATTTACGATAGGAACCCAACGCAACTCGTATTTCAGCATGCCCATAATGTATTCAAAATTTAAGCCAATCTCCGTAACACGGTTCATTTAGTAAACCTGAAGAGTATGCACCTGAGTGAAAGACGTATATCTTTGTTTCTATTAATAATTTGGACTTGAGTCCTGAAGAAGAATTTTGTATATTTACGCTAGGAACCCAACGCAACTCGTATTTCAGCATTCCCAAAATGTATTCACAATTTAAGGCAATCTCCGTAACACGGTTGATTTAGTAAACCTGAAGAGTATGCACCTGAGTGAAAGACGTATATCTTTGTTTCTATTAATAAGTTGGTCTTGAGTCCTGAAGAAGAATTGTGTATATTTACGATAGGAACCCAACGCAACTTGTATTTCATTATTCCCATAGTGTATTCACAATTTAAGCCAATCTCCGTAACACGGTTGATTTAGTAAACCTCAAGAGTATCCACCTGAGTGAAAGACGTATATCTTTGTTTCTATTAATAATTTGGACTTGAGTCCTAAAGAAGAATTGTGTATATTTACGATAGGAACCCAACACAACTCGTATTTCAGCATGCCCATAATGTATTCAAAATTTAAGCCAATCTCCGTAACACGGTTGATTTAGAAAACCTGAAGAGTATGCACCTGAGTGAAAGACGTATATCTTTGTTTCTATTAATAATTTGGACTTGAGTCCTGAAGAAGAATTGTGTATATTTACGATAGGAACCCAACACAACTCGTATTTCAGCATGCCCATAATGTATTCAAAATTTAAGCCAATCTCCGTAACACGGTTGATTTAGAAAACCTGAAGAGTATGCACCTGAGTGAAAGACGTATATCTTTGTTTCTATTAATAATTTGGACTTGAGTCCTGAAGAAGAATTGTGTATATTTACGATAGGAACCCAACGCAACTCGTATTTCAGCATTCCCATAATGTATTCACAATTTAAGCCAATCTCCGTCACACGGTTGATTTAGTAAACCTCAAGAGTATGCACCTGAGTGAAAGACATATATCTTTGTTTCTATTAATAATTTGGACTTGAGTCCTGAAGAATAATTGTTTATATTTACGACAGGAACCCGACGCAACTCGTATTTCAACATTCCCATAATGTATTCACAATTTAAGGCAATCTCCGTAACACGGTTGATTTAGTAAACCTAAAGAGTATGCACCTGAGTGAAAGACGTATATCATTGTTTCTATTAATAATTTGGACTTGAGTCCTCAAGAAGAATTGTGTATATTTACGATAGGAACCCAACACAACTCGTATTTCAGCATGCCCATAATGTATTCAAAATTTAAGCCAATCTCCGTAACACGGTTGATTTAGAAAATCTGAAGAGTATGCACCTGAGTGAAAGACGTATATCTTTGTTTCTATTAATAATTTGGACTTGAGTCCTGAAGAAGAATTGTGTATATTTACGATAGGAACCCAACGCAACTTGTATTTCAGCATTCCCATAATGTATTCACAATTTAAGGTAATCTCCGTAACACGGTTGATTTAGTAAACCTGAAGAGTATGCACCTGAGTCAAAGACGTATATCTTTGTTTCTATTAATAATTTGGACTTGAGTCTTGAAGAAGAATTGTGTATATTTACGATAGGAACCCAACGCAACTCGTATTTCAACATTCCCATAGTGTATTCACAATTTAAGCCAATCTCCGTAACACGGTTGATTTAGTAAACCTGAAGAGTATGCACCTGAGTGAAAGACGTATATCTTTGTTTCTATTAATAATTTGGACTTGAGTCCTGAAGAAGAATTGTGTATATTTACGATAGGAACCCAACACAACTTGTATTTCAGCATGCCCATAATGTATTCAAAATTTAAGCAAATCTCCGTAACACGGTTGATTTAGTAAACCTCAAGAGTATGCACCTGAGTAAAAGACATATATCTTTGTTTCTATTAATAAATTGGACTTGAGTCCTGAAGAGGAATTGTTTATATTTATGATAGGAACCCAACGCAACTCGTATTTCAGCATTCCCATAATGTATTCACAATTTAAGCCAATCTCCGTAACACGGTTGATTTAGTAAACCTGAAGAGTATGCACCTGAGTGAAAGACTTATATCTTTGTTTCTATTGATAATTTGGACTTGAGTCCTGAAGAAGAATTGTGTATATTTACGATAGGAACCCAATGCAACTCTAATTTCAGCATGCCCATAATGTATTCAAAATTTAAGCCAATCTCCGTAACACGGTTGATTTAGTAAACCTGAAGAGTATGCACCTGAGTGAAAGACTTATATCTTTGTTTCTATTAATAATTTGGACTTGAGTCCTGAAGAAGAATTGTGTATATTTACGATAGGAACCCAATGCAACTCTAATTTCAGCATGCCCATAATGTATTCAAAATTTAAGCCAATCTCCGTAACACGGTTGATTTAGTAAACCTGAAGAGTATGCACCTGAGTGAAAGACGTATATCTTTGTTTATATTTATAATTTGGACTTGAGTCCTGAAGAAGAATTGTGTATATTTACGATAGGAACCCAACGCAACTCGTATTTCAGCATTCCCATAATGTATTCACAATTTAAGGCAATCTCCGTAACATGGTTGATTTAGTAAACCTGAAGAGTATGCACCTGAGTGAAAGACGTATATCTTTGTTTCTATTAATAATTTGGACGTGAGTCCTGAAGAAGAATTGTGTATATTTACGATAGGAACCCAACGCAACTCGTATTTCAGCATGCCCATAATGTATTCAAAATTTAAGCCAATCTCCGTAACACGGTTCATTTAGTAAACCTGAAGAGTATGCACCTGAGTGAAAGACGTATATCTTTGTTTCTATTAATAATTTGGACTTGAGTCCTGAAGAAGAATTTTGTATATTTACGATAGGAACCCAACGCAACTCGTATTTCAGCATTCCCATAATGTATTCACAATTTAAGGCAATCTCCGTAACACGGTTGATTTAGTAAACGTGAAGAGTATGCACCTGAGTGAAAGACGTATATCTTTGTTTCTATTAATAATTTGGACTTGAGTCCTGAAGAAGAATTGTGTATATTTACGATAGGAACCCAACGCAACTTGTATTTCAGCATTCCCACAGTGTATTCACAATTTAAGCCAATCTCCGTAACATGGTTGATTTAGTAAACCTCAAGAGTATCCACCTGAGTGAAAGACGTATATCTTTGTTTCTATTAATAATTTGGACTTGAGTCCTAAAGAAGAATTGTGTATATTTACGATAGGAACCCAACACAACTCGTATTTCAGCATGCCCATAATGTATTCAAAATTTAAGCCAATCTCCGTAACACGGTTGATTTAGAAAACCTGAAGAGTATGCACCTGAGTGAAAGATATATATCTTTGTTTCTACTAATAATTTGGACTTCAGTCCTGAAGAAGAATTGTGTATATTTACGATAGGAACCCAACGCAACTTGTATTTCAGCATTCCCATAGTGTATTCACAATTTAAGCCAATCTCCGTAACACGGTTGATTTAGTAAACCTCAAGAGTATCCACCTGAGTGAAAGACATATATCTTTTTTTCTATTAATAATTTGGACTTGAGTCCTAAAGAAGAATTGTGTATATTTACGATAGGAACCCAACACAACTCGTATTTCAGCATGCCCATAATGTATTCAAAATTTAAGCCAATCTCCGTAACACGGTTGATTTAGAAAACCTGAAGAGTATGCACCTGAGTGAAAGACGTATATCTTTGTTTCTATTAATAATTTGGACTTGAGTCCTGAAGAAGAATTGTGTATATTTACGATAGGAACCCAACACAACTCGTATTTCAGCATGCCCATAATGTATTCAAAATTTAAGCCAATCTCCGTAACACGGTTGATTTAGAAAACCTGAAGAGTATGCACCTGAGTGAAAGACGTATATCTTTGTTTCTATTAATAATTTGGACTTGAGTCCTGAAGAAGAATTGTGTATATTTACGATAGGAACCCAACGCAACTCGTATTTCAGCATTCCCATAATGTATTCACAATTTAAGCCAATCTCCGTAACACGGTTGATTTAGTAAACCTCAAGAGTATGCACCTGAGTGAAAGACATATATCTTTGTTTCTATTAATAATTTGGACTTGAGTCCTGAAGAATAATTGTGTATATTTACGACAGGAACCCGACGCAACTCGTATTTCAACATTCCCATAATGTATTCACAATTTAAAGCAATCTCCGTAACACGGTTGATTTAGTAAACCTAAAGAGTATGCACCTGAGTGAAAGACGTATATCATTGTTTCTATTAATAATTTGGACTTGAGTCCTCAAGAAGAATTGTGTATATTAACGATAGGAACCCAACACAACTCGTATTTCAGCATGCCCATAATGTATTCAAAATTTAAGCCAATCTCCGTAACACGGTTGATTTAGAAAATCTTAAGAGTATGCACCTGAGTGAAAGACGTATATCTTTGTTTCTATTAATAATTTGGACTTGAGTCCTGAAGAAGAATTGTGTATATTTACGATAGGAACCCAACGCAACTTGTATTTCAGCATTCCCATAATGTATTCACAATTTAAGGTAATCTCCGTAACACGGTTGATTTAGTAAACCTGAAGAGTATGCACCTGATTCAAAGACGTATATCTTTGTTTCTATTAATAATTTGGACTTGAGTCTTGAAGAAGAATTGTGTATATTTACGATAGGAACCCAACGCAACTCGTATTTCAACATTCCCATAGTGTATTCACAATTTAAGCCAATCTCCGTAACACGGTTGATTTAGTAAACCTGAAGAGTATGCACCTGAGTGAAAGACGTATATCTTTGTTTCTATTAATAATTTGGACTTGAGTCCTGAAGAAGAATTGTGTATATTTACGATAGGAACCCAACACAACTTGTATTTCAGCATGCCCATAATGTATTCAAAATTTATGCAAATCTCCGTAACACGGTTGATTTAGTAAACCTCAAGAGTATGCACCTGAGTAAAAGACATATATCTTTGTTTCTATTAATAAATTGGACTTGAGTCCTGAAGAGGAATTGTGTATATTTATGATAGGAACGCAACGCAACTCGTATTTCAGCATTCCCATAATGTATTCACAATTTAAGCCAATCTCCGTAACACGGTTGATTTAGTAAACCTGAAGAGTATGCACCTGAGTGAAAGACTTATATCTTTGTTTCTATTAATAATTTGGACTTGAGTCCTGAAGAAGAATTGTGTATATTTACGATAGGAACCCAATGCAACTCTAATTTCAGCATGCCCATAATGTATTCAAAATTTAAGCCAATCTCCGTACACGGTTGATTTAGTAAACTTGAAGAGTATGCACCTGAGTGAAAGACGTATATCTTTGTTTATATTTATAATTTGGACTTGAGTCCTGAAGAAGAATTGTGTATATTTACGATAGGAACCCAATGCAACTCGTATTTCAGCATTCCCATAATGTATTCACAATTTAAGCCAATCTCCGTAACATGGTTGATTTAGTAAACCTGAAGAGTATGCACCTGAGTGAAAGACGTATATCTTTGTTTCTATTAATAATTTGGACTTGAGTCCTGAAGAAGAATTGTGTATATTTACGATAGGAACCCAACGCAACTCGTATTTCAGCATGCCCATAATGTATTCAAAATTTAAGCCAATCTCCGTAACACGGTTCATTTACTAAACCTGAAGAGTATGCACCTGAGTGAAAGACGTATATCTTTGTTTCTATTAATAATTTGGACTTGAGTCCTGAAGAAGAATTTTGTATATTTACGATAGGAACCCAACGCAACTCGTATTTCAGCATTCCCATAATGTATTCACAATTTAAGGCAATCTCCGTAACACGGTTGATTTAGTAAACCTGAAGAGTATGCACCTGAGTGAAAGACGTATATCTTTGTTTCTATTAATAATTTGGACTTGAGTCCTAAAGAAGAATTGTGTATATTTACGATAGGAACCCAACGCAACTTGTATTTCAGCATTCCCATAGTGTATTCACAATTTAAACCAATCTCCATAACACGGTTGATTTAGTAAACCTCAAGAGTATCCACCTGAGTTAAAGACGTATATCTTTGTTTCTATTAATATTTTGGACTTGAGTCCTAAAGAAGAATTGTGTATATTTACGATAGGAACCCAACACAACTCGTATTTCAGCATGCCCATAATGTATTCAAAATTTAAGCCAATATCCGTAACACGGTTGATTTAGAAAACCTGAAGAGTATGCACCTGAGTGAAAGACGTATATCTTTGTTTCTACTAATAATTTGGACTTGAGTCCTGAAGAAGAATTGTGTATATATACGATAGGAACCCAACGCAACTCGTATTTCAACATGCCCATAATGTATTCAAAATTTAATCCAATCTCCGTAACACGGTTCATTTAGTAAACCTGAAGAGTATGCACCTGAGTGAAAGACGTATATCTTTGTTTCTATTAATAATTTGGACTTGAGTCCTGAAGAAGAATTGTGTATATTTACGATAGGAACCCAACGCAACTCTATTTCAACATTCCCATAGTGTATTCACAATTTAAGCCAATCTCCGTAACACGGTTGATTTAGTAAACCTGAAGAGTATGCACCTGAGTGAAAGACATTAATCTTTGTTTCTGTTAATAATTTGGACTTGAGTCCTGAAGAAGAATTGTGTATATTTACGATAGGAACCCAACACAACTTGTATTTCAGCATGCCCATAATGTATTCAAAATTTAAGCCAATCTCCGTAACACGGTTGATTTAGTAAACCTCAAGAGTATGCACCTGAGTGAAAGACATATATCTTTGTTTCTATGAATAATTTGGACTTGAGTCCTGAAGAAGAATTGTGTATATTTACGATAGGAACCCAACGCAACTTGTATTTCAGCATGCCCATAATGTATTCAAAATTTAAGCAAATCTCCGTAACACGGTTGATTTAGTAAACCTCAAGAGTATGCACCTGAGTGAAAGACGTATATCTTTGTTTCTATTAATATTTTGGACTTGAGTCCTGAAGAATAATTGTGTATATTTACGATAGGAACCCAACTCAACTCGTATTTCAGCATTCCCATAATTTATTCACAGTTTAAGCCAATCTCTGTAACACGGTTGATTTAGTAAACCTGAAGAGTATGCACCTGAGTGAAAGACGCATATCATTGTTTCTATTAATAATTTGGACTTGAGTCCTGAAGAAGAATTGTGTATATTTACGATAGGAACCCAACACAAGTCGTATTTCAGCATGCCCATAATGTATTCAAAATTTAAGCCAATCTCCGTAACACGGTTCATTTAGTAAACCTGAAGAGTATGAACCTGAGTGAAAGACGTATATCTTTGTTTCTATTAATAATTTGGACTCGAGTCCCGAAGATGAATTGTGTATATTTACGATAGGAACCCAACGCAACTTGTATTTCAGCATTCCTATAATGTATTCACAATTTAAGGCAATCTCCGTAACACGGTTGATTTAGTAAACCTGGAGAGTATGGACCTGAGTGAAAGACATTTATCTTTGTTTCTATGAATAATTTGGACTTGAGTCCTGAAGAAGAATTGTGTATATTTACGATAGGAACCCAACGCAACTTGTATTTCAGCATGCCCATAATGTATTTAAAATTTAAGCAAATCTCCGTAACACGGTTGATTTAGTAAACCTCAAGAGTATGCACCTGAGTGAAAGACGTATATCTTTGTTTCTATTAATAATTTGGACTTGAGTCCTGAAGAATAATTGTGTATATTTACGATAGGAACCCAACTCAACTCGTATTTCAGCATTCCCATAATTTATTCACAGTTTAAGCCAATCTCTGTAACACGGTTGATTTAGTAAACCTGAAGAGTATGCACCTGAGTGAAAGACGCATATCATTGTTTCTATTAATAATTTGGACTTGAGTCCTGAAGAAGAATTGTGTATATTTACGATAGGAACCCAACACAAGTCGTATTTCAGCATGCCCATAATGTATTCAAAATTTAAGCCAATCTCCGTAACACGGTTGATTTAGTAAACCTCAAGAGTATGCACCTGAGTGAAAGACATATATCTTTGTTTCTATGAATAATTTGGACTTGAGTCCTGAAGAAGAATTGTGTATATTTACGATAGGAACCCAACGCAACTCGTATTTCAACATTCCCATAGTCTATTCACAATTTAAGCCAATCTCCGTAACACGGTTGATTTAGTAAACCTGAAGAGTATGCACCTGAGTGAAAGACGTATATCTTTGTTTCTGTTAATAATTTGGACTTGAGTCCTGAAGAAGAATTGTGTATATTTACGATAGGAACCCAACACAACTTGTATTTCAGCATGCCCATAATGTATTCAAAATTTAAGCCAATCTCCGTAACACGGTTGATTTAGTAAACCTCAAGAGTATGCACCTGAGTGAAAGACATATATCTTTGTTTCTATTAAGAATTTGGATTTGAGTCCTGAAGAAGAATTGTGTATATTTACGATAGGAACCCAACGCAACTTGTATTTCAGCATGCCCATAATGTATTCAAAATTTAAGCCAATCTCCGTAACACGGTTGATTTAGTAAACCTCAAGAGTATGCACCTGAGTGAAAGACGTATATCTTTGTTTCTATTAATAAGTTGGACTTGAGTCCTGAAGAATAATTGTGTATATTTACGATATGAACCCAACGCAACTCGTATTTCAGCATTCCCATAATGTATTCACAATGTAAGCCAATCTCCGTAACACGGTTGATTTAGTAAACCTGAAGAGTATGCACCTGAGTGAAAGACTTATATCTTTGTTTATATTAATAATTTGGACTTGAGTCCTGAAGAAGAATTGTGTATATTTACGATAGGAACCCAATGCAACTCTAATTGCAGCATTCCCATAATGTATTCAAAATTTAAGCCAATCTCCGTAATACGGTTGATTTAGTAAACCTGAAGAGTATGCACCTGAGTGAAAGGCGTATATCTTTGTTTCTATTAATAATTTGGACTTGAGTCCTGAAGAAGAATTGTGTATATTTACGATAGGAACCCAATGCAACTCGTATTTCAGCATTCCCATAATGTATTCACAATTTAAGCCAATCTCCGTAACATGGTTGATTTAGTAAACCTGAAGAGTATGCACCTGAGTGAAAGTCGTATATCTTTGTGTCTATTAATAATTTGGACTTGAGTCCTGAAGAAGAATTGTGTATATTTACGATAGAAACCCAACGCAACTCGTATTTCAGCATTCCGATAGTGTATTCACAATTTAAGCCAATCTCCGTAACACGGTTGATTTAGTAAACCTGAAGAGTATGCACCTGAGTGAAAGACGTATATCTTTGTTTCTATTAATAATTTGGACTTGAGTTGTGATACCTTAAAAATTTAAATGCAAATAAAATAAAGTAATAATAATAATAATGGTAATAATAATGGAATAAGATGTGAAGTTATTAAATGGATCGGAGTACATTAACACACACTTTTATTGCATGATTATTTGTAACGTAACCTTCTTTGAGTAAGTCGAGTGCTTCAAGGACGAAGCATATTTTTATGGCGGGTAGAATGTGACACTTCAAAAATTTAAATAAAAGAAAATATTTAATTTGTTAATAAAAAAAAATATTATTAGCATGGAAAAAGAAAATTTACATTTTTATACACTAATTATACATAATGCATAATTGTGGCTTATGCTTTTAAGTATGACTTCAAAAAGTGATCACTCAAATCTTTACTACTACAAATTATCTTTTCTTTACCTATCTATAGACATGCATCACTATACGAACGTAAAGTAACGTAAGGAATCACAATATACATATATACGCAATCGATGCGTTTGCGGAGCAAGAAAAACCGTACGCGGCCGAAACGTAAATAATTTTTAACGCACGGAAACCCTAGGGCCTAGAAATCTAGAAGCATCGGCTAACCGGCGAAGCATATATATATATATATATATATATATATATATATATATATATAGGCAAATTGTTCATGGCCGCCGCAGAAACATTTTCGCTACTATGAACGGAGTACCACATATATATACACACATATATACATAATATACACACTACGACCAAGAGAGTTCGGACGTTAGCCTGCATATACGCTCGTTCAGCACGTCGCCAGAAAAGAGGAAGAACACGATCATTGTATGCCTAATCGCCGTGCCATTGCCGGACTGCGTAGTCGCCGGAAGGGAAGAGGAAAAGCGACCGCCGGATAAAGAAGGCCGCAGTAGGAATCTCCGCCGCAGATTGTCCCCTAGTTGACACCGCCGGAGTACCGTTGCAGAACGCCAGAGTTGCTGTTCCAGATTCGCTGGAGAAGAAGACTCAATTGTATGCCGGACTGGTTCACGCCGGAAAAACGCAGAAGATACAAAACCGGTCTCTACGTCGTCGAGCTGCCATTTCTGAGGCATCACCGGTTGCTGGGGATGAAAAACTGAGCGACAAAGAAATCGGAAGGAGTAGAATCGTCGCCACCAAGGGAAGAAAGCCGTCAGCGTTTTCACTACGTACTGCAGAACGAGGAAGACGGCGTATTGTGTATTTGTGTAAGTAACTTAAATTCCTTATTGCGTTCAATCCTCTGGCCACTTAAGCTGGGCTGTTTTATTAACTAATTTGGACCTATCAACATACGTAATACGAAGTATAAAACTCAAAGAATAATCATAATGAATTATAACATGTAACTTGGTATTTGGAATGGCTAATAAAATGGACGGAACTAAATTAGATTGGGTGAATGAGTATAAAAGGGTTAATTAAATCGTAATTGGGAAATAATTATTAAGGGCTAGAATATTTATTAATTATACGATTCTGATATTCTTAGAAGGTGATTTTGTGAAGATTGAGGTACATGCTTCCGTTAGGACTTAGCGCGATTTGAGGTAAGTTTCACATCAACCAAAATTATACTTTTCCTCGTTAATCATTTTTGAAATTATTTGAGTACTTTATGAGATTTCTAGTATTTACATTTGAGTATTTGAAATTTCTTATGGATTGTTATTGAGAATTATATTTGAGATTTGAGTATTGGATATTGGATGATATTTTTGAGTATTTGAGATATCTTACGAATTGTTATTGGGATTATGTTTATAAAGTATTTGGCTCTTTTGTGAAATTTTATTTTTATGGTGAATTCGAGTGTAATTTGTTGGAGTTAATATTTTACATTGAGGATGATTTTGTGGAGTTTGGATTTCATATCCGTTTTGATTGAGATTGAATTATGATTTTGTGAGCACCCGGAGAAATTCGTGGTGCCGGTTTGCCACATCCGGATAAATGTGGAATATTTGGTGAGTGGTAATGGCTCTAAGCCTAAATCCACCAGGGGTATTTCCCAAAAGCGGAGTATCCCAGCTTAATTGTAGTGTAGTTGGTAGAAAAATCCCGACTACTCGGGCTTCTTACTACCCGGAGGGCTTGGAATCCCTTTTAGGGGGTGCGCACACTTAAGGTAGGAGTTCGGCTTCCACTGGACTTGGTTTGACGGGAATTTGATTGGATTGAGGTGATTGAAATAATTTGATTGACTTGATTTGGACTTGAGGTGAATATTATTTGATTGGATTTGTGGTGGAATTGAATTATTGAATTGATTGGAATTGTTGGATTATTGGATTGGATTATATTTGGATTGAATTTGAGTTGGATTGAGTTATTAAATTATTTGTGAATTTTTAGAGTATAAATACTTTTGGATTTGATTTGGTTTAATTATTTTGAATATTGTTTATAATTATGTATTTTGAGATGAATATTTGATTTTTGATTTATGCTTTGAAATTATTGTGATCATATTTGGTGGTTTATGTATATTGATATTTTGGAATTAGTATGGTTTTGAAATATGAACTTATATTTGAAATGTTGATATTTTGCACATTATTGTGTTATAAGAATATTTTATAAATGTTGTTTTACTTATGATTTATAAATTATTTTGAAAATATATTTTACGAAATATTTTACAAATATACATATATTATTTATTTTATTTTATTTTGGGGTTAGGTGGAACTTACTTAGCATTGTTGCTAATGTTTGTTTCTTTTATTTTTTTTCTGTACTTGATTGTGTACAGGTGTTGAGTTGATCTCGTTGAAGTTGATTTCGAGAGAGCTTCAGCTAGAACATCAAATTAGTAAATAATTGTAATTACATTTTTCAGCATCTTAAATTAGTGAACATTTATTTTAAAAGTTTAATTTATTTTTAGTTTAAGTTGTTTTAGCCTGTGCACTCGGTTAAGGGAGAATCGAGTGTGGCGGTAACACCCTATTTTCCTTTTGATTTTTCCGCTGCACAATTCTGATGTTTTCAATAAAGTTAATAAATAATGTTTTATTTAAAGGTATTTTTGGGTGGGAAATTTGGGGGTGTTACATGAGTCCTGAAGAAGAATTGTGTATATTTACGATAGGAACCCAACGCAACTTGTATTTCAGCATGCCCATAATGTATTCAAAATTTAAGCCAATCTCCGTAACACGGTTGATTTAGTAAACCTCAAGAGTATGCACCTGAGTGAAAGACGTATATCTTTGTTTCTATTAATAATTTGGACTTGAGTCCTAAAGAATAATTGTGTATATTTACGATAGGAACCCAAAGCAACTCGTATTTCAGCATTCCCATAATGTATTCACAATTTAAGCCAATCTCCGTAACACGGTTGATTTAGTAAACCTGAAGAGTATGCACCTGAGTGAAAGACGTATATCATTGTTTCTATTAATAATTTGGACATGAGTCCTAAAGAAGAATTGTGTATATTTACGATAGGAACCCAACACAAGTCGTATTTCAGCATGCCCATAATGTATTCAAAATTTAAGCCAATCTCCGTAACACGATTCATTTAGTAAACCTGGAGAGTATGCACCTGAGTGAAAGACGTATATCTTTGCTTCTATTAATAATTTGGACTTGAGTCCTGAAGAAGAATTGTGTATACTTACGCTAGGAACCCAATGCAACTCGTATTTCAGCATTCCCATAATGTATTCACAATTTAAGCAAATCTCCGTAACATGGTTGATTTAGTAAACCTGAAGAGTATGCACCTGAGTGAAAGTCGTATATCTTTGTTTCTATTAATAAATTGGACTTGAGTCTTGAAGAATAATTGTGTATATTTACGATAGAAACCCAATGCAACTCGTATTTCAGCATTCCCATAGTGTATTCACAAATTAAGCCAATCTCCGTAACACGGTTGATTTAGTAAACCTGAAGAGTATGCACCTGAGTGAAAGACGTATATCTTTGTTTCTATTAATAATTTGGACTTGAGTCCTGAAGAAGAATTGTGTTTATTTACGATAGGAACCCAACGCAACTTGTATTTCAGCATGCCCATAATGTATTCAAAATTTAATCCAATCTCCGTAACACGGTTGATTTAGTAAACCTCAAGAGTATGCACCTGAGTGAAAGACGTATATCTTTGTTTCTATTAATAATTTGGACTTGAGTCCTGAAGAATAATTGTGTATATTTACGATAGGAACCCAACGCAACTCGTATTTCAGCATTCCCATAATGTATTCACAATTTAAGCCAATCTCCGTAACACGGTTGATTTAGTAAACCTGAAGAGTATGCACCTGAGTGAAAGACTTATATCTTTGTTTCTATTAATAATTTGGACTTAGTCCTGAAGAAGAATTGTGTATATTTACGATAGGAACCCAATGCAACTCGAATTGCAGCATTCCCACAATGTATTCAAAATTTAAGCCAATCTCCGTAACACGGTTGATTTAGTAAACCTGAAGAGTATGCACCTGAGTGAAAGGCGTATATCTTTGTTTCTATTAATAATTTGGACTTGAGTCCTGAAGAAGAATTGTGTATATTTACGATAGGAACCCAATGCAACTCGTATTTCAGCATTCCCATAATGTATTCACAATTTAAGCCAATCTCCGTAACATGGTTGATTTAGTAAACCTGAAGAGTATGCACCTGAGTGAAAGTCGTATATCTTTGTTTCTATTAATAATTTGGACTTGAGTCCTGAAGAAGAATTGTGTATATTTACGATAGAAACCCAACGCAACTCGTATTTCAGCATTCCCATAGTGTATTCACAATTTAAGCCAATCTCCGTAACACGGTTGATTTAGTAAACCTCAAGAGTATGCACCTGAGTGAAAGACGTATATCTTTGTTTCTATTAATAATTTGGACTTGAGTCCTGAAGAATAATTGTGTATATTTACGATAGGAACCCAACGCAACTCGTATTTCAGCATTCCCATAATGTATTCACAATTTAAGCCAATCTCCGTAACACGGTTGATTTAGTAAACCTGAAGAGTATGCACCTGAGTGAAAGACGTATATCTTTGTTTCTATTAATAATTTGGACTTGAGTCCTGAAGAAGAATTGTGTATATTTACGATAGGAACCCAATGCAACTCGAATTGCAGCATTCCCATAATGTATTCAAAATTTAAGCCAATCTCCGTAACACGGTTGATTTAGTAAACCTGAAGAGTATGCACCTGAGTGAAAGGCGTATATCTTTGTTTCTATTAATAATTTGGACTTGAGTCCTGAAGAAGAATTGTGTATATTTACGATAGGAACCCAATGCAACTCGTATTTCAGCATTCCCATAATGTATTCACAATTTAACCCAATCTCCGTAACATGGTTGATTTAGTAAACCTGAAGAGTATGCACCTGAGTGAAAGTCGTATATCTTTGTTTCTATTAATAATTTGGACTTGAGTCCTGAAGAAGAATTGTGTATATTTACGATAGAAACCCAACGCAACTCGTATTTCAGCATTCCCATAGTGTATTCACAATTTAAGCCAATCTCCGTAACACGGTTGATTTAGTAAACCTGAAGAGTATGCACCTGAGTGAAAGACGTATATCTTTGTTTCTATTAATAATTTGGACTTGAGTCCTGAAGAAGAATTGTGTTTATTTACGATAGGAACCCAACGCAACTTGTATTTCAGCATGCCATAATGTATTCAAAATTTAAGCCAATCTCCGTAACACGGTTGATTTAGTAAACCTCAAGAGTATGCACCTGAGTGAAAGACGTATATCTTTGTTTCTATTAATAATTTGGACTTGAGTCCTGAAGAATAATTGTGTATATTTACGATAGGAACCCAACGCAACTCGTATTTCAGCATTCCCATAATGTATTCACAATTTAAGCCAATCTCCGTAACACGGTTGATTTAGTAAACATGAAGAGTATGCACCTGAGTGAAAGACGTATATCATTGTTTCTATTAATAATTTGGACATGAGTCCTAAAGAATAATTGTGTATATTTACGATAGGAACCCAACACAAGTCGTATTTCAGCATGCCCATAATGTATTCAAAATTTAAGCCAATCTCCGTAACACGGTTCATTTAGTAAACCTGAAGAGTATGCATCTGAGTGAAAGACGTATATCTTTGTTTCTATTAATAAATTGGACTTGAGTCTTGAAGAATAATTGTTACATTTACGATAGAAACCCAATGCAACTAGTATTTCAGCATTCCCATAGTGTATTCACAATTTAAGCCAATCTCCGTAACACGGTTGATTTAGTAAACCTGAAGAGTATGCACCTGAGTGAAAGACGTATATCTTTGTTTCTATTAATAATTTGGACTTGAGTCCTAAAGAAGAATTGTGTTTATTTACGATTGGAACCCAACGCAACTTGTATTTCAGCATGCCATAATGTATTCAAAATTTAAGCCAATCTCCGTAACACGGTTGATTTAGTAAACTTCAAGAGTATGCACCTGAGTGAAAGACGTATATCTTTGTTTCTCTTAATAATTTGGACTTGAGTCCTGAAGAATAATTGTGTATATTTACGATAGGAACCCAACCCAACTCGTATTTCAGCATTCCCATAATGTATTCACAAATTAAGCCAATCTTTGTAACACGGTTGATTTAGTAAACCTGAAGAGTATGCACCTGAGTGAAAGACGTATATCATTGTTTCTATTAATAATTTGGACTTGAGTTCTAAAGAAGAATTGTGTATATTTACGATAGGAACCCAACACAAGTCGTATTTCAGCATGCCCATAATTTATTCAAAATTTAAGCCAATCTCCGTAACACGGTTCATTTAGTAAACCTGAAGAGTATGCACCTGAGTGAAAGACGTATATCTTTGTTTCTATTAATAATTTGGACTTGAGTCCCGAAGAAGAATTGTGTATATTTACGATAGGAACCCAACGCAACTTGTATTTCAGCATTCCCATAACGTATTCACAATTTAAGGCAATCTCCGTAACACGGTTGATTTAGTAAACCTGAAGAGTATGCACCTGAGTGAAAGACGTATATCTTTGTTTCTATTAATAATTTGGACTTGAGTCCTTAAGAAGAATTGTGTATATTTACGATAGGAACCCAACGCAACTTGTATTTCCACATTCCCATAGTGTATTCACAATTTAAGCCAATCTCCGTAACACGGTTGATTTAGTAAACCTGAAGAGTATGCACCTGGGTGAAAGACGTATATCTTTGTTTCTGTTAATAATTTGGACTTGAGTCCTGAAGAAGAATTGTGTATATTTACGATAGGAACCCAACGCAACTTGTATTTCAGCATGCCCATAATGTATTCAAAATTTAAGCCAATATCCGTAACACGGTTGATTTAGTAAACCTCAAGATTATGCACCTGAGTGAAAGACGTATATCTTTGTTTCTATTAATAATTTGGACTTGAGTCCTGAAGAAGAATTGTGTATATTTACGATAGGAACCCAATGCAACTCGAATTTCAGCATGCCCATAATGTATTCAAAATTTAAGCCAATCTCCGTAACACGGTTGATTTAGTAAACCTGAAGAGTATGCACCTGAGTGAAAGACGTATATCTTTGTTTCTATTAATAATTTGGACTTGAGTCCTGAAGAAGAATTGTGTATATTTACGATAGGAACCCAATGCAACTCGTATTTCAGCATTCCCATAATGTATTCACAATTTAAGCCAATCTCCGTAACATGGTTGATTTAGTAAACCTGAAGAGTATGCACCTGAGTGAAAGACGTATATCTTTGTTTATATTAATAATTTGGACTTGAGTCCTGAAGAAGAATTGTGTATATTTACGATAGGAACCCAACGCAACTCGTATTTCAGCATGCCCATAATGTATTCAAAATTTAAGCCAATCTCCGTAACACGGTTCATTTAGTAAACCTGAAGAGTATGCACTCGAGTGAAAGACGTATATCTTTGTTTCTATTAATAATTTGGACTTGAGTTCTGAAGAAGAATTTTGTATATTTACGATAGGAACCCAACGCAACTCGTATTTCAGCATTCCCATAATGTATTCACAATTTAAGGCAATCTCCGTAAAGCGGTTGATTTAGTAAACCTGAAGAGTATGCACCTGAGTGAAAGACGTATATCTTTGTTTCTTTTAATAATTTGGACTTGATTCCTGAAGTAGAATTGTGTATATTTATGATAGGAACCCAACGCAACTCGTATTTCAGCATTCCCATAGTGTATTCACAATTTAAGCCAATCTCCGTAACACGGTTGATTTAGTAAACCTGAAGAGTATGCACCTGAGTGAAAGACGTATATCTTTGTTTCTATTAATAATTTGGACTTGAGTCCTGAAGAAGAATTGTGTATATTTACGATAGGAACCCAACACAAGTCGTATTTCAGCATGCCCATAATGTATTCAAAATTTAAGCCAATCTCCGTAACACGGTTCATTTAGTAAACCTGAAGAGTATGCACCTGAGTGAAAGACGTATATCTTTGTTTCTATTAATAATTTGGACTTGAGTTCTGAAGAAGAATTTTGTATATTTACGATAGGAACCCAACGCAACTCGTATTTCAGCATTCCCATAATGTATTCACAATTTAAGGCAATCTCCGTAAAGCGGTTGATTTAGTAAACCTGAAGAGTATGCACCTGAGTGAAAGACGTATATCTTTGTTTCTATTAATAATTTGGACTTGATTCCTGAAGTAGAATTGTGTATATTTATGATAGGAACCCAACGCAACTCGTATTTCAGCATTCCCATAATGTATTCACAATTTAAGGCAATCTCCGTAAAGCGGTTGATTTAGTAAACCTGAAGAGTATGCACCTGGGTGAAAGACGTATATCTTTGTTTCTCTTAATAATTTGGACTTGAGTCCTGAAGAATAATTGTGTATATTTACGATAGGAACCCAACCCAACTCGTATTTCAGCATTCCCATAATGTATTCACAAATTAAGCCAATCTTTGTAACACGGTTGATTTAGTAAACCTGAAGAGTATGCACCTGAGTGAAAGACGTATATCATTGTTTCTATTAATAATTTGGACTTGAGTTCTAAAGAAGAATTGTGTATATTTACGATAGGAACCCAACACAAGTCGTATTTCAGCATGCCCATAATTTATTCAAAATTTAAGCCAATCTCCGTAACACGGTTCATTTAGTAAACCTGAAGAGTATGCACTTGAGTGAAAGACGTATATCTTTGTTTCTATTAATAATTTGGACTTGAGTCCTGAAGAAGAATTGTGTATATTTACGATAGGAACCCAACGCAACTTGTATTTCAGCATTCCCATAACGTATTCACAATTTAAGGCAATCTCCGTAACACGGTTGATTTAGTAAACCTGAAGAGTATGCACCTGAGTGAAAGACGTATATCTTTGTTTCTATTAATAATTTGGACTTGAGTCCTTAAGAAAAATTGTGTATATTTACGATAGGAACCCAACGCAACTTGTATTTCCACATTCCCATAGTGTATTCACAATTTAAGCCAATCTCCGTAACACGGTATATTTAGTAAACCTGAAGAGTATAAACCTGGGTGAAAGACGTATATCTTTGTTTCTGTTAATAATTTGGACTTGAGTCCTGAAGAAGAATTGTGTATATTTACGATAGGAACCCAACGCAACTTGTATTTCAGCATGCCCATAATGTATTCAAAATTTAAGCCAATATCCGTAACACGGTTGATTTAGTAAACCTCAAGATTATGCACCTGAGTGAAAGACGTATATCTATGTTTCTATTAATAAATTGGACTTGAGTCCTGAAGAAGAATTGTGTATATTTACGATAGGAACCCAATGCAACTCGAATTTCAGCATGCCCATAATGTATTCAAAATTTAAGCCAATCTCCGTAACACGGTTGATTTAGTAAACCTGAAGAGTATGCACCTGAGTGAAAGACGTATATCTTTGTTTCTATTAATAATTTGGACTTGAGTCCTGAAGAAGAATTGTGTATATTTACGATAGGAACCCAATGCAACTCGTATTTCAGCATTCCCATAATGTATTCGCAATTTAAGCCAATCTCCGTAACATGGTTGATTTAGTAAACCTGAAGAGTATGCACCTGAGTGAAAGACGTATATCTTTGTTTATATTAATAATTTGGACTTGAGTCCTGAAGAAGAATTGTGTATATTTACGATAGGAACCCAACGCAACTCGTATTTCAGCATGCCCATAATGTATTCAAAATTTAAGCCAATCTCCGTAACACGGTTCATTTAGTAAACCTGAAGAGTATGCACCTGAGTGAAAGACGTATATCTTTGTTTCTATTAATAATTTGGACTTGAGTTCTGAAGAAGAATTTTGTATATTTACGATAGGAACCCAACGCAACTCGTATTTCAGCATTCCCATAATGTATTCACAATTTAAGGCAATCTCCGTAAAGCGGTTGATTTAGTAAACCTGAAGAGTATGCACCTGAGTGAAAGACGTATATCTTTGTTTCTATTAATAATTTGGACTTGATTCCTGAAGTAGAATTGTGTATATTTATGATAGGAACCCAACGCAACTCGTATTTCAGCATTCCCATAGTGTATTCACAATTTAAGCCAATCTCCGTAACACGGTTGATTTAGTAAACCTGAAGAGTATGCACCTGAGTGAAAGACGTATATCTTTGTTTCTATTAATAATTTGGACTTGAGTCCTGAAGAAGAATTGTGTATATTTACGATAGGAACCCAACACAAGTCGTATTTCAGCATGCCCATAATGTATTCAAAATTTAAGCCAATCTCCGTAACACGGTTCATTTAGTAAACCTGAAGAGTATGCACCTGAGTGAAAGACGTATATCTTTGTTTCTATTAATAATTTGGACTTGAGTCCTGAAGAAGAATTGTGTATACTTACGATAGGAACCCAATGCAACTCGTATTTCAGCATTCCCATAATGTATTCACAATTTAAGCCAATCTCCGTAACATGGTTGATTTAGTAAACCTGAAGAGTATGCACCTGAGTGAAAGACGTATATCATTGTTTCTATTAATAATTTGGACTTGAGTCCTGAAGAAGAATTGTGTATACTTACGATAGGAACCCAATGCAACTCGTATTTCAGCATTCCCATAATGTATTCACAAATTAAGCCAATCTCCGTAACACGGTATATTTAGTAAACCTGAAGAGTATAAACCTGGGTGAAAGACGTATATCTTTGTTTCTGTTAATAATTTGGACTTGAGTCCTGAAGAAGAATTGTGTATATTTACGATAGGAACCCAACGCAACTTGTATTTCAGCATGCCCATAATGTATTCAAAATTTAAGCCAATATCCGTAACACGGTTGATTTAGTAAACCTCAAGATTATGCACCTGAGTGAAAGACGTATATCTATGTTTCTATTAATAAATTGGACTTGAGTCCTGAAGAAGAATTGTGTATATTTACGATAGGAACCCAATGCAACTCGAATTTCAGCATGCCCATAATGTATTCAAAATTTAAGCCAATCTCCGTAACACGGTTGATTTAGTAAACCTGAAGAGTATGCACCTGAGTGAAAGACGTATATCTTTGTTTCTATTAATAATTTGGACTTGAGTCCTGAAGAAGAATTGTGTATATTTACGATAGGAACCCAATGCAACTCGTATTTCAGCATTCCCATAATGTATTCGCAATTTAAGCCAATCTCCGTAACATGGTTGATTTAGTAAACCTGAAGAGTATGCACCTGAGTGAAAGACGTATATCTTTGTTTATATTAATAATTTGGACTTGAGTCCTGAAGAAGAATTGTGTATATTTACGATAGGAACCCAACGCAACTCGTATTTCAGCATGCCCATAATGTATTCAAAATTTAAGCCAATCTCCGTAACACGGTTCATTTAGTAAACCTGAAGAGTATGCACCTGAGTGAAAGACGTATATCTTTGTTTCTATTAATAATTTGGACTTGAGTTCTGAAGAAGAATTTTGTATATTTACGATAGGAACCCAACGCAACTCGTATTTCAGCATTCCCATAATGTATTCACAATTTAAGGCAATCTCCGTAAAGCGGTTGATTTAGTAAACCTGAAGAGTATGCACCTGAGTGAAAGACGTATATCTTTGTTTCTATTAATAATTTGGACTTGATTCCTGAAGTAGAATTGTGTATATTTATGATAGGAACCCAACGCAACTCGTATTTCAGCATTCCCATAGTGTATTCACAATTTAAGCCAATCTCCGTAACACGGTTGATTTAGTAAACCTGAAGAGTATGCACCTGAGTGAAAGACGTATATCTTTGTTTCTATTAATAATTTGGACTTGAGTCCTGAAGAAGAATTGTGTATATTTACGATAGGAACCCAACACAAGTCGTATTTCAGCATGCCCATAATGTATTCAAAATTTAAGCCAATCTCCGTAACACGGTTCATTTAGTAAACCTGAAGAGTATGCACCTGAGTGAAAGACGTATATCTTTGTTTCTATTAATAATTTGGACTTGAGTCCTGAAGAAGAATTGTGTATACTTACGATAGGAACCCAATGCAACTCGTATTTCAGCATTCCCATAATGTATTCACAATTTAAGCCAATCTCCGTAACATGGTTGATTTAGTAAACCTGAAGAGTATGCACCTGAGTGAAAGACGTATATCATTGTTTCTATTAATAATTTGGACTTGAGTCCTGAAGAAGAATTGTGTATACTTACGATAGGAACCCAATGCAACTCGTATTTCAGCATTCCCATAATGTATTCACAAATTAAGCCAATCTTTGTAACACGGTTGATTTAGTAAACCTGAAGAGTATGCACCTGAGTGAAAGACGTATATCATTGTTTCTATTAATAATTTGGACTTGAGTTCTAAAGAAGAATTGTGTATATTTACGATAGGAACCCAACACAAGTCGTATTTCAGCATGCCCATAATGTATTCAAAATTTAAGCCAATCTCCGTAACACGGTTCATTTAGTAAACCTGAAGAGTATGCACCTGAGTGAAAGACGTATATCTTTGTTTCTATTAATAATTTGGACTTGAGTCCTGAAGAAGAATTGTGTATATTTACGATAGGAACCCAACGCAACTTGTATTTCAGCATTCCCATAATGTATTCACAATTTAAGGCAATCTCCGTAACACGGTTGATTTAGTAAACCTGAAGAGTATGCACCTGAGTGAAAGACGTATATCTTTGTTTCTATTAATAATTTGGACTTGAGTCCTGAAGAAGAATTGTGTATATTTACGATAGGAACCCAACGCAACTCGTATGTCAACATTCCCATAGTGTATTCACAATTTAAGCCAATCTCCGTAACACGGTTGATTTAGTAAACCTGAAGAGTATGCACCTGAGTGAAAGACGTATATCATTGTTTCGATTAATAATTTGGACTTGAGTTCTCAAGAAGAATTGTGTATATTTACGATAGGAACCCAAGACAAGTCGTATTTCAGCATGCCCATAATGTATTCAAAATTTAAGCCAATCTCCGTAACACGGTTCATTTAGTAAACCTGAAGAGTATGCACCTGAGTGAAAGACGTATATCTTTGTTTCTATTAATAATTTGGACTTGAGTCCTGAAGAAGAATTGTGTATATTTACGATAGGAACCCAACGCAACTTGTATTTCAGCATTCCCATAATGTATTCACAATTTAAGGCAATCTCCGTAACACGGTTGATTTAGTAAACCTGAAGAGTATGCACCTGAGTGAAAGACGTATATCTTTGTTTCTATTAATAATTTGGACTTGAGTCCTGAAGAAGAATTGTGTATATTTACGATAGGAACCCAACGCAACTCGTATTTCAACATTCCCATAGTGTATTCACAATTTAAGCCAATCTCCGTAACACGGTTGATTTAGTAAACCTGAAGAGTATGCACCTGAGTGAAAGACGTATATCTTTGTTTCTGTTAATAATTTGGACTTGAGTCCTGAAGAAGAATTGTGTATATTTACGATAGGAACCCAACGCAACTTGTATTTAAGCATGCCCATAATGTATTCAAAATTTAAGCCAATCTCCGTAACACGGTTGATTTAGTAAACCTCAAGATTATGCACCTGAGTGAAAGACGTATATCTTTGTTTCTATTAATAATTTGGACTTGAGTCCTGAAGAAGAATTGTGTATATTTACGATAGGAACCCAATGCAACTCGTATTTCAGCATTCCCATAATGTATTCGCAATTTAAGCCAATCTCCGTAACATGGTTGATTTAGTAAACCTGAAGAGTATGCACCTGAGTGAAAGACGTATATCTTTGTTTATATTAATAATTTGGACTTGAGTCCTGAAGAAGAATTGTGTATATTTACGATAGGAACCCAACGCAACTCGTATTTCAGCATGCCCATAATGTATTCAAAATTTAAGCCAATCTCCGTAACACGGTTCATTTAGTAAACCTGAAGAGTATGCACCTGAGTGAAAGACGTATATCTTTGTTTCTATTAATAATTTGGACTTGAGTTCTGAAGAAGAATTTTGTATATTTACGATAGGAACCCAACGCAACTCGTATTTCAGCATTCCCATAATGTATTCACAATTTAAGGCAATCTCTGTAAAGCGGTTGATTTAGTAAACCTGAAGAGTATGCACCTGAGTGAAAGACGTATATCTTTGTTTCTATTAATAATTTGGACTTGATTCCTGAAGTAGAATTGTGTATATTTATGATAGGAACCCAACGCAACTCGTATTTCAGCATTCCCATAGTGTATTCACAATTTAAGCCAATCTCCGTAACACGGTTGATTTAGTAAACCTGAAGAGTATGCACCTGAGTGAAAGACGTATATCTTTGTTTCTATTAATAATTTGGACTTGAGTCCTGAAGAAGAATTGTGTATATTTACGATAGGAACCCAACACAAGTCGTATTTCAGCATGCCCATAATGTATTCAAAATTTAAGCCAATCTCCGTAACACGGTTCATTTAGTAAACCTGAAGAGTATGCACCTGAGTGAAAGACGTATATCTTTGTTTCTATTAATAATTTGGACTTGAGTCCTGAAGAAGAATTGTGTATACTTACGATAGGAACCCAATGCAACTCGTATTTCAGCATTCCCATAATGTATTCACAATTTAAGCCAATCTCCGTAACATGGTTGATTTAGTAAACCTGAAGAGTATGCACCTGAGTGAAAGACGTATATCATTGTTTCTATTAATAATTTGGACTTGAGTCCTGAAGAAGAATTGTGTATACTTACGATAGGAACCCAATGCAACTCGTATTTCAGCATTCCCATAATGTATTCACAAATTAAGCCAATCTTTGTAACACGGTTGATTTAGTAAACCTGAAGAGTATGCACCTGAGTGAAAGACGTATATCATTGTTTCTATTAATAATTTGGACTTGAGTTCTAAAGAAGAATTGTGTATATTTACGATAGGAACCCAACACAAGTCGTATTTCAGCATGCCCATAATGTATTCAAAATTTAAGCCAATCTCCGTAACACGGTTCATTTAGTAAACCTGAAGAGTATGCACCTGAGTGAAAGACGTATATCTTTGTTTCTATTAATAATTTGGACTTGAGTCCTGAAGAAGAATTGTGTATATTTACGATAGGAACCCAACGCAACTTGTATTTCAGCATTCCCATAATGTATTCACAATTTAAGGCAATCTCCGTAACACGGTTGATTTAGTAAACCTGAAGAGTATGCACCTGAGTGAAAGACGTATATCTTTGTTTCTATTAATAATTTGGACTTGAGTCCTGAAGAAGAATTGTGTATATTTACGATAGGAACCCAACGCAACTCGTATGTCAACATTCCCATAGTGTATTCACAATTTAAGCCAATCTCCGTAACACGGTTGATTTAGTAAACCTGAAGAGTATGCACCTGAGTGAAAGACGTATATCATTGTTTCGATTAATAATTTGGACTTGAGTTCTAAAGAAGAATTGTGTATATTTACGATAGGAACCCAAGACAAGTCGTATTTCAGCATGCCCATAATGTATTCAAAATTTAAGCCAATCTCCGTAACACGGTTCATTTAGTAAACCTGAAGAGTATGCACCTGAGTGAAAGACGTATATCTTTGTTTCTATTAATAATTTGGACTTGAGTCCTGAAGAAGAATTGTGTATATTTACGATAGGAACCCAACGCAACTTGTATTTCAGCATTCCCATAATGTATTCACAATTTAAGGCAATCTCCGTAACACGGTTGATTTAGTAAACCTGAAGAGTATGCACCTGAGTGAAAGACGTATATCTTTGTTTCTATTAATAATTTGGACTTGAGTCCTGAAGAAGAATTGTGTATATTTACGATAGGAACCCAACGCAACTCGTATTTCAACATTCCCATAGTGTATTCACAATTTAAGCCAATCTCCGTAACACGGTTGATTTAGTAAACCTGAAGAGTATGCACCTGAGTGAAAGACGTATATCTTTGTTTCTGTTAATAATTTGGACTTGAGTCCTGAAGAAGAATTGTGTATATTTACGATAGGAACCCAACGCAACTCGTATTTCAGCATTCCCATAGTGTATTCACAATTTAAGCCAATCTCCGTAACACGGTTGATTTAGTAAACCTGAAGAGTATGCACCTGAGTGAAAGACGTATATCTTTGTTTCTATTAATAATTTGGACTTGAGTCCTGAAGAAGAATTGTGTATATTTACGATAGGAACCCAAGACAAGTCGTATTTCAGCATGCCCATAATGTATTCAAAATTTAAGCCAATCTCCGTAACACGGTTCATTTAGTAAACCTGAAGAGTATGCACCTGAGTGAAAGACGTATATCTTTGTTTCTATTAATAATTTGGACTTGAGTCCTGAAGAAGAATTGTGTATATTTACGATAGGAACCCAACGCAACTCGTATTTCAGCATTCCCATAGTGTATTCACAATTTAAGCCAATCTCCGTAACACGGTTGATTTAGTAAACCTGAAGAGTATGCACCTGAGTGAAAGACGTATATCTTTGTTTCTATTAATAATTTGGACTTGAGTCCTGAAGAAGAATTGTGTATATTTACGATAGGAACCCAAGACAAGTCGTATTTCAGCATGCCCATAATGTATTCAAAATTTAAGCCAATCTCCGTAACACGGTTCATTTAGTAAACCTGAAGAGTATGCACCTGAGTGAAAGACGTATATCTTTGTTTCTATTAATAATTTGGACTTGAGTCCTGAAGAAGAATTGTGTATATTTACGATAGGAACCCAACGCAACTCGTATTTCAGCATTCCCATAGTGTATTCACAATTTAAGCCAATCTCCGTAACACGGTTGATTTAGTAAACCTGAAGAGTATGCACCTGAGTGAAAGACGTATATCTTTGTTTCTATTAATAATTTGGACTTGAGTCCTGAAGAAGAATTGTGTATATTTACGATAGGAACCCAAGACAAGTCGTATTTCAGCATGCCCATAATGTATTCAAAATTTAAGCCAATCTCCGTAACACGGTTCATTTAGTAAACCTGAAGAGTATGCACCTGAGTGAAAGACGTATATCTTTGTTTCTATTAATAATTTGGACTTGAGTCCTGAAGAAGAATTGTGTATATTTACGATAGGAACCCAACGCAACTCGTATTTCAGCATGCCCATAATGTATTCAAAATTTAAGCCAATCTCCGTAACACGGTTCATTTAGTAAACCTGAAGAGTATGCACCTGAGTGAAAGACGTATATCTTTGTTTCTATTAATAATTTGGACTTGAGTCCTGAAGCAGAATTTTGTATATTTACGATAGGAACCCAACGCAACTCGTATTTCAGCATTCCCATAATGTATTCACAATTTAAGGCAATCTCCGTAAAGCGGTTGATTTAGTAAACCTGAAGAGTATGCACCTGAGTGAAAGACGTATATCTTTGTTTCTATTAATAATTTGGACTTGATTCCTGAAGTAGAATTGTGTATATTTATGATAGGAACCCAACGCAACTCGTATTTCAGCATTCCCATAGTGTATTCACAATTTAAGCCAATCTCCGTAACACGGTTGATTTAGTAAACCTGAAGAGTATGCACCTGAGTGAAAGACGTATATCATTGTTTCTATTAATAATTTGGACATGAGTCCTAAAGAAGAATTGTGTATATTTACTATAGGAACCCAACACAAGTCGCATTTCAGCATGCCCATAATGTATTAAAAATTTAAGCCAATCTCCGTAACACGGTTCATTTAGTAAACCTGAAGAGTATGCACCTGAGTGAAAGACGTATATCTTTGTTTCTATTAATAATTTGGACTTGAGTCCTGAAGAAGAATTGTGTATACTTACGATAGGAACCCAATGCAACTCGTATTTCAGCATTCCGATAATGTATTCACAATTTAAGCCAATCTCTGTAACATGGTTGATTTAGTAAACCTGAAGAGTATGCACCTGAGTGAAAGTCGTATATCTTTGTTTCTATTAATAAATTGGACTTGAGTCTTGAAGAAGAATTGTGTATATTTACGATAGAAACCCAATGCAACTCGTATTTCAGCATTCCCATAGTGTATTCACAATTTAAGCCAATCTCCGTAACACGGTTGATTTAGTAAACCTGAAGAGTATGCACCTGAGTGAAAGACGTATATCTTTGTTTCTATTAATAATTTGGACTTGAGTCCTGAAGAAGAATTGTGTTTATTTAGGATAGGAACCCAACACAACTTGTATTTCAGCATGCCATAATGTATTCAAAATTTAAGCCAATCTCCGTAACACGGTTGATTTAGTAAACTTCAAGAGTATGCACCTGAGTGAAAGACGTATATCTTTGTTTCTATTAATAATTTGGACTTGAGTCCTGAAGAATAATTGTGTATATTTACGATAGGAACCCAACCCAACTCGTATTTCAGCATTCCCATAATGTATTCACAAATTAAGCCAATCTTTGTAACACGGTTGATTTAGTAAACCTGAAGAGTATGCACCTGAGTGAAAGACGTATATCATTGTTTCTATTAATAATTTGGACTTGAGTTCTAAAGAAGAATTGTGTATATTTACGATAGGAACCCAACACAAGTCGTATTTCAGCATGCCCATAATGTATTCAAAATTTAAGCCAATCTCCGTAACACGGTTCATTTAGTAAACCTGAAGAGTATGCACCTGAGTGAAAGACGTATATCTTTGTTTCTATTAATAATTTGGACTTGAGTCCTGAAGAAGAATTGTGTATATTTACGATAGGAACCCTACGCAACTTGTATTTCAGCATTCCCATAATGTATTCACAATTTAAGGCAATCTCCGTAACACGGTTGATTTAGTAAACCTGAAGAGTATGCACCTGAGTGAAAGACGTATATCTTTGTTTCTATTAATAATTTGGACTTGAGTCCTGAAGAAGAATTGTGTATATTTACGATAGGAACCCAACGCAACTCGTATGTCAACATTCCCATAGTGTATTCACAATTTAAGCCAATCTCCGTAACACGGTTGATTTAGTAAACCTGAAGAGTATGCACCTGAGTGAAAGACGTATATCATTGTTTCGATTAATAATTTGGACTTGAGTTCTAAAGAAGAATTGTGTATATTTACGATAGGAACCCAAGACAAGTCGTATTTCAGCATGCCCATAATGTATTCAAAATTTAAGCCAATCTCCATAACACGGTTCATTTAGTAAACCTGAAGAGTATGCACCTGAGTGAAAGACGTATATCTTTGTTTCTATTAATAATTTGGACTTGAGTCCTGAAGAAGAATTGTGTATATTTACGATAGGAACCCAACGCAACTTGTATTTCAGCATTCCCATAATGTATTCACAATTTAAGGCAATCTCCGTAACACGGTTGATTTAGTAAACCTGAAGAGTATGCACCTGAGTGAAAGACGTATATCTTTGTTTCTATTAATAATTTGGACTTGAGTCCTGAAGAAGAATTGTGTATATTGACGATAGGAACCCAACGCAACTCGTATTTCAACATTCCCATAGTGTATTCACAATTTAAGCCAATCTCCGTAACACGGTTGATTTAGTAAACCTGAAGAGTATGCACCTGAGTGAAAGACGTATATCTTTGTTTCTGTTAATAATTTGGACTTGAGTCCTGAAGAAGAATTGTGTATATTTACGATAGGAACCCAACGCAACTTGTATTTCAGCATGCCCATAATGTATTCAAAATTTAAGCCAATCTCCGTAACACGGTTGATTTAGTAAACCTCAAGATTATGCACCTGAGTGAAAGACGTATATCTTTGTTTCTATTAATAATTTGGACTTGAGTCCTGAAGAAGAATTGTGTATATTTACGATAGGAACCCAATGCAACTCGAATTTCAGCATGCCCATAATGTATTCAAAATTTAAGCCAATCTCCGTAACACAGTTGATTTAGTAAACCTGAAGAGTATACACCTGAGTGAAAGACGTATATCTTTGTTTCTATTAATAATTTGGACTTGAGTCCTGAAGAAGAATTGTGTATATTTACGATAGGAACCCAATGCAACTCGTATTTCAGCATTCCCATAATGTATTCACAATTTAAGCCAATCTCCGTAACATGGTTGATTTAGTAAACCTGAAGAGTATGCACCTGAGTGAAAGACGTATATCTTTGTTTCTATTAATAATTTGGACTTGAGTCCTGAAGAAGAATTGTGTATATTTACGATAGGAACCCAACGCAACTCGTATTTCAGCATGCCCATAATGTATTCAAAATTTAAGAAAATCTCCGTAACACGGTTCATTTAGTAAACCTGAAGAGTATGCACCTGAGTGAAAGATGTATATCTTTGTTTCTATTAATAATTTGGACTTGAGTCCTGAAGAAGAATTTTGTATATTTACGATAGGAACCCAACGCAACTCGTATTTCAGCATTCCCATAATTTATTCACAATTTAAGGCAATCTCCGTAAAGCGGTTGATTTAGTAAACCTGAAGAGTATGCACCTGAGTGAAAGACGTATATCTTTGTTTCTATTAATAATTTGGACTTGATTCCTGAAGTAGAATTGTGTATATTTATGATAGGAACCCAACGCAACTCGTATTTCAGCATTCCCATAGTGTATTCACAATTTAAGCCAATCTCCGTAACACGGTTGATTTAGTAAACCTGAAGAGTATGCACCTGAGTGAAAGACGTATATCATTGTTTCTATTAATAATTTGGACATGAGTCCTAAAGAAGAATTGTGTATATTTACTATAGGAACCCAACACAAGTCGTATTTCAGCATGCCCATAATGTATTCAAAATTTAAGCCAATCTCCGTAACACGGTTCATTTAGTAAACCTGAAGAGTATGCACCTGAGTGAAAGACGTATATCTTTGTTTCTATTAATAATTTGGACTTGAGTCCTGAAGAAGAATTGTGTATACTTACGATAGGAACCCAATGCAACTCGTATTTCAGCATTCCCATAATGTATTCACAATTTAAGCCAATCTCCGTAACATAGTTGATTTAGTAAACCTGAAGAGTATGCACCTGAGTGAAAGTCGTATATCTTTGTTTCTATTAATAAATTGGACTTGAGTCTTGAAGAAGAATTGTGTATATTTACGATAGAAACCCAATGCAACTCGTATTTCAGCATTCCCATAGTGTATTCACAATTTAAGCCAATCTCCGTAACACGGTTGATTTAGTAAACCTGAAGAGTATGCAACTGAGTGAAAGACGTATATCTTTGTTTCTATTAATAATTTGGACTTGAGTCCTGAAGAAGAATTGTGTTTATTTACGATAGGAACCCAACACAACTTGTATTTCAGCATGCCATAATGTATTCAAAATTTAAGCCAATCTCCGTAACACGGTTGATTTAGTAAACTTCAAGAGTATGCACCTGAGTGAAAGACGTATATCTTTGTTTCTATTAATAATTTGGACTTGAGTCCTGAAGAATAATTGTGTATATTTACGATAGGAACCCAACCCAACTCGTATTTCAGCATTCCCATAATGTATTCCCAAATTAAGCCAATCTTTGTAACACGGTTGATTTAGTAAACCTGAAGAGTATGCACCTGAGTGAAAGACGTATATCATTGTTTCTATTAATAATTTGGACTTGAGTTCTGAAGAAGAATTGTGTATATTTACGATAGGAACCCAACACAAGTCGTATTTCAGCATGCCCATAATGTATTCAAAATTTAAGCCAATCTCCGTAACACGGTTCATTTAGTAAACCTGAAGAGTATGCACCTGAGTGAAAGACGTATATCTTTGTTTCTATTAATAATTTGGACTTGAGTCCTGAAGAAGAATTGTGTATATTTACGATAGGAACCCAACGCAACTTGTATTTCAGCATTCCCATAATGTATTCACAATTTAAGGCAATCTCCGTAACACGGTTGATTTAGTAAACCTGAAGAGTATGCACCTGAGTGAAAGACGTATATCTTTGTTTCTATTAATAATTTGGACTTGAGTCCTGAAGAAGAATTATGTATATTTACGATAGGAACCCAACGCAACTCGTAATTCAACATTCCCATAGTGTATTCACAATTTAAGCCAATCTCCGTAACACGGTTGATTTAGTAAACCTGAAGAGTATGCACCTGAGTGAAAGACGTATATCTTTGTTTATGTTAATAATTTGGACTTGAGTCCTGAAGAAGAATTGTGTATATTTACGATAGGAACCCAACGCAACTTGTATTTCAGCATGCCCATAATGTATTCAAAATTTAAGCCAATCTACGTAACACGGTTGATTTAGTAAACCTCAAGATTATGCACCTGAGTGAAAGACGTATATCTTTGTTTCTATTAATAATTTGGACTTGAGTCCTCAAGAAGAATTGTGTATATTTACGATAGGAACCCAATGCAACTCAAATTTCAGCATGCCCATAATGTATTCAAAATTTAAGCCAATCTCTGTAACACGGTTGATTTAGTAAACCTGAAGAGTATGCACCTGAGTGAAAGACGTATATCTTTGTTTCTATTAATAATTTGGACATGAGACCTGAAGAAGAATTGTGTATATTTACGATAGGAACCCAATGCAACTCGTATTTCAGCATTCCCATAATGTATTCACAATTTAAGCCAATCTCCGTAACATGGTTGATTTAGTAAACCTGAAGAGTATGCACCTGAGTGAAAGACGTATATCTTTGTTTCTATTAATAATTTGGACTTGAGTCCTGAAGAAGAATTGTGTATATTTACGATAGGAACCCAACGCAACTCGTATTTCAGCATGCCCATAATGTATTCAAAATTTAAGCCAATCTCCGTAACACGGTTCATTTAGTAAACCTGAAGAGTATGCACCTGAGTGAAAGACGTATATCTTTGTTTCTATTAATAATTTGGACTTGAGTCTTGAAGAAGAATTTTGTATATTTACGATAGGAACCCAACGCAACTCGTATTTCAGCATTCCCATAATGTATTCACAATTTAAGGCAATCTCCGTAGAGCGGTTGATTTAGTAAACCTGAAGAGTATGCACCTGAGTGAAAGACGTATATCTTTGTTTCTATTAATAATTTGGACTTGATTCCTGAAGTAGAATTGTGTATATTTATGATAGGAACCCAACGCAACTCGTATTTCAGCATTCCCATAGTGTATTCACAATTTAAGCCAATCTCCGTAACACGGTTCATTTAGTAAACCTGAAGAGTATGCACCTGAGTGAAAGACGTATATGTTTGTTTCTATTATTAATTTGGACTTGAGTCCTGAAGAAGAATTGTGTATATTTACGATAGGAACCCAATGCAACTCGAATTTCAGCATGCCCACAATGTATTCAAAATTTAAGCCAATCTCCGTAACACGGTTGATTTAGTAAACCTGAAGAGTATGCACCTGAGTGAAAGACGTATATCTTTGTTTCTATTAATAATTTGGACATGAGACCTGAAGAAGAATTGTGTATATTTACGATAGGAACCCAATGCAACTCGTATTTCAGCATTCCCATAATGTATTCACAATTTAAGCCAATCTCCGTAACATGGTTGATTTAGTAAACCTGAAGAGTATGCACCTGAGTGAAAGACGTATATCTTTGTTTCTATTAATAATTTGGACTTGAGTCCTGAAGAAGAATTGTGTATATTTACGATAGGAACCCAACGCAACTCGTATTTCAGCATGCCCATAATGTATTCAAAATTTAAGCCAATCTCCGTAACACGGTTCATTTAGTAAACCTGAAGAGTATGCACCTGAGTGAAAGACGTATATCTTTGTTTCTATTAATAATTTGGACTTGAGTCTTGAAGAAGAATTTTGTATATTTACGATAGGAACCCAACGCAACTCGTATTTCAGCATTCCCATAATGTATTCACAATTTAAGGCAATCTCCGTAGAGCGGTTGATTTAGTAAACCTGAAGAGTATGCACCTGAGTGAAAGACGTATATCTTTGTTTCTATTAATAATTTGGACTTGATTCCTGAAGTAGAATTGTGTATATTTATGATAGGAACCCAACGCAACTCGTATTTCAGCATTCCCATAGTGTATTCACAATTTAAGCCAATCTCCGTAACACGGTTCATTTAGTAAACCTGAAGAGTATGCACCTGAGTGAAAGACGTATATCTTTGTTTCTATTAATAATTTGGACTTGAGTCCTGAAGAAGAATTGTGTATACTTACGATAGGAACCCAATGCAACTCGTATTTCAACATTCCCATAATGTATTCACAATTTAAGCCAATCTCCGTAACATGGTTGATTTAGTAAACCTGAAGAGTATGCACCTGAGTGAAAGTCGTATATCTTTGTTTCTATTAATAAATTGGACTTGAGTCTTGAAGAAGAATTGTGTATATTTACGATAGGAACCCAATGCAACTCGTATTTCAACATTCCCATAATGTATTCACAATTTAAGCCAATCTCCGTAACACGGTTGATTTAGTAAACCTGAAGAGTATGCACCTGAGTGAAAGACATATATCTTTGTTTCTATTAATAATTTGGACTTGAGTCCTGAAGAAGAATTGTGTTTATTTACGATAGGAACCCAACACAACTTCTATTTCAGCATGCCATAATGTATTCAAAATTTAAGCCAATCTCCGTAACACGGTTGATTTAGTAAACTTCAAGAGTATGCACCTGAGTGAAAGACGTATATCTTTGTTTCTATTAATAATTTGGACTTGAGTCCTGAAGAATAATTGTGTATATTTACGATAGGAACCCAACCCAACTCGTATTTCATCATTCCCATAATATATTCACAAATTAAGCCAATCTTTGTAACACGGTTGATTTAGTAAACCTGAAGAGTATGCACCTGAGTGAAAGACGTATATCATTGTTTCTATTAATAATTTGGACTTGAGTTCTAAAGAAGAATTGTGTATATTTACGATAGGAACCCAACACAAGTCGTATTTCGGCATGCCCATAATGTATTCAAAATTTAAGCCAATCTCCGTAACACGGTTCATTTAGTAAACCTGAAGAGTATGCACCTGAGTGAAAGACGTATATCTTTGTTTCTATTAATAATTTGGACTTGAGTCCTGAAGAAGAATTGTGTATATTTACGATAGGAACCCAACGCAACTTGTATTTCAGCATTCCCATAATGTATTCACAATTTAAGGCAATCTCCGTAACACGGTTGATTTAGTAAACCTGAAGAGTATGCACCTGAGTGAAAGACGTATATCTTTGTTTCTATTAATAATTTGGACTTGAGTCCTGAAGAAGAATTGTGTATATTTACGATAGGAACCCAACCCAACTCGTATTTCAACATTCCCATAGTGTATTCACAATTTAAGCCAATCTCCGTAACACGGTTGATTTAGTAAACCTGAAGAGTATGCACCTGAGTGAAAGACGTATATCTTTGTTTCTGTTAATAATTTGGACTTGAGTCCTAAAGAAGAATTGTGTATATTTACGATAGGAACCCAACGCAACTTGTATTTGAGCATGCCCATAATGTATTCAAAATTTAAGCCAATCTACGTAACACGGTTGATTTAGTAAACCTCAAGATTATGCACCTGAGTGAAAGACGTATATCTTTGTTTCTATTAATAATTTGGACTTGAGTCCTGAAGAAGAATTGTGTATATTTACGATAGGAACCCAATGCAACTCGAATTTCAGCATGCCCATAATGTATTCAAAATTTAAGCCAATCTCCGTAACACGGTTGATTTAGTAAACCTGAAGAGTATGCACCTGAGTGAAAGACGTATATATTTTTTTCTATTAATAATTTGGACTTGAGTCCTGAAGAAGAATTGTGTATATTTACGATAGGAACCCAATGCAACTCGTATTTCAGCATTCCCATAATGTATTCACAATTTAAGCCAATCTCCGTAACATGGTTGATTTAGTAAACCTGAAGAGTATGCACCTGAGTGAAAGACGTATATCTTTGTTTCTATTAATAATTTGGACTTGAGTCCTGAAGAAGAATTGTGTATATTTACGATAGGAACCCAACGCAACTCGTATTTCAGCATGCCCATAATGTATTCAAAATTTAAGCCAATCTCCGTAACACGGTTCATTTAGTAAACCTGAAGAGTATGCACCTGAGTGAAAGACGTATATCTTTGTTTCTATTAATAATTTGGACTTGAGTCCTGAAGAAGAATTGTGTATACTTACGATAGGAACCCAACGCAACTCGTATTTCAGCATGCCCATAATGTATTCAAAATTTAAGCCAATCTCCGTAACACGGTTCATTTAGTAAACCTGAAGAGTATGCACCTGAGTGAAAGACGTATATCTTTGTTTCTATTAATAATTTGGACTTGAGTCCTGAAGAAGAATTGTGTATACTTACGATAGGAACCCAACGCAACTCGTATTTCAGCATGCCCATAATGTATTCAAAATTTAAGCCAATCTCCGTAACACGGTTCATTTAGTAAACCTGAAGAGTATGCACCTGAGTGAAAGACGTATATCTTTGTTTCTATTAATAATTTGGACTTGAGTCCTGAAGAAGAATTGTGTATACTTACGATAGGAACCCAACGCAACTCGTATTTCAGCATGCCCATAATGTATTCAAAATTTAAGCCAATCTCCGTAACACGGTTCATTTAGTAAACCTGAAGAGTATGCACCCGAGTGAAAGACGTATATCTTTGTTTCTATTAATAATTTGGACTTGAGTCCTGAAGAAGAATTTTGTATATTTACGATAGGAACCCAACGCAACTCGTATTTCAGCATTCCCATAATGTATTCACAATTTAAGGCAATCTCCGTAAAGCGGTTGATTTAGTAAACCTGAAGAGTATGCACCTGAGTGAAAGACGTACATCTTTGTTTCTATTAATAATTTGGACTTGATTCCTGAAGTAGAATTGTGTATATTTATGATAGGAACCCAACGCAACTCGTATTTCAGCATTCCCATAGTGTATTCACAATTTAAGCCAATCTCCGTAACACGGTTGATTTAGTAAACCTGAAGAGTATGCACCTGAGTGAAAGACGTATATCATTGTTTCTATTAATAATTTGGACATGAGTCCTAAAGAAGAATTGTGTATATTTACTATAGGAACCCAACACAAGTCGTATTTCAGCATGCCCATAATGTATTCAAAGTTTAAGCCAATCTTCGTAACACGGTTCATTTAGTAAACCTGAAGAGTATGCACCTGAGTGAAAGACGTATATCTTTGTTTCTATTAATAATTTGGACTTGAGTCCTGAAGAAGAATTGTGTATATTTATGATAGGAACCCAACGCAACTCGTATTTCAGCATGCCCATAATGTATTCAAAATTTAAGCCAATCTCCGTAACACGGTTCATTTAGTAAACCTGACGAGTATGCACCTGAGTGAAAGACGTATATCTTTGTTTCTATTAATAATTTGGACTTGAGTCCCGAAGAAAAATTTTGTATATTTACGATAGGAACCCAACGCAACTCGTATTTCAGCATTCCCATAATGTATTCACAATTTAAGGCAATCTCCGTAACACGGTTGATTTAGTAAACCTGAAGAGTATGCACCTGAGTGAAAGACGTATATCTTTGTTTCTATTAATAATTTGGACTTGAGTCCCGAAGAAGAATTGTGTATATTTATGATAGGAACCCAACACAACTCGTATTTCAGCATTCCCATAGTGTATTCACAATTTAAGCCAATCTCCGTAACACGGTTGATTTAGTAAACCTCAAGAGTATGCACCTGAGTGAAAGACGTATATCTTTGTTTCTATTAATAATTTGGACTTGAGTCCTGAAGAAGAATTGTGTATATTTACGATAGGAACCCAACGCAACTTGTATTTCAGCATGCCCATAATGTATTCAAAATTTAAGCCAATCTCCGTAACACGGTTGATTTAGTAAACCTCAAGAGTATGCACCTGAGTGAAAGACGTATATCTTTGTTTCTGTTAATAATTTGGACTTGAGTCCTGAAGAATAATTGTGTATATTTTCGATAGGAACCCAACGCAACTCGTATTTCAGCATTCCCATAATGTATTCACAATTTAAGCCAATCTCCGTAACACGGTTGATTTAGTAAACCTGAAGAGTATGCACCTGAGTGAAAGACGTATATCATTGTTTCTATTAATAATTTGGACTTGAGTCCTAAAGAAGAATTGTGTATATTTACGATAGGAATCCAACACAACTCGTATTTCAGCATGCCCATAATGTATTCAAAATTTAAGCCAATCTCCGTAACACGGTTGATTTAGTAAACCTGAAGAGTATGCACCTGAGTGAAAGACGTATATCTTTGTTTCTATTAATAATTTGGACTTGAGTCCTGAAGAAGAATTGTGTATATTTACGATAGGAACCCAATGCAACTCGTATTTCAGCATTCCCATAATGTATTCACAAATTAAGCCAATCTCCGTAACATGGTTGATTTAGTAAACCTGAAGAGTATGCACCTGAGTGAAAGACGTATATCTTTGTTTCTATTAATAATTTGGACTTGAGTCCTGAAGAAGAATTGTGTATAGTTACGATAGAAACCCAACGCAACTCGTATTTCAGCATTCCCATAGTGTATTCACAATTTAAGCCAATCTCCGTAACACGGTTGATTTAGTAAACCTGGAGAGTATGCACCTGAGTGAAAGACGTATATCTTTGTTTCTATTAATAATTTGGACTTGAGTCCTGAAGAAGAATTGCGTATATTTACGATAGGAACCCAATGCAACTTGTATTTCAGCATGCCCATAATGTATTCAAAATTTAAGCCAATCTCCGTAACACGGTTGATTTAGTAAACCTCAAGAGTATGCACCTGAGTGAAAGACGTATATCTTTGTTTCTATTAATAATTTGGACTTGAGTCCTGAAGAAGAATTGTGTATATTTACGATAGGAACCCAACGCAACTCGTATTTCAGCATTCCCATAATGTATTCAAAATTTAAGCCAATCTCTGTAACACGGTTGATTTAGTAAACCTGAAGAGTATGCACCTGAGTTAAGGACTTATATCTTTGTTTCTATTAATAATTTGGACTTGAGTCCTGAAGAAGAATTGTGTATATTTACGATAGGAACCCAATGCAACTCGAATTTCAGCATGCCCATAATGTATTCAAAATTTAAGCCAATCTCCGTAACACGGTTGATTTAGTAAACCTGAAGAGTATGCACCTGAGTGAAAGACGTATATCTTTGTTTCTATTAATAATTTGGACTTGAGTCTCGAAGAAGAATTGTGTATATTTATGATAGGAACCCAACACAACTCGTATTTCAGCATTCCCATAGTGTATTCACAATTTAAGCCAATCTCCGTAACACGGTTGATTTAGTAAACCTCAAGAGTATGCACCTGAGTGAAAGACGTATATCTTTGTTTCTATTAATAATTTGGACTTGAGTCCTGAAGAAGAATTGTGTATATTTACGATAGGAACCCAACGCAACTTGTATTTCAGCATGCCCATAATGTATTCAAAATTTAAGCCAATCTCCGTAACACGGTTGATTTAGTAAACCTCAAGAGTATGCACCTGAGTGAAAGACGTATATCTTTGTTTCTATTAATAATTTGGACTTGAGTCCTGAAGAATAATTGTGTATATTTTCGATAGGAACCCAACGCAACTCGTATTTCAGCATTCCCATAATGTATTCACAATTTAAGCCAATCTCCGTAACACGGTTGATTTAGTAAACCTGAAGAGTATGCACCTGAGTGAAAGACGTATATCATTGTTTCTATTAATAATTTGGACTTGAGTCCTAAAGAAGAATTGTGTATATTTACGATAGGAATCCAACACAACTCGTATTTCAGCATGCCCATAATGTATTCAAAATTTAAGCCAATCTCCGTAACACGGTTGATTTAGTAAACCTGAAGAGTATGCACCTGAGTGAAAGACGTATATCTTTGTTTCTATTAATAATTTGGACTTGAGTCCTGAAGAAGAATTGTGTATATTTACGATAGGAACCCAATGCAACTCGTATTTCAGCATTCCCATAATGTATTCACAATTTAAGCCAATCTCCGTAACATGGTTGATTTAGTAAACCTGAAGAGTATGCACCTGAGTGAAAGACGTATATCTTTGTTTCTATTAATAATTTGGACTTGAGTCCTGAAGAAGAATTGTGTATATTTACGATAGAAACCCAACGCAACTCGTATTTCAGCATTCCCATAGTGTATACACAATTTAAGCCAATCTCCGTAACACGGTTGATTTAGTAAACCTGGAGAGTATGCACCTGAGTGAAAGACGTATATCTTTGTTTCTATTAATAATTTGGACTTGAGTCCTGAAGAAGAATTGCGTATATTTACGATAGGAACCCAATGCAACTTGTATTTCAGCATGCCCATAATGTATTCAAAATTTAAGCCAATCTCCGTAACATGGTTGATTTAGTAAACCTCAAGAGTATGCACCTGAGTGAAAGACGTATATCTTTGTTTCTATTAATAACTTGGACTTGAGTCCTGAAGAAGAATTGTGTATATTTACGATAGGAACCCAACGCAACTCGTATTTCAGCATTCCCATAATGTATTCAAAATTTAAGCCAATCTCTGTAACACGGTTGATTTAGTAAACCTGAAGAGTATGCACCTGAGTTAAGGACTTATATCTTTGTTTCTATTAATAATTTGGACTTGAGTCCTGAAGAAGAATTGTGTATATTTACGATAGGAACCCAACACAACTCGTATTTCAGCATGCCCATAATGTATTCAAAATTTAAGCCAATCTCCGTAACACGGTTGATTTTGGAAAACCTGAAGAGTATGCACCTTAGTGAAAGACGTATATCTTTGTTTCTATTAATAATTTGGACTTGAGTCCTGAAGAAGAAGTGTGTATATTTACGATAGGAACCCAATGCAACTCGTATTTCAGCATTCCCATAATGTATTCACAATTTAAGCCAATCTCCGTAACATGGTTGATTTAGTAAACCTGAAGAGTATGCACCTGAGTGAAAGACGTATATCTTTGTTTCTATTAATAATTTGGACTTGAGTCTTGAAGAAGAATTGTGTATATTTATGATAGGAACCCAACGCAACTTGTATTTCAGCATGCCCATAATGTATTCAAAATTTAAGCCAATCTCCGTAACACGGTTCATTTAGTAAACCTGAAGAGTATGCACCTGAGTGAAAGACGTATATCTTTGTTTCTATTAATAATTTGGACTTGAGTCCTGAAGAAGAATTGTGTATATTTACGATAGAAACCCAACGCAACTCGTATTTCAGCATTCCCATAGTGTATACACAATTTAAACCAATCTCCGTAACACGGTTGATTTAGTAAACCTGGAGAGTATGCACCTGAGTGAAAGACGTATATCTTTGTTTCTATTAATAATTTGGACTTGAGTCCTGAAGAAGAATTGCGTATATTTACGATAGGAACCCAATGCAACTTGTATTTCAGCATGCCCATAATGTATTCAAAATTTAAGCCAATCTCCGTAACATGGTTGATTTAGTAAACCTCAAGAGTATGCACCTGAGTGAAAGACGTATATCTTTGTTTCTATTAATAACTTGAACTTGAGTCCTGAAGAAGAATTGTGTATATTTACGATAGGAACCCAACGCAACTCGTATTTCAGCATTCCCATAATGTATTCAAAATTTAAGCCAATCTCTGTAACACGGTTGATTTAGTAAACCTGAAGAGTATGCACCTGAGTTAAGGACTTATATCTTTGTTTCTATTAATAATTTGGACTTGAGTTCTGAAGAAGAATTGTGTATATTTACGATAGGAACCCAATGCAACTCGAATTTCAGCATGCCCATAATGTATTCAAAATTTAAGCCAATCTCCGTAACACGGTTGGTTTAGTAAACCTGAAGAGTATGCACCTGAGTGAAAGACGTATATCTTTGTTTCTATTAATAATTTAGACTTGAGTCCTGAAGAATAATTGTGTATATTTACGATAGGAACCCAACGCAACTCGTATTTCAGCATTCCCATAATGTATTCACAATTTAAGCCAATCTCCGTAACACGGTTGATTTAGTAAACCTGAAGAGTATGTACCTGAGTGAAAGCCGTATATCATTGTTTCTATTAATAATTTGGACTTGAGTCCTAAAGAAGAATTGTGTATATTTACGATAGGAACCCAACACAACTCGTATTTCAGCATGCCCATAATGTATTCAAAATTTAAGCCAATCTCCGTAACACGGTTGATTTTGGAAAACCTGAAGAGTATGCACCTTAGTGAAAGACGTATATCTTTGTTTCTATTAATAATTTGGACTTGAGTCCTGAAGAAGAAGTGTGTATATTTACGATAGGAACCCAATGCAACTCGTATTTCAGCATTCCCATAATGTATTCACAATTTAAGCCAATCTCCGTAACATGGTTGATTTAGTAAACCTGAAGAGTATGCACCTGAGTGAAAGACGTATATCTTTGTTTCTATTAATAATTTGGACTTGAGTCTTGAAGAAGAATTGTGTATATTTACGATAGGAACCCAACACAACTTGTATTTCAGCATGCCCATAATGTATTCAAAATTTAAGCCAATCTCCGTAACACGGTTCATTTAGTAAACCTGAAGAGTATGCACCTGAGTGAAAGACGTATATCTTTGTTTCTATTAATAATTTGGACTTGAGTCCTGAAGAAGAATTTTGTATATTTACGATAGGAACCCAACGCAACTCGTATTTCAGCATTCCCATAATGTATTCACAATTTAAGGCAATCTCCGTAACACGGTTGATTTAGTAAACCTCAAGAGTATGCACCTGAGTGAAAGACGTATATCTTTGTTTCTATTAATAATTTGGACTTGAGTCCTGAAGAAGAATTGTGTATATTTATGATAGGAACCCAACGCAACTCGTATTTCACTATTCCCATAGTATATTCACAATTTAAGCCAATCTCCGTAACACGGTTGATTTAGTAAACCTCAAGAGTATGCACCTGAGTGAAAGACGTATATCTTTGTTTCTGTTAATAATTTGGACTTGAGTCCTGAAGAAGAATTGTGTATATTTACGATAGGAACCCAACGCAACTTGTATTTCAGCATGCCCATAATGTATTCAAAATTTAAGCCAATCTCCGTAACACGGTTGATTTAGTAAACCTCAAGAGTATGCACCTGAGTGAAAGACGTATATCTTTGTTTCTATTAATAATTTGGACTTGAGTCCTGAAGAATAATTGTGTATATTTACGATAGGAACCTAACGCAACTCGTATTTCAGCATTCCCATAATGTATTCACAATTTAAGCCAATCTCCGTAACACGGTTGATTTAGTAAACCTGAAGAGTATGCACCTGAGTGAAAGACGTATATCATTGTTTCTATTAATAATTTGGACTTGAGTCCTAAAGAAGAATTGTGTATATTTACGATAGGAACCCAACACAACTCGTATATCAGCATGCCCATAATGTATTCAAAATTTAAGCCAATCTGCGTGACACGGTTGATTTAGTAAACCTTAAGAGTATGCACCTGAGTGATAGACGTATATCTTTGTTTCTATTAATAATTTGGACTTGAGTCCTGAAGAAGAATTGTGTATATTTACGATAGGAACCCAATGCAACTCGTATTTTAGCATTCCCATAATGTATTCACAATTTAAGCCAATCTCCGTAACATGGTTGATTTAGTAAAACTGAAGAGTATGCACCTGAGTGAAAGACGTATATCTTTGTTTCTATTAATAAATTGGACTTGAGTCCTGAAGAAGAATTGTGTATATGTACGATAGAAACCCAACGCAACTCGTATTTCAGCATTCCCATAGTGTATTCACAATTTAAGCCAATCTCTGTAACACGGTTGATTTAGTAAACCTGAAGAGTATGCACCTGAGTGAAAGACGTATATCTTTGTTTCTATTAATAATTTGGACTTGAGTCCTGAAGAAGAATTGTGTATATTTACGATAGGAACCCAACGCAACTTGTATTTCAGCATGCCCATAATGTATTCAAAATTTAAGCCAATCTCCGTAACACGGTTGATTTAGTAAACCTCAAGAGTATGCACCTGAGTGAAAGACGTATATCTTTGTTTCTATCAATAATTTGGACTTGAGTCCTGAAGAAGAATTGTGTATATTTACGATAGGAACCCAACGCAACTCGTATTTCAGCATTCCCATAATGTATTCACAATTTAAGGCAATCTCCGTAACACGGTTGATTTAGTAAACCTCAAGAGTATGCACCTGAGTGAAAGACGTATATCTTTGTTTCTATTAATAATTTGGACTTGAGTCCTGAAGAAGAATTGTGTATATTTATGATAGGAACCCAATGCAACTCGTATTTCAGCATTCCCATAGTATATTCACAATTTAAGCCAATCTCCGTAACACGGTTGATTTAGTAAACCTCAAGAGTATGCACCTGAGTGAAAGACATATATCTTTGTTTCTATTAATAATTTGGACTTGAGTCCTGAAGAAGAATTGTGTATATTTACGATAGGAACCCAACGCAACTTGTATTTCAGCATGCCCATAATGTATTCAAAATTTAAGCCAATCTCCGTAACACGGTTGATTTAGTAAACCTCAAGAGTATGCACCTGAGTGAAAGACGTATATCTTTGTTTCTATTAATAATTTGGACTTGAGTCCTGAAGAATAATTGTGTATATTTACGATAGGAACCCAACGCAACTCGTATTTCAGCATTCCCATAATGTATTCACAATTTAAGCCAATCTCCGTAACACGGTTGATTTAGTAAACCTGAAGAGTATGCACCTGAGTGAAAGACGTATATCATTGTTTCTATTAATAATTTGGACTTGAGTCCTAAAGAAGAATTGTGTATATTTACGATAGGAACCCAACACAACTCGTATACAAGCATGCCCATAATGTATTCAAAATTTAAGCCAATCTCCGTGACACGGTTGATTTAGTAAACTTCAAGAGTATGCACCTGAGTGAAAGACGTATATCTTTGTTTCTATTAATAATTTGGACTTGAGTCCTGAAGAAGAATTGTGTATATTTACGATAGGAACCCAATGCAACTCGTATTTTAGCATTCTCATAATGTATTCACAATTTAAGCCAATCTCCGTAACATGGTTGATTTAGTAAAACTGAAGAGTATGCACCTGAGTGAAAGACGTATATCTTTGTTTCTATTAATAAATTGGACTTGAGTCCTGAAGAAGAATTGTGTATATGTACGATAGAAACCCAACGCAACTCGTATTTCAGCATTCCCATAGTGTATTCACAATTTAAGCCAATCTCTGTAACACGGTTGATTTAGTAAACCTGAAGAGTATGCACCTGAGTGAAAGACGTATATCTTTGTTTCTATTAATAATTTGGACTTGAGTCCTGAAGAAGAATTGTGTATATTTACGATAGGAACCCAACGCAACTTGTATTTCAGCATGACCATAATGTATTCAAAATTTAAGCCAATCTCCGTAACACGGTTGATTTAGTAAACCTCAAGAGTATGCACCTGAGTGAAAGACGTATATCTTTGTTTCTATCAATAATTTGGACTTGAGTCCTAAAGAAGAATTGTGTATATTTACTATAGGAACCCAACGCAACTCGTATTTCAGCATTCCCATAATGTATTCACAATTTAAGCCAATCTCTGTAACACGGTTGATTTAGTAAACCTGAACAGTATGCACCTGAGTTAAAGACTTATATCTTTGTTTCTATTAATAATTTGGACTTGAGTCCTGAAGAAGAATTGTGTATATTTACAATAGGAACCCAATGCAACTCGTATTTTAGCATTCCCATAATGTATTCACAATTTATGCCAATCTCCGTAACATGGTTGATTTAGTAAAACTGAAGAGTATGCACCTGAGTGAAAGACGTATATCTTTGTTTCTATTAATAAATTGGACTTGAGTCCTGAAGAAGAATTGTGTATATGTACGATAGAAACCCAACGCAACTCGTATTTCAGCATTCCCATAGTGTATTCACAATTTAAGCAGATCTCTGTAACACGGTTGATTTAGTAAACCTGAAGAGTATGCACCTGAGTGAAAGACGTATATCTTTGTTTCTATTAATAATTTGGACTTGAGTCCTGAAGAAGAATTGTGTATATTTACGATAGGAACCCAACGCAACTTGTATTTCAGCATGCCCATAATGTATTCAAAATTTAAGCCAATCTCCGTAACACGGTTGATTTAGTAAACCTCAAGAGTATGCACCTGAGTGAAAGACGTATATCTTTGTTTCTATCAATAATTTGGACTTGAGTCCTGAAGAAGAATTGTGTATATTTACGATAGGAACCCAACGCAACTCGTATTTCAGCATTCCCATAATGTATTCACAATTTAAGGCAATCTCCGTAACACGGTTGATTTAGTAAACCTCAAGAGTATGCACCTGAGTGAAAGACGTATATCTTTGTTTCTATTAATAATTTGGACTTGAGTCCTGAAGAAGAATTGTGTATATTTATGATAGGAACCCAATGCAACTCGTATTTCAGCATTCCCATAGTATATTCACAATTTAAGCCAATCTCCGTAACACGGTTGATTTAGTAAACCTCAAGAGTATGCACCTGAGTGAAAGACATATATCTTTGTTTCTTTTAATAATTTGGACTTGAGTCCTGAAGAAGAATTGTGTATATTTACGATAGGAACCCAACGCAACTTGTATTTCAGCATGCCCATAATGTATTCAAAATTTAAGCCAATCTCCGTAACACGGTTGATTTAGTAAACCTCAAGAGTATGCACCTGAGTGAAAGACGTATATCTTTGTTTCTATTAATAATTTGGACTTGAGTCCTGAAGAATAATTGTGTATATTTACGATAGGAACCCAACGCAACTCGTATTTCAGCATTCCCATAATGTATTCACAATTTAAGCCAATCTCCGTAACACGGTTGATTTAGTAAACCTGAAGAGTATGCACCTGAGTGAAAGACGTATATCATTGTTTCTATTAATAATTTGGACTTGAGTCCTAAAGAAGAATTGTGTATATTTACGATAGGAACCCAACACAACTCGTATACAAGCATGCCCATAATGTATTCAAAATTTAAGCCAATCTCCGTGACACGGTTGATTTAGTAAACTTCAAGAGTATGCACCTGAGTGAAAGACGTATATCTTTGTTTCTATTAATAATTTGGACTTGAGTCCTGAAGAAGAATTGTGTATATTTACGATAGGAACCCAATGCAACTCGTATTTTAGCATTCTCATAATGTATTCACAATTTAAGCCAATCTCCGTAACATGGTTGATTTAGTAAAACTGAAGAGTATGCACCTGAGTGAAAGACGTATATCTTTGTTTCTATTAATAAATTGGACTTGAGTCCTGAAGAAGAATTGTGTATATGTACGATAGAAACCCAACGCAACTCGTATTTCAGCATTCCCATAGTGTATTCACAATTTAAGCCAATCTCTGTAACACGGTTGATTTAGTAAACCTGAAGAGTATGCACCTGAGTGAAAGACGTATATCTTTGTTTCTATTAATAATTTGGACTTGAGTCCTGAAGAAGAATTGTGTATATTTACGATAGGAACCCAACGCAACTTGTATTTCAGCATGACCATAATGTATTCAAAATTTAAGCCAATCTCCGTAACACGGTTGATTTAGTAAACCTCAAGAGTATGCACCTGAGTGAAAGACGTATATCTTTGTTTCTATCAATAATTTGGACTTGAGTCCTAAAGAAGAATTGTGTATATTTACTATAGGAACCCAACGCAACTCGTATTTCAGCATTCCCATAATGTATTCACAATTTAAGCCAATCTCTGTAACACGGTTGATTTAGTAAACCTGAAGAGTATGCACCTGAGTTAAAGACTTATATCTTTGTTTCTATTAATAATTTGGACTTGAGTCCTGAAGAAGAATTGTGTATATTTACGATAGGAACCCAATGCAACTCGTATTTTAGCATTCCCATAATGTATTCACAATTTAAGCCAATCTCCGTAACATGGTTGATTTAGTAAAACTGAAGAGTATGCACCTGAGTGAAAGACGTATATCTTTGTTTCTATTAATAAATTGGACTTGAGTCCTGAAGAAGAATTGTGTATATGTACGATAGAAACCCAACGCAACTCGTATTTCAGCATTCCCATAGTGTATTCACAATTTAAGCAGATCTCTGTAACACGGTTGATTTAGTAAACCTGAAGAGTATGCACCTGAGTGAAAGACGTATATCTTTGTTTCTATTAATAATTTGGACTTGAGTCCTGAAGAAGAATTGTGTATATTTACGATAGGAACCCAACGCAACTTGTATTTCAGCATGACCATAATGTATTCAAAATTTAAGCCAATCTCCGTAACACGGTTGATTTAGTAAACCTCAAGAGTATGCACCTGAGTGAAAGACGTATATCTTTGTTTCTATCAATAATTTGGACTTGAGTCCTAAAGAAGAATTGTGTATATTTACTATAGGAACCCAACGCAACTCGTATTTCAGCATTCCCATAATGTATTCACAATTTAAGCCAATCTCTGTAACACGGTTGATTTAGTAAACCTGAAGAGTATGCACCTGAGTTAAAGACTTATATCTTTGTTTCTATTAATAATTTGGACTTGAGTCCTGAAGAAGAATTGTGTATATTTACGATAGGAACCCAATGCAACTCGAATTTCAGCATGCCCATAATGTATTCAAAATTTAAGCCAATCTCCGTAACACGGTTGATTTAGTAAACCTGGAGAGTATGCACCTAAGTGAAAGACGTATATCTTTGTTTCTATTAATAATTTGGACTTAAGTCCTGAAGAAGAATTTTGTATATTTACGATAGGAACCCAACGCAACTCGTATTTCAGCATTCCCATAATGTATTCACAATTTAAGGCAATCTCCGTAACACGGTTGATTTAGTAAACCTCAAGAGTATGCACCTGAGTGAAAGACGTATATCTTTGTTTCTATTAATAATTTGGACTTGAGTCCTGAAGAAGAATTGTGTATATTTATGATAGGAACCCAACGCAACTCGTATTTCAGCATTCCCATAGTATATTCACAATTTAAGCCAATCTCCGTAACACGGTTGATTTAGTAAACCTCAAGAGTATGCACCTGAGTGAAAGACGTATATCTTTGTTTCTATTAATAATTTGGACTTGAGTCATGAAGAAGAATTGTGTATATTTATGATAGGAACCCAACGCAACTTGTATTTCAGCATGCCCATAAGGTATTCAAAATTTAAGCCAATCTCCGTAACACGGTTGATTTAGTAATCCTCAAGAGTATGCACCTGAGTGAAAGACGTATATCTTTGTTTCTATTAATAATATGGACTTGAGTCCTGAAGAATAATTGTGTATATTTACGATAGGAACCCAACGCAACTCGTATTTCAGCATTCCCATAATGTATTCACAATTTAAGCCAATCTCCGTAACACAGTTGATTTAGTAAACCTGAAGAATATGCACCTGAGTGAAAGACATATATCATTGTTTCTATTAATAATTTGGACTTGAGTCCTAAAGAAGAATTGTGTATATTTACGATAGGAACCAAACACAAGTCGTATTTCAGCATGCCCATAATGTATTCAAAATTTAAGCCAATCTCCGTAACACGGTTGATTTAGTAAACCTCAAGAGTATGCACCTGAATGAAAGACGTATATCTTTGTTTCTATTAATAATTTGGATTTGAGTCATGAAGAAGAATTGTGTATATTTACGATAGGAACCCAACGCAACTTGTATTTCAGCATGCCCATAATGTATTCAAAATTTAAGCCAATCTCCGTAACACGGTTGATTTACTAAACCTCAAGAGTATGCACCTGAGTGACAGACGTATATCTTTGTTTCTATTAATAATATGGACTTGAGTCCTGAAGAATAATTGTGTATATTTACGATAGGAACCCAACGCAACTCGTATTTCAGCGTTCCCATAATGTATTCACAATTTAAGCCAATCTCCGTAACACGGTTGATTTAGTAAACCTGAAGAGTATGCACCTGAGTGAAAGACGTATATCATTGTTTCTATTAATAATTTGGACTTGAGTCCTAAAAAAGAATTGTGTATATTTACGATAGGAACCCAACACAACTCGTATTTCAGCATGCCCATAATGTATTCAAAATTTAAGCCAATCTCCGTAACACGGTTGATTTAGTAAACCTCAAGAGTATGCACCTTAGTGAAAGACGTATATCTTTGTTTCTATTAATAATTTGGTCTTGAGTACCGAAGAAGAATTGTGTATATTTACGATAGGAACCCAATGCAAGTCGTATTTCAGCATTCCCATAATGTATTCACAATTTAAGCCAATCTCCGTAACATGGTTGATTTAGTAAACCTGAAGAGTATGCACCTGAGTGAAAGACGTATATCTTTGTTTCTATTAATAAATTGGACTTGAGTCTAGAAGAAGAATTGTGTATATTTACAATAGAAACCCAACGCAACTCGTATTTCAGCATTCCCTTAGTGTATTCACAATTTAAGCCAATCTCCGTAACACGGTTGATTTAGTAAACCTGAAGAGTATGCACCTGAGTGAAAGACGTATATCTTTGTTTCTATTAATAATTTGGACTTGAGTCCTGAAGAAGAATTGTGTATATTTACGATAGAAACCTAACGCAACTTGTATTTCAGCATGCCCATAATGTATTCAAAATTTAAGCCAATCTCCGTAACACGGTTGATTTAGTAAACCTCAAGAGTATGCACCTGAGTGAAAGACGTATATCTTTGTTTCTATTAATAATATGGACTTGAGTCCTGAAGAATAATTGTGTATATTTACGATAGGAACCCAACGCAACTCGTATTTCAGCATTCCCATAATGTATTCACAATTTAAGCCAATCTCCGTAACACAGTTGATTTAGTAAACCTGAAAGATATGCACCTGAGTGAAAGACATATATCATTGTTTCTATTAATAATTTGGACTTGAGTCCTAAAGAAGAATTGTGTATATTTACGATAGGAACCCAACACAAGTCGTATTTCAGCATGCCCATAATGTATTCAAAATTGAAGCCAATCTCCGTAACACGGTTGATTTAGAAAACCTGAAGAGTATGCACCTGAGTGAAAGACGTATATCTTTGTATCTATTAATAATTTGGACTTGAGTCCTGAAGAAGAATTGTGTATATTTACGATACGAACCCAACGCAACTCGTATTTCAACATGCCCATAATGTATTCAAAATTTAAGCCAATCTCCGTAACACGGTTCATTTAGTAAACCTGAAGAGTATGCACCTGAGTGAAAGACGTATATCTTTGTTTCTATTAATAATTTGGACTTGAGTCCTGAAGAAGAATTGTGTATATTTACGATAGGAACCCAACGCAACTTGTATTTCAGCATTCCCATAATGTATTCACAATTTAAGGCAATCTCCGTAACACGGTTGATTTAGTAAACCTGAAGAGTATGCACCTGAGTGAAAGACGTATATCTTTGTTTCTATTAATAATTTGGACTTGAGTCCTGAAGAAGAATTGTGTATATTTACGATAGGAACCCAACGCAACTTGTATTTCAGCATGCCCGTAATGTATTCAAAATTTAAGCCAATCTCCGTAACACGGTTGATTTAGTAAACCTCAAGAGTATGCACCTGAGTGAAAGACGTATATCTTTGTTTCTATTAATAATTTGGACTTGAGTCCTGAAGAAGAATTGTGTATATTTACGATAGGAACCCAACGAAACTCGTATTTCAGCATTCCCATAATGTATTCACAATTTAAGCCAATCTCCGTAACACGGTTGATTTAGTAAACCTGAAGAGTATGCACCTGAGTTAAAGACTTATATCTTTGTTTCTATTAATAATTTGGACTTGAGTCCTGAAGAAGAATTGTGTATATTTACGAAAGGAACCCAATGCAACTCGAATTTCAGCATACCCATAATGTATTCAAAATTTAAGCCAATCTCCGTAACACGGTTGATTTAGTAAACCTGAAGAGTATGCACCTGAGTGAAAGACGTATATCTTTGTTTCTATTAATCATTTAGACTTGAGTCCTAAAGAATAATTGTGTATATTTACGATAGGAACCCAACGCAACTCGTATTTCAGCATTCCCATAATGTATTCACAATTTAAGCCAATCTCCGTAACACGGTTGATTTAGTAAACCTGAAGAGTATGCACCTCAGTGAAAGACGTATATCATTGTTTCTATTAATAATTTGGGCTTGAGTCCTCAAGAAGTATTGTGTATATTTACGATAGGAACCCAACACAACTCGTATTTAAGCATGCCCATAATGTATTCAAAATTTAAGCCAATCTCCGTAACACGGTTGATTTAGTAAACCTGAAGAGTATGCACCTGAGTGAAAGACGTATATCTTTGTTTCTATTAATAATTTGGACTTGAGTCCTGAAGAAGAAGTGTGTATATTTACGATAGGAACCCAATGCAACTCGTATTTCAGCATTCCCATAATGTATTCACAATTTAAGCCAATCTCCGTAACATGGTTGATTTAGTAAACCTGAAGAGTATGCACCTGAGTGAAAGACGTATATCTTTGTTTCTATTAATAATTTGGACTTGAGTCCTAAAGAAGAATTGTGTATATTTACGATAGGAACCCAACGCAACTCGTATTTCAGCATGCCCATAATGTATTCAAAATTTAAGCCAATCTCCGTAACACGGTTCATTTAGTAAACCTGAAGAGTATGCACCTGAGTGAAAGACGTATATCTTTGTTTCTATTAATAATTTGGACTTAAGTCCTGAAGAAGAATTTTGTATATTTACGATAGGAACCCAACGCAACTCGTATTTCAGAATTCCCATAATGTATTCACAATTTAAGGCAATCTCCGTAACACGGTTGATTTAGTAAACCTCAAGAGTATGCACCTGAGTGAAAGACGTATATCTTTGTTTCTATTAATAATTTGGACTTGAGTCCTGAAGAAGAATTGTGTATATTTATGATAGGAACCCAATGCAACTCGTATTTCAGCATTCCCATAGTATATTCACAATTTAAGCCAATCTCCGTAACACGGTTGATTTAGTAAACCTCAAGAGTATGCACCTGAGTGAAAGACGTATATCTTTGTTTCTATGAATAATTTGGACTTGAGTCATGAAGAAGAATTGTGTATATTTACGATAGGAACCCAACGCAACTTGTATTTCAGCATGCCCATAATGTATTCAAAATTTAAGCCAATCTCCGTAACACGGTTGATTTAGTAAACCTGAAGAGTATGCACCTGAGTGAAAGACGTATATCTTTGTTTCTATGAATCATTTAGACTTGAGTCCTAAAGAATAATTGTGTATATTTACGATAGGAACCCAACGCAACTCGTATTTCAGCATTCCCATAATGTATTCACAATTTAAGCCAATCTCCGTAACACGGTTGATTTAGTAAACCTGAAGAGTATGCACCTCAGTGAAAGACGTATATCATTGTTTCTATTAATAATTTGGGCTTGAGTCCTCAAGAAGTATTGTGTATATTTACGATAGGAACCCAACACAACTCGTATTTCAGCATGCCCATAATGTATTCAAAATTTAAGCCAATCTCCGTAACACGGTTGATTTAGTAAACCTGAAGAGTATGCACCTGAGTGAAAGACGTATATCTTTGTTTCTATTAATAATTTGGACTTGAGTCCTGAAGAAGAAGTGTGTATATTTACGATAGGAACCCAATGCAACTCGTATTTCAGCATTCCCATAATGTATTCACAATTTAAGCCAATCTCCGTAACATGGTTGATTTAGTAAACCTGAAGAGTATGCACCTGAGTGAAAGACGTATATCTTTGTTTCTATTAATAATTTGGACTTGAGTCCTGAAGAAGAAGTGTGTATATTTACGATAGGAACCCAATGCAACTCGTATTTCAGCATTCCCATAATGTATTCACAATTTAAGCCAATCTCCGTAACATGGTTGATTTAGTAAACCTGAAGAGTATGCACCTGAGTGAAAGACGTATATCTTTGTTTCTATTAATAATTTGGACTTGAGTCCTGAAGAAGAATTGTGTATATTTACGATAGGAACCCAACGCAACTCGTATTTCTGCATGCCCATAATGTATTCAAAATTTAAGCCAATCTCCGTAACACGGTTCATTTAGTAAACCTGAAGAGTATGCACCTGAGTGAAAGACGTATATCTTTGTTTCTATTAATAATTTGGACTTAAGTCCTGAAGAAGAATTTTGTATATTTACGATAGGAACCCAACGCAACTCGTATTTCAGAATTCCCATAATGTATTCACAATTTAAGGCAATCTCCGTAACACGGTTGATTTAGTAAACCTCAAGAGTATGCACCTGAGTGAAAGACGTATATCTTTGTTTCTATTAATAATTTGGACTTGAGTCCTGAAGAAGAATTGTGTATATTTATGATAGGAACCCAACGCAACTCGTATTTCAGCATTCCCATAGTATATTCACAATTTAAGCCAATCTCCGTAACACGGTTGATTTAGTAAACCTCAAGAGTATGCACCTGAGTGAAAGACGTATATCTTTGTTTCTATTAATAATTTGGACTTGAGTCATGAAGAAGAATTGTGTATATTTACGATAGGAACCCAACGCAACTTGTATTTCAGCATGCCCATAATGTATTCAAAATTTAAGCCAATCTCCGTAACACGGTTGATTTACTAAACCTCAAGAGTATGCACCTGAGTGAAAGACGTATATCTTTGTTTCTATTAATAATATGGACTTGAGTCCTGAAGAATAATTGTGTATATTTACGATAGGAACCCAACGCAACTCGTATTTCAGCATTCCCATAATGTATTCACAATTTAAGCCAATCTCCGTAACACAGTTGATTTAGTAAACCTGAAGAATATGCACCTGAGTGAAAGACATATATCATTGTTTCTATTAATAATTTGGACTTGAGTCCTAAAGAAGAATTGTGTATATTTACGATAGGAACCAAACACAAGTCGTATTTCAGCATGCCCATAATGTATTCAAAATTTAAGCCAATCTCCGTAACACGGTTGATTTAGTAAACCTCAAGAGTATGCACCTGAGTGAAAGACGTATATCTTTGTTTCTATTAATAATTTGGACTTGAGTCATGAAGAAGAATTGTGTATATTTACGATACGAACCCAACGCAACTTGTATTTCAGCATGTCCATAATGTATTCAAAATTTAAGCAAATCTCCGTAACACGGTTGATTTACTAAACCTCAAGAGTATGCACCTGAGTGAAAGACGTATATATTTGTTTCTATTAATAATATTGACTTGAGTCCTGAAGAATAATTGTGTATATTTACGATAGGAACCCAACGCAACTCGTATTTCAGCGTTCCCATAATGTATTCACAATTTAAGCCAATCTCCGTAACACGGTTGATTTAGTAAACCTGAAGAGTATGCACCTGAGTGAAAGACGTATATCATTGTTTCTATTAATAATTTGGACTTGAGTCCTAAAGAAGAGTTGTGTATATTTACGATAGGAACCCAACACAACTCGTATTTCAGCATGCCCATAATGTATTCAAAATTTAAGCCAATCTCCGTAACACGGTTGATTTAGTAAACCTCAAGAGTATGCACCTTAGTGAAAGACATATATCTTTGTTTCTATTAATAATTTGGACTTGAGTCCCGAAGAAAAATTGTGTATATTTACGATAGGAACCCAATGCAAGTCGTATTTCAGCATTCCCATAATGTATTCACAATTTAAGCCAATCTCCGTAACATGGTTGATTTAGTAAACCTGAAGAGTATGCACCTGAGTGAAAGACGTATATCTTTGTTTCTATTAATAAATTGGACTTGAGTCTAGAAGAAGAATTGTGTATATTTACGATATAAACCCAACGCAACTCGTATTTCAGCATTCCCTTAGTGTATTCACAATTTAAGCCAATCTCCGTAACACGGTTGATTTAGTAAACCTGAAGAGTATGCACCTGAGTGAAAGACGTATATCTTTGTTTCTATTAATAATTTGGACTTGAGTCCTGAAGAAGAATTGTGTATATTTACGATAGGAACCCAACGCAACTTGTATTTCAGCATGCCCATAATGTATTCAAAATTTAAGCAAATCTCCGTAACACGGTTGATTTAGTAAACCTCAAGAGTATGCACCTGAGTGAAAGACGTATATCTTTGTTTCTATTAATAATATAGACTTGAGTCCTGAAGAATAATTGTGTATATTTACGATAGGAACCCAACGCAACTTGTATTTCAGCATTCCCATAATGTATTCACAATTTAAGCCAATCTCCGTAACACAGTTGATTTAGTAAACCTGAAAGATATGCACCTGAGTGAAAGACATATATCATTGTTTCTATTAATAATTTGGACTTGAGTCCTAAAGAAGAATTGTGTATATTTACGATAGGAACCAAACACAAGTCGTATTTCAGCATGCCCATAATGTATTCAAAATTGAAGCCAATCTCCGTAACACGGTTGATTTAGAAAACCTGAAGAGTATGCACCTGAGTGAAAGACGTATATCTTTGTATCTATTAATAATTTGGACTTGAGTCCTGAAGAAGAATTGTGTATATTTACGATACGAACCCAACGCAACTCGTATTTCAACATGCCCATAATGTATTCAAAATTTAAGCCAATCTCCGTAACACGGTTCATTTAGTAAACCTGAAGAGTATGCACCTGAGTGAAAGACGTATATCTTTGTTTCTATTAATAATTTGGACTTGAGTCCTAAAGAAGAATTGTGTATATTTACGATAGGAACCCAACGCAACTTGTATTTCAGCATTCCCATAATGTATTCACAATTTAAGGCAATCTCCGTAACACGGTTGATTTAGTAAACCTGAAGAGTATGCACCTGAGTGAAAGACGTATATCTTTGTTTCTATTAATAATTTGGACTTGAGTCCTGAAGAAGAATTGTGTTTATTTACGATAGGAACCCAACGCAACTTGTATTTCAGCATGCCCATAATGTATTCAAAATTTAAGCCAATCTCCGTAACACGGTTGATTTAGTAAACCTCAAGAGTATGCACCTGAGTGAAAGACGTATATCTTTGTTTCTATTAATAATTTGGACTTGAGTCCTGAAGAAGAATTGTGTATATTTACGATAGGAACCCAACGAAACTCGTATTTCAGCATTCCCATAATGTATTCACAATTTAAGCCAATCTCCGTAACACGGTTGATTTAGTAAACTTGAAGAGTATGCACCTGAGTTAAAGACTTATATCTTTGTTTCTATTAATAATTTGGACTTGAGTCCTGAAGAAGAATTGTGTATATTTACGATAGGAACCCAATGCAACTCGAATTTCAGCATACCCATAATGTATTCAAAATTTAAGCCAATCTCCGTAACACGGTTGATTTAGTAAACCTGAAGAGTATGCACCTGAGTGAAAGACGTATATCTTTGTTTCTATTAATAATTTAGACTTGAGTCCTAAAGAATAATTGTGTATATTTACGATAGGAACCCAACGCAACTTGTATTTCAGCATTCCCATAATGTATTCACAATTTAAGCCAATCTCCGTAACACGGTTGATTTAGTAAACCTGAAGAGTATGCACCTGAGTGAAAGACGTATATCATTGTTTCTATTAATAATTTGGACTTGAGTCCTCAAGAAGAATTGTGTATATTTACGATAGGAACCCAACACAACATGTATTTCAGCATGCCCATAATGTATTCAAAATTTAAGCCAATCTCCGTAACACGGTTGATTTAGTAAACCTGAAGAGTATGCACCTGAGTGAAAGACGTATATATTTGTTTCTATTAATAATTTGGACTTGAGTCCTGAAGAAGAAGTGTGTATATTTACGACAGGAACCCAATGCAACTCGTATTTCAGCATTCCCATAGTGTATTCACAATTTAAGCCAATCTCCGTAACATGGTTGATTTAGTAAACCAGAAGAGTATGCACCTGAGTGAAAGACGTATATCTTTGTTTCTATTAATAATTTTGACTTGAGTCCTGAAGAAGAATTGTGTATATTTACGATAGGAACCCAACGCAACTCGTATTTCAGCATGCCCATAATGTATTCAAAATTTAAGCCAATCTCCATAACACGGTTCATTTAGTAAACCTGAAGAGTATGCACCTGAGTGAAAGACGTATATCTTTGTTTCTATTAATAATTTGGACTTGAGTCCTGAAGAAGAATTTTGTATATTTACGATAGGAACCCAACGCAACTCGTATTTCAGCATTCCCATAATGTATTCACAATTTAAGGCAATCTCCGTAACACGGTTGATTTAGTAAACCTCAAGAGTATGCACCTGAGTGAAAGACGTATATATTTGTTTCTATTAATAATTTGGATTTGAGTCCTGAAGAAGAATTGTGTATATTTATGATAGGAACCCAACGCAACTCGTATTTCAGCATTCCCATAGTATATTCACAATTTAAGCCAATCTCCGTAACACGGTTGATTTAGTAAACCTCAAGAGTATGCACCTGAGTGAAAGACGTATATCTTTGTTTCTATTAATAATTTGGACTTGAGTACTGAAGAAGAATTGTGTATATTTACGATAGGAACCCAACGCAACTTGTATTTCAGCATGCCCATAATGTATTCAAAATTTAAGCCAATCTCCGTAACACGGTTGATTTAGTAAACCTGAAGAGTATGCACCTGAGTGAAAGACGTATATCTTTGTTTCTATTAATAATTTAGACTTGAGTCCTGAAGAATAATTGTTTATATTTACGATAGGAACCCAACGCAACTCGTATTTCAGCATTCCCATAATGTATTCACAATTTAAGCCAATCTCCGTAACACGGTTGATTTAGTAAACATGAAGAGTATGCACCTGAGTGAAAGACGTATATCATTGTTTCTATTAATAATTTGGACTTGAGTCCTAAAGAAGAATTGTGTATATTTACGATAGGAACCCAACACAACTCGTATTTCAGCATGCCCATAATGTATTCAAAATTTAAGCCAATCTCCGTAACACGGTTGATTTAGTAAACCTGAAGAGTATGCACCAGAGTGAAAGACGTATATCTTTGTTTCTATTAATAATTTGGACTTGAGTCCTGAAGAAGAAGTGTGTATATTTACGATAGGAACCCAATGCAACTCGTATTTCAGCATTCCCATAATGTATTCACAATTTAAGCCAATCTCCGTAACATGGTTGATTTAGTAAACCTGAAGAGTATGCACCTGAGTGAAAGACGTATATCTTTGTTTCTATTAATAATTTGGACTTGAGTCCTGAAGAAGAATTGTGTATATTTACGATAGGAACCCAACGCAAATCGTATTTCAGCATGCCCATAATGTATTCAAAATTTTAGCCAATCTCCGTAACACGGTTCATTTAGTAAACCTGAAGAGTATGCACCTGAGTGAAAGACGTATATCTTTGTTTCTATTAATAATTTGGACTTGAGTCCTGAAGAAGAATTTTGTATATTTACGATAGGAACCCAACGCAACTCGTATTTCAGCATTCCCATAATGTATTCACAATTTAAGGCAATCTCCGTAACACGGTTGATTTAGTAAACCTCAAGAGTATGCACCTGAGTGAAAGACGTATATCTTTGTTTCTATTAATAATTTGGACTTGAGTCCTGAAGAATAATTGTGTATATTTACGATAGGAACCCAACGCAACTCGTATTTCAGCGTTCCCATAATGTATTCACAATTTAAGCCAATCTCCGTAACACGGTTGATTTAGTAAACCTGAAGAGTATGCACCTGAGTGAAAGACGTATATCATTGTTTCTATTAATAATTTGGACTTGAGTCCTCAAGAAGAATTGTGTATATTTACGATAGGAACCCAACACAACTCGTATTTCAGCATGCCCATAATGTATTCAAAATTTAAGCCAATCTCCGTAACACGGTTGATTTAGTAAACCTGAAGAGTATGCACCTGAGTGAAAGACGTATATCTTTGTTTCTATTAATAATTTAGACTTGAGTCCTGAAGAATAATTGTTTATATTTACTATAGGAACCCAACGCAACTTGTATTTCAGCATGCCCATAATGTATTAAAAATTTAAGCCAATCTCCGTAACACGGTTGATTTAGTAAACCTCAAGAGTATGCACCTGAGTGAAAGACGTATATCTTTGTTTCTATTAATAATTTGGACTTGAGTCCTGAAGAATAATTGTGTATATTTACGATAGGAACCCAACGCAACTCGTATTTCAGCATTCCCATAATGTATTCACAATTTAAGCCAATCTCCGTAACACGGTTGATTTAGTAAACCTGAAGAGTATGCACCTGAGTGAAAGACGTATATCATTGTTTCTATTAATAATTTGGACTTGAGTCCTCAAGAAGAATTGTGTATATTTACGATAGGAACCCAACACAACTCGTATTTCAGCATGCCCATAATGTATTCAAAATTTAAGCCAATCTCCGTAACACGGTTGATTTAGTAAACCTCAAGAGTATGCACCTGAGTGAAAGACGTGTATCTTTGTTTCTATTAATAATTTGGACTTGAGTCCTGAAGAAGAATTGTGTATATTTACGATAGGAACCCAATGCAACTCGTATTTCAACATTCCCATAATGTATTCACAATTTAAGCCAATCTCCGTAACATGGTTGATTTAGTAAACCTGAAGAGTATGCACCTGAGTGAAAGACGTATATCTTTGTTTCTATTAATAAATTGGACTTGAGTCCTGAAGAAGAATTGTGTATATTTACGATAGAAACCCAACACAACTCGTATTTCAGCATTCCCATAGTGTATTCACAATTTAAGCCAATCTCCGTAACACGGTTGATTTAGTACACCTGAAGAGTATGCACCTGAGTGAAAGACGTATATCATTGTTTCTATTAATAATTTGGACTTGAGTCCTGAAGAAGAATGTTGTATATTTACGATAGGAACCCAACGCAACTTGTATTTCAGCATGCCCATAATGTATTCAAAATTTAAGCCAATCTCCGTAACACGGTTGATTTAGTAAACCTGAAGAGTATGCACCTGAGTGAAAGACGTATATCTTTGTTTCTATTAATAATTTAGACTTGAGTCCTAAAGAATAATTGTTTATATTTACGATAGGAACCCAACGCAACTCGTATTTCAGCATTCCCATAATGTATTCACAATTTAAGCCAATCTCCGTAACACGGTTGATTTAGTAAACCTGAAGAGAATGCACCTGAGTGAAAGACGTATATCATTGTTTCTATTAATAATTTGGACTTGAGTCCTAAAGAAGAATTGTGTATATTTACGATAGGAAGCCAACACAACTCGTATTTCAGCATGCCCATAATGTATTCAAAATTTAAGCCAATCTCCGTAACACGGTTGATTTAGTAAACCTGAAGAGTATGCACCTGAGTGAAAGACGTATATCTTTGTTTCTATTAATATTGTGGACTTGAGTCCTGAAGAAGAAGTGTGTATATTTACGATAGGAACCCAATGCAACTCGTATTTCAGCATTCCCATAATGTATTCACAATTTAAGCCAATCTCCGTAACATGGTTGATTTAGTAAACCTGAAGAGTATGCACCTGAGTGAAAGACGTATATCTTTGTTTCTATTAATAATTTGGACTTGAGTCCTGAAGAAGAATTGTGTATATTTACGATAGGAACCCAACGCAACTCGTATTTCAGCATGCCCATAATGTATTCAAAATTTAAGCCAATCTCCGTAACACGGTTCATTTAGTAAACCTGAAGAGTATGCACCTGAGTGAAAGACGTATATCTTTGTTTCTATTAATAATTTGGACTTGAGTCCTGAAGAAGAATTTTGTATATTTACGATAGGAACCCAACGCAACTCGTATTTCAGCATTCCCATAATGTATTCACAATTTAAGGCAATATCCGTAACACGGTTGATTTAGTAAACCTCAAGAGTATGCACCTGAGTGAAAGACGTATATCTTTGTTTCTATTAATAATTTGGACTTGAGTCCTGAAGAAGAATTGTGTATATTTATGATAGGAACCCAACGCAACTCGTATTCCAGCATTCCCATAGTATATTCACAATTTAAGCCAATCTCCGTAACACGGTTGATTTAGTAAACCTGAAGAGTATGCACCTGAGTGAAAGACGTATATCATTGTTTCTATTAATAATTTGGACTTGAGTCCTCAAGAAGAATTGTGTATATTTACGATAGGAACCCAACACAACTCGTATTTCAGCATGCCCATAATGTATTCAAAATTTAAGCCAATCTCCGTAACACGGTTGATTTAGTAAACCTGAAGAGTATGCACCTGAGTGAAAGACGTATATCTTTGTTTCTATTAATAATTTAGACTTGAGTCCTGAAGAATAATTGTTTATATTTACTATAGGAACCCAACGCAACTTGTATTTCAGCATGCCCATAATGTATTAAAAATTTAAGCCAATCTCCGTAACACGGTTGATTTAGTAAACCTCAAGAGTATGCACCTGAGTGAAAGACGTATATCTTTGTTTCTATTAATAATTTGGACTTGAGTCCTGAAGAATAATTGTGTATATTTACGATAGGAACCCAACGCAACTCGTATTTCAGCATTCCCATAATGTATTCACAATTTAAGCCAATCTCCGTAACACGGTTGATTTAGTAAACCTGAAGAGTATGCACCTGAGTGAAAGACGTATATCATTGTTTCTATTAATAATTTGGACTTGAGTCCTAAAGAAGAATTGTGTATATTTACGATAGGAACCCAACACAACTCGTATTTCAGCATGCCCATAATGTATTCAAAATTTAAGCCAATCTCCGTAACACGGTTGATTTAGTAAACCTCAAGAGTATGCACCTGAGTGAAAGACGTGTATCTTTGTTTCTATTAATAATTTGGACTTGAGTCCTGAAGAAGAATTGTGTATATTTACGATAGGAACCCAATGCAACTCGTATTTCAACATTCCCATAATGTATTCACAATTTAAGCCAATCTCCGTAACATGGTTGATTTAGTAAACCTGAAGAGTATGCACCTGAGTGAAAGACGTATATCTTTGTTTCTATTAATAAATTGGACTTGAGTCCTGAAGAAGAATTGTGTATATTTACGATAGAAACCCAACACAACTCGTATTTCAGCATTCCCATAGTGTATTCACAATTTAAGCCAATCTCCGTAACACGGTTGATTTAGTACACCTGAAGAGTATGCACCTGAGTGAAAGACGTATATCATTGTTTCTATTAATAATTTGGACTTGAGTCCTGAAGAAGAATGTTGTATATTTACGATAGGAACCCAACGCAACTTGTATTTCAGCATGCCCATAATGTATTCAAAATTTAAGCCAATCTCCGTAACACGGTTGATTTAGTAAACCTGAAGAGTATGCACCTGAGTGAAAGACGTATATCTTTGTTTCTATTAATAATTTAGACTTGAGTCCTAAAGAATAATTGTTTATATTTACGATAGGAACCCAACGCAACTCGTATTTCAGCATTCCCATAATGTATTCACAATTTAAGCCAATCTCCGTAACACGGTTGATTTAGTAAACCTGAAGAGAATGCACCTGAGTGAAAGACGTATATCATTGTTTCTATTAATAATTTGGACTTGAGTCCTAAAGAAGAATTGTGTATATTTACGATAGGAAGCCAACACAACTCGTATTTCAGCATGCCCATAATGTATTCAAAATTTAAGCCAATCTCCGTAACACGGTTGATTTAGTAAACCTGAAGAGTATGCACCTGAGTGAAAGACGTATATCTTTGTTTCTATTAATATTGTGGACTTGAGTCCTGAAGAAGAAGTGTGTATATTTACGATAGGAACCCAATGCAACTCGTATTTCAGCATTCCCATAATGTATTCACAATTTAAGCCAATCTCCGTAACATGGTTGATTTAGTAAACCTGAAGAGTATGCACCTGAGTGAAAGACGTATATCTTTGTTTCTATTAATAATTTGGACTTGAGTCCTGAAGAAGAATTGTGTATATTTACGATAGGAACCCAACGCAACTCGTATTTCAGCATGCCCATAATGTATTCAAAATTTAAGCCAATCTCCGTAACACGGTTCATTTAGTAAACCTGAAGAGTATGCACCTGAGTGAAAGACGTCTATCTTTGTTTCTATTAATAATTTGGACTTGAGTCCTGAAGAAGAATTTTGTATATTTACGATAGGAACCCAACGCAACTCGTATTTCAGCATTCCCATAATGTATTCACAATTTAAGGCAATCTCCGTAACACGGTTGATTTAGTAAACCTCAAGAGTATGCACCTGAGTGAAAGACGTATATCTTTGTTTCTATTAATAATTTGGACTTGAGTCCTGAAGAAGAATTGTGTATATTTATGATAGGAACCCAACGCAACTCGTATTCCAGCATTCCCATAGTATATTCACAATTTAAGCCAATCTCCGTAACAAGGTTGATTTAGTAAACCTCAAGAGTATGCACCTGAGTGAAAGACGTATATCTTTGTTTCTATTAATAATTTGGACTTGAGTCCTGAAGAAGAATTGTGTATATTTACGATAGGAACCCAACGCAACTCGTATTTCAGCATTCCCATAATGTATTCACAATTTAAGCCAATCTCCGTAACACGGTTGATTTAGTAAACCTGAAGAGTATGCACCTGAGTGAAAGACGTATATCATTGTTTCTATTAATAATTTGGACTTGAGTCCTAAAGAAGAATTGTGTATATTTACGATAGGAACCCAACACAACTCGTATTTCAGCATGCCCATAATGTATTCAAAATTTAAGCCAATCTCCGTAACACGGTTGATTTAGTAAACCTCAAGAGTATGCACCTGAGTGAAAGACGTGTATCTTTGTTTCTATTAATAATTTAGACTTGAGTCCTGAAGAAGAATTGTGTATATTTACGATAGGAACCCAATGCAACTCGTATTTCAACATTCCCATAATGTATTCACAATTTAAGCCAATCTCCGTAACATGGTTGATTTAGTAAACCTGAAGAGTATGCACCTGAGTGAAAGACGTATATCTTTGTTTCTATTAATAAATTGGACTTGAGTCCTGAAGAAGAATTGTGTATATTTACGATAGAAACCCAACACAACTCGTATTTCAGCATTCCCATAGTGTATTCACAATTTAAGCCAATCTCCGTAACACGGTTGATTTAGTAAACCTGAAGAGTATGCACCTGAGTGAAAGACGTATATCATTGTTTCTATTAATAATTTGGACTTGAGTCCTGAAGAAGAATTGTGTATATTTACGATAGGAACCCAACGCAACTTGTATTTCAGCATGCCCATAATGTATTCAAAATTTAAGCCAATCTCCGTAACACGGTTGATTTAGTAAACCTCAAGAGTATGCACCTTAGTGAAAGACATATATCTTTGTTTCTATTAATAATTTGGACTTGAGTCCCGAAGAAAAATTGTGTATATTTACGATAGGAACCCAATGCAAGTCGTATTTCAGCATTCCCATAATGTATTCACAATTTAAGCCAATCTCCGTAACATGGTTGATTTAGTAAACCTGAAGAGTATGCACCTGAGTGAAAGACGTATATCTTTGTTTCTATTAATAAATTGGACTTGAGTCTAGAAGAAGAATTGTGTATATTTACGATATAAACCCAACGCAACTCGTATTTCAGCATTCCCTTAGTGTATTCACAATTTAAGCCAATCTCCGTAACACGGTTGATTTAGTAAACCTGAAGAGTATGCACCTGAGTGAAAGACGTATATCTTTGTTTCTATTAATAATTTGGACTTGAGTCCTGAAGAAGAATTGTGTATATTTACGATAGGAACCCAACGCAACTTGTATTTCAGCATGCCCATAATGTATTCAAAATTTAAGCAAATCTCCGTAACACGGTTGATTTAGTAAACCTCAAGAGTATGCACCTGAGTGAAAGACGTATATCTTTGTTTCTATTAATAATATGGACTTGAGTCCTGAAGAATAATTGTGTATATTTACGATAGGAACCCAACGCAACTTGTATTTCAGCATTCCCATAATGTATTCACAATTTAAGCCAATCTCCGTAACACAGTTGATTTAGTAAACCTGAAAGATATGCACCTGAGTGAAAGACATATATCATTGTTTCTATTAATAATTTGGACTTGAGTCCTAAAGAAGAATTGTGTATATTTACGATAGGAACCCAACACAAGTCGTATTTCAGCATGCCCATAATGTATTCAAAATTGAAGCCAATCTCCGTAACACGGTTGATTTAGAAAACCTGAAGAGTATGCACCTGAGTGAAAGACGTATATCTTTGTATCTATTAATAATTTGGACTTGAGTCCTGAAGAAGAATTGTGTATATTTACGATACGAACCCAACGCAACTCGTATTTCAACATGCCCATAATGTATTCAAAATTTAAGCCAATCTCCGTAACACGGTTCATTTAGTAAACCTGAAGAGTATGCACCTGAGTGAAAGACGTATATCTTTGTTTCTATTAATAATTTGGACTTGAGTCCTAAAGAAGAATTGTGTATATTTACGATAGGAACCCAACGCAACTTGTATTTCAGCATTCCCATAATGTATTCACAATTTAAGGCAATCTCCGTAACACGGTTGATTTAGTAAACCTGAAGAGTATGCACCTGAGTGAAAGACGTATATCTTTGTTTCTATTAATAATTTGGACTTGAGTCCTGAAGAAGAATTGTGTTTATTTACGATAGGAACCCAACGCAACTTGTATTTCAGCATGCCCATAATGTATTCAAAATTTAAGCCAATCTCCGTAACACGGTTGATTTAGTAAACCTCAAGAGTATGCACCTGAGTGAAAGACGTATATCTTTGTTTCTATTAATAATTTGGACTTGAGTCCTGAAGAAGAATTGTGTATATTTACGATAGGAACCCAACGAAACTCGTATTTCAGCATTCCCATAATGTATTCACAATTTAAGCCAATCTCCGTAACACGGTTGATTTAGTAAACTTGAAGAGTATGCACCTGAGTTAAAGACATATATCTTTGTTTCTATTAATAATTTGGACTTGAGTCCTGAAGAAGAATTGTGTATATTTACGATAGGAACCCAATGCAACTCGAATTTCAGCATACCCATAATGTATTCAAAATTTAAGCCAATCTCCGTAACACGGTTGATTTAGTAAACCTGAAGAGTATGCACCTGAGTGAAAGACGTATATCTTTGTTTCTATTAATAATTTAGACTTGAGTCCTAAAGAATAATTGTGTATATTTACGATAGGAACCCAACGCAACTTGTATTTCAGCATTCCCATAATGTATTCACAATTTAAGCCAATCTCCGTAACACGGTTGATTTAGTAAACCTGAAGAGTATGCACCTGAGTGAAAGACGTATATCATTGTTTCTATTAATAATTTGGACTTGAGTCCTCAAGAAGAATTGTGTATATTTACGATAGGAACCCAACACAACATGTATTTCAGCATGCCCATAATGTATTCAAAATTTAAGCCAATCTCCGTAACACGGTTGATTTAGTAAACCTGAAGAGTATGCACCTGAGTGAAAGACGTATATATTTGTTTCTATTAATAATTTGGACTTGAGTCCTGAAGAAGAAGTGTGTATATTTACGACAGGAACCCAATGCAACTCGTATTTCAGCATTCCCATAATGTATTCACAATTTAAGCCAATCTCCGTAACATGGTTGATTTAGTAAACCTGAAGAGTATGCACCTGAGTGAAAGACGTATATCTTTGTTTCTATTAATAATTTTGACTTGAGTCCTGAAGAAGAATTGTGTATATTTACGATAGGAACCCAACGCAACTCGTATTTCAGCATGCCCATAATGTATTCAAAATTTAAGCCAATCTCCATAACACGGTTCATTTAGTAAACCTGAAGAGTATGCACCTGAGTGAAAGACGTATATCTTTGTTTCTATTAATAATTTGGACTTGAGTCCTGAAGAAGAATTTTGTATATTTACGATAGGAACCCAACGCAACTCGTATTTCAGCATTCCCATAATGTATTCACAATTTAAGGCAATCTCCGTAACACGGTTGATTTAGTAAACCTCAAGAGTATGCACCTGAGTGAAAGACGTATATATTTGTTTCTATTAATAATTTGGATTTGAGTCCTGAAGAAGAATTGTGTATATTTATGATAGGAACCCAACGCAACTCGTATTTCAGCATTCCCATAGTATATTCACAATTTAAGCCAATCTCCGTAACACGGTTGATTTAGTAAACCTCAAGAGTATGCACCTGAGTGAAAGACGTATATCTTTGTTTCTATTAATAATTTGGACTTGAGTCCTGAAGAAGAATTGTGTATAATTACGATAGGAACCCAACGCAACTTGTATTTCAGCATGCCCATAATGTATTCAAAATTTAAGCCAATCTCCGTAACACGGTTGATTTAGTAAACCTGAAGAGTATGCACCTGAGTGAAAGACGTATATCTTTGTTTCTATTAATAATTTAGACTTGAGTCCTGAAGAATAATTGTTTATATTTACGATAGGAACCCAACGCAACTCGTATTTCAGCATTCCCATAATGTATTCACAATTTAAGCCAATCTCCGTAACACGGTTGATTTAGTAAACATGAAGAGTATGCACCTGAGTGAAAGACGTATATCATTGTTTCTATTAATAATTTGGACTTGAGTCCTAAAGAAGAATTGTGTATATTTACGATAGGAACACAACACAACTCGTATTTCAGCATGCCCATAATGTATTCAAAATTTAAGCCAATCTCCGTAACACGGTTGATTTAGTAAACCTGAAGAGTATGCACCAGAGTGAAAGACGTATATCTTTGTTTCTATTAATAATTTGGACTTGAGTCCTGAAGAAGAAGTGTGTATATTTACGATAGGAACCCAATGCAACTCGTATTTCAGCATTCCCATAATGTATTCACAATTTAAGCCAATCTCCGTAACATGGTTGATTTAGTAAACCTGAAGAGTATGCACCTGAGTGAAAGACGTATATCTTTGTTTCTATTAATAATTTGGACTTGAGTCCTGAAGAAGAATTGTGTATATTTACGATAGGAACCCAACACAAATCGTATTTCAGCATGCCCATAATGTATTCAAAATTTTAGCCAATCTCCGTAACACGGTTCATTTAGTAAACCTGAAGAGTATGCACCTGAGTGAAAGACGTATATCTTTGTTTCTATTAATAATTTGGACTTGAGTCCTGAAGAAGAATTTTGTATATTTATGATAGGAACCCAACGCAACTCGTATTTCAGCATTCCCATAATGTATTCACAATTTAAGGCAATCTCCGTAACACGGTTGATTTAGTAAACCTCAAGAGTATGCACCTGAGTGAAAGACGTATATCTTTGTTTCTATTAATAATTTGGACTTGAGTCCTGAAGAATAATTGTGTATATTTACGATAGGAACCCAACGCAACTCGTATTTCAGCGTTCCCATAATGTATTCACAATTTAAGCCAATCTCCGTAACACGGTTGATTTAGTAAACCTGAAGAGTATGCACCTGAGTGAAAGACGTATATCATTGTTTCTATTAATAATTTGGACTTGAGTCCTCAAGAAGAATTGTGTATATTTACGATAGGAACCCAACACAACTCGTATTTCAGCATGCCCATAATGTATTCAAAATTTAAGCCAATCTCCGTAACACGGTTGATTTAGTAAACCTGAAGAGTATGCACCTGAGTGAAATTCGTATATCTTTGTTTCTATTAATAATTTAGACTTGAGTCCTGAAGAATAATTGTTTATATTTACTATAGGAACCCAACGCAACTTGTATTTCAGCATGCCCATAATGTATTAAAAATTTAAGCCAATCTCCGTAACACGGTTGATTTAGTAAACCTCAAGAGTATGCACCTGAGTGAAAGACGTATATCTTTGTTTCTATTAATAATTTGGACTTGAGTCCTGAAGAATAATTGTGTATATTTACGATAGGAACCCAACGCAACTCGTATTTCAGCATTCCCATAATGTATTCACAATTTAAGCCAATCTCCGTAACACGGTTGATTTAGTAAACCTGAAGAGTATGCACCTGAGTGAAAGACGTATATCATTGTTTCTATTAATAATTTGGACTTGAGTCCTAAAGAAGAATTGTGTATATTTACGATAGGAACCCAACACAACTCGTATTTCAGCATGCCCATAATGTATTCAAAATTTAAGCCAATCTCCGTAACACGGTTGATTTAGTAAACCTCAAGAGTATGCACCTGAGTGAAAGACGTGTATCTTTGTTTCTATTAATAATTTGGACTTGAGTCCTGAAGAAGAATTGTGTATATTTACGATAGGAACCCAATGCAACTCGTATTTCAACATTCCCATAATGTATTCACAATTTAAGCCAATCTCCGTAACATGGTTGATTTAGTAAACCTGAAGAGTATGCACCTGAGTGAAAGACGTATATCTTTGTTTCTATTAATAAATTGGACTTGAGTCCTGAAGAAGAATTGTGTATATTTACGATAGAAACCCAACACAACTCGTATTTCAGCATTCCCATAGTGTATTCACAATTTAAGCCAATCTCCGTAACACGGTTGATTTAGTACACCTGAAGAGTATGCACCTGAGTGAAAGACGTATATCATTGTTTCTATTAATAATTTGGACTTGAGTCCTGAAGAAGAATGTTGTATATTTACGATAGGAACCCAACGCAACTTGTATTTCAGCATGCCCATAATGTATTCAAAATTTAAGCCAATCTCCGTAACACGGTTGATTTAGTAAACCTGAAGAGTATGCACCTGAGTGAAAGACGTATATCTTTGTTTCTATTAATAATTTAGACTTGAGTCCTAAAGAATAATTGTTTATATTTACGATAGGAACCCAACGCAACTCGTATTTCAGCATTCCCATAATGTATTCACAATTTAAGCCAATCTCCGTAACACGGTTGATTTAGTAAACCTGAAGAGAATGCACCTGAGTGAAAGACGTATATCATTGTTTCTATTAATAATTTGGACTTGAGTCCTAAAGAAGAATTGTGTATATTTACGATAGGAAGCCAACACAACTCGTATTTCAGCATGCCCATAATGCATTCAAAATTTAAGCCAATCTCCGTAACACGGTTGATTTAGTAAACCTGAAGAGTATGCACCTGAGTGAAAGACGTATATCTTTGTTTCTATTAATATTGTGGACTTGAGTCCTGAAGAAGAAGTGTGTATATTTACGATAGGAACCCAATGCAACTCGTATTTCAGCATTCCCATAATGTATTCACAATTTAAGCCAATCTCCGTAACATGGTTGATTTAGTAAACCTGAAGAGTATGCACCTGAGTGAAAGACGTATATCTTTGTTTCTATTAATAATTTGGACTTGAGTCCTGAAGAAGAATTGTGTATATTTATGATAGGAACCCAACGCAACTCGTATTTCAGCATGCCCATAATGTATTCAAAATTTAAGCCAATCTCCGTAACACGGTTCATTTAGTAAACCTGAAGAGTATGCACCTGAGTGAAAGACGTATATCTTTGTTTCTATTAATAATTTGGACTTGAGTCCTGAAGAAGAATTTTGTATATTTACGATAGGAACCCAACGCAACTCGTATTTCAGCATTCCCATAATGTATTCACAATTTAAGGCAATCTCCGTAACACGGTTGATTTAGTAAACCTCAAGAGTATGCACCTGAGTGAAAGACGTATATCTTTGTTTCTATTAATAATTTGGACTTGAGTCCTGAAGAAGAATTGTGTATATTTATGATAGGAACCCAACGCAACTCGTATTCCAGCATTCCCATAGTATATTCATAATTTAAGCCAATCTCCGTAACAAGGTTGATTTAGTAAACCTCAAGAGTATGCACCTGAGTGAAAGACGTATATCTTTGTTTCTATTAATAATTTGGACTTGAGTCCTGAAGAAGAATTGTGTATATTTACGATAGGAACCCAACGCAACTCGTATTTCAGCATTCCCATAATGTATTCACAATTTAAGCCAATCTCCGTAACACGGTTGATTTAGTAAACCTGAAGAGTATGCACCTGAGTGAAAGACGTATATCATTGTTTCTATTAATAATTTGGACTTGAGTCCTAAAGAAGAATTGTGTATATTTACGATAGGAACCCAACACAACTCGTATTTCAGCATGCCCATAATGTATTCAAAATTTAAGCCAATCTCCGTAACACGGTTGATTTAGTAAACCTCAAGAGTATGCACCTGAGTGAAAGACGTGTATCTTTGTTTCTATTAATAATTTAGACTTGAGTCCTGAAGAAGAATTGTGTATATTTACGATAGGAACCCAATGCAACTCGTATTTCAACATTCCCATAATGTATTCACAATTTAAGCCAATCTCCGTAACATGGTTGATTTAGTAAACCTGAAGAGTATGCACCTGAGTGAAAGACGTATATCTTTGTTTCTATTAATAAATTGGACTTGAGTCCTGAAGAAGAATTGTGTATATTTACGATAGAAACCCAACACAACTCGTATTTCAGCATTCCCATAGTGTATTCACAATTTAAGCCAATCTCCGTAACACGGTTGATTTAGTAAACCTGAAGAGTATGCACCTGAGTGAAAGACGTATATCATTGTTTCTATTAATAATTTGGACTTGAGTCCTGAAGAAGAATTGTGTATATTTACGATGGGAACCCAACGCAACTTGTATTTCAGCATGCCCATAATGTATTCAAAATTTAAGCCAATCTCCGTAACACGGTTGATTTAGTAAACCTCAAGAGTATGCACCTGAGTGAAAGACGTATATCTTTGTTTCTATTAATAATATGGACTTGAGTCCTGAAGAATAATTGTGTATATTTACGATAGGAACCCAACGCAACTCGTATTTCAGCATTCCCATAATGTATTCACAATTTAAGCCAATCACCGTAACACGGTTGATTTAGTAAACCTGAAGAGTATGCACCTGAGTGAAAGACGTATATCATTGTTTCTATTAATAATTTGGACTTGAGTCCTAAAGAAGAATTGTGTATATTTACGATAGGAACCCAACACAAGTCGTATTTCAGCATGCCCATAATGTATTCAAAATTGAAGCCAATCTCCGTAACTCGGTTGATTTAGAAAACCTGAAGAGTATGCACCTGAGTGAAAGATGTATATCTTTGTTTCTATTAATAATTTGGACTTGAGTCCTGAAGAAGAATTGTGTATATTTACGATAGGAACCCAACGCAACTCGTATTTCAACATGCCCATAATGTATTCAAAATTTAAGCCAATCTCCGTAACACGGTTCATTTAGTAAACCTGAAGAGTATGCATCTGAGTGAAAGACGTATATCTTTGTTTCTATTAATAATTTGGACTTGAGTCCTGAAGAAGAATTGTGTATATTTACGATAGGAACCCAACGCAACTTGTATTTCAGCATGCCCATAATGTATTCAAAATTTAAGCAAATCTCCGTAACACGGTTGATTTAGTAAACCTCAAGAGTATGCACCTGAGTGAAAGACGTATATCTTTGTTTCTATTAATAATTTGGACTTGAGTCCTGAAGAAGAATTGTGTATATATACGATAGGAACCCAACGCAACTCGTATTTCAGCATTCCCATAATGTATTCACAATTTAAGCCAATCTCCGTAACACGGTTGATTTAGTAAACCTGAAGAGTATGCACCTGAGTTAAAGACTTAGATCTTTGTTTCTATTAATAATTTGGACTTGAGTCTTGAAGAAGAATTGTGTATATTTACGATAGGAACCCAATGCAACTCGAATTTCAGCATGCCCATAATGTATTCAAAATGTAAGCCAATCTCCGTAACACGGTTGATTTAGTAAACCTGAAGAGTATGCACCTGAGTGAAAGACGTATATCTTTGTTTCTATTAATCATTTAGACTTGAGTCCTGAAGAATAATTGTGTATATTTACGATAGGAACCCAACACAACTCGTATTTCAGCATTCCCATAATGTATTCACAATTTAAGCCAATCTCCGTAACACGGTTGATTTAGTAAACCTGAAGAGTATGCACCTGAGTGAAAGACGTATATCATTGTTTCTATTAATAATTTGGACTTGAGTCCTAAAGAAGAATTGTGTATATTTACGATAGGAACCCAACACAACTCGTATTTCAGCATGCCCATAATGTATTCAAAATTTAAGCCAATCTCCGTAACACGGTTGATTTAGTAAACCTCAAGAGTATGCACCTGAGTGAAAGACGTATATCTTTGTTTCTATTAATAATATGGACTTGAGTCCTGAAGAATAATTGTGTATATTTACGATAGGAACCCAACGCAACTCGTATTTCAGCATTCCCATAATGTATTCACAATTTAAGCCAATCACCGTCACACGGTTGATTTAGTAAACCTGAAGAGTATGCACCTGAGTGAAAGACGTATATCATTGTTTCTATTAATAATTTGGACTTGAGTCCTAAAGAAGAATTGTGTATATTTACGATAGGAACCCAACACAAGTCGTATTTCAGCATGCCCATAATGTATTCAAAATTGAAGCCAATCTCCGTAACACGGTTGATTTAGAAAACTTGAAGAGTATGCACCTGAGTGAAAGACGTATATGTTTGTTTCAATTAATAATTTGGACTTGAGTCCTGAAGAAGAATTGTGTATATTTACGATAGGAACCCAACGCAACTTGTATTTCAGCAAGCCCATAATGTATTCAAAATTTAAGCCAATCTCCGTAACACGGTTGATTTAGTAAACCTCAAGAGTATGCACCTGAGTGAAAGACGTATATCTTTGTTTCTATTAATAATTTGGACTTGAGTCCTGAAGAAGAATTGTGTATATTTACGATAGGAACCCAACGCAACTCGTATTTCAGCATTCCCATAATGTATTCACAATTTAAGCCAATCTCCGTAACACGGTTGATTTAGTAAACCTGAAGAGTATGCACCTGAGTTAAAGACTTATATCTTTGTTTCTATTAATAATTTGGACTTGAGTCTTGAAGAAGAATTGTGTATATTTACGATAGGAACCCAATGCAACTCGAATTTCAGCATGCCCATAATGTATTCAAAATGTAAGCCAATCTCCGTAACACGGTTGATTTAGTAAACCTGAAGAGTATGCACCTGAGTGAAAGACGTATATCTTTGTTTCTATTAATAATTTAGACTTGAGTCCTGAAGAATAATTGTGTATATTTACGATAGGAACCCAACGCAACTCGTATTTCAGCATTCCCATAATGTATTCACAATTTAAGCCAATTTCCGTAACACGGTTGATTTAGTAAACCTGAAGAGTATGCACCTGAGTGAAAGACGTATATCATTGTTTCTATTAATAATTTGGACTTGAGTCCTAAAGAAGAATTGTGTATATTTACGATAGGAACCCAACACAACTCGTATTTCAGCATGCCCATAATGTATTCAAAATTTAAGCCAATCTCCGTAACACGGTTGATTTAGTAAACCTCAAGAGTATGCACCTGAGTGAAAGACGTATATCTTTGTTTCTATTAATAATATGGACTTGAGTCCTGAAGAATAATTGTGTATATTTACGATAGGAACCCAACGCAACTCGTATTTCAGCATTCCCATAATGTATTCACAATTTAAGCCAATCACCGTAACACGGTTGATTTAGTAAACCTGAAGAGTATGCACCTGAGTGAAAGACGTATATCATTGTTTCTATTAATAATTTGGACTTGAGTCCTAAAGAAGAATTGTGTATATTTACGATAGGAACCCAACACAAGTCGTATTTCAGCATGCCCATAATGTATTCAAAATTGAAGCCAATCTCCGTAACACGGTTGATTTAGAAAACCTGAAGAGTATGCACCTGAGTGAAAGACGTATATCTTTGTTTCTATTAATAATTTGGACTTGAGTCCTGAAGAAGAATTGTGTATATTTACGATAGGAACCCAACGCAACTCGTATTTCAACATGCCCATAATGTATTCAAAATTTAAGCCAATCTCGTAACACGGTTCATTTAGTAAACCTGAAGAGTATGCACCTGAGTGAAAGACGTATATCTTTGTTTCTATTAATAATTTGGACTTGAGTCCTGAAGAAGAATTGTGTATATTTACGATAGGAACCCAACGCAACTTGTATTTCAGCAAGCCCATAATGTATTCAAAATTTAAGCCAATCTCCGTAACACGGTTGATTTAGTAAACCTCAAGAGTATGCACCTGAGTGAAAGACGTATATCTTTGTTTCTATTAATAATTTGGACTTGAGTCCTGAAGAAGAATTGTGTATATTTATGATAGGAACCCAACGCAACTCGTATTTCAGCATTCCCATAATGTATTCACAATTTAAGCCAATCTCTGTAACACGGTTGATTTAGTAAACCTGAAGAGTATGCACCTGAGTTAAAGACTTATATCTTTGTTTCTATTAATAATTTGGACTTGAGTCTTGAAGAAGAATTGTGTATATTTACGATAGGAACCCAATGCAACTCGAATTTCAGCATGCCCATAATGTATTCAAAATGTAAGCCAATCTCCGTAACACGGTTGATTTAGTAAACCTGAAGAGTATGCACCTGAGTGAAAGACGTATATCTTTGTTTCTATTAATAATTTAGACTTGAGTCCTGAAGAATAATTGTGTATATTTACGATAGGAACCCAACGCAACTCGTATTTCAGCATTCCCATAATGTATTCACAATTTAAGCCAATCTCCGTAACACGGTTGATTTAGTAAACCTGAAGAGTATGCACCTGAGTGAAAGACGTATATCATTGTTTCTATTAATAATTTGGACTTGAGTCCTAAAGAAGAATTGTGTATATTTACGATAGGAACCCAACACAACTCGTATTTCAGCATGCCCATAATGTATTCAAAATTTAAGCCAATCTCCGTAACACGGTTGATTTAGTAAACCTGAAGAGTATGCACCTGAGTGAAAGACGTATATCTTTGTTTCTATTAATAATTTGGACTTGAGTCCTGAAGAAGAAGTGTGTATATTTACGATAGGAACCCAATGCAACTCGTATTTCAGCATTCCCATAATGTATTCAAAATTTAAGCCAATCTCCGTAACATGGTTGATTTAGTAAACCTAAAGAGTATGCACCTAAGTGAAAGACGTATATGTTTGTTTCTATTAATAGTTTGGACTTGAGTCCTGAAGAAGAATTGTGTATATTTATGATAGGAACCCAACACAACTCGTATTTCAGCATTCCCATAGTATATTCACAATTTAAGCCAATCTCCGTAACATGGTTGATTTAGTAAACCTGAAGAGTATGCACCTGAGTGAAAGACGTATATCTTTGTTTCTATTAATAATTTGGACTTGAGTCCTGAAGAAGAATTGTGTATATTTATGATAGGAACCCAACGCAACTCGTATTTCAGCATTCCCATAGTATATTCACAATTTAAGCCAATCTCCATAACACGGTTGATTTAGTAAACCTCAAGAGTATGCACCTGAGTGAAAGATGTATATCTTTGTTTCTATTAATAATTTGGACTTGAGTCCTGAAGAAGAATTGTGTATATTTACGATAGGAACCCAACGCAACTTGTATTTCAGCATGCCCATAATGTATTCAAAATTTAAGCCAATCTCCGTAACACGGTTGATTTAGTAAACCTCAAGAGTATGCACCTGAGTGAAAGACGTATATCTTTGTTTCTATTAATAGTTTGGACTTGAGTCCTGAAGAATAATTGTGTATATTTACGATAGGAACCCAACGCAACTCGTATTTCAGCATTCCCATAATGTATTCACAATTTAAGCCAATCTCCGTAACATGGTTGATTTAGTAAACCTGAAGAGTATGCACCTGAGTGAAAGACGTATATCTTTGTTTCTATTAATAATTTGGACTTGAGTCCTGAAGAAGAATTGTGTATATTTATGATAGGAACCCAACGCAACTCGTATTTCAGCATTCCCATAGTATATTCACAATTTAAGCCAATATCCGTAACACGGTTGATTTAGTAAACCTCAAGAGTATGCACCTGAGCGAAAGATGTATATCTTTGTTTCTATTAATAATTTGGACTTGAGTCCTGAAGAAGAATTGTGTATATTTACGATAGGAACCCAACGCAACTTGTATTTCAGCATGCCCATAATGTATTCAAAATTTAAGCCAATCTCTGTAACACGGTTGATTTAGTAAACCTCAAGAGTATGCACCTGAGTGAAAGACGTATATCTTTGTTTCTATTAATAGTTTGGACTTGAGTCCTGAAGAATAATTGTGTATATTTATGATAGGAACCCAACGCAACTCGTATTTCAGCATTCCCATAATGTATTCACAATTTAAGCCAATCTACGTAACACGGTTGATTTAGTAAACCTGAAGAGTATGCACCTGAGTGAAACACGTATATCATTGTTTCTATTAATAATTTGGACTTGAGTCCTCAAGAATAATTGTGTATATTTACGATAGGAACCCAACACAACTGTTATTTCAGCATGCCCATAATGTATTCAAAATTTAAGCCAATCTCCGTAACACGGTTGATTTAGTAAACCTCAAGAGTATGCACCTGAGTGAAAGACGTATATCTTTGTTTCTATTAATAATTTGGACTTGAGTCCTGAAGAAGAATTGTGTATATTTACGATAGGAACCCAATGCAACTCGTATTTCAGCATTCCCATAATGTATTCACAATTTAAGCCAATCTCCGTAACATGGTTGATTTAGTAAACCTGAAGAGTATGCACCTGAGTGAAAGACGTATATCTTTGTTTCTATTAATAAATTGGACTTGAGTCCTGAAGAAGAATTGTGTATATTTACGATAGCAACCCAACACAACTCGTATTTCAGCATTCCCATAGTGTCTTCACTATTTAAGCCAATCTCCGTAACACGGTTGATTTAGTAAACCTGAAGAGTATGCACCTGAGTGAAAGACCTATATCTTTGTTTCTATTAATAATTTGGACTTGAGTCCTGAAGAAGAATTGTGTATATTTACGATAGGAACCCAACACAACTCGTATTTCAGCATGCCCATAATGTATTCAAAATTTAAGCCAATCTCTGTAACACGGTTGATTTAGTAAACCTGAAGAGTATGCACCTGAGTGAAAGACGTATATCTTTGTTTCTATTAATAATTTGGACTTGAGTCCTGAAGAAGAATTTTGTATATTTACGATAGGAACCCAACGCAACTCGTATTTCAGCATTCCCATAATGTATTCACAATTTAAGGCAATCTCCGTAACACGGTTGATTTAGTAAACCTCAAGAGTATGCACCTGAGTGAAAGACGTATATCTTTGTTTCTATTAATAATTTGGACTTGAGTCCTGAAGAAGAATTGTGTATATTTATGATAGGAACCCAACGCAACTCGTATTTCAGCATTCCCATAGTATATTCACAATTTAAGCCAATCTCCGTAACATGGTTGATTTAGTAAACCTGAAGAGTATGCACCTGAGTGAAAGACGTATATCTTTGTTTCTATTAATAATTTGGACTTGAGTCCTGAAGAAGAATTGTGTATATTTATGATAGGAACCCAACGCAACTCGTATTTCAGCATTCCCATAGTATATTCACAATTTAAGCCAATCTCCATAACACGGTTGATTTAGTAAACCTCAAGAGTATGCACCTGAGTGAAAGATGTATATCTTTGTTTCTATTAATAATTTGGACTTGAGTCCTGAAGAAGAATTGTGTATATTTACGATAGGAACCCAACGCAACTTGTATTTCAGCATGCCCATAATGTATTCAAAATTTAAGCCAATCTCCGTAACACGGTTGATTTAGTAAACCTCAAGAGTATGCACCTGAGTGAAAGACGTATATCTTTGTTTCTATTAATAGTTTGGACTTGAGTCCTGAAGAATAATTGTGTATATTTACGATAGGAACCCAACGCAACTCGTATTTCAGCATTCCCATAATGTATTCACAATTTAAGCCAATCTCCGTAACATGGTTGATTTAGTAAACCTGAAGAGTATGCACCTGAGTGAAAGACGTATATCTTTGTTTCTATTAATAATTTGGACTTGAGTCCTGAAGAAGAATTGTGTATATTTATGATAGGAACCCAACGCAACTCGTATTTCAGCATTCCCATAGTATATTCACAATTTAAGCCAATATCCGTAACACGGTTGATTTAGTAAACCTCAAGAGTATGCACCTGAGCGAAAGATGTATATCTTTGTTTCTATTAATAATTTGGACTTGAGTCCTGAAGAAGAATTGTGTATATTTACGATAGGAACCCAACGCAACTTGTATTTCAGCATGCCCATAATGTATTCAAAATTTAAGCCAATCTCTGTAACACGGTTGATTTAGTAAACCTCAAGAGTATGCACCTGAGTGAAAGACGTATATCTTTGTTTCTATTAATAGTTTGGACTTGAGTCCTGAAGAATAATTGTGTATATTTATGATAGGAACCCAACGCAACTCGTATTTCAGCATTCCCATAATGTATTCACAATTTAAGCCAATCTACGTAACACGGTTGATTTAGTAAACCTGAAGAGTATGCACCTGAGTGAAACACGTATATCATTGTTTCTATTAATAATTTGGACTTGAGTCCTCAAGAATAATTGTGTATATTTACGATAGGAACCCAACACAACTGTTATTTCAGCATGCCCATAATGTATTCAAAATTTAAGCCAATCTCCGTAACACGGTTGATTTAGTAAACCTCAAGAGTATGCACCTGAGTGAAAGACGTATATCTTTGTTTCTATTAATAATTTGGACTTGAGTCCTGAAGAAGAATTGTGTATATTTACGATAGGAACCCAATGCAACTCGTATTTCAGCATTCCCATAATGTATTCACAATTTAAGCCAATCTCCGTAACATGGTTGATTTAGTAAACCTGAAGAGTATGCACCTGAGTGAAAGACGTATATCTTTGTTTCTATTAATAAATTGGACTTGAGTCCTGAAGAAGAATTGTGTATATTTACGATAGAAACCCAACACAACTCGTATTTCAGCATTCCCATAGTGTCTTCACTATTTAAGCCAATCTCCGTAACACGGTTGATTTAGTAAACCTGAAGAGTATGCACCTGAGTGAAAGACCTATATCTTTGTTTCTATTAATAATTTGGACTTGAGTCCTGAAGAAGAATTGTGTATACTTACGATAGGAACCCAACACAACTCGTATTTCAGCATGCCCATAATGTATTCAAAATTTAAGCCAATCTCTGTAACACGGTTGATTTAGTAAACCTGAAGAGTATGCACCTGAGTGAAAGACGTATATCTTTGTTTCTATTAATAATTTGGACTTGAGTCCTGAAGAAGAATTTTGTATATTTACGATAGGAACCCAACGCAACTCGTATTTCAGCATTCCCATAATGTATTCACAATTTAAGGCAATCTCCGTAACACGGTTGATTTAGTAAACCTCAAGAGTATGCACCTGAGTGAAAGACGTATATCTTTGTTTCTATTAATAATTTGGACTTGAGTCCTGAAGAAGAATTGTGTATATTTATGATAGGAACCCAACGCAACTCGTATTTCAGCATTCCCATAGTATATTCACAATTTAAGCCAATCTCCGTAACATGGTTGATTTAGTAAACCTGAAGAGTATGCACCTGAGTGAAAGACGTATATCTTTGTTTCTATTAATAATTTGGACTTGAGTCCTGAAGAAGAATTGTGTATATTTATGATAGGAACCCAACGCAACTCGTATTTCAGCATTCCCATAGTATATTCACAATTTAAGCCAATCTCCATAACACGGTTGATTTAGTAAACCTCAAGAGTATGCACCTGAGTGAAAGATGTATATCTTTGTTTCTATTAATAATTTGGACTTGAGTCCTGAAGAAGAATTGTGTATATTTACGATAGGAACCCAACGCAACTTGTATTTCAGCATGCCCATAATGTATTCAAAATTTAAGCCAATCTCCGTAACACGGTTGATTTAGTAAACCTCAAGAGTATGCACCTGAGTGAAAGACGTATATCTTTGTTTCTATTAATAGTTTGGACTTGAGTCCTGAAGAATAATTGTGTATATTTACGATAGGAACCCAACGCAACTCGTATTTCAGCATTCCCATAATGTATTCACAATTTAAGCCAATCTCCGTAACATGGTTGATTTAGTAAACCTGAAGAGTATGCACCTGAGTGAAAGACGTATATCTTTGTTTCTATTAATAATTTGGACTTGAGTCCTGAAGAAGAATTGTGTATATTTATGATAGGAACCCAACGCAACTCGTATTTCAGCATTCCCATAGTATATTCACAATTTAAGCCAATATCCGTAACACGGTTGATTTAGTAAACCTCAAGAGTATGCACCTGAGCGAAAGATGTATATCTTTGTTTCTATTAATAATTTGGACTTGAGTCCTGAAGAAGAATTGTGTATATTTACGATAGGAACCCAACGCAACTTGTATTTCAGCATGCCCATAATGTATTCAAATTTTAAGCCAATCTCTGTAACACGGTTGATTTAGTAAACCTCAAGAGTATGCACCTGAGTGAAAGACGTATATCTTTGTTTCTATTAATAGTTTGGACTTGAGTCCTGAAGAATAATTGTGTATATTTATGATAGGAACCCAACGCAACTCGTATTTCAGCATTCCCATAATGTATTCACAATTTAAGCCAATCTCCGTAACACGGTTGATTTAGTAAACCTGAAGAGTATGCACCTGAGTGAAACACGTATATCATTGTTTCTATTAATAATTTGGACTTGAGTCCTCAAGAATAATTGTGTATATTTACGATAGGAACCCAACACAACTGTTATTTCAGCATGCCAATAATGTATTCAAAATTTAAGCCAATCTCCGTAACACGGTTGATTTAGTAAACCTCAAGAGTATGCACCTGAGTGAAAGACGTATATCTTTGTTTCTATTAATAATTTGGACTTGAGTCCTGAAGAAGAATTGTGTATATTTACGATAGGAACCCAATGCAACTCGTATTTCAGCATTCCCATAATGTATTCACAATTTAAGCCAATCTCCGTAACATGGTTGATTTAGTAAACCTGAAGAGTATGCACCTGAGTGAAAGACGTATATCTTTGTTTCTATTAATAAATTGGACTTGAGTCCTGAAGAAGAATTGTGTATATTTACGATAGAAACCCAACACAACTCGTATTTCAGCATTCCCATAGTGTCTTCACTATTTAAGCCAATCTCCGTAACACGGTTGATTTAGTAAACCTGAAGAGTATGCACCTGAGTGAAAGACCTATATCTTTGTTTCTATTAATAATTTGGACTTGAGTCCTGAAGAAGAATTGTGTATATTTACGATAGGAACCCAACACAACTCGTATTTCAGCATGCCCATAATGTATTCAAAATTTAAGCCAATCTCTGTAACACGGTTGATTTAGTAAACCTGAAGAGTATGCACCTGAGTGAAAGACGTATATCTTTGTTTCTATTAATAATTTGGACTTGAGTCCTGAAGAAGAATTTTGTATATTTACGATAGGAACCCAACGCAACTCGTATTTCAGCATTCCCATAATGTATTCACAATTTAAGGCAATCTCCGTAACACGGTTGATTTAGTAAACCTCAAGAGTATGCACCTGAGTGAAAGACGTATATCTTTGTTTCTATTAATAATTTGGACTTGAGTCCTGAAGAAGAATTGTGTATATTTATGATAGGAACCCAACGCAACTCGTATTTCAGCATTCCCATAGTATATTCACAATTTAAGCCAATCTCCGTAACATGGTTGATTTAGTAAACCTGAAGAGTATGCACCTGAGTGAAAGACGTATATCTTTGTTTCTATTAATAATTTGGACTTGAGTCCTGAAGAAGAATTGTGTATATTTATGATAGGAACCCAACGCAACTCGTATTTCAGCATTCCCATAGTATATTCACAATTTAAGCCAATCTCCATAACACGGTTGATTTAGTAAACCTCAAGAGTATGCACCTGAGTGAAAGATGTATATCTTTGTTTCTATTAATAATTTGGACTTGAGTCCTGAAGAAGAATTGTGTATATTTACGATAGGAACCCAACGCAACTTGTATTTCAGCATGCCCATAATGTATTCAAAATTTAAGCCAATCTCCGTAACACGGTTGATTTAGTAAACCTCAAGAGTATGCACCTGAGTGAAAGACGTATATCTTTGTTTCTATTAATAGTTTGGACTTGAGTCCTGAAGAATAATTGTGTATATTTACGATAGGAACCCAACGCAACTCGTATTTCAGCATTCCCATAATGTATTCACAATTTAAGCCAATCTCCGTAACATGGTTGATTTAGTAAACCTGAAGAGTATGCACCTGAGTGAAAGACATATATCTTTGTTTCTATTAATAATTTGGACTTGAGTCCTGAAGAAGAATTGTGTATATTTATGATAGGAACCCAACGCAACTCGTATTTCAGCATTCCCATAGTATATTCACAATTTAAGCCAATCTCCGTAACACGGTTGATTTAGTAAACCTCAAGAGTATGCACCTGAGCGAAAGATGTATATCTTTGTTTCTATTAATAATTTGGACTTGAGTCCTGAAGAAGAATTGTGTATATTTACGATAGGAACCCAACGCAACTTGTATTTCAGCATGCCCATAATGTATTCAAAATTTAAGCCAATCTCTGTAACACGGTTGATTTAGTAAACCTCAAGAGTATGCACCTGAGTGAAAGACGTATATCTTTGTTTCTATTAATAGTTTGGACTTGAGTCCTGAAGAATAATTGTGTATATTTATGATAGGAACCCAACGCAACTCGTATTTAAGCATTCCCATAATGTATTCACAATTTAAGCCAATCTCCGTAACACGGTTGATTTAGTAAACCTGAAGAGTATGCACCTGAGTGAAACACGTATATCATTGTTTCTATTAATAATTTGGACTTGAGTCCTCAAGAATAATTGTGTATATTTACGATAGGAACCCAACACAACTGTTATTTCAGCATGCCCATAATGTATTCAAAATTTAAGCCAATCTCCGTAACACGGTTGATTTAGTAAACCTCAAGAGTATGCACCTGAGTGAAAGACGTATATCTTTGTTTCTATTAATAATTTGGACTTGAGTCCTGAAGAAGAATTGTGTATATTTACGATAGGAACCCAATGCAACTCGTATTTCAGCATTCCCATAATGTATTCACAATTTAAGCCAATCTCCGTAACATGGTTGATTTAGTAAACCTGAAGAGTATGCACCTGAGTGAAAGACGTATATCTTTGTTTCTATTAATAAATTGGACTTGAGTCCTGAAGAAGAATTGTGTATATTTACGATAGAAACCCAACACAACTCGTATTTCAGCATTCCCATAGTGTCTTCACTATTTAAGCCAATCTCCGTAACACGGTTGATTTAGTAAACCTGAAGAGTATGCACCTGAGTGAAAGACCTATATCTTTGTTTCTATTAATAATTTGGACTTGAGTCCTAAAGAAGAATTGTGTATATTTACGATAGGAACCCAACACAACTCGTATTTCAGCATGCCCATAATGTATTCAAAATTTAAGCCAATCTCTGTAACACGGTTGATTTAGTAAACCTGAAGAGTATGCACCTGAGTGAAAGACGTATATCTTTGTTTCTATTAATAATTTGGACTTGAGTCCTGAAGAAGAATTTTGTATATTTACGATAGGAACCCAACGCAACTCGTATTTCAGCATTCCCATAATGTATTCACAATTTAAGGCAATCTCCGTAACACGGTTGATTTAGTAAACCTCAAGAGTATGCACCTGAGTGAAAGACGTATATCTTTGTTTCTATTAATAATTTGGACTTGAGTCCTGAAGAAGAATTGTGTATATTTATGATAGGAACCCAACGCAACTCGTATTTCAGCATTCCCATAGTATATTCACAATTTAAGCCAATCTCCGTAACATGGTTGATTTAGTAAACCTGAAGAGTATGCACCTGAGTGAAAGACGTATATCTTTGTTTCTATTAATAATTTGGACTTGAGTCCTGAAGAAGAATTGTGTATATTTATGATAGGAACCCAACGCAACTCGTATTTCAGCATTCCCATAGTATATTCACAATTTAAGCCAATCTCCGTAACACGGTTGATTTAGTAAACCTCAAGAGTATGCACCTGAGTGAAAGATGTATATCTTTGTTTCTATTAATAATTTGGACTTGAGTCCTAAAGAAGAATTGTGTATATTTACGATAGGAACCCAACGCAACTTGTATTTCAGCATGCCCATAATGTATCAAAATTTAAGCCAATCTCCATAACACGGTTGATTTAGTAAACCTCAAGAGTATGCACCTGAGTGAAAGACGTATATCTTTGTTTCTATTAATAGTTTGGACTTGAGTCCTGAAGAATAATTGTGTATATTTATGATAGGAACCCAACGCAACTCGTATTTCAACATTCCCATAATGTATTCACAATTTAAGCCAATCTCCGTAACACGGTTGATTTAGTAAACCTGAAGAGTATGCACCTGAGTGAAACACGTGTATCATTGTTTCTATTAATAATTTGGACTTGAGTCCTAAAGAAGAATTGTGTATATTTACGATAGGAACCCAACACAACTCGTATTTCAGCATGCCCATAATGTATTCAAAATTTAAGCCAATCTCCGTAACACGGTTGATTTAGTAAACCTCAACAGTATGCACCTGAGTGAAAGACGTATATCTTTGTTTCTATTAATAATTTGGACTTGAGTCCTGAAGAAGAATTGTGTATATTTACGATAGGAACCCAATGCAACTCGTATTTCAGCATTCCCATAATGTATTCACAATTTAAGCCAATCTCCGTAACATGGTTGATTTAGTAAACCTAAAGAGTATGCACCTGAGTGAAAGACGTATATCTTTGTTTCTATTAATAAATTGGACTTGAGTCCTGAAGAAGAATTGTGTATATTTACGATAGAAACCCAACGCAACTCGTATTTCAGCATTCCCATAGTGTCTTCACAATTTAAGACAATCTCCGTAACACGGTTGATTTAGTAAACCTGAAGAGTATGCACCTGAGTGAAAGACGTATATCTTTGTTTCTATTAATAATTTGGACTTGAGTCCTGAAGAAGAATTGTGTATATTTACGATAGGAACCCAACGCAACTTGTATTTCAGCATGCCCATAATGTATTCAAAATTTAAGCCAATCTCCGTAACACGGTTGATTTAGTAAACCTCAAGAGTATGCACCTGAGTGAAAGACGTATATCTTTGTTTCTATTAATAATATGGACTTGAGTCCTGAAGAATAATTGTGTATATTTACGATAGGAACCCAACGCAACTCGTATTTCAGCATTCCCATAATGTATTCACAATTTAAGCCAATCACCACAACACGGTTGATTTAGGAAACCTGAAGAGTATGCACCTGAGTGAAAGACGTATATCATTGTTTCTATTAATAATTTGGACTTGAGTCCTAAAGAAGAATTGTGTATATTTACGATAGGAACCCAACACAAGTCGTATTTCAGCATGCCCATAATGTATTCAAAATTGAAGCCAATCTCCGTAACACGGTTGATTTAGAAAACCTGAAGAGTATGCACCTGAGTGAAAGACGTATATCTTTGTTTCTATTAATAATTTGAACTTGAGTCCTGAAGAAGAATTGTGTATATTTACGATAGGACCCCAACGCAACTCGTATTTCAGCATTCCCATAGTATATTCACAATTTAAGCCAATCTCCGTAACACGGTTGATTTAGTAAACCTCAAGAGTATGCACCTGAGTGAAAGACGTATATCTTTGTTTCTATTAATAATTTGAACTTGAGTACCGAAGAAGAATTGTGTATATTTACGATAGGACCCCAACGCAACTCGTATTTCAGCATTCCCATAGTATATTCACAATTTAAGTCAATCTCCGTAACACGGTTGATTTAGTAAACCTCAAGAGTATGCACCTGAGTGAAAGACGTATATCTATGTTTCTATTAATAATTTGGACTTGAGTCCTGAAGAAGAATTGTGTATATTTATGATAGGAACCCAACGCAACTCTTATTTCAGCATTCCCATAGTATATTCACAATTTAAGCCAATCTCCATAACATGGTTGATTTAGTAAACCTGAAGAGTATGCACCTGAGTGAAAGACGTATATCTTTGTTTCTATTAATAATTTGGACTTGAGTCCTGAAGAAGAATTGTGTATATTTATGATAGGAACCCAACGCAACTCGTATTTCAGCATTCCCATAGTATATTCACAATTTAAGCCAATCTCCGTAACACGGTTGATTTAGTAAACCTCAAGAGTATGCACCTGAGTGAAAGATGTATATCTTTGTTTCTATTAATAATTTGGACTTGAGTCCTAAAGAAGAATTGTGTATATTTACGATAGGAACCCAACGCAACTTGTATTTCAGCATGCCCATAATGTATTCAAAATTTAAGCCAATCTCCGTAACACGGTTGATTTAGTAATCCTCAAGAGTATGCACCTGAGTGAAAGACGTATATCTTTGTTTCTATTAATAGTTTGGACTTGAGTCCTGAAGAATAATTGTGTATATTTATGATAGGAACCCAACGCAACTCGTATTTCAACATTCCCATAATGTATTCACAATTTAAGCCAATCTCCGTAACACGGTTGATTTAGTAAACCTGAAGAGTATGCACCTGAGTGAAACACGTATATCATTGTTTCTATTAATAATTTGGACTTGAGTCCTAAAGAAGAATTGTGTATATTTACGATAGGAACCCAACACAACTCGTATTTCAGCATGCCCATAATGTATTCAAAATTTAAGCCAATCTCCGTAACACGGTTGATTTAGTAAACCTCAAGAGTATGCACCTGAGTGAAAGACGTATATCTTTGTTTCTATTAATAATTTGGACTTGAGTCCTGAAGAAGAATTGTGTATATTTACGATAGGAACCCAATGCAACTCGTATTTCAGCATTCCCATAATGTATTCACAATTTAAGCCAATCTCCGTAACATGGTTGATTTAGTAAACCTAAAGAGTATGCACCTGAGTGAAAGACGTATATCTTTGTTTCTATTAATAAATTGGACTTGAGTCCTGAAGAAGAATTGTGTATATTTACGATAGAAACCCAACGCAACTCGTATTTCAGCATTCCCATAGTGTCTTCACAATTTAAGCCAATCTCCATAACACGGTTGATTTAGTAAACCTGAAGAGTATGCACCTGAGTGAAAGACGTATATCTTTGTTTCTATTAATAATTTGGACTTGAGTCCTGAAGAAGAATTGTGTATATTTACGATAGGAACCCAACGCAACATGTATTTCAGCATGCCCATAATGTATTCAAAATTTAAGCCAATCTCCGTAACACGGTTGATTTAATAAACCTCAAGAGTATGCACCTGAGTGAAAGACGTATATCTTTGTTTCTATTAATAATATGGACTTGAGTCCTGAAGAATAATTGTGTATATTTACGATAGGAACCCAACGCAACTCGTATTTCAGCATTCCCATAATGTATTCACAATTTAAGCCAATCACCGTAACACGGTTGATTTAGGAAACCTGAAGAGTATGCACCTGAGTGAAAGACGTATATCATTGTTTCTATTAATAATTTGGACTTGAGTCCTAAAGAAGAATTGTGTATATTTACGATAGGAAGCCAACACAAGTCGTATTTCAGCATGCCCATAATGTATTCAAAATTGAAGCCAATCTCCGTAACACGGTTGATTTAGAAAACCTGAAGAGTATGCACCTGAGTGAAAGACGTATATCTTTGTTTCTATTAATAATTTGAACTTGAGTCCTGAAGAAGAATTGTGTATATTTACGATAGGACCCCAACGCAACTCGTATTTCAGCATTCCCATAGTATATTCATAATTTAAGCCAATCTCCGTAACACGGTTGATTTAGAAAACCTGAAGAGTATGCACCTGAGTGAAAGACGTATATCTTTGTTTCTATTAATAATTTGAACTTGAGTCCCGAAGAAGAATTGTGTATATTTACGATAGGACCCCAACGCAACTCGTATTTCAGCATTCCCATAGTATATTCACAATTTAAGCCAATCTCCGTAACATGGTTGATTTAGTAAACCTGAAGAGTATGCACCTGAGTGAAAGACGTATATCTCTGTTTCTATTAATAATTTGGACTTGAGTCCTGAAGAAGAATTGTGTATATTTATGATAGGAACCCAACGCAACTCGTATTTCAGCATTCCCATAGTATATTCACAATTTAAGCCAATCTCCGTAACACGGTTGATTTAGTAAACCTCAAGAGTATGCACCTGAGTGAAAGATGTATATCTTTGTTTCTATTAATAATTTGGACTTGAGTCCTGAAGAAGAATTGTGTATATTTACGATAGGAACCCAACGCAACTTGTATTTTAGCATGCCCATAATGTATTCAAAATTTAAGCCAATCTCCGTAACACGGTTGATTTAGTAAACCTCAAGAGTATGCACCTGAGTGAAAGACGTATATCTTTGTTTCTATTAATAGTTTGGACTTGAGTCCTGAAGAATAATTGTGTATATTTACGATAGGAACCCAACGCAACTCGTATTTCAGCATTCCCATAATGTATTCACAATTTAAGCCAATCTCCGTAACACGGTTGATTTAGTAAACCTGAAGAGTATGCACCTGAGTGAAACACGTATATCATTGTTTCTATTAATAATTTGGACTTGAGTCCTCAAGAAGAATTGTGTATATTTACGATAGGAACCCAACACAACTCGTATTTCAGCATGCCCATAATGTATTCAAAATTTAAGCCAATCTCCGTAACACGGTTGATTTAGTAAACCTCAAGAGTATGCACCTGAGTGAAAGACGTATATCTTTGTTTCTATTAATAATTTGGACTTGAGTTCTGAAGAAGAATTGTGTATATTTACGATAGGAACCCAATGCAACTCGTATTTCAGCATTCCCATAATGTATTCACAATTTAAGCCAATCTCCGTAACATGGTTGATTTAGTAAACCTGAAGAGTATGCACCTGAGTGAAAGACGTATATCTTTGTTTCTATTAACAAATTGGACTTGAGTCCTGAAGAAGAATTGTGTATATTTAAGATAGATACCCAACGCAACTCGTATTTCAGCATTCCCATAGTGTCTTCACAATTTAAGCCAATCTCCGTAACACGGTTGATTTAGTAAACCTGAAGAGTATGCACCTGAGTGAAAGACGTATATCTTTGTTTCTATTAATAATTTGGACTTGAGTCCTGAAGAAGAATTGTGTATATTTACGATAGGAACCCATTGCAACTCGTATTTCAGCATGCCTATAATGTATTCAAAATTTAAGCCAATATCCGTAACACGGTTCATTTAGTAAACCTGAAGAGTATGCACCTGAGTGAAAGACGTATATCTTTGTTTCTATTAATAATTTGGACATGAGTCCTGAAGAAGAATTTTGTATATTTACGATAGGAACCCAACGCAACTCGTATTTCAGCATTCCCATAATGTATTCACAATTTAAGGCAATCTCCGTAACACGGTTGATTTAGTAAACCTCAAGAGTATGCACCTGAGTGAAAGACGTATATCTTTGTTTCTATTAATAATTTGGACTTGAGTCCTGAAGAAGAATTGTGTATATTTATGATAGGAACCCAACGCAACTCGAATTTCAGCATTCCCATAGTATATTCACAATTTAAGCCAATCTCCGTAACATGGTTGATTTAGTAAACCTGAAGAGTATGCACCTAAGTGAAAGACGTATATCTTTGTTTCTATTAATAATTTGGACTTGAGTCCTGAAAAAGAATTGTGTATAATTATGATAGGAACCCAACGCAACTCGTATTTCAGCATTCCCATAGTATATTCACAATTTAAGGCAATCTCCGTAACACGGTTGATTTTGTAAACCTCAAGAGTATGCACCTGAGTGAAAGATGTATATCTTTGTTTCTATTAATAATTTGGACTTGAGTCCTGAAGAAGAATTGTGTATATTTACGATAGGAACCCAACGCAACTTGTATTTCAGCATGCCCATAATGTATTCAAAATTTAAGCCAATCTCCGTAACACGGTTGATTTAGTAAACCTCAAAAGTATGCACCTGAGTGAAAGACGTATATCTTTGTTTCTATTAATAGTTTGGACTTGAGTCCTGAAGAATAATGGTGTATATTTACGATAGGAACCCAACGCAACTCGTATTTCAACATTCCCATAATGTATTCACAATTTAAGCCAATCTCCGTAACACGGTTGATTTAGTAAACCTGAAGAGTATGCACCTGAGTGAAACACGTATATCATTGTTTCTATTAATAATTTGGACTTGAGTCCTCAAGAAGAATTGTGTATATTTACGATAGGAACCCAACACAACTTGTATTTCAGCATGCCCATAATGTATTCAAAATTTAAGCCAATCTCCGTAACACGGTTGATTTAGTAAACCTCAAGAGTATGCACCAGAGTGAAAGACGTATATCTTTGTTTCTATTAATAATTTGGACTTGAGTCCTGAAGAAGAATTGTGTATATTTACGATAGGAACCCAATGCAACTCGTATTTCAGCATTCCCATAATGTATTCACAATTTAAGCCAATCTCCGTAACATGGTTGATTTAGTAAACCTGAAGAGTATGCACCTGAGTGAAAGACGTATATCTTTGTTTCTATTAATAAATTGGACTTGAGTCCTGAAGAAGAATTGTGTATATTTACGATAGAAACCCAACGCAACTCGTATTTCAGCATTCCCATAGTGTCTTCACAATTTAAGCCAATCTCCGTAACACGGTTGATTTAGTAAACCTGAAGAGTATGCACCTGAGTGAAAGACGTATATCTTTGTTTCTATTAATAATTTGGACTTGAGTCCTGAAGAAGAATTGTGTATATTTACGATAGGAACCCAACGCAACTTGTATTTCAGCATGCCCATAATGTATTCAAAATTTATGCCAATCTCCGTAACACGGTTGATTTAGTAAACCTCAAGAGTATGCACCTGAGTGAAAGACGTATATCTTTGTTTCTATTAATAATATGGACTTGAGTCCTGAAGAATAATTGTGTATATTTACGATAGGAACCCAACGCAACTCGTATTTCAGCATTCCCATAATGTATTCACAATTTAAGCCAATCACCGTAACACGGTTGATTTAGGAAACCTGAAGAGTATGCACCTGAGTGAAAGACGTATATCATTGTTTCTATTAATAATTTGGACTTGAGTCCTAAAGAAGAATTGTGTATATTTACGATAGGAACCCAACACAAGTCGTATTTCAGCATGCCCATAATGTATTCAAAATTGAAGCCAATCTCCGTAACACGGTTGATTTATAAAACCTGAAGAGTATGCACCTGAGTGAAAGACGTATATCTTTGTTTCTATTAATAATTTGAACTTGAGTCCTGAAGAAGAATTGTGTATATTTACGATAGGAACCCAACGCAACTCGTATTTCAACATGCCCATAATGTATTCAAAATTTAAGCCAATCTCCGTAACACGGTTCATTTAGTAAACCTGAAGAGTATGCACCTGAGTGAAAGACGTATATCACTGTTTCTATTAATAATTTGGACTTGAGTCCTGAAGAAGAATTGTGTATATTTACGATAGGAACCCAACGCAACTTGTATTTCAGCATTCCTATAATCTATTCACAATTTAAGGCAATCTCCGTAACACGGTTGATTTAGTAAACCTGAAGAGTATGCACCTGAGTGAACGACGTATATCTTTGTTTCTATTAATAATTTGGACTTGAGTCCTGAAGAAGAATTGTGTATATTTACGATAGGAACCCAACGCAACTTGTTTTTTTGGATGCCCATAATGTATTCAAAATTTAAGCCAATCTCCGTAACACGGTTGATTTAGTAAACCTCAAGAGTATGCACCTGAGTGAAAGACGTATATCTTTGTTTCTATTAATAATTTGGACTTGAGTCCTGAAGAAGAATTGTGTATATTTACGATAGGAACCCAACACAACTCGTATTTCAGCATTCCCATAATGTATTCACAATTTAAGCCAATCTCCGTAACACGGTTGATTTAGTAAACCTGAAGAGTATGCACCTGAGTTAAAGACTTATATCTTTGTTTCTATTAATAATTTGGACTTGAGTCCTGAAGAAGAATTGTGTATATTTACGATAGGAACCCAATGCAACTCGAATTTCAGCATGCCCATAATGTATTCAAAATTTAAGCCAATCTCCGTAACACGGTTGATTTAGTAAACCTGAAGAGTAAGCACCTGAGTGAAAGACGTATATCTTTGTTTCTATTAATAATTTAGACTTGAGTCCTGAAGAATAATTGTGTATATTTACGATAGGAACCCAACGCAACTCGTATTTCAGCATTCCCATAATGTATTCACAATTTAAGCCAATCTCCGTAACACGGTTGATTTAGTAAACCTGAAGAGTATGCACCTGAGTGAAAGACTTATATCTTTGTTTCTATTAATATTTTGGACTTGAGTCCTGAAGAAGAATTGTGTATATTTACGATAGGAACCCAATGCAACTCGAATTTCAGCATGCCCATTATGTATTCAAAATTTAAGCCAATCTCCGTAACACGGTTGATTTAGTAAACCTAAAGAGTATGCACCTGAGTAAAAGACGTATATCTTTGTTTCTATTAATAATTTGGACTTCAGTCCTGAAGAAGAATTGTGTATATTTACGATAGGAACCCAATGCAACTCGTATTTCAGCATTCCCATAATGTATGCACAATTTAAGACAATCTCCGTAACATGGTTTATTTAGTAAACCAGAAGAGTATGCACCTGAGTGAAAGACATATATCTTTGTTTCTATTACTAATTTGGACTTGAGTCCTGAAGAAGAATTGTGTATATTTACGATACGAACCCAACGCAACTCGTATTTCAGCATGCCCATAATGTTTTTCAAAATTTAAGCCAATCTCCGTAACACGGTTTATTTAGTAAACCTGAAGAGTATGCACCTGAGTGAAAGACGTATATCTCTGTTTCTATTAATAATTTGGACTTGAGTCCTGAAGAAGAATTGTGTATATTTACGATAGGAACCCAACGCAACTCGTATTTTAGCATTCCCATAGTGTATTCACAATTTAAGCCAATCTCCGTAACACGATTGATTTAGTAAGCCTCAAGAGTATGCACCTGAGTAAAAGACGTATATCTTTGTTTCTATTAATAATTTGGACTTGAGTCCTGAAGAAGAATTGTGTATATTTACGATAGGAACCCAACGCAACTTGTATTTCAGCATGCCCATAATGTATTCAAAATTTAAGCCAATCTCCGTAACACGGTTGATTTAGTAAACCTCAAGAGTATGCACCTGAGTGAAAGACGTATATCTTTGTTTCTATTAATAATTTGGACTTGAGTCCTGAAGAATAATTGTGTATATTTACGATAGGAACCCGACGCAACTCGTATTTCAACATTCCCATAATGTATTCACAATTTAAGGCAATCTCCGTAACACGGTTGATTTAGTAAACCTGAAGAGTATGCACCTGAGTGAAAGACGTATATCATTGTTTCTATTAATAATTTGGACTTGAGTCCTAAAGAAGAATTGTGTATATTTACGATAGGAACCCAACACAACTCGTATTTCAGCATGCCCATAATGTATTCAAAAATTAAGCAAATCTCCGTAACACGGTTGATTTAGAAAATCTGAAGAGTATGCACGTGAGTGAAAGTCGTATATCTTTGTTTCTATTAATAATTTGGACTTGAGTCCTGAAGAAGAATTGTGTATATCTACGATAGGAACCCAACGCAACTCGTATTTCAACATGCCCATAATGTATTCAAAATTTAAGCCAATCTTCGTAACATGGTTCATTTAGTAAACCTGAAGAGTATGCACCTGAGTGAAAGACGTATATCTTTGTTTCTATTAATAATTTGGACTTGAGTCCTGAAGACGAATTGTGTATATTTACGATAGGAACCCAACGCAACTTGTATTTCAGCATTCCCTTAATGTATTCACAATTTAAGGCAATCTCCGTAACACGGTTGATTTAGTAAACCTGAAGAGTATGCACCTGAGTCAAAGACGTATATCTTTGTTTCTATTAATAATTTGGACTTGAGTTCTAAAGAAGAATTGTGTATATTTACGATAGGAACCCAACACAACTTGTATTTCAGCATGCCCATAATGTATTCAAAATTTAAGCAAATCTCCGTAACACGGTTGATTTAGTAAACCTCAAGAGTATGCACCTGAGTGAAAGACATATATCTTTGTTTCTATTAATAATTTCGACTTGAGTCCTGAAGAGGAATTGTGTATATTTATGATAGGAATCCAACGCAACTCGTATTTCAGCATTCCCATAATGTATTCACAATTTAAGCCAATCTCCGTAACACGGTTGATTTAGTAAACCTGAAGAGTATGCACCTAAGTGAAAGACTTATATCTTTGTTTCTATTAACAATTTGGACTTGAGTCCTGAAGAAGAATTGTTTATATTTACGATAGGAACCCAATGCAACTCTAATTTCAGCATGCCCATAATGTATTCAAAATTTAAGCCAATCTCCGTAACACGGTTGATTTAGTAAACCTGAAGAATATGCACCTGAGTGAAAGACATATATCTTTGTTTCTATTAATAATTTGAACTTGAGTCCTGAAGAAGAATTGTGTATATTTACGATAGGAACCCAATGCAACTCGTATTTCAGCATTCCCATAATGTATTCACAATTTAAGCTAATCTTCGTAACATGGTTGATTTAGTAAACCTGAAGAGTATGCACCTGAGTGAAAGACGTATATCTTTGTTTCTATTAATAATTTGGACTTGAGTCCTGAAGAAGAATTGTGTATATTTACGATAGGAACCCAACGCAACTCGTATTTCAGCATGCCCATAATGTATACAATATTTAAGCCAATCTCCGTAACACGGTTCATTTAGTAATCCTCAAGAGTATGCACCTGAGTGAAAGACGTATATCTTTGTTTCTATTAATAATTTGGACTTGAGTCCTGAAGAAGAATTTTGTATATTTACGATAGGAACCCAACGCAACTCGTATTTCAGCATTCCCATAATGTATTCACAATTTAAGGCAATCTCCGTAACACGGTTGATTTAGTAAACCTGAAGAGTATGCACCTGAGTGAAAGACGTATATCTTTGTTTCTATTAATAATTTGGACTTGAGTCGTGAAGAAGAATTGTGTATATTTACGATAGGACCCAACGCAACTTGTATTTCAGCATTCCCATAGTGTATTCACAATTTAAGCCAATCTCCGTAACACGGTTGATTTAGTAAACCTCAAGAGTATGCACTTGAGTGAAAGACGTATATCTTTGTTTCTATTAATAATTTGGACTTGAGTGCTAAAGACGAATTGTGTATATATTTACGATAGGATCCCAACGCAACTTGTATTTAAGCATGCCCATAATGTATTCAAAATTTAAGCCAATCTCCGTAACACGGTTGATTTAGTAAACCTCAAGAGTATGCACCTGAGTGAAAGACGTATATCTTTGTTTCTATTAATAATTTGGACTTGAGTCCTGAAGAATAATTGTGTATATTTACGATAGGAACCCAACGCAACTCGTATTTCAGTATTCCCATAATGTATTCACAATTTAAGGCAATCTGCGTAACACGGTTGATTTAGGAAACCTGAAGAGTATGCACCTCAGTGAAAGACGTATATCATTGTTTCTATTAATAATTTGGACTTGAGTCCTAAAAACGAATTGTGTATATTTACGATAGGAACCCAACACAACTCGTATTTCAGCATGCCCATAATGTATTCAAAATTTAAGCCAATCTCCGTAACACGGTTGATTTAGAAAACCTGAAGAGTATGCACCTGAGTGAAATACGTATATCTTTGTTTCTATTAATAATTTGGACTTGAGTCCTGAAGAAGAATTGTGTATATTTACGATAGGAACCCAACGCAACTCGTATTTCAACATGTCCATAATGTATTCAAAATTTAAGCCAATCTTCGTAACACGGTTCATTTAGTAAACCTGAAGAGTATTCACCTGAGTGAAAGACGTATAACTTTGTTTCTATTAAAAATTTGGTCTTGAGTCCTGAAGAAGAATTGTGTATATTTACGATAGGAACCCAATGCAACTCGTATTTCAGCATTCCCATAATGTATTCACAATTTAAGCCAATCTCCGTAACATGGTTGATTTAGTAAACCTGAAGAGTATGCACCTGAGTGAAAGACGTATATCTTTGTTTCTATTAATAATTTGGACTTGAGTCCTGAAGAAGAATTGTGTATATTTACGATAGGAACCCAGCGCAACTCGTATTTCAGCATGCCCATAATGTATTCAAAATTTAAGCCAATCTCTGTAACACGGTTCATTTAGTAAACCTGAAGAGTATGCACCTGAGTGAAAGACGTATATCATTGTTTCTATTAATAATTTGGACTTGAGTCCTGAAGAAGAATTTTGTATATTTACGATAGGAACCCAACGCAACTCGTATTTCAGCATTCCCATAATGTATTCACAATTTAAGGCAATCTCCGTAACACGGTTGATTTAGTAAACCCGAAGAGTATGCACCTGAGTGAAAGACGTATATCTTTGTTTCTATTAATAATTTGGACTTGAGTCCTGAAGAAGAATTGTGTATATTTATGATAGGAACCCAACGCAACTTGTATTTCAGCATTCCCATAGTGTATTCACAATTTAAGCCAATCTCCGTAACACGGTTGATTTAGTAAACCTCAAGAGTATGCACCTGAGTGAAAGACGTATATCTTTGTTTCTATTAATAATTTGGACTTGAGTGCTCAAGACGAATTGTGTATATTTACGATAGGAACCCAACGCAACTTGTATTTCAGCATGCCCATAATGTATTCAAAAATTTAAGCCAATCTCCGTAACACGGTTGATTTAGTAAACCTCAAGAGTATGCACCTGAGTGAAAGACGTATATCTTTGTTTCTATTAATAACTTGGACTTGAGTCCTGAAGAATAATTGTGTATATTTACGATAGGAACCCAACGCAACTCGTATTTCAGCATTCCCATAATGTATTCACAATTTAAGGCAATCTCCGTAACACGGTTAATTTAGGAAACCTGAAGAGTATGCACCTGAGTGAAAGCCGTATATCATTGTTTCTATTAATAATTTGGACTTGAGTCCTAAAGAAGACTTGTATATATTTACGATAGGAACCCAACACAACTCGTATTTCAGCATGCCCATAATGTATTCAAAATTTAAGCCAATCTCAGTAACACGGTTGATTTAGAAAACCTGAAGAGTATGCACCAGAGTGAAATACGTATATCTTTGTTTCTATTAATAATTTGGACTTGAGTCCTGAAGAAGAATTGTGTATATTTACGATAGGAACCCAACGCAACTCGTATTTCAACATGCCCATAATGTATTCAAAATTTAAGCCAATCTTCGTAACACGGTTCATTTAGTAAACCTGAAGAGTATGCACCTGAGTGAAAGACGTATAACATTGTTTCTATTAAAAATTTGGACTTGAGTCCTGAAGAAGAATTGTGTATATTTACGATAGGAACCCAATGCAACTCGTATTTCAGAATTCCCATAATGTATTCACAATTTAAGCCAATCTCCGTAACATGGTTGATTTAGTAAACCTGAAGAGTATGCACCTGAATGAAAGACGTATATCTTTGTTTCTAATAATAATTTGGACTTGAGTCCTGAAGAATAATTGTGTATATTTACGATAGGAACCCAACGCAACTCGTATTTCAGCATTCCCATAATGTATTCAAAATTTAAGCCAATCTCCGTAACACGGTTCATTTAGTCAACCTAAAGAGTATGCACCAGAGTGAAAGACGTATATCTTTGTTTCTATTAATAATTTGGACTTGAGTCCTGTAGAAGAATTTTGTATATTTACGATTGGAACCCTACGCAACTCGTATTTCAGCATTCCCATAATGTATTCACAATTTAAGGCAATCTCAGTAACACGGTTGATTTAGTAAACCTGAAGAGTATGCACCTAAGTGAAAGACGTATATCTTTGTTTTTATTAATAATTTGGACTTGAGTCCTGAAGAACAATTGTGTATATTTACGATAGGAACCCAACGCAACTTGTATTTCAGCATTCCCATTGTGTATTCACAATTTAAGCCAATCTCCGTAACACGGTTGATTTAGTAAACCTCAAGAGTATGCACCTGAGTGAAAGACGTATATCTTTGTTTCTATTAATAAATTGGACTTGAGTCCTAAAGAAGAATTGTGTATATTTACGATAGGAACCCAACGCAACTTGTATTTCAGCATGCCCATAATGTATTCAAAATTTAAGCTAATCTCCGTAACACGGTTGATTTAGTAAACCTCAAGAGTATGCACCTGAGTGAAAGACGTATATCATTGTTTCTATTAATAATTTGGACTTGAGTCCTAAAGAATAATTGTGTATATTTACGATAGGAACCCAACACAACTCGCATTTCAGCATGCCCATAATGTATTCAAAATTTAAGCCAATCTCCGTAACACGGTTGATTTAGAAAACCTGAAGAGTATGCACCTGAGTGAAAGACGTATATCTTTGTTTCTATTAATAATTTGGACTTGAGTCCTGAAGAAGAATTATGTATATTTACGATAGGAACCCAACACAACTCGTATTTCAACATGCCCATAATGTATTCAAATTTTAATCCAATCTTCGTAACACGGTTCATTTAGTAAACCTGAAGAGTATGCACCTGAGTGAAAGACGTATATCATTGTTTCTATTAATAATTTGGACTTGAGTCCTGAAGAAGAATTGTGTATATTTACGATAGGAACCCAACGCAACTTGTATTTCAGCATTCCCATAATGTATTCACAATTTAAGGCAATCTCCGTAACACGGTTGATTTAGTAAACCTGAAGAGTATGCACCTGAGTCAAAGACGTATATCTTTGTTTCTATTAATAATTTGGACTTGAGTCCTGAAGAAGAACTGTGTATATTTACGATAGGAACCCAACGCAACTCGTATTTCAACATTCCCATAGTGTATTCACAATTTAAGCCAATCTCTGTAACACGGTTGATTTAGTAAACCTGAAGAGTATGCACTTGAGTGAAACACGTATATCTTTGTTTCTATTAATAATTTGGACTTGAGTCCTGAAGAGGAATTGTGTATATTTATGATAGGAACCCAACGCAACTCGTATTTCAGCATTCCCATAGTGTATTCACAATTTAAGCCAATCTCCGTAACACGGTTGATTTAGTAAACCTCAAGAGTATGCACCTGAGTGAAAGACGTATATCTTTGTTTCTATTAATAATTTGGACTTGAGTCCTGAAGAAGAATTGTGTATATTTACGATAGGAACCGAACACAACTTGTATTTCAGCATGCCCATAATGTATTCAAAATTTAAGCAAATCACCGTAACACGGGTTATTTAGTAAACCTCAAGAGTATGCACCTGAGTGAAAGACATATATCTTTGTTTCTATTAATAATTTGGACTTGAGTTCTGAAGAGGAATTGTGTATATTTACGATAGGAACCCAATGCAACTCGTATTTCAACATGCCCATAATGTATTCAAATTTTAATCCAATCTTCGTAACACGGTTCATTTAGTAAACCTGAAGAGTATGCACCTGAGTGAAAGACGTATATCTTTGTTTCTATTAATAACTTGGACTTGAGTCCTGAAGAATAATTGTGTATATTTACGATAGGAACCCAACGCAACTCGTATTTCAGCATTCCCATAATGTATTCACAATTTAAGGCAATCTCCGTAACACGGTTGATTTAGGAAACCTGAAGAGTATGCACCTGAGTGAAAGCCGTATATCATTGTTTCTATTAATAATTTGGACTTGAGTCCTAAAGAAGACTTGTATATATTTACGATAGGAACCCAACACAACTCGTATTTCAGCATGCCCATAATGTATTCAAAATTTAAGCCAATCTCAGTAACACGGTTGATTCAGAAAACCTGAAGAGTATGCACCTGAGTGAAATACGTATATCTTTGTTTCTATTAATAATTTGGACTTGAGTCCTGAAGAAGAATTGTGTATATTTACGATAGGAACCCAACGCAACTCGTATTTCAACATGCCCATAATGTATTCAAAATTTAAGCCAATCTTCGTAACACGGTTCATTTAGTAAACCTGAAGAGTATGCACCTGAGTGAAAGACGTATAACTTTGTTTCTATTAAAAATTTGGACTTGAGTCCTGAAGAAGAATTGTGTATATTTACGATAGGAACCCAATGCAACTCGTATTTCAGAATTCCCATAATGTATTCACAATTTAAGCCAATCTCCGTAACATGGTTGATTTAGTAAACCTGAAGAGTATGCACCTGAGTGAAAGACGTATATCTTTGTTTCTATTAATAATTTGGACTTGAGTCCTGAAGAATAATTGTGTATATTTACGATAGGAACCCAACACAACTCGTATTTCAGAATTCCCATAATGTATTCAAAATTTAAGCCAATCTCCGTAACACGGTTCATTTAGTAAACCTGAAGAGTATGCACCTGAGTGAAAGACGTATATCTTTGTTTCTATTAATAATTTGGATTTGAGTCCTGAAGAAGAATTTTGTATATTTACGATAGGAACCCAACGCAACTCGTATTTCAGCATTCCCATAATGTATTCACAATTTAAGGCAATCTCCGTAACACGGTTGATTTAGTAAACCTGAAGAGTATGCACCTAAGTGAAAGACGTATATCTTTGTTTTTATTAATAATTTGGACTTGAGTCCTGAAGAAGAATTGTGTATATTTACGATAGGAACCCAACGCAACTTGTATTTCAGCATTCCCATAGTGTATTCACAATTTAAGCCAATCTCTGTAACACGGTTGATTTAGTAAACCTCAAGAGTATGCACCTGAGTGAAAGACGTATATCTTTGTTTCTATTAATCAATTGGACTTGAGTCCTAAAGAAGAATTGTGTATATTTACGATAGGAACCCAACGCAACTTGTATTTCAGCATGCCCATAATGTATTCAAAATTTAAGCCAATCTCCGTAACACGGTTGATTTAGTAAACCTCAAGAGTATGCACCTGAGTGAAAGACGTATATTTTTGTTTCTATTAATAATTTGGACTTGAGTCCTGAAGAATAATTGTGTATATTTACGATAGGAACCCAACGCAACTCGTATATCAGCATTCCCATAATGTATTCACAATTTAAGGCAATCTCCGTAACACGGTTGATTTAGGAAACCTGAAGAGTATGCACCTGAGTGAAAGACGTATATCATTGTTTCTATTAATAATTTGGACTTGAGTCCTAAATGAAGAATTGTGTATATTTACGATAGGAACCCAACACAACTCGCATTTCAGCATGCCCATAATGTATTCAAAATTTAAGCCAATCTCCGTATCACGGTTGATTTAGAAAACCTGAAGAGTATGCACCTGAGTGAAAGACGTATATCTTTGTTTCTATTAATAATTTGGACTTGAGTCCTGAAGAAGAATTGTGTATATTTACGATAGGAACCCAACACAACTCGTATTTCAACATGCCCATAATGTATTCAAAATTTAATCCAATCTTCGTAACACGGTTCATTTAGTAAACCTGAAGAGTATGCACCTGAGTGAAAGACGTATATCATTGTTTCTATTAATAATTTGGATTTGAGTCCTGAAGAAGAATTGTGTATATTTACGATAGGAACCCAACGCAACTTGTATTTCAGCATTCCCATAATGTATTCACAATTTAAGGCAATCTCCGTAACACGGTTGATTTAGTAAACCTGAAGAGTATGCACCTGAGTCAAAGACGTATATCTTTGTTTCTATTAATAATTTGGACTTGAGTCCTGAAGAAGAACTGTGTATATTTACGATAGGAACCCAACGCAACTCGTATTTAAACATTCCCATAGTGTATTCACAATTTAAGCCAATCTCCGTAACACGGTTGATTTAGTAAACCTGAAGAGTATGCACTTGAGTGAAACACGTATATCTTTGTTTCTATTAATAATTTGGACTTGAGTCCTGAAGAGGAATTGTGTATATTTATGATAGGAACCCAACGCAACTCGTATTTCAGCATTCCCATAGTGTATTCACAATTTAAGCCAATCTCCGTAACACGGTTGATTTAGTAAACCTCAAGAGTATGCACCTGAGTGAAAGACGTATATCTTTGTTTCTATTAATAATTTGGACTTGAGTCCTGAAGAAGAATTGTGTATATTTACGATAGGAACCCAACGCAACTCGTATTTCAACATGCCCATAATGTATACAAAATTTAAGCCAATCTTCGTAACACGGTTCATTTAGTAAACCTGAAGAGTATGCACCTGAGTGAAAGACGTATATCTTTGTTTCTATTAATAATTTGGACTTGAGTCCTGAAGAAGAATTGTGTTTATTTACGATAGGAACCCAACGCAACTTGTATTTCAGCATTCCCAATGTATTCACAATTTAAGGCAATCTCCGTAACACGGTTGATTTAGTAAACCTGAAGAGTATGCACCTGAGTCAAAGACGTATATCTTTGTTTCTATTAATAATTTGGACTTGAGTCCTGAAGAAGAACTGTGTATATTTACGATAGGAACCCAACTCAACTCGTATTTCAACATTCCCATAGTGTATTTACAATTTAAGCCAATCTCCGTAACACGGTTGATTTAGTAAACCTGAAGAGTATGCACCTGAGTGAAAGACGTATATCTTTGTTTCTATTAATAATTTGGACTTGAGTCCTGAAGAAGAATTGTGTATATTTACGATAGGAACCCAACACAACTTGTATTTCAGCATGCCCATAATGTATTCAAAATTTAAGCAAATCTCCGTAACACGGATTATTTAGTAAACCTCAAGAGTATGCACCTGAGTGAAAGACATATATCTTTGTTTCTATTAATAATTTGGACTTGAGTTCTGAAGAGGAATTGTGCATATTTATGATAGGAACCCAACGCAACTCGTATTTCAGCATTCCCATAATGTATTCACAATTTAAGCCAATCTCCGTAACACGGTTGATTTAGTAAACCTGAATAGTATGCACCTGAGTGAAAGACTTATATCTTTGTTTCTATTAATAATTTGGACTTGAGTCCTGAAGAAGAATTTTGTATATTTACGATAGGAACCCAATGCAACTCGAATTTCAGCATGCCCATAATGTATTCAAAATTTAAGCCAATCTCCGTAACACGGTTGATTTAGTAAACCTGAAGAGTATGCACCTGAGTGAAAGACGTATATCTTTGTTTCTATTAATAATTTGGACTTGAGTCCTGAAAAAGAATTGTGTATATTTACGATAGGAACCCAACGCAACTCGTATTTCAGCATTCCCATAGTGTATTCACAATTTAAGCCAATCTTCGTAACACGGTTGATTTAGTAAACCTCAAGAGTATGCACCTGAGTGAAAGACGTATATCTTTGTTTCTATTAATAAGTTGGACTTGAGTCCTAAATAAGAATTGTGTATATTTACGATAGGAATCCAACGCAACTTGTATTTCAGCATGCCCATAATGTATTCAAAATTTAAACCAATCTCTGTAACACGGTTGATTTAGTAAACCTCAAGAGTATGCACCTGAGTGAAAGACGTATATCTTTGTTTCTATTAATAATTTGGACTTGAGTCCTGAATCATAATTGTGTATATTTACGATAGGAACCCAACGCAACTTGTATTTCAGCATTCCCATAATGTATTCACAATTTAAGGCAATCTCCGTAACACGGTTGATTTAGGAAACCTGAAGAGTATGCACCTGAGTGAAAGACGTATATCATTGTTTCTATTAATAATTTGGACTTGAGTCCTAAAGAAGAATTGTGTATAATTACGATAGGAACCCAACACAACTCGTATTTCAGCATGCCCATAATGTATTCAAAATTTCAGCCAATCTCTGTAATACGATTGATTTAGAAAACCTGAAGAGTATGCACCTGAGTGAAAGACGTATATCTTTGTTTCTATTAATAATTTGGACTTGAGTCCTGAAGAAGAATTGTGTATATTTACGATAGGAACCCAACGCAACTTGTATTTCAGCATTCCCATAATGTATTCACAATTTAAGGCAATCTCCGTAACACGGTTGATTTAGTAAACCTGAAGAGTATGCACCTGAGTCAAAGACGTATATCTTTGTTTCTATTAATAATTTGGACTTGAGTCCTGAAGAAGAACTGTGTATATTTACGATAGGAACCCAACGCAACTCGTATTTCAACATTCCCATAGTGTATTCACAATTTAAGCCAATCTCCGTAACACGGTTGATTTAGTAAACCTGAAGAGTATGCACTTGAGTGAAACACGTATATCTTTGTTTCTATTAATAATTTGGACTTGAGTCCTGAAGAGGAATTGTGTATATTTATGATAGGAACCCAACGCAACTCGTATTTCAGCATTCCCATAGTGTATTCACAATTTAAGCCAATCTCCGTAACACGGTTGATTTAGTAAACCTCAAGAGTATGCACCTGAGTGAAAGACGTATATCTTTGTTTCTATTAATAATTTGGACTTGAGTCCTGAAGAAGAATTGTGTATATTTACGATAGGAACCCAACGCAACTCGTATTTCAACATGCCCATAATGTATTCAAAATTTAAGCCAATCTTCGTAACACGGTTCATTTAGTAAACCTGAAGAGTATGCACCTGAGTGAAAGACATATATCTTTGTTTCTATTAATAATTTGGATTTGAGTCCTGAAGAAGAATTGTGTTTATTTACGATAGGAACCCAACGCAACTTGTATTTCAGCATTCCCAATGTATTCACAATTTAAGGCAATCTCCGTAACACGGTTGATTTAGTAAACCTGAAGAGTATGCACCTGAGTCAAAGACGTATATCTTTGTTTCTATTAATAATTTGGACTTGAGTCCTGAAGAAGAACTGTGTATATTTACGATAGGAACCCAACTCAACTCGTATTTCAACATTCCCATAGTGTATTCACAATTTAAGCCAATCTCCGTAACACGGTTGATTTAGTAAACCTGAAGAGTATGCACCTGAGTGAAAGACGTATATCATTGTTTCTATTAATAATTTGGACTTGAGTCCTAAAGAAGAATTGTGTATAATTACGATAGGAACCCAACACAACTCGTATTTCAGCATGCCCATAATGTATTCAAAATTTCAGCCAATCTCTGTAATACGATTGATTTAGAAAACCTGAAGAGTATGCACCTGAGTGAAAGACGTATATCTTTGTTTCTATTAATAATTTGGACTTGAGTCCTGAAGAAGAATTGTGTATATTTACGATAGGAACCCAACGCAACTTGTATTTCAGCATTCCCATAATGTATTCACAATTTAAGGCAATCTCCGTAACACGGTTGATTTAGTAAACCTGAAGAGTATGCACCTGAGTCAAAGATGTATATCTTTGTTTCTATTAATAATTTGGACTTGAGTCCTGAAGAAGAACTGTGTATATTTACGATAGGAACCCAACGCAACTCGTATTTCAACATTCCCATAGTGTATTCACAATTTAAGCCAATCTCCGTAACACGGTTGATTTAGTAAACCTGAAGAGTATGCACTTGAGTGAAACACGTATATCTTTGTTTCTATTAATAATTTGGACTTGAGTCCTGAAGAGGAATTGTGTATATTTATGATAGGAGCCCAACGCAACTCGTATTTCAGCATTCCCATAGTGTATTCACAATTTAAGCCAATCTCCGTAACACGGTTGATTTAGTAAACCTCAAGAGTATGCACCTGAGTGAAAGACGTATATCTTTGTTTCTATTAATAATTTGGACTTGAGTCCTGAAGAAGAATTGTGTATATTTACGATAGGAACCCAACGCAACTCGTATTTCAACATGCCCATAATGTATTCAAAATTTAAGCCAATCTTCGTAACACGGTTCATTTAGTAAACCTGAAGAGTATGCACCTGAGTGAAAGACATATATCTTTGTTTCTATTAATAATTTGGATTTGAGTCCTGAAGAAGAATTGTGTTTATTTACGATAGGAACCCAACGCAACTTGTATTTCAGCATTCCCAATGTATTCACAATTTAAGGCAATCTCCGTAACACGGTTGATTTAGTAAACCTGAAGAGTATGCACCTGAGTCAAAGACGTATATCTTTGTTTCTATTAATAATTTGGACTTGAGTCCTGAAGAAGAACTGTGTATATTTACGATAGGAACCCAACTCAACTCGTATTTCAACATTCCCATAGTGTATTCACAATTTAAGCCAATCTCCGTAACACGGTTGATTTAGTAAACCTGAAGAGTATGCACCTGAGTGAAAGACGTATATCTTTGTTTCTATTAATAATTTGGACTTGAGTCCTGAAGAAGAATTGTGTATATTTACGATAGGAACCCAACACAACTTGTATTTCAGCATGCCCATAATGTATTCAAAATTTAAGCAAATCTCCGTAACACGGGTTATTTAGTAAACCTCAAGAGTATGCACCTGAGTGAAAGACATATATCTTTGTTTCTATTAATAATTTGGACTTGAGTTCTGAAGAGGAGTTGTGTATATTTATGATAGGAACCCAACGCAACTCGTATTTCAGCATTCCCATAATGTATTCACAATTTAAGCCAATCTCCGTAACACGGTTGATTTAGTAAACCTGAAGAGTATGCACCTGAGTGAAAGACTTATATCTTTGTTTCTATTAATAATTTGGACTTGAGTCCTGAAGAAGAATTTTGTATATTTACGATAGGAACCCAATGCAACTCGAATTTCAGCATGCCCATAATGTATTCAAAATTTAAGCCAATCTCCGTAACACGGTTGATTTAGTAAACCTGAAGAGTATGCACCTGAGTGAAAGACGTATATCTTTGTTTCTATTAATAATTTGGACTTGAGTCCTGAAAAAGAATTGTGTATATTTACGATAGGAACCCAACGCAACTCGTATTTCAGCATTCCCATAGTGTATTCACAATTTAAGCCAATCTCCGTAACACGGTTGATTTAGTAAACGTCAAGAGTATGCACCTGAGTGAAAGACGTATATCTTTGTTTCTATTAATAAGTTGGACTTGAGTCCTAAATAATAATTGTGTACATTTACGATAGGAATCCAACGCAACTTGTATTTCAGCATGCCCATAATGTATTCAAAATTTAAAACATTCTCTGTAACACGGTTGATTTAGTAAACCTCAAGAGTATGCACCTGAGTGAAAGACGTATATCTTTGTCTCTATTAATAATTTGGACTTGAGTCCTGAAGCATAATTGTGTATATTTACGATAGGAACCCAACGCAACTCGTATTTCAGCATTCCCATAATGTATTCACAATTTAAGGCAATCTCCGTAACACGGTTGATTTAGGAAACCTGAAGAGTATGCACCTGAGTGAAAGACGTATATCATTGTTTCTATTAATAATTTGGACTTGAGTCCTAAAGAAGAATTGTGTATAATTACGATAGGAACCCAACACAACTCGTATTTCAGCATGCCCATAATGTATTCAAAATTTCAGCCAATCTCCGTAATACGATTGATTTAGAAAACCTGAAGAGTATGCACCTGAGTGAAAGACGTATATCTTTGTTTCTATTAATATATTGGACTTGAGTCCTGAAGAAGAATTGTGTATATTTACGATAGGAACCCAACGCAACTTGTATTTCAGCATTCCCATAATGTATTCACAATTTAAGGCAATCTCCGTAACACGGTTGATTTAGTAAACCTGAAGAGTATGCACCTGAGTCAAAGACGTATATCTTTGTTTCTATTAATAATTTGGACTTGAGTCCTGAAGAAGAACTGTGTATATTTACGATAGGAACCCAACGCAACTCGTATTTCAACATGCCCATAGTGTATTCACAATTTAAGCCAATCTCCGTAACACGGTTGATTTAGTAAACCTGAAGAGTATGCACTTGAGTGAAACACGTATATCTTTGTTCTATTAATAATTTGGACTTGAGTCCTGAAGAGGAATTGTGTATATTTATGATAGGAACCCAACGCAACTCGTATTTCAGCATTCCCATAGTGTATTCACAATTTAAGCCAATCTCCGTAACACGGTTGATTTAGTAAACCTCAAGAGTATGCACCTGAGTGAAAGACGTATATCTTTGTTTCTATTAATAATTTGGACTTGAGTCCTGAAGAAGAATTGTGTATATTTACGATAGGAACCCAACGCAACTCGTATTTCAACATGCCCATAATGTATTCAAAATTTAAGCCAATCTTCGTAACACGGTTCATTTAGTAAACCTGAAGAGTATGCACCTGAGTGAAAGACGTATATCTTTGTTTCTATTAATAATTTGGACTTGAGTCCTGAAGAAGAATTGTGTTTATTTACGATAGGAACCCAACGCAACTCATATTTCAGCATTCCCATAGTGTATTCGCAATTTAAGCCAATCTCCGTAACACGGTTGATTTAGTAAACCTGAAGAGTATGCACCTGAGTGAAAGACGTATATCTTGGTTTCTATTAATAATTTGGACTTGAGTCCTGAAGAAGAATTGTGTATATTTACGATAGGAACCCAACGAAACTTGTATTTCAGCATTCCCGTAATGTATTCAAAATTTAAGCCAATCTCCGTAACACGGTTGATTTAGTAAACCTCAAGAGTATGCACCTGAGTGAAAGACGTATATCTTTGTTTCTATTAATAATTTGGACTTGAGTCCTGAAGAATAATTGTGTATATTTATGATAGGAACCCAACGCAACTCGTATTTAAGCATTCCCATAATGTATTCACAATTTAATCCAATCTTCAGTAACACGGTTGATTTAGTAAACCTGAAGAGTATGCACCTGAGTGAAAGACGTATATCATTGTTTCTATTAATAATTTGGACTTGAGTCCTAAAGAAGAATTGTGTATATTTACGATAGGAACCCAACACAACTCATATTTCAGCATGCCCATAATGTATTCAAAATTAAAGCCAATCTCCGTAACACGGTTGATTTAGAAAACCTGAAGAGTATGCACCTGAGTGAAAGACGTATATCTTTGTTTCTGTTCATAATTTGGACTTGAGTCCTGAAGAAGAATTGTGTATATTTACGATTGGAACCCAACGCAACTCGTATTTCAACATGCCCATAATGTATTCAAAATTTAAGCCAATCTTCGTAACACGGTTCATTTAGTAAACCTGAAGAGTATGCACCTGAGTGAAAGACGTATATCTTTGTTTCTATTATAATTTGGACTTGAGTCCTGAAGAAGAATTGTGTATATTTACGATAGAAACCCAACGCAACTCGTATTTCAACATTCCCATAGTGTATTTACAATTTAAGCCAATCTCCGTAACACGGTTGATTTCGTAAACCTGAAGAGTATGCACCTGAGTGAAAGATGTATATCTTTGTTTCTATTAATAATTTAGACTTGAGTCCTGAAGAAGAATTGTGTATATATACGATAGGAACCCAACACAACTTGTATTTCAGCATGCCCATAATGTATTCATAATTTAAGCCAATCTCTGTAACACGGTTGATTTAGTAAACCTCAAGAGTATGCACCTGAGTGAAAGACATATATCTTTGTTTCTATTAATAATTTGGACTTGAGTCCTGAAGAGGAATTGTGTATATTTATGATAGGAACCCAACACAACTCGTATTTCAGCATTCCCATAATGTATTCACAATTTAAGCCAATCTCCGTAACACGGTTGATTTTGTAAACCTGAAGAGTATGCACCTGAGTGAAAGACTTATATCATTGTTTCTATTAATAATTTGGACTTGAGTCCTGAAGAAGAATTGTGTATATTTACGATAGGAACCCAATGCAACTCGAATTTCAGCATGCCCATAATGTATTCAAAATTTAAGCCAATCTCCGTAACACAGTTGATTTAGTAAACCTGAAGAGTATGCACCTGAGTGAAAGACGTATATCTTTGTTTCTATTAATAATTTGGACTTGAGTTCTGAAGAAGAATTGTGTATATTTACGATAGGAACCCAATGCAACTCGTATTTCAGCATTCCCATAATGTATTCACAATTTAAGCCAATCTCCGTAACATGGTTGATTTAGTAAACCTGAAGAGTATGCACCTGAGTGAAAGACGTATATCATTGTTTCTATTAATAATTTGGACTTAAGTCCTAAAGAAGAATTGTGTATATTTACGATAGGAACCCAACGCAACTCGTATTTCAGCATGACCATAATATATTCAAAATTTAAGCCAATCTCCGTAACACGGTTGATTTTGTAAACCTGAAGAGTATGCACCTGAGTGAAAGACGTATATCTTTGTTTCTATTAATAATTTGGACTTGAGTCCTGAACAAGAATTCTGTATATTTACGATAGGAACCCAACACAACTCGTATTTCAGCTCTCCCATAATGTATTCACAATTTAAGGCAATCTCCGTAACACGTTTGATTTAGTAAACCTGAAGAGTATGCACGTGAGTTAAAGACGTATATCTTTGTTTCTATTAATAATTTGGACTTGAGTCCTGAAGAAGAATTGTGTATATTTATGATAAGAACCCAACGCAACTCGTATTTAAGCATTCCCATAGTGTATTCACAATTTAAGCCAATCTCCGTAACACGGTTTATTTAGTAAACTTGAAGAGTATGCACCTGAGTGAAAGACGTATATCTTTGTTTCTATTAATAATTTGGACTTGAGTCCTGAAGAAGAATTGTGTATATTTATGATAAGAACCCAACGCAACTCGTATTTCAGCATTCCCATAGTGTATTCACAATTTAAGCCAATCTCTGTAACATGGTTTATTTAGTAAACTTGAAGAGTATGCACCTGAGTGAAAGACATATATCTTTGTTTCTATTAATAATTTGGTCTTGAGTCCTGAAGAAGAATTGTGTATATTTACGATAGTAACCCAACGCAACTTGTATTTCAGCATGCCCATAATGTATTCAAAGTTTAAGCCAATCTTCGTAACACGGTTGATTTAGTAAACCCGAAGAGTATGCACCTGAGTGAAAGACGTATATCTTTGTTTGTATTAATAATTTGGACTTGAGTCCTGAAGAAGAATTGTGTATATTTACGATAGGAACCCAACGCAGCTCGTATTTCAGCATTCCCATAATGTATTCACAATTTAAGGCAATCTCCGTAACACGTTTGATTTAGTAAACCTGAAGAGTATGCACCTGAGTTAAAGACGTATATCTTTGTTTCTATTAATAATTTGGACTTGAGTCCTGAAGAAGAATTGTGTATATTTATGATACGAACCAACCGCAACTCGTATTTAAGCATTCCCATAGTGTATTCACAATTTAAGCCAATCTCCGTAACACGGTTTATTTAGTAAACTTGAAGAGTATGCACCTGAGTGAAAGACATATATCTTTGTTTCTATTAATAATTTGGACTTGAGTCCTGAAGAAGAATTGTGTATATTTACGATAGTACCCCAACGCAACTTGTATTTCAGCATGCCCATAATGTATTCAAAACTTAAGCCAATCTCGGTAACACGGTTGATTTAGTAAACCCGAAGAGTATGCACCTGAGTGAAAGACGTATATCTTTGTTTGTATTAATAATTTGGACTTGAGTCCTGAAGAAGAATTGTGTATATTTATGATAGGAACCAACCGCAGCTCGTATTTCAGCATTCCCATAATGTATTCACAATTTAAGCCAATCTCCGTAACACGGTTGATTTAGTAAACCTGAAGAGTATGCACCTGAGTGAAAGACGTGTATCATTGTTTCTATTAATAATTTCGACTTGAGTCCTAAAGAAGAATTATGTATATTTATGATAGGAACCCAACACAACTCGTATTTCAGCATGCCCATAATGTATTCAAAATTTAAGCCAATTTCCGTAACACGGTTGATTTAGTAAACCTGAAGAGTATGCACCTGAGTGAAAGACGTATATCTTTGTTTCTATTAATAATTTGGACTTGAGTCCTGAAGAAGAATTGTGTATATTTATGATAGAAACCCAACGCAACTCGTATTTCAACATTCCCATAGTGTATTTACAATTTAAGCCAATCTCCGTAACACGGTTGATTTCTTAAACCTGAAGAGTATGCACCTGAGTGAAAGACATATATCTTTGTTTCTATTAATAATTTACACTTGAGTCCTGAAGAAGAATTGTGTGTATTTACGATAGGAACCCAACACAACTTGTACTTCAGCATGCCCATAATGTATTCATAATTTAAGCCAATCTCTGTAACACGGTTGATTTAGTAAACCTCAAGAGTATGCACCTGAGTGAAAGACATATATCTTTGTTTCTATTAATAATTTGGACTTGAGTCCTGAAGCGGAATTGTGTATATTTATGATAGGAACCCAACACAACTCGTATTTCAGCATTCCCATAATGTATTCGCAATTTAAGCCAATCTCCGTAACACGGTTGATTTAGTAAACCTGAAGAGTATGCACCTGAGTGAAAGACTTATATCTTTGTTTCTATTAATAATTTCGACTTGAGTCCTGAAGAAGAATTGTGTATATTTACGATAGGAACCCAATGCAACTCGAATTTTAGCATGACCATAATGTATTCAAAATTTAAGCCAATCTCCGTAACACAGTTGATTTAGTAAACCTGAAGAGTATGCACCTGAGTGAAAGACGTATATCTTTGTTTCTATTAATAATTTGGACTTGAGTCCTGAAGAAGAATTGTGTATATTTACGATAGGAACCCAATGCAACTCGTATTTCAGCTTTCCCATAATGTATTCACAATTTAAGCCAATCTCTGTAACATGGTTGATTTAGTAAACCTGAAGAGTATGCACCTGAGTGAAAGACGTATATTATTGTTTCTATTAATAATTTGGACTTAAGTCCTCAAGAAGAATTGTGTATATTTACGATAGGAACCCAACGCAACTCGTATTTCAGCATGACCATAATGTATTCAAAATTTAAGCCAATCTCCGTAACACGGTTGATTTTGTAAACCTGAAGAGTATGCACCTGAGTGAAAGACGTATATCTTTGTTTCTATTAATAATTTGGACTTGAGTCCTGAAGAAGAATTGTGTATATTTATGATAAGAACCCAACGCAACTCGTATTTCAGCATTCCCATAGTGTATTCACAATTTAAGCCAATCTCTGTAACATGGTTTATTTAGTAAACTTGAAGAGTATGCACCTGAGTGAAAGACATATATCTTTGTTTCTATTAATAATTTGGACTTGAGTCCTGAAGAAGAATTGTGTATATTTACGATAGTAACCCAACGCAACTTGTATTTTAGCATGCCCATAATGTATTCAAAATTTAAGCCAATCTCCGTAACACGGTTGATTTAGTAAACCCGAAGAGTATGCACCTGAGTGAAAGACGTATATCTTTGTTTGTATTAATAATTTGGACTTGAGTCCTGAAGAAGAATTGTGTATATTTACGATAGGAACCCAACGCAGCTCGTATTTCAGCATTCCCATAATGTATTCACAATTTAAGCCAATCTCCGTAACACGGTTGATTTAGTAAACCTGAAGAGTATGCACCTGAGTGAAAGACGTATATCATTGTTTCTATTAATAATTTGGACTTGAGTCCAAAAGAAGAATTATGTATATTTATGATAGGAACCCAACACAACTCGTATTTCAGCATGCCCATAATGTATTCAAAATTTATGCCAATCTCCGTAACACGGTTGATTTAGTAAACCTGAAGAGTATGCACCTGAGTGAAAGACGTATATCTTTGTTTCTATTAATAATTTGGAGTTGAGTCCTGAAGAAGAATTGTGTATATTTACGATAGAAACCCAACGCAACTCGTATTTCAACATTCCCATAGTGTATTTACAATTTAAGCCAATCTCCGTAACACGGTTGATTTCGTAAACCTGAAGAGTATGCACCTGAGTGAAAGACATATATCTTTGTTTCTATTAATAATTTACACTTGAGTCCTGAAGAAGAATTGTGTATATTTACGATAGGAACCCAACACAACTTGTACTTCAGCATGCCCATAATGTATTCATAATTTAAGCCAATCTCTGTAACACGGTTGATTTAGTAAACCTCAAGAGTATGCACCTGAGTGAAAGACATATATCTTTGTTTCTATTAATAATTTGGACTTGAGTCCTGAAGAGGAATTGAGTATATTTATGATAGGAACCCAACACAACTCGTATTTCAGCATTCCCATAATGTATTCGCAATTTAAGCCAATCTCCGTAACACGGTTGAGTTAGTAAACCTGAAGAGTATGCACCTGAGTGAAAGACTTATATCTTTGTTTCTATTAATAATTTCGACTTGAGTCCTGAAGAAGAATTGTGTATATTTACGATAGGAACCCAATTCAACTCGAATTTCAGCATGCCCATAATGTATTCAAAATTTAAGCCAATCTCCGTAACACAGTTGATTTAGTAAACCTGAAGAGTATGCACCTGAGTGAAAGACGTATATCTTTGTTTCTATTAATAATTTGGACTTGAGTCCTGAAGAAGAATTGTGTATATTTACGATAGGAACCCAATGCAACTCGTATTTCAGCTTTCCCATAATGTATTCACAATTTAAGCCAATCTCTGTAACATGGTTGATTTAGTAAACCTGAAGAGTATGCACCTGAGTGAAAGACGTATATCATTGTTTCTATTAATAATTTGGACTTAAGTCCTAAAGAAGAATTGTGTATATTTACGATAGGAACCCAACGCAACTCGTATTTCAGCATGACCATAATGTATTCAAAATTTAAGCCAATCTCCGTAACACGGTTGATTTAGTAAACCTGAAGAGTATGCACCTGAGTGAAAGACGTATATCTTTGTTTCTATTAATAATTTGGACTTGAGTCCTCAAGAAGAATTGTGTAAATTTACGATAGGAACCCAACGCAACTCGTATTTCAGCATGCCCATAATGTATTCAAAATTTAAGCCAATCTTCATAACACGGTTCATTTAGTAAACCTGAAGAGTATGCACCTGAGTGAAAGACGTATATCTTTGTTTCTATTAATAATTTGGACTTGAGTCCTGAACAAGAATGGTGTATATTTACGATAGGAACCCAACACAACTCGTATTTCAGCATGCCCATAATGTATTCAAAATTTAAGCCAATCTTCATAACACGGTTCATTTAGTAAACCTGAAGAGTATGCACCTGAGTGAAAGACATATATCTTTGTTTCTATTAATAATTTGAACTTGAGTCCTGAAGAGGAATTGTGTATATTTATGATAGGAACCCAACACAACTCGTATTTCAGCATTCCCATAATGTATTCACAATTTAAGCCAATCTCCGTAACACGGTTGATTTAGTAAACCTGAAGAGTATGCACCTGAGTGAAAGACTTATATCTTTGTTTCTATTAATAATTTGGACTTGAGTCCTGAAGAAGAATTGTGTATATTTACGATAGGAACCCAATGCAACTCGTACTTCAGCATGACCATAATGTATTCAAAATTTAAGCCAATCTCCGTAACACGGTTGATTTTGTAAACCTGAAGAGTATGCACCTGAGTGAAAGACATATATCTTTGTTTCTATTAATAATTTGGACTTGAGTCCTCAAGAAGAATTGTGTATATTTACGATAGGAACCCAACGCAACTCGTATTTCAGCATGCCCTTAATGTATTCAAAATTTAAGCTAATCTTCATAACACGGTTCATTTAGTAAACCTGAAGAGTATGCACCTGAGTGAAAGACGTATATCTTTGTTTCTATTAATAATTTGGACTTGAGTCCTGAACAAGAATTGTGTATATTTACGATAGGAACCCAACACAACTCGTATTTCAGCATTCCCATAATGTATTCACAATTTAAGGCAATCTCCGTAACACGTTTGATTTAGTAAACCTGAAGAGTATGCACATGAGTGAAAGATGTATATCTTTGTTTCTATTAATAATTTGGACTTGAGTCCTGAAGAGGAATTGTGTATATTTATAATAAGAACCCAACGCAACTCGTATTTCAGCATTCCCATAGTGTATTCACAATTTAAGCCAATCTCCGTAACACGGTTTATTTAGTAAACTTGAAGAGTATGCACCTGAGTGAAAGACGTATATCTGTGTTTCTATTAATAATTTGGACTTGAGTCCTGAAGAAGAATTGTGTATATTTACGATAGTAACCCAACGCAAATTGTATTTGAGCATGCCCATAATGTATTCAAAATTTAAGCCAATCTCCTTAACACGGTTGATTTAGTAAACCTGAAGAGCATGCACCTGAGTGAAAGACATATATCTTTGTTTGTATTAATAATTTGGACTTGAGTCCTGAAGAAGAATTGTGTATATTTACGATAGGAACCCAACGCAGCTCGTATTTCAGCATTCCCATAATGTATTCACAATTTAAGCCAATCTCCGTAACACGGTTGATTTAGTAAACCTGAAGAGTATGCACCTGAGTGAAAGACGTATATCATTGTTTCTATTAATAGTTTGGACTTGAGTCCTAAAGAAGAATTATGTATATTTATGATAGGAACCCAACGCAACTCGTATTTCAGCATGCCCATAATGTATTCAAAATTTAAGCCAATCTCCGTAACACGGTTGATTTAGTAAACCTGAAGAGTATGCACCTGAGTGAAAGACGTATATCTTTGTTTCTATTAATAATTAGGACTTGAGTCCTGAAGAAGAATTGTGTATATTTACGATAGGAATCCAACGCAGCTTGTATTTCAGCATTCCCATAATGTATTCACAATTTAATGCAATCTCCGTAACACGGTTGATTTAGTAAACCTGAAGAGTATGCACCTGAGTGAAAGACGTATATCTTTGTTTCTATTAATAATTTGGACTTGAGTCCTGAAGAAGAACTGTGTATATTTACGATAGGAACCCAACGCAACTCGTATTTCAACATTCCCATAGTCTATTCACAATTTAAGCCAATCTCCGTAACACGGTTGATTTAGTAAACCTGAAGAGTATGCACCTGAGTGAAAGACGTATATCTTTGTTTCTATTAATAATTTGGACTTGAGTCCTGAAGAAGAATTGTGTATATTTACGATAGGAACCCAACACAACTTGTATTTCAGCATGCCCATAATGTATTCAAAATTTAAGCAAATCTCCGTAACACGGTTGATTTAGTAAACCTCAAGAGTATGCACCTGAGTGAAAGACATATATCTTTGTTTCTATTAATAATTTGGACTTGAGTCCTGAAGAAGAATTGTGTATATTTACGATAGGAACCCAACACAACTCATATTTCAGCATTCCCATAATGTATTCACAATTTAAGGCAATCTTCGTAACACGTTTGATTTAGTAAACCTGAAGAGTATGCACCTGAGTGAAAGACGTATATCTTTGTTTCTATTAATAATTTGGACTTGAGTCCTGAAGAAGAATTGTGTATATTTATGATAGGAACCCAACGCAACTCTTATTTCAGCATTCCCATAGTGTATTCACAATTTAAGCCAATCTCCGTAACACGGTTGATTTAGTAAACCTGAAGAGTATGCACCTGAGTGAAAGACGTATATCTTTGTTTCTATTAATAATTTGGACTTGAGTCCTCAAGAAGAATTGTGTAAATTTACGATAGGAACCCAACGCAACTCGTATTTCAGCATGCCCATAATGTATTCAAAATTTAAGCCAATCTCCGTAACACGGTTGATTTTGTAAACCTGAAGAGTATGCACCTGAGTGAAAGACGTATATCTTTGTTTCTATTAATAATTTGGACTTGAGTCCTCAAGAAGAATTGTGTAAATTTACGATAGGAACCCAACGCAACTCGTATTTCAGCATGCCCATAATGTATTCAAAATTTAAGCCAATCTTCATAACACGGTTCATTTAGTAAACCTGAAGAGTATGCACCTGAGTGAAAGACGTATATCTTTGTTTCTATTAATAATTTGGACTTGAGTCCTGAACAAGAATGGTGTATATTTACGATAGGAACCCAACACAACTCGTATTTCAGCATGCCCATAATGTATTCAAAATTTAAGCCAATCTTCATAACACGGTTCATTTAGTAAAAGTGAAGAGTATGCACCTGAGTGAAAGACATATATCTTTGTTTCTATTAATAATTTGAACTTGAGTCCTGAAGAGGAATTGTGTATATTTATGATAGGAACCCAACACAACTCGTATTTCAGCATTCCCATAATGTATTCACAATTTAAGCCAATCTCCGTAACACGGTTGATTTAGTAAACCTGAAGAGTATGCACCTGAGTGAAAGACTTATATCTTTGTTTCTATTAATAATTTGGACTTGAGTCCTGAAGAAGAATTTTGTATATTTACGATAGGAACCCAATGCAACTCGTACTTCAGCATGACCATAATGTATTCAAAATTTAAGCCAATCTCCGTAACACGGTTGATTTTGTAAACCTGAAGAGTATGCACCTGAGTGAAAGACATATATCTTTGTTTCTATTAATAATTTGGACTTGAGTCCTCAAGAAGAATTGTGTATATTTACGATAGGAACCCAACGCAACTCGTATTTCAGCATGCCCTTAATGTATTCAAAATTTAAGCTAATCTTCATAACACGGTTCATTTAGTAAACCTGAAGAGTATGCACCTGAGTGAAAGATGTATATCTTTGTTTCTATTAATAATTTGGACTTGAGTCCTGAACAAGAATTGTGTATATTTACGATAGGAACCCAACACAACTCGTATTTCAGCATTCCCATAATGTATTCACAATTTAAGGCAATCTCCGTAACACGTTTGATTTAGTAAACCTGAAGAGTATGCACATGAGTGAAAGATGTATATCTTTGTTTCTATTAATAATTTGGACTTGAGTCCAGAAGAAGAATTGTGTATATTTATGATAAGAACCCAACGCAACTCGTATTTCAGCATTCCCATAGTGTATTCACAATCTAAGCCAATCTCCGTAACACGGTTTATTTAGTAAACTTGAAGAGTATGCACCTGAGTGAAAGACGTATATCTTTGTTTCTATTAATAATTTGGACTTGAGTCCTGAAGAAGAATTGTGTATATTTATAATAAGAACCCAACGCAACTCGTATTTCAGCATTCCCATAGTGTATTCACAATTTAAGCCAATCTCCGTAACACGGTTTATTTAGTAAACTTGAAGAGTATGCACCTGAGTGAAAGACGTATATCTGTGTTTCTATTAATAATTTGGACTTGAGTCCTGAAGAAGAATTGTGTATATTTACGATAGTAACCCAACGCAAATTGTATTTGAGCATGCCCATAATGTATTCAAAATTTAAGCCAATCTCCTTAACACGATTGATTTAGTAAACCTGAAGAGCATGCACCTGAGTGAAAGACGTATATCTTTGTTTGTATTAATAATTTGGACTTGAGTCCTGAAGAAGAATTGTGTATATTTACGATAGGAACCCAACGCAGCTCGTATTTCAGCATTCCCTTAATGTATTCACAATTTAAGCCAATCTCCGTAACACGGTTGATTTAGTAAACCTGAAGAGTATGCACCTGAGTGAAAGACGTATATCATTGTTTCTATTAATAGTTTGGACTTGAGTCCTAAAGAAGAATTATGTATATTTATGATAGGAACCCAACGCAACTCGTATTTCAGCATGCCCATAATGTATTCAAAAGTTAAGCCAATCTCCGTAACACGGTTGATTTAGTAAACCTGAAGAGTATGCACCTGAGTGAAAGACGTATATCTTTGTTTCTATTAATAATTTGGACTTGAGTCCTGAAGAAGAATTGTGTATATTTACGATAGGAATCCAACGCAGCTTGTATTTCAGCATTCCCATAATGTATTCACAATTTAATGCAATCTCCGTAACACGGTTGATTTAGAAAACCTGAAGAGTATGCACCTGAGTCAAAGACGTATATCTTTGTTTCTATTAATAATTTGGACTTGAGTCCTGAAGAAGAACTGTGTATATTTACGATAGGAACCCAACGCAACTCGTATTTCAACATTCCCATAGTCTATTCACAATTTAAGCCAATCTCCGTAACACGGTTGATTTAGTAAACCTGAAGAGTATGCACCTGAGTGAAAGACGTATATCTTTGTTTCTATTAATAATTTGGACTTGAGTCCTGAACAAGAATGGTGTATATTTACGATAGGAACCCAACACAACTCGTATTTCAGCATGCCCATAATGTATTCAAAATTTAAGCCAATCTTCATAACACGGTTCATTTAGTAAAAGTGAAGAGTATGCACCTGAGTGAAAGACATATATCTTTGTTTCTATTAATAATTTGAACTTGAGTCCTGAAGAGGAATTGTGTATATTTATGATAGGAACCCAACACAACTCGTATTTCAGCATTCCCATAATGTATTCACAATTTAAGCCAATCTCCGTAACACGGTTGATTTAGTAAACCTGAAGAGTATGCACCTGAGTGAAAGACTTATATCTTTGTTTCTATTAATAATTTGGACTTGAGTCCTGAAGAAGAATTGTGTATATTTACGATAGGAACCCAATGCAACTCGTACTTCAGCATGACCATAATGTATTCAAAATTTAAGCCAATCTCCGTAACACGGTTGATTTTGTAAACCTGAAGAGTATGCACCTGAGTGAAAGACATATATCTTTGTTTCTATTAATAATTTGGACTTGAGTCCTCAAGAAGAATTGTGTATATTTACGATAGGAACCCAACGCAACTCGTATTTCAGCATGCCCTTAATGTATTCAAAATTTAAGCTAATCTTCATAACACGGTTCATTTAGTAAACCTGAAGAGTATGCACCTGAGTGAAAGATGTATATCTTTGTTTCTATTAATAATTTGGACTTGAGTCCTGAACAAGAATTGTGTATATTTACGATAGGAACCCAACACAACTCGTATTTCAGCATTCCCATAATGTATTCACAATTTAAGGCAATCTCCGTAACACGTTTGATTTAGTAAACCTGAAGAGTATGCACATGAGTGAAAGATGTATATCTTTGTTTCTATTAATAATTTGGACTTGAGTCCAGAAGAAGAATTGTGTATATTTATGATAAGAACCCAACGCAACTCGTATTTCAGCATTCCCATAGTGTATTCACAATCTAAGCCAATCTCCGTAACACGGTTTATTTAGTAAACTTGAAGAGTATGCACCTGAGTGAAAGACGTATATCTTTGTTTCTATTAATAATTTGGACTTGAGTCCTGAAGAAGAATTGTGTATATTTATAATAAGAACCCAACGCAACTCGTATTTCAGCATTCCCATAGTGTATTCACAATTTAAGCCAATCTCCGTAACACGGTTTATTTAGTAAACTTGAAGAGTATGCACCTGAGTGAAAGACGTATATCTGTGTTTCTATTAATAATTTGGACTTGAGTCCTGAAGAAGAATTGTGTATATTTACGATAGTAACCCAACGCAAATTGTATTTGAGCATGCCCATAATGTATTCAAAATTTAAGCCAATCTCCTTAACACGGTTGATTTAGTAAACCTGAAGAGCATGCACCTGAGTGAAAGACGTATATCTTTGTTTGTATTAATAATTTGGACTTGAGTCCTGAAGAAGAATTGTGTATATTTACGATAGGAACCCAACGCAGCTCGTATTTCAGCATTCCCTTAATGTATTCACAATTTAAGCCAATCTCCGTAACACGGTTGATTTAGTAAACCTGAAGAGTATGCACCTGAGTGAAAGACGTATATCATTGTTTCTATTAATAGTTTGGACTTGAGTCCTAAAGAAGAATTATGTATATTTATGATAGGAACCCAACGCAACTCGTATTTCAGCATGCCCATAATGTATTCAAAAGTTAAGCCAATCTCCGTAACACGGTTGATTTAGTAAACCTGAAGAGTATGCATCTGAGTGAAAGACGTATATCTTTGTTTCTATTAATAATTTGGACTTGAGTCCTGAAGAAGAATTGTGTATATTTACGATAGGAACCCAACGCAGCTTGTATTTCAGCATTCCCATAATGTATTCACAATTTAATGCAATCTCCGTAACACGGTTGATTTAGAAAACCTGAAGAGTATGCACCTGAGTCAAAGACGTATATCTTTGTTTCTATTAATAATTTGGACTTGAGTCCTGAAGAAGAACTGTGTATATTTACGATAGGAACCCAACGCAACTCGTATTTCAACATTCCCATAGTCTATTCACAATTTAAGCCAATCTCCGTAACACGGTTGATTTAGTAAACCTGAAGAGTATGCACCTGAGTGAAAGACGTATATCTTTGTTTCTATTAATAATTTGGACTTGAGTCCTGAAGAAGAATTGTGTATATTTACGATAGGAACCCAACACAACTTGTATTTCAGCATGCCCATAATGTATTCAAAATTTAAGCCAATCTCCGTGACACGGTTGATTTAGTAAACCTGAAGAGTATGCACCTGCGTGAAAGACGTATATCTTTGTTTCTATTAATAATTTGGACTTGAGTCCTGAAGAAGAATTGTGTATATTTACGATAGTAACCCAACGCTACTTGTATTTCAGCATGCCCATAATGTATTCAAAATTTAAGCCAATCTCCGTAACATGGTTGATTTAGTAAACCTCAAGAGTATGCACCTGAGTGAAAGACGTATATCTTTGTTTCTCTTAATAATTTGGACTTGAGTCCTGAAGAAGAATTGTGTATATTTACGATAGGAACCCAACACAACTCGTATTTCAGCATTCCCATAATGTATTCACAATTTAAGGCAATCTTCGTAACACGTTTGATTTAGTAAACCTGAAGAGTATGCACCTGAGTGAAAGACGTATATCTTTGTTTCTATTAATAATTTGGACTTGAGTCCTGAAGAAGAATTGTGTATATTTATGATAGGAACCCAACGCAACTCTTATTTCAGCATTCCCATAGTGTATTCACAATTTAAGCCAATCTCCGTAACACGGTTGATTTAGTAAACCTGAAGAGTATGCACCTGAGTGAAAGACGTATATCTTTGTTTCTATTAATAATTTGGACTTGAGTCCTGAAGAAGAATTGTGTATATTTACGATAGTAACCCAACGCTACTTGTATTTCAGCATGCCCATAATGTATTCAAAATTTAAGCCAATCTCCGTAACATGGTTGATTTAGTAAACCTCAAGAGTATGCACCTGAGTGAAAGACGTATATCTTTGTTTCTCTTAATAATTTGGACTTGAGTCCTAAAGAAGAATTGTGTATATTTACGATAGGAACCCAACGAAACTCGTATTTCAGCATTCCCATAATGTATTCACAATTAAAGCCAATCTCCGTAACACGGTTGATTTAGTAAACCTGAAGAGTATGCACCTAAGTGAAAGACTTATATCTTTGTTTCTATTAGTAATTTGGACTTGAGTACTGAAGAAGAATTCTGTATATTTACGATAGGAACCCAACGCAACTCGTATTTCAGCATGCCCATAATGTATTCAAAATATAAGCCAATCTCCGTAACACGGTTGATTTAGTAAACCTGAAGAGTATGCACCTGAGTGAAAGACGTATATCTTTGTTTCTATTAATAATTTGGACTTGAGTCCTGAAGAAGAATTGGGTATATTTACGATAGGAACCCAACGCAACTCGTATTTCAGCTTTCCCATAATGTCTTCACAATTTAAGCCAATCTCCGTAACACGGTTGATTTAGTAAACCTGAAGAGTATGCACATGAGGGAAAGATGTATATCTTTGTTTCTATTAATAATTTGGACTTGAGTCCTGAAGAAGAATTGTGTACATTTAGGATAGGAACCCAACGCAACTCGTATTTCAGCATGCCCATAATGTATTCAAAAGTTAAGCCAATCTCCGTGACACGGTTGATTTAGTAAACTTGAAGAGTATGCACCTGAGTGAAAGACATATATCTTTGTTTCTATTAATAATTTGGACTTGAGTCCTGAATAAGAATTGTGTATATTTACGATAGGAACCCAACGCAACTCGTATTTCAGCATTCCCATAATGTATTCACAATTTAAGCCAATCTCCGTAACACGGTTGATTTAGTAAACCTGAAGAGTATGCACCTGAGTGAAAGACTTATATATTTGTTTCTATTAATAATTTGGACTTGAGTCCTGAAGACGAATTGTGTATATTTACGATAGGAACCCAACGCAACTCGAATTTCAGCATGCCCATAATGCATTCAAAATTTAAGCCAATCTCCGTAACACGGTTGATTTAGTAAACCTGAAGAGTATGCACCTGAGTGAAAGACGTATATCTTTGTTTCTATTAATAATTTGGGCTTGAGTTCTGAAGAAGAATTGTGTATATTTACGATAGGAACCCAACACACCTCGTATTTCAGCATTCCCATAATGTATTCACAATTTAAGCAAATCTCCGTAACACGGTTGATTTAGTAAACCTGAAGAGTATGCACCTGAGTGAAACACGTATATCAACTTTCCTATTAATAATTTGGACTTGAGTCCTGAATAAGAATTGTGTATATTTACGATAGGAACCCAACGCAACTCGTATATCAGCATGCCCATAATGTATTCAAAATTTAAGCCAATCTCCGTAACACGGTTGATTTAGTAAACCTGAAGAGTATGCACCTGAGTGAAAGACGTATATCTTTGTTTCTATTAATAATTTGGACTTGAGTCCTGAAGAAGAATTGTGTATATTTACGATACGAACCCAACGCAACTCGTATTTCAACATTCCCATAATGTATTCACAATTTAAGCCAATCTCCGTAACACGGTTGATTTAGTAAACCTGAAGAGTATGCACCTGAGTGAAAGACGTATATCATTGTTTCTATTAATAATTTGGACTTGTGTCCTAAAGAAGAATTGTGTATATTTACGATAGGAACCCAATTCAACTCGTATTTCAGCATGCCCATAATGTATTCAAAATGTAAGCCAATCTCCGTAACACGGTTGATTTAGTAAACCTGAAGAGTATGCACCTGAGTGAAAGACGTATATCTTTGTTTCTATTAATAATTTGGACTTGAAACCTGAAGAAGAATTGTGTATATTTACGATAGGAACCCAACGCAACTCGTATTTCAGCATGCCCATAATGTATTCAAAATTTAAGCCAATCTCCGTAACACGGTTCATTTAGTAAACCTGAAGAGTATGCACCTGAGTGAAAGACGTATATCTTTGTTTCTATTAATAATTTGGACTTGAGTCCTGAAGAAGAATTGTGTATATTTACAATAGAAACCCAACACAACTCATATTTCAGCGTTCCCATAATGTATTCACAATTTAAGGCAATCTCCGTAACACGTTTGATTTAGTAAACCTGAAGAGTATGCACCTGAGTGAAAGACGTATATCTTTATTTCTATTAATAATTTGGACTTGAGTCCTGAAGAAGAATTGTGTATATTTATGATAGGAACCCAACGCAACTCGTATTTCAGCATTCCCATAGTGTATTCACAATTTAAGCCAATCTCCGTAACACGGTTCATTTAGTAAACCTGAAGAGTATGCACCTGAGTCAAAGACGTATATCTTTGTTTCTATTAATAATTTGGACTTGAGTCCTGAAGAAGAATTGTGTATATTTACGATAGTAACCCAACGCAACTTGTATTTCAGCATGCCCATAATGTATTAAAAATTTAAGCCAATCTCCGTAACATGGTTGATTTAGTAATCCTCAAGAGTATGCACCTGAGTGAAAGACGTATATCTTTGTTTCTATTAATAATTTGGACTTGAGTTTTGAAGAAGAATTGTGTATATTTATGATAGGAACCCAACGCAACTCGTATTTCAGCATTCCCATAATGTCTTCACAACTTAAGCCATTCTCCGTAACACGGTTGATTTAGTAAACCTGAAGAGTATGCACATGAGTGAAAGACGTATATCTTTGTTTCTATTAATAATTTGGACTTGAGTCCTGAAGAAGAATTGTGTATATTTAGGATAGGAACCCAATGCAACTCGTATTTCAGCATGCCCATAATGTATTCAAAATTTTAGCCAATCTCCGTGACACGGTTGATTTAGTAAACTTGAAGAGTATGCACCTGAGTGAAAGACGTATATCTTTGTTTCTATTAATAAGTTGGACTTGAGTCCTGAATAAGAATTGTGTATATTTACGATAGGAACCCAACGCAACTCGTATTTCAGCATTCCTATAATGTATTCACAATTTAAGCCAATCTCCGTAACACGGTTGATTTAGTAAACCTGAAGAGTATGCACCTGAGTGAAAGACTTATATCTTTGTTTCTATTAATAATTTGGTTTTGAGTCCTGAAGAAGAATTGTGTATATTTACGATAGGAACCCAACGCAACTCGAATTTCAGCATGCCCATAATGTATTCAAAATTTAAGCCAATCTCCATGACACAGTTGATTTAGTAAACCTGAAGAGTATGCACCTGCGTGAAAGACGTATATCTTTGTTTCTATTAATAATTTGGACTTGAGTCCTGAATAAGAATTGTGTATATTTACGATAGGAACCCAACACAACTCGTATTTCATCATTCCCATAATGTCTTCACAATTTAAGCCAATCTCCGTAACACGGTTGATTTAGTAAACCTGAAGAGTATGCACATGAGTGAAAGACGTATATCTTTGTTTCTATTAATAATTTGGACTTGAGTCCTGAAGAAGAATTGTGTATATTTAGGATAGGAACCCAACGCAACTCGTATTTCAGCATGCCCATAATGTATTCAAAATTTAAGCCAATCTCCGTGACACGGTTGATTTAGTAAACTTGAAGAGTATGCACCTGAGTGAAAGACGTATATCTTTGTTTCTATTAATAAGTTGGACTTGAGTCCTGAATAAGAATTGTGTATATTTACGATAGGAACCCAACGCAACTCGTATTTCAGCATTCCTATAATGTATTCACAATTTAAGCCAATCTCCGTAACACGGTTGATTTAGTAAACCTGAAGAGTATGCACCTGAGTGAAAGACTTATATCTTTGTTTCTATTAATAATTTGGTTTTGAGTCCTGAAGAAGAATTGTGTATATTTACGATAGGAACCCAACGCAACTCGAATTTCAGCATGCCCATAATGTATTCAAAATTTAAGCCAATCTTCGTAACACGGTTGATTTAGTAAACCTGAAGAGTATGCACCTGAGTGAAAGACGTATATCTTTGTTTCTATTAATAATTTGGACTTGAGTCCTGAATAAGAATTGTGTATATTTACGATAGGAACCCAACACAACTCGTATTTCATCATTCCCATAATGTCTTCACAATTTAAGCCAATCTCCGTAACACGGTTGATTTAGTAAACCTGAAGAGTATGCACATGAGTGAAAGACGTATATCTTTGTTTCTATTAATAATTTGGACTTGAGTCCTGAAGAAGAATTGTGTATATTTAGGATAGGAACCCAACGCAACTCGTATTTCAGCATGCCCATAATGTATTCAAAATTTAAGCCAATCTCCGTGACACGGTTGATTTAGTAAACTTGAAGAGTATGCACCTGAGTGAAAGACGTATATCTTTGTTTCTATTAATAAGTTGGACTTGAGTCCTGAATAAGAATTGTGTATATTTACGATAGGAACCCAACGCAACTCGTATTTCAGCATTCCTATAATGTATTCACAATTTAAGCCAATCTCCGTAACACGGTTGATTTAGTAAACCTGAAGAGTATGCACCTGAGTGAAAGACTTATATCTTTGTTTCTATTAATAATTTGGTTTTGAGTCCTGAAGAAGAATTGTGTATATTTACGATAGGAACCCAACGCAACTCGAATTTCAGCATGCCCATAATGTATTCAAAATTTAAGCCAATCTTCGTAACACGGTTGATTTAGTAAACCTGAAGAGTATGCACCTGAGTGAAAGACGTATATCTTTGTTTCTATTAATAATTTGGACTTGAGTCCTGAAGAAGAATTGTGTATATTTACGATAGGAATCCAACGCAACTCGTATTTCAGCATTCCCATAATGTATTCACAATTTAAGCCAATCTCCGTAACACGGTTGATTTAGTAAACCTGAAGAGTATGCACCTGAGTGAAACACGTATATCATTGTTTCTATTAATAATTTGGACTTGAGTCTTGAAGAAGAATTGTGTATATTTACGATAGGAACCCAACACAACTCGTATTTCAGCGTTCCCATAATGTATTCACAATTTAAGGCAATCTCCGTAACACGTTTGATTTAGTAAACCTGAAGAGTATGCACCTGAGTGAAAGACGTATATCTTTGTTTCTATTAATAATTTGGACTTGAGTCCTGAAGAAGAAATGTGTATATTTATGATAGGAACCCAACGCAACTCGTATTTCAGCATTCCCATAGTGTATTCACAATTTAAGCCAATCTCCGTAACACGGTTCATTTAGTAAACCTAAAGAGTATGCACCTGAGTGAAAGACGTATATCTTTGTTTCTATTAATAATTTGGACTCGAGTCCTGAAGAAGAATTGTGTATATTTACGATAGTAACCCAACGCAACTTGTATTTCAGCATGCCCATAATGTATTAAAAATTTAAGTTAATCTCCGTAACATGGTTGATTTAGTAAACCTCAAGAGTATGCACCTCAGTGAAAGACGTATATCTTTGTTTCTATTAATAATTTGGACTTGAGTCCTGAAGAAGAATTGTGTATATTTACGATAGGAACCCAACGCAACTCGTATTTCAGCATTCCCATAATGTCTTCACAATTTAAGCCAATCTCCGTAACACGGTTGATGTAGTAAACCTGAAGAGTATGCACATGAGTGAAAGACGTATATCTTTGTTTCTATTAATAATTTGGACTTGAGTCATGAAGAAGAATTGTGTATATTTAGGATAGAAACCCAACGCAACTCGTATTTCAGCATGCCCATAATGTATTCAAAATTTAAGCCAATCTCCGTGACACGGTTGATTTAGTAAACCTGAAGAGTATGCACCTGCGTGAAAGACGTATATCTTTGTTTCTATTAATAATTTTGACTTGAGTCCTGAATAAGAATTGTGTATATTTACGATAGGAACCCAACACAACTCGTATTTCAGCATTCCCATAATGTCTTCACAATTTAAGCCAATCTCCGTAACACGGTTGATTTAGTAAACCTGAAGAGTATGCACATGAGTGAAAGACGTATATCTTTGTTTCTATTAATAATTTGGACTTGAGTCCTGAAGAAGAATTGTGTATATTTAGGATAGGAACCCAACGCAACTCGTATTTCAGCATGCCCATAATGTATTCAAAATTTAAGCTAATCTCGGTGACACGGTTGATTTAGTAAACTTGAAGAGTATGCACCTGAGTGAATGACGTATATCTTTGTTTCTATTAATAATTTGGACTTGAGTCCTGAATAAGAATTGTGTATATTTACGATAGCAACCCAACGCAACTCGTATTTCAGCATTCCCATAATGTATTCACAATTTAAGCCAATCTCCGTAACACGGTTGATTTAGTAAACCTGAAGAGTATGCACCTGAGTGAAAGACTTATATCTTTGTTTCTATTAATAATTTGGACTTGAGTCCTGAAGAAGAATTGTATATATTTACGTTAGGAACCCAACGCAACTCGAATTTCAGCATGCCCATAATGTATTCAAAATTGAAGCCAATCTCCGTAACACGGTTGATTTAGTAAACCTGAAGAGTATGCACCTGAGTGAAAGACGTATATCTTTGTTTCTATTAATCATTTGGACTTGAGTCCTGAAGAAGAATTGTGTATATTTACGATAGGAACCCAACGCAACTCGTATTTCAGCATTCCCATAATGTCTTCACAATTTAAGCCAATCTCCGTAACACGGTTGATTTAGTAAACCTGAAGAGTATGCACATGAGTGAAAGACGTATATCTTTGTTTCTATTAATAATTTGGACTTGAGTCCTGAAGAAGAATTGTGTATATTTAGGATAGGAACCCAACGCAACTCGTATTTCAGCATGCCCATAATGTATTCAAAATTTAAGCCAATCTCCGTGACACGGTTGATTTAGTAAACTTGAAGAGTATGCACCTGAGTGAAAGACGTATATCTTTGTTTCTATTAATAAGTTGGACTTGAGTCCTGAATAAGAATTGTGTATATTTACGATAGGAACCCAACGCAACTCGTATTTCAGCATTCCCATAATGTATTCACAATTTAAGCCAATCTCCGTAACACGGTTGATTTAGTAAACCTGAAGAGTATGCACCTGAGTGAAAGACTTATATCTTTGTTTCTATTAATAATTTGGTTTTGAGTCCTGAAGAAGAATTGTGTATATTTACGATAGGAACCCAACGCAACTCGAATTTCAGCATGCCCATAATGTATTCAAAATTTAAGCCAATCTTCGTAACACGGTTGATTTAGTAAACCTGAAGAGTATGCACCTGAGTGAAAGACGTATATCTTTGTTTCTTTTAATAATTTGGACTTGAGTCCTGAAGAAGAATTGTGTATTTTTACGATAGGAATCCAACGCAACTCGTATTTCAGCATTCCCATAATGTATTCACAATTTAAGCCAATCTCCGTAACACGGTTGATTTAGTAAACCTGAAGAGTATGCACCTGAGTGAAACACGTATATCATTGTTTCTATTAATAATTTGGACTTGAGTCTTGAAGAAGAATTGTGTATATTTACGATAGGAACCCAACGCAACTCGTATTTCAGCATTCCCATAATGTATTCACAATTTAAGCCAATCTCCGTAACACGGTTGATTTAGTAAACCTAACGAGTATGCACCTGAGTGAAAGACGTATATCTTTGTTTCTATTAATAATTTGGACTTGAGTCCTGAATAAGAATTGTGTATATTTACGATACGAACCCAACACAACTCATATTTCAGCATTCCCATAATGTATTCACAATTTAAGCCAATCTCCGTAACACGGTTGATTTAGTAAACCTGAAGACTATGCACCTGAGTGAAAGACGTATATCATTGTTTCTATTAATAATTTGGACTTGTGTCCTAAAGAAGAATTGTGTATATTTACGATAGGAACCCAACGCAACTCGTATTTCAGCTTGCCCATAATGTATTCAAAATGTAAGCCAATCTCCGTAACACGATTGATTTAGTAAACCTGAAGAGTATGCACCTGAGTGAAAGACGTATATCTTTGTTTCTATTAATAATTTGGACTTGAGTCCTGAAGAAGAATTGTGTATATTTACAATAGGAACCCAACACAACTCGTATTTCAGCTTTCCCATAATGTATTCACAATTTAAGGCAATCTCCGTAACACGTTTGATTTAGTAAACCTGAAGAGTATGCACCTGAGTGAAAGACGTATATCTTTGTTTCTATTAATAATTTGGACTTGAGTCCTGAAGAAGAAATGTGTATATTTATGATAGGAACCCAACGCAACTCGTATTTCAGCATTCCCATAGTGTATTCACAATTTAAGCCAATCTCCGTAACACGGTTCATTTAGTAAACCTAAAGAGTATGCACCTGAGTGAAAGACGTATATCTTTGTTTCTATTAATAATTTGGACTCGAGTCCTGAAGAAGAATTGTGTATATTTACGATAGTAACCCAACGCAACTTGTATTTCATCATGCCCATAATGTATTAAAAATTTAAGTTAATCTCCGTAACATGGTTGATTTAGTAAACCTCAAGAGTATGCACCTCAGTGAAAGACGTATATCTTTGTTTCTATTAATAATTTGGACTTGAGTCCTGAAGAAGAATTGTGTATATTTACGATAGGAACCCAACGCAACTCGTATTTCAGCATTCCCATAATGTCTTCACAATTTAAGCCAATCTCCGTAACACGGTTGATGTAGTAAACCTGAAGAGTATGCACATGAGTGAAAGACGTATATCTTTGTTTCTATTAATAATTTGGACTTGAGTCATGAAGAAGAATTGTGTATATTTAGGATAGAAACCCAACGCAACTCGTATTTCAGCATGCCCATAATGTATTCAAAATTTAAGCCAATCTCCGTGACACGGTTGATTTAGTAAACCTGAAGAGTATGCACCTGCGTGAAAGACGTATATCTTTGTTTCTATTAATAATTCTGACTTGAGTCCTGAATAAGAATTGTGTATATTTACGATAGGAACCCAACACAACTCGTATTTCAGCATTCCCATAATGTCTTCACAATTTAAGCCAATCTCCGTAACACGGTTGATTTAGTAAACCTGAAGAGTATGCACATGAGTGAAAGACGTATATCTTTGTTTCTATTAATAATTTGGACTTGAGTCCTGAAGAAGAATTGTGTATATTTAGGATAGGAACCCAACGCAACTCGTATTTCAGCATGCCCATAATGTATTCAAAATTTAAGCTAATCTCGGTGACACGGTTGATTTAGTAAACTTGAAGAGTATGCACCTGAGTGAATGACGTATATCTTTGTTTCTATTAATAATTTGGACTTGAGTCCTGAATAAGAATTGTGTATATTTACGATAGGAACCCAACGCAACTCGTATTTCAGCATTCCCATAATGTATTCACAATTTAAGCCAATCTCCGTAACACGGTTGATTTAGTAAACCTGAAGAGTATGCACCTGAGTGAAAGACTTATATCTTTGTTTCTATTAATAATTTGGACTTGAGTCCTGAAGAAGAATTGTATATATTTACGATAGGAACCCAACGCAACTCGAATTTCAGCATTCCCATAATGTATTCAAAATTGAAGCCAATCTCCGTAACACGGGTGATTTAGTAAACCTGAAGAGTATGAACCTGAGTGAAACACGTATATCATTCTTTCTAATAATAATTTGGACTTGATTCCTCAAGAATAATTGTGTATATTTACGATAGGAATCCAACGCAACTCGTATTTCAGCATGCCCATAATGTATTCAAAATTTAAGCCAATCTCCGTAACACGGTTGATTTAGTAAACCTGAAGAGTATGCACCTGAGTGAAAGAAAAATATCTTTGTTTCTATTAATAATTTCGACTTGAGTCCTGAAGAAGAATTGTGTATATTTACGATAGGAACCCAACTCAACTCATATTTCAGCATTCCCATAATGTATTCACAATTTAAGCCAATCTCCGTAACACGGTTCATTTAGTAAACCTGAAGAGTAAGCACCTGAGTGAAAGACGTATATCTTTGTTTCTATTAATAATTTGGACTTGAGTCCTGAAGAAGAATTGTGTATATTTACGATAGGAACCCAACACAACTCTTATTTCAGCGTTCCCATAATGTATTCACAATTTAAGGCAATCTCCGTAACACGTTTGATTTAGTAAACCTGAAGAGTATGCACCTTAGTGAAAGACGTATATCTTTGTTTCTATTAATAATTTGGACTTGAGTCTTGAAGAAAAATTGTGTATATTTATGATAGGAACCCAACGCAACTCGTATTTCAGCATTCCCATATTGTATTCACAATTTAAGCAAATCTCCATAACACGGTTGATTTAGTAAACCTGAAGAGTATGCACCTGAGTGAAAGACGTATATCTTTGTTTCTATTAATAATTTGGACTTGAGTCCTGAAGAAGAATTGTGTATATTTACGATAGTAACCCAACGCAACTTGTATTTCAGCATGCCCATAATGTATTAAAAATTTAAGCCAATCTCCGTAACATGGTTGATTTAGTAAACCTCAAGAGTATGCACCTGAATGAAAGACGTATATCTTTGTTTCTATTAATAATTTGGACTTGAGTCCTGAATAAGAATTGTGTATATTTACGATAGGAACCCAACGCAACTCGTATTTCAGCATTCCCATAATATCTTCACAATTTAAGCCATTCTCCGTAACACGGTTGATTTAGTAAACCTGAAGAGTATGCACATGAGTGAAAGACGTATATCTTTGTTTCTATTAATAATTTGGACTTGAGTCTTGAAGAAGAATTTTGTATATTTAGGATAGGAACCCAACGCAACTCATATTTCAGCATGCCCATAATGTATTCAAAATTTAAGCCAATCTCCGTGACACAGTTGATTTAGTAAACCTGAAGAGTATGCACCTGCGTGAAAGACGTATATCTTTGTTTCTATTAATAATTTGGACTTGAGTCCTGAATAAGAATTGTGTATATTTACGATAGGAACCCAAAACAACTCGTATTTCAGCATTCCCATAATGTCTTCACAATTTAAGCCAATCTCCGTAACACGGTTGATTTAGTAAACCTGAAGAGTATGCACATGAGTGAAAGACGTATATCTTTGTTTCTATTAATAATTTGGACTTGAGTCATGAAGAAGAATTGTGTATATTTAGGATAGAAACCCAACGCAACTCGTATTTCAGCATGCCCATAATGTATTCAAAATTTAAGCCAATCTCCGTGACACGGTTGATTTAGTAAACCTGAAGAGTATGCACCTGCGTGAAAGACGTATATCTTTGTTTCTATTAATAATTATGACTTGAGTCCTGAATAAGAATTGTGTATATTTACGATAGGAACCCAACACAACTCGTATTTCAGCATTCCCATAATGTCTTCACAATTTAAGCCAATCTCCGTAACACGGTTGATTTAGTAAACCTGAAGAGTATGCACATGAGTGAAAGACGTATATCTTTGTTTCTATTAATAATTTGGACTTGAGTCCTGAAGAAGAATTGTGTATATTTAGGATAGGAACCCAACGCAACTCGTATTTCAGCATGCCCATAATGTATTCAAAATTTAAGCTAATCTCGGTGACACGGTTGATTTAGTAAACTTGAAGAGTATGCACCTGAGTGAATGACGTATATCTTTGTTTCTATTAATAATTTGGACTTGAGTCCTGAATAAGAATTGTGTATATTTACGATAGGAACCCAACGCAACTCGTATTTCAGCATTCCCATAATGTATTCACAATTTAAGCCAATCTCCGTAACACGGTTGATTTAGTAAACCTGAAGAGTATGCACCTGAGTGAAAGACTTATATCTTTGTTTCTATTAATAATTTGGACTTGAGTCCTGAAGAAGAATTGTATATATTTACGATAGGAACCCAACGCAACTCGAATTTCAGCATGCCCATAATGTATTCAAAATTGAAGCCAATCTCCGTAACACGGTTGATTTAGTAAACCTGAAGAGTATGAACCTGAGTGAAACACGTATATCATTCTTTCTAATAATAATTTGGACTTGATTCCTCAAGAATAATTGTGTATATTTACGATAGGAATCCAACGCAACTCGTATTTCAGCATGCCCATAATGTATTCAAAATTTAAGCCAATCTCCGTAACACGGTTGATTTAGTAAACCTGAAGAGTATGCACCTGAGTGAAAGAAAAATATCTTTGTTTCTATTAATAATTTCGACTTGAGTCCTGAAGAAGAATTGTGTATATTTACGATAGGAACCCAACTCAACTCATATTTCAGCATTCCCATAATGTATTCACAATTTAAGCCAATCTCCGTAACACGGTTCATTTAGTAAACCTGAAGAGTAAGCACCTGAGTGAAAGACGTATATCTTTGTTTCTATTAATAATTTGGACTTGAGTCCTGAAGAAGAATTGTGTATATTTACGATAGGAACCCAACACAACTCTTATTTCAGCGTTCCCATAATGTATTCACAATTTAAGGCAATCTCCATAACACGTTTGATTTAGTAAACCTGAAGAGTATGCACCTTAGTGAAAGACGTATATCTTTGTTTCTATTAATAATTTGGACTTGAGTCTTGAAGAAAAATTGTGTATATTTATGATAGGAACCCAACGCAACTCGTATTTCAGCATTCCCATATTGTATTCACAATTTAAGCAAATCTCCATAACACGGTTGATTTAGTAAACCTGAAGAGTATGCACCTGAGTGAAAGACGTATATCTTTGTTTCTATTAATAATTTGGACTTGAGTCCTGAAGAAGAATTGTGTATATTTACGATAGTAACCCAACGCAACTTGTATTTCAGCATGCCCATAATGTATTAAAAATTTAAGCCAATCTCCGTAACATGGTTGATTTAGTAAACCTCAAGAGTATGCACCTGAATGAAAGACGTATATCTTTGTTTCTATTAATAATTTGGACTTGAGTCCTGAATAAGAATTGTGTATATTTACGATAGGAACCCAACGCAACTCGTATTTCAGCATTCCCATAATATCTTCACAATTTAAGCCATTCTCCGTAACACGGTTGATTTAGTAAACCTGAAGAGTATGCACATGAGTGAAAGACGTATATCTTTGTTTCTATTAATAATTTGGACTTGAGTCCTGAAGAAGAATTGTATATATTTACGATAGGAACCCAACGCAACTCGAATTTCAGCATGCCCATAATGTATTCAAAATTGAAGCCAATCTCCGTAACACGGTTGATTTAGTAAACCTGAAGAGTATGAACCTGAGTGAAACACGTATATCATTCTTTCTAATAATAATTTGGACTTGATTCCTCAAGAATAATTGTGTATATTTACGATAGGAATCCAACGCAACTCGTATTTCAGCATGCCCATAATGTATTCAAAATTTAAGCCAATCTCCGTAACACGGTTGATTTAGTAAACCTGAAGAGTATGCACCTGAGTGAAAGAAAAATATCTTTGTTTCTATTAATAATTTCGACTTGAGTCCTGAAGAAGAATTGTGTATATTTACGATAGGAACCCAACTCAACTCATATTTCAGCATTCCCATAATGTATTCACAATTTAAGCCAATCTCCGTAACACGGTTCATTTAGTAAACCTGAAGAGTAAGCACCTGAGTGAAAGACGTATATCTTTGTTTCTATTAATAATTTGGACTTGAGTCCTGAAGAAGAATTGTGTATATTTACGATAGGAACCCAACACAACTCTTATTTCAGCGTTCCCATAATGTATTCACAATTTAAGGCAATCTCCATAACACGTTTGATTTAGTAAACCTGAAGAGTATGCACCTTAGTGAAAGACGTATATCTTTGTTTCTATTAATAATTTGGACTTGAGTCTTGAAGAAAAATTGTGTATATTTATGATAGGAACCCAACGCAACTCGTATTTCAGCATTCCCATATTGTATTCACAATTTAAGCAAATCTCCATAACACGGTTGATTTAGTAAACCTGAAGAGTATGCACCTGAGTGAAAGACGTATATCTTTGTTTCTATTAATAATTTGGACTTGAGTCCTGAAGAAGAATTGTGTATATTTACGATAGTAACCCAACGCAACTTGTATTTCAGCATGCCCATAATGTATTAAAAATTTAAGCCAATCTCCGTAACATGGTTGATTTAGTAAACCTCAAGAGTATGCACCTGAATGAAAGACGTATATCTTTGTTTCTATTAATAATTTGGACTTGAGTCCTGAATAAGAATTGTGTATATTTACGATAGGAACCCAACGCAACTCGTATTTCAGCATTCCCATAATATCTTCACAATTTAAGCCATTCTCCGTAACACGGTTGATTTAGTAAACCTGAAGAGTATGCACATGAGTGAAAGACGTATATCTTTGTTTCTATTAATAATTTGGACTTGAGTCTTGAAGAAGAATTTTGTATATTTAGGATAGGAACCCAACGCAACTCATATTTCAGCATGCCCATAATGTATTCAAAATTTAAGCCAATCTCCGTGACACAGTTGATTTAGTAAACCTGAAGAGTATGCACCTGCGTGAAAGACGTATATCTTTGTTTCTATTAATAATTTGGACTTGAGTCCTGAATAAGAATTGTGTATATTTACGATAGGAACCCAACACAACTCGTATTTCAGCATTCCCATAATGTCTTCACAATTTAAGCCAATCTCCGTAACACGGTTGATTTAGTAAACCTGAAGAGTATGCACATGAGTGAAAGACGTATATCTTTGTTTCTATTAATAATTTGGACTTGAGTCCTGAAGAAGAATGGTGTATATTTAGGATAGGAACCCAACGCAACTCGTATTTCAGCATGCCCATAATGTATTCAAAATTTAAGCCAATCTCCGTGACACGGTTGATTTAGTAAACTTGAAGAGTATGCACCTGAGTGAAAGACGTATATCTTTGTTTCTATTAATAAATTGGACTTGAGTCCTGAATAAGAATTGTGTATATTTACGATAGGAACCCAACGCAACTCGTATTTCAGCATTCCCATAATGTATTCACAATTTAAGCCAATCTCCGTAACACGGTTGATTTAGTAAACCTGAAGAGTATGCACCTGAGTGAAAGACGTATATCTTTGTTTCTATTAATAATTTGTACTTGAGTCCTGAATAAGAATTGTGTATATTTACGATAGTAACCCAACGCAACTTGTATTTCAGCATGCCCATAATGTATTAAAAATTTAAGCCAATCTCCGTAACAGGGTTGATTTAGTAAACCATAAGAGTATGCACCTGAATGAAAGACGTATATCTTTGTTTCTATTAATAATTTGGACTTGAGTCCTGAATAAGAATTGTGTATATTTACGATAGGAACCCAACGCAACTCGTATTTCAGCATTCCCATAATGTCTTCACAATTTAAGCCATTCTCCGTAACACGGTTGATTTAGTAAACCTGAAGAGTATGCACATGAGTGAAAGACGTATATCTTTGTTTCTATTAATAATTTGGACATGAGTCCTGAAGAAGAATTGTGTATGTTTAGGATAGGAACCCAACGCAACTCATATTTCAGCATTCCCATAATGTATTCAAAATTTAAGCCAATCTCCATGACACAGTTGATTTAGTAAACCTGAAGAGTATGCACCTGCGTGAAAGACGTATATCTTTGTTTCTATTAATAATTTGGACTTGAGTCCTGAATAAGAATTGTGTATATTTACGATAGGAACCCAACACAACTCGTATTTCACCATTCCCATAATGTCTTCACAATTTAAGCCAATCTCCGTAACACGGTTGATTTAGTAAACCTGAAGAGTATGCACCTGAGTGAAAGACATATATCTTTGTTTCTATTAATAATTTGGACTTGAGTCCTGAAGAAAAATTGTGTATATTTACTATAGGAACCCAACGCAATTCGTATTTCAGCATTCCCATAATGTATTCACAATTTAAGCCAATCTCCGTAACACGGTTGATTTAGTAAACCTGAAGAGTATGAACCTGAGTGAAAGACTTATATCTTTGTTTCTATTAATAATTTTGTTTTGAGTCCTGAAAAAGAATTGTGTATATTTACGATAGGAACCCAACGCAACTCGAATTTCAGCATGCCCATAATGTATTCAAAATTTAAGCCAATCTCCGTAACACGGTTGATTTAGTAAACCTGAAGAGTATGCACCTGAGTGAAAGACGTATATCTTTGTTTCTATTAATAATTTGGACTTGAGTCCTGAAGAAGAATTGTGTATATTTACGATAGGAACCCAACGCAACTCGTATTTCAGCATTCCCATAATGTATTCACAATTTAAGCCAATCTCTGTAACACGGTTGATTTAGTAAACCTGAAGAGTATGCACCTGAGTGAAACACGTATATCATTGTTTTTATTAATAATTTGGACTTGAGTCCTGAAGAAGAATTGTGTATATTTACGATAGGAACCCAACGCAACTCGTATTTCAGCATTCCCATAATGTATTCACAATTTAAGCCAATCTCCGTAACACGGTTAATTTAGTAAACCTGAAGAGTATGCAACTGAGTGAAAGACGTATATCTTTGTTTCTATTAATAATTTGGACTTGAGTCCTAAAGAAGAATTGTGTATATTTACGATACGAACCCAACACAACTCATATTTCAGCATTCCCATAATGTATTCACAATTTAAGCCAATCTCCGTAACACGGTTGATTTAGTAAACCTGAAGAGTATGCACCTGAGTGAAAGACGTATATCATTGTTTCTATTAATAATTTGGACTTGTGTCCTTAAGAAGAATTGTGTATATTTACGATAGGAACCCAACACAAATCGTATTTCAGCATGCCCATAATGTATTCAAAATGTAAGCCAATCTCCGTAACACGGTTGATTTAGTAAACCTGAAGAGTATGCACCTGAGTGAAAGACGTATATCTTTGTTTCTATTAATAATTTGGACTTGAGTCCCGAAGAAGAATTGTGTATATTTACGATACGAACCCAACGCAACTCGTATTTCAGCATGCCCATAATGTATTCAAAATTTAAGCCAATCTCCGTAACACGGTTCATTTAGTAAACCTGAAGAGTATGCACCTGAGTGAAACACGTATATCTTTGTTTCTATTAATAATTTGGACTTGAGTCCTGAAGAAGAATTGTGTATATTTACGATAGGAACCCAACGCAACTCGTATTTCAGCATTCCCATAATGTATTCACAATTTAAGCCAATCTCTGTAACACGGTGGATTTAGTAAACCTGAAGAGTATGCACCTGAGTGAAACACGTATATCATTGTTTTTATTAATAATTTGGACTTGAGTCCTGAAGAAGAATTGTGTATATTTACGATAGGAACCCAACGCAACTCGTATTTCAGCATTCCCATAATGTATTCACAATTTAAGCCAATCTCCGTAACACGGTTAATTTAGTAAACCTGAAGAGTATGCAACTGAGTGAAAGACGTATATCTTTGTTTCTATTAATAATTTGGACTTGAGTCCTAAAGAAGAATTGTGTATATTTATGATACGAACCCAACACAACTCATATTTCAGCATTCCCATAATGTATTCACAATTTAAGCCAATCTCCGTAACACGGTTGATTTAGTAAACCTGAAGAGTATGCACCTGAGTGAAAGACGTATATCATTGTTTCTATTAATAATTTGGACTTGTGTCCTTAAGAAGAATTGTGTATATTTACGATAGGAACCCAACACAAATCGTATTTCAGCATGCCCATAATGTATTCAAAATGTAAGCCAATCTCCGTAACACGGTTGATTTAGTAAACCTGAAGAGTATGCACCTGAGTGAAAGACGTATATCTTTGTTTCTATTAATAATTTGGACTTGAGTCCCGAAGAAGAATTGTGTATATTTACGATACGAACCCAACGCAACTCGTATTTCAGCATGCCCATAATGTATTCAAAATTTAAGCCAATCTCCGTAACACGGTTCATTTAGTAAACCTGAAGAGTATGCACCTGAGTGAAACACGTATATCTTTGTTTCTATTAATAATTTGGACTTGAGTCCTGAAGAAGAATTGTGTATATTTACGATAGGAACCCAACACAACTCGTATTTCAGCATTCCCATAATGTATTCACAATTTAAGCCAATCTCTGTAACACGGTTGATTTAGTAAACCTGAAGAGTATGCACCTGAGTGAAACACGTATATCATTGTTTTTATTAATAATTTGGACTTGAGTCCTGAAGAAGAATTGTGTATATTTACGATAGGAACCCAACGCAACTCGTATTTCAGCATTCCCATAATGTATTCACAATTTAAGCCAATCTCCGTAACACGGTTAATTTAGTAAACCTGAAGAGTATGCAACTGAGTGAAAGACGTATATCTTTGTTTCTATTAATAATTTGGACTTGAGTCCTCAAGAAGAATTGTGTATATTTACGATACGAACCCAACACAACTCATATTTCAGCATTCCCATAATGTATTCACAATTTAAGCCAATCTCCGTAACACGGTTGATTTAGTAAACCTGAAGAGTATGCACCTGAGTGAAAGACGTATATCATTGTTTCTATTAATAATTTGGACTTGTGTCCTTAAGAAGAATTGTGTATATTTACGATAGGAACCCAACACAAATCGTATTTCAGCATGCCCATAATGTATTCAAAATGTAAGTCAATCTCCGTAACACGGTTGATTTAGTAAACCTGAAGAGTATGCACCTGAGTGAAAGACGTATATCTTTGTTTCTATTAATAATTTGGACTTGAGTCCCGAAGAAGAATTGTGTATATTTACGATACGAACCCAACGCAACTCGTATTTCAGCATGCCCATAATGTATTCAAAATTTAAGCCAATCTCCGTAACACGGTTCATTTAGTAAACCTGAAGAGTATGCACCTGAGTGAAACACGTATATCTTTGTTTCTATTAATAATTAGGACTTGAGTCCTGAAGAAGAATTGTGTATATTTACGATAGGAACCCAACACAACTCGTATTTAAGCGTTCCCATAATGTATTCACAATTTAAGCCAATCTCCGTAACACGTTTGATTTAGTAAACCTGAAGAGTATGCACCTGAGTGAAAGACGTATATCTTTGTTTCTATTAATAATTTTGACTTGAGTCCTGAAGAAGAATTGTGTATATTTATGATAGGAACCCAACGCAACTCGTATTTCATCATTCCCATAGTGTATTCACAATTTAAGCCAATCTCCGTAACACGGTTCATTTAGTAAACCTGAAGAGTATGCACCTGAGTGAAAGACGTATATCTTTGTTTCTATTAATAATTTGGACTTGAGTCCTGAAGAAGAATTGTGTATATTTACGATAGTAACCCAACGCAACTTGTATTTCAGCATGCCCATAATGTATTAAAAATTTAAGCCAATCTCCGTAACATGGTTGATTTAGTAAACCTCAAGAGTATGCACCTGAGTGAATGACGTATATCTTTGTTTCTATTAATAATTTGGACTTGAGTCCTGAAAAAGAATTGTGTATATTTATGATAGGAACCCAACGCAACTCGTATTTCAGCATTCCCATAATGTCTTCACAATTTAAGCCAATCTCCGTAACACGGTTGATTTAGTAAACCTGAAGAGTATGCACATGAGTGAAACACGTATATCATTGTTTCTATTAATAATTTGGACTTGAGTCCTGAAAAAGAATTGTGTATATTTACGATAGGAACCCAACGCAACTCGTATTTCAGCATTCCCATAATGTATTCACAATTTAAGCAAATCTCCGTAACACAGTTGATTTAGTAAACCTGAAGAGTATGCACCTGAGTGAAAGACGTATATCTTTGTTTCTATAAATAATTTGGACTTGAGTCCTGAAGAAGAATTGTGTATATTTACGATACGAACCCAACACAACTCATATTTCAGCATTCCCATAATGTATTCACAATTTAAGCCAATCTCCGTAACACGGTTGATTTAGTAAACCTGAAGAGTATGCACCTGAGTGAAAGACGTATATCATTGTTTCTATTAATAATTTGGACTTGTGTCCTAAAGAAGAATTGTGTATATTTACGATAGGAACCCAACGCAACTCGTATTTCAGCATGCCCATAATGTATTCAAAATGTAAGCCAATCTCCGTAACACGGTTGATTTAGTAAACCTGAAGAGTATGCACCTGAGTGAAAGACGTATATCTTTGTTTCTATTAATAATTTGGACTTGAGTCCTGAAAAAGAATTGTGTATATTTACGATAGGAACCCAACGCAACTCGTATTTCAGCATGCCCATAATGTATTCAAAATTTAAGCCAATCTCCGTAACACGGTTCATTTAGTAAACCTGAAGAGTATGCACCTGAGTGAAACACGTATATCTTTGTTTCTATTAATAATTTGGACTTGAGTCCTGAAGAAGAATTGTGTATATTTACGATAGGAACCCAACGCAACTCGTATTTCAGCATGCCCATAATGTATTCAAAATTTAAGCCAATCTCCGTAACACGGTTCATTTAGTAAACCTGAAGAGTATGCACCTGAGTGAAAGACGTATATCTTTGTTTCTATTAATAATTTGGACTTGAGTCCTGAAGAAGAATTGTGTATATTTACGATAGGAACCCAACACAACTCGTATTTCAGCGTTCCCATAATGTATTCACAATTTAAGGCAATCTCCGTAACACGTTTGATTTAGTAAACCTTAAGAGTATGCACCTGAGTGAAAGACGTATATCTTTGTTTCTATTAATAATTTGGACTTGAGTCCTGAATAAGAATTGTGTATATTTACGATAGGAACCCAACACAACTCGTATTTCAGCATTCCCATAATGTCTTCACAATTTAAGCTAATCTCCGTAACACGGTTGATTTAGTAAACCTGAAGAGTATGCACATGAGTGAAAGACGTATATCTTTGTTTCTATTAATAATTTGGACTTGAGTCCTGAAGAAGAATTGTGTATATTTAGGATAGGAACCCAACGCAACTCATATTTCAGAATTCCCAAAATGTATTCACAATTTAAGCCAATCTCCGTAACACGGTTGATTTAGTAAACCTGAAGAGTATGCACCTGAGTGAAAGACGTATATCATTGTTTCTATTAATAATTTGGACTTGTGTCCTAAAGAAGAATTGTGTATATTTACGATAGGAACCCAAAACAACTCGTATTTCAGCAAGCCCATAATGTATTCAAAATGTAAGCCAATCTCTGTAACACGGTTGATTTAGTAAACCTGAAGAGTATGCACCTGAGTGAAAGACGTATATCTTTGTTTCTATTAATAATTTGGACTTGAGTCTCGAAGAAGAATTGTGTATATTTACGATACGAACCCAACGCAACTCGTATTTCAGCATGCCCATAATGTATTCAAAATTTAAGCCAATCTCCGTAACACGGTTCATTTAGTAAACCTGAAGAGTATGCACCTGAGTGAAACACGTATATCTTTGTTTCTATTAATAATTTGGACTTGAGTCCTGAAGAAGAATTGTGTATATTTACGATAGGAACCCAACACAACTCGTATTTCAGCGTTCCCATAATGTATTCACAATTTAAGCCAATCTCCGTAACACGTTTGATTTAGTAAACCTGAAGAGTATGCACCTGAGTGAAAGACGTATATCTTTGTTTCTGTTAATAATTTGGACTTGAGTCCTGAAGAAGAATTGTGTATATTTATGATAGGAACCCAACGCAACTCGTATTTCATCATTCCCATAGTGTATTCACAATTTAAGCCAATCTCCGTAACATGGTTCATTTAGTAAACCTGAAGAGTATGCACCTGAGTGAAAGACGTATATCTTTGTTTCTATTAATAATTTGGACTTGAGTCCTGAAGAAGAATTGTGTATATTTACGATAGTAACCCAACGCAACTTGTATTACAGCATGCCCATAATGTATTAAAAATTTAAGCCAATCTCCGTAACATGGTTGATTTAGTAAACCTCAAGAGTATGCACCTGAGTGAATGACGTATATCTTTGTTTCTATTAATAATTTGGACTTGAGTCCTGAAGAAGAATTGTGTATATTTATGATAGGAACCCAACGCAACTCGTATTTCAGCATTCCCATAATGTCTATACAATTTAAGCAAATCTCCGTAACACGGTTGATTTAGTAAACCTGAAGAGTATGCACATGAGTGAAACACGTATATCATTGTTTCTATTAATAATTTGGACTTGAGTCCTGAAGAAGAATTGTGTATATTTACGATAGGAACCCAACGCAACTCGTATTTCAGCATTCCCATAATGTATTCACAATTTAAGCCAATCTCCGTAACACGGTTGATTTAGTAAACCTGAAGAGTATGCACCTGAGTGAAAGACGTATATCTTTGTTTCTATTAATAACTTGGACTTGAGTCCTGAAGAAGAATTGTGTATATTTACGATAGTAACCCAACGCAACTTGTATTTCAGCATGCCCATAATGTATTAAAATTTAAGCCAATCTCCGTAACATGGTTGATTTAGTAAACCTCAAGAGTATGCACATGAGTGAAAGACGTATATCTTTGTTTCTATTAATAATTTGGACTTGAGTCCTGAAGAAGAATTGTGTATATTTAGGATAGGAACCCAACGCAACTCATATTTCAGCATGCCCATAATGTATTCAAAATTTAAGCCAATCTCCGTGACACAGTTGATTTAGTAAACGTGAAGAGTATGCACCTGCGTGAAAGACGTATATCTTTGTATCTATTAATAATTTGGACTTGAGTCCTGAATAAGAATTGTGTATATTTACGATAGGAACCCAACACAACTCGTATTTCAGCATTCCCATAATGTATTAAAATTTAAGCCAATCTCCGTAACATGGTTGATTTAGTAAACCTCAAGAGTATGCACCTGAGTGAAACACGTATATCTTTGTTTCTATTAATAATTTGGACTTGAGTCCTGAAGAAGAATTGTGTATATTTACAATAGTAACCCAACGCAACTTGTATTACAGCATGCCCATAATGTATTAAAAATTTAAGCCAATCTCCGTAACATGGTTGATTTAGTAAACCTCAAGAGTATGCACCTGAGTGAATGACGTATATCTTTGTTTCTATTAATAATTTGGACTTGAGTCCTGAAGAAGAATTGTGTATATTTATGATAGGAACCCAACGCAACTCGTATTTCAGCATTCCCATAATGTCTACACAATTTAAGCAAATCTCCGTAACACGGTTGATTTAGTAAACCTGAAGAGTATGCACATGAGTGAAACACGTATATCATTGTTTCTATTAATAATTTGGACTTGAGTCCTGAAGAAGAATTGTGTATATTTACGATAGGAACCCAACGCAACTCGTATTTCAGCATTCCCATAATGTATTCACAATTTAAGCCAATCTCCGTAACACGGTTGATTTAGTAAACCTGAAGAGTATGCACCTGAGTGAAAGACGTATATCTTTGTTTCTATTAATAATTTGGACTTGAGTCCTGAAGAAGAATTGTGTATATTTACGATACGAACCCAACACAACTCATATTTCAGCATTCCCATAATGTATTCACAATTTAAGCCAATCTCCGTAACACGGTTGATTTAGTAAACCTGAAGAGTATGCACCTGAGTGAAAGACGTATATCATTGTTTCTATTATTAATTTGGACTTGTGTCCCAAAGAAGAATTGTGTATATTTACGATAGGAACCCAACGCAACTCGTATTTCAGCATGCCCATAATGTATTCAAAATGTAAGCCAATCTCCGTAACACGGTTGATTTAGTAAACCTGAAGAGTATGCACCTGAGTGAAAGACGTATATCTTTGTTTCTATTAATAATTTGGACTTGAGTCCTGAAAAAGAATTGTGTATATTTACGACAGGAACCCAACGCAACTCGTATTTAAGCATGCCCATAATGTATTCAAAATTTAAGCCAATCTCCGTAACACGGTTCATTTAGTAAACCTGAAGAGTATGCACCTGAGTGAAACACGTATATCTTTGTTTCTATTAATAATTTGGACTTGAGTCCTGAAGAAGAATTGTGTATATTTACGATAGGAACCCAACACAACTCGTCTTTCAGCATGCCCATAATGTATTCAAAATTTAAGCCAATCTCCGTAACACGGTTCATTTAGTAAACCTGAAGAGTATGCACCTGAGTGAAAGACGTATATCTTTGTTTCTATTAATAATTTGGACTTGAGTCCTGAAGATGAATTGTGTATATTTACGATAGGAACCCAACGCAACTCGTATTTCAGCATTCCCATAATGTATTCACAATTTAAGCCAATCTCCGTAACACGGTTGATTTAGTAAACCTGAAGAGTATGCACCTGAGTGAAACACGTATATCATTGTTTCTATTAATAATTTGGACTTGAGTCGTGAAGAAGAATTGTGTATATTTACGATAGGAACCCAACGCAACTCGTATTTCAGCATTCCCATAATGTATTCACAATTTAAGCCAATCTCCGTAACACGGTTGATTTAGTAAACCTGAAGAGTATGCACCTGAGTGAAAGACGTATATCTTTGTTTCTATTAATAATTTGGACTTGAGTCCTAAAGAAGAATTGTGTATATTTACGATACGAACCCAACACAACTCATATTTCATCATTCCCATAATGTATTCACAATTTAAGCCAATCTCCGTAACACGGTTGATTTAGTAAACCTGAAGAGTATGCACCTGAGTGAAAGACGTATATCATTGTTTCTATTAATAATTTGGACTTGTGTCCTAAAGAAGAATTGTGTATATTTACGATAGGAACCCAAAACAACTCGTATTTCAGCATGCCCATAATGTATTCAAAATGTAAGCCAATCTCTGTAACACGGTTGATTTAGTAAACCTGAAGAGTATGCACCTGAGTGAAAGACGTATATCTTTGTTTCTATTAATAATTTGGACTTGAGTCTCGAAGAAGAATTGTGTATATTTACGATATGAACCCAACGCAACTCGTATTTCAGCATGCCCATAATGTATTCAAAATTTAAGCCAATCTCCGTAACACGGTTCATTTAGTAAACCTGAAGAGTATGCACCTGAGTGAAACACGTATATCTTTGTTTCTATTAATAATTTGGACTTGAGTCCTGAAGAAGAATTGTGTATATTTACGATAGGAACCCAACACAACTCGTATTTCAGCGTTCCCATAATGTATTCACAATTTAAGCCAATCTCCGTAACACGTTTGATTTAGTAAACCTGAAGAGTATGCACTTGAGTGAAAGACGTATATCTTTGTTTCTGTTAATAATTTGGACTTGAGTCCTGAAGAAGATTTGTGTATATTTATGATAGGAACCCAACGCAACTCGTATTTCATCATTCCCATAGTGTATTCACAATTTAAGCCAATCTCCGTAACATGGTTCATTTAGTAAACCTGAAGAGTATGCACCTGAGTGAAAGACGTATATCTTTGTTTCTATTAATAATTTGGACTTGAGTCCTGAAGAAGAATTGTGTATATTTACGATAGTAACCCAACGCAACTTGTATTACAGCATGCCCATAATGTATTAAAAATTTAAGCCAATCTCCGTAACATGGTTGATTTAGTAAACCTCAAGAGTATGCACCTGAGTGAATGACGTATATCTTTGTTTCTATTAATAATTTGGACTTGAGTCCTGAAGAAGAATTGTGTATATTTATGATAGGAACCCAACGCAACTCGTATTTCAGCATTCCCATAATGTCTACACAATTTAAGCAAATCTCCGTAACACGGTTGATTTAGTAAACCTGAAGAGTATGCACATGAGTGAAACACGTATATCATTGTTTCTATTAATAATTTGGACTTGAGTCCTGAAGAAGAATTGTGTATATTTACGATAGGAACCCAACGCAACTCGTATTTCAGCATTCCCATAATGTATTCACAATTCAAGCCAATCTCCGTAACACGGTTGATTTAGTAAACCTGAAGAGTATGCACCTGAGTGAAAGACGTATATCTTTGTTTCTATTAATAACTTGGACTTGAGTCCTGAAGAAGAATTGTGTATATTTACGATAGTAACCCAACGCAACTTGTATTTCAGCATGCCCATAATGTATTAAAATTTAAGCCAATCTCCGTAACATGGTTGATTTAGTAAACCTCAAGAGTATGCACATGAGTGAAAGACGTATATCTTTGTTTCTATTAATAATTTGGACTTGAGTCCTGAAGAAGAATTGTGTATATTTAGGATAGGAACCCAACGCAACTCATATTTCAGCATGCCCATAATGTATTCAAAATTTAAGCCAATCTCCGTGACACAGTTGATTTAGTAAACGTGAAGAGTATGCACCTGCGTGAAAGACGTATATCTTTGTATCTATTAATAATTTGGACTTGAGTCCTGAATAAGAATTGTGTATATTTACGATAGGAACCCAACACAACTCGTATTTCAGCATTCCCATAATGTATTAAAATTTAAGCCAATCTCCGTAACATGGTTGATTTAGTAAACCTCAAGAGTATGCACCTGAGTGAAACACGTATATCTTTGTTTCTATTAATAATTTGGACTTGAGTCCTGAAGAAGAATTGTGTATATTTACGATAGTAACCCAACGCAACTTGTATTACAGCATGCCCATAATGTATTAAAAATTTAAGCCAATCTCCGTAACATGGTTGATTTAGTAAACCTCAAGAGTATGCACCTGAGTGAATGACGTATATCTTTGTTTCTATTAATAATTTGGACTTGAGTCCTGAAGAAGAATTGTGTATATTTATGATAGGAACCCAACGCAACTCGTATTTCAGCATTCCCATAATGTCTACACAATTTAAGCAAATCTCCGTAACACGGTTGATTTAGTAAACCTGAAGAGTATGCACATGAGTGAAACACGTATATCATTGTTTCTATTAATAATTTGGACTTGAGTCCTGAAGAAGAATTGTGTATATTTACGATAGGAACCCAACGCAACTCGTATTTCAGCATTCCCATAATGTATTCACAATTTAAGCCAATCTCCGTAACACGGTTGATTTAGTAAACCTGAAGAGTATGCACCTGAGTGAAAGACGTATATCTTTGTTTCTATTAATAATTTGGACTTGAGTCCTGAAGAAGAATTGTGTATATTTACGATACGAACCCAACACAACTCATATTTCAGCATTCCCATAATGTATTCACAATTTAAGCCAATCTCCGTAACACGGTTGATTTAGTAAACCTGAAGAGTATGCACCTGAGTGAAAGACGTATATCATTGTTTCTATTATTAATTTGGACTTGTGTCCCAAAGAAGAATTGTGTATATTTACGATAGGAACCCAACGCAACTCGTATTTCAGCATGCCCATAATGTATTCAAAATGTAAGCCAATCTCCGTAACACGGTTGATTTAGTAAACCTGAAGAGTATGCACCTGAGTGAAAGACGTATATCTTTGTTTCTATTAATAATTTGGACTTGAGTCCTGAAAAAGAATTGTGTATATTTACGACAGGAACCCAACGCAACTCGTATTTAAGCATGCCCATAATGTATTCAAAATTTAAGCCAATCTCCGTAACACGGTTCATTTAGTAAACCTGAAGAGTATGCACCTGAGTGAAACACGTATATCTTTGTTTCTATTAATAATTTGGACTTGAGTCCTGAAGAAGAATTGTGTATATTTACGATAGGAACCCAACACAACTCGTCTTTCAGCATGCCCATAATGTATTCAAAATTTAAGCCAATCTCCGTAACACGGTTCATTTAGTAAACCTGAAGAGTATGCACCTGAGTGAAAGACGTATATCTTTGTTTCTATTAATAATTTGGACTTGAGTCCTGAAGATGAATTGTGTATATTTACGATAGGAACCCAACGCAACTCGTATTTCAGCATTCCCATAATGTCTACACAATTTAAGCAAATCTCCGTAACACGGTTGATTTAGTAAACCTGAAGAGTATGCACATGAGTGAAACACGTATATCATTGTTTCTATTAATAATTTGGACTTGAGTCCTGAAGAAGAATTGTGTATATTTACGATAGGAACCCAACGCAACTCGTATTTCAGCATTCCCATAATGTATTCACAATTCAAGCCAATCTCCGTAACACGGTTGATTTAGTAAACCTGAAGAGTATGCACCTGAGTGAAAGACGTATATCTTTGTTTCTATTAATAACTTGGACTTGAGTCCTGAAGAAGAATTGTGTATATTTACGATAGTAACCCAACGCAACTTGTATTTCAGCATGCCCATAATGTATTAAAATTTAAGCCAATCTCCGTAACATGGTTGATTTAGTAAACCTCAAGAGTATGCACATGAGTGAAAGACGTATATCTTTGTTTCTATTAATAATTTGGACTTGAGTCCTGAAGAAGAATTGTGTATATTTAGGATAGGAACCCAACGCAACTCATATTTCAGCATGCCCATAATGTATTCAAAATTTAAGCCAATCTCCGTGACACAGTTGATTTAGTAAACGTGAAGAGTATGCACCTGCGTGAAAGACGTATATCTTTGTATCTATTAATAATTTGGACTTGAGTCCTGAATAAGAATTGTGTATATTTACGATAGGAACCCAACACAACTCGTATTTCAGCATTCCCATAATGTATTAAAATTTAAGCCAATCTCCGTAACATGGTTGATTTAGTAAACCTCAAGAGTATGCACCTGAGTGAAACACGTATATCTTTGTTTCTATTAATAATTTGGACTTGAGTCCTGAAGAAGAATTGTGTATATTTACGATAGTAACCCAACGCAACTTGTATTACAGCATGCCCATAATGTATTAAAAATTTAAGCCAATCTCCGTAACATGGTTGATTTAGTAAACCTCAAGAGTATGCACCTGAGTGAATGACGTATATCTTTGTTTCTATTAATAATTTGGACTTGAGTCCTGAAGAAGAATTGTGTATATTTATGATAGGAACCCAACGCAACTCGTATTTCAGCATTCCCATAATGTCTACACAATTTAAGCAAATCTCCGTAACACGGTTGATTTAGTAAACCTGAAGAGTATGCACATGAGTGAAACACGTATATCATTGTTTCTATTAATAATTTGGACTTGAGTCCTGAAGAAGAATTGTGTATATTTACGATAGGAACCCAACGCAACTCGTATTTCAGCATTCCCATAATGTATTCACAATTTAAGCCAATCTCCGTAACACGGTTGATTTAGTAAACCTGAAGAGTATGCACCTGAGTGAAAGACGTATATCATTGTTTCTATTATTAATTTGGACTTGTGTCCCAAAGAAGAATTGTGTATATTTACGATAGGAACCCAACGCAACTCGTATTTCAGCATGCCCATAATGTATTCAAAATGTAAGCCAATCTCCGTAACACGGTTGATTTAGTAAACCTGAAGAGTATGCACCTGAGTGAAAGACGTATATCTTTGTTTCTATTAATAATTTGGACTTGAGTCCTGAAAAAGAATTGTGTATATTTACGACAGGAACCCAACGCAACTCGTATTTAAGCATGCCCATAATGTATTCAAAATTTAAGCCAATCTCCGTAACACGGTTCATTTAGTAAACCTGAAGAGTATGCACCTGAGTGAAACACGTATATCTTTGTTTCTATTAATAATTTGGACTTGAGTCCTGAAGAAGAATTGTGTATATTTACGATAGGAACCCAACACAACTCGTCTTTCAGCATGCCCATAATGTATTCAAAATTTAAGCCAATCTCCGTAACACGGTTCATTTAGTAAACCTGAAGAGTATGCACCTGAGTGAAAGACGTATATCTTTGTTTCTATTAATAATTTGGACTTGAGTCCTGAAGATGAATTGTGTATATTTACGATAGGAACCCAACGCAACTCGTATTTCAGCATTCCCATAATGTATTCACAATTTAAGCCAATCTCCGTAACACGGTTGATTTAGTAAACCTGAAGAGTATGCACCTGAGTGAAACACGTATATCATTGTTTCTATTAATAATTTGGACTTGAGTCGTGAAGAAGAATTGTGTATATTTACGATAGGAACCCAACGCAACTCGTATTTCAGCATTCCCATAATGTATTCACAATTTAAGCCAATCTCCGTAACACGGTTGATTTAGTAAACCTGAAGAGTATGCACCTGAGTGAAAGACGTATATCTTTGTTTCTATTAATAATTTGGACTTGAGTCCTAAAGAAGAATTGTGTATATTTACGATACGAACCCAACACAACTCATATTTCATCATTCCCATAATGTATTCACAATTTAAGCCAATCTCCGTAACACGGTTGATTTAGTAAACCTGAAGAGTATGCACCTGAGTGAAAGACGTATATCATTGTTTCTATTAATAATTTGGACTTGTGTCCTAAAGAAGAATTGTGTATATTTACGATAGGAACCCAAAACAACTCGTATTTCAGCATGCCCATAATGTATTCAAAATGTAAGCCAATCTCTGTAACACGGTTGATTTAGTAAACCTGAAGAGTATGCACCTGAGTGAAAGACGTATATCTTTGTTTCTATTAATAATTTGGACTTGAGTCTCGAAGAAGAATTGTGTATATTTACGATACGAACCCAACGCAACTCGTATTTCAGCATGCCCATAATGTATTCAAAATTTAAGCCAATCTCCGTAACACGGTTCATTTAGTAAACCTGAAGAGTATGCACCTGAGTGAAACACGTATATCTTTGTTTCTATTAATAATTTAGACTTGAGTCCTGAAGAAGAATTGTGTATATTTACGATAGGAACCCAACACAACTCGTATTTCAGCGTTCCCATAATGTATTCACAATTTAAGCCAATCTCCGTAACACGTTTGATTTAGTAAACCTGAAGAGTATGCACCTGAGTGAAAGACGTATATCTTTGTTTCTGTTAATAATTTGGACTTGAGTCCTGAAGAAGAATTGTGTATATTTATGATAGGAACCCAACGCAACTCGTATTTCATCATTCCCATAGTGTATTCACAATTTAAGCCAATCTCCGTAACATGGTTCATTTAGTAAACCTGAAGAGTATGCACCTGAGTGAAAGACGTATATCTTTGTTTCTATTAATAATTTGGACTTGAGTCCTGAAGAAGAATTGTGTATATTTACAATAGTAACCCAACGCAACTTGTATTACAGCATGCCCATAATGTATTAAAAATTTAAGCCAATCTCCGTAACATGGTTGATTTAGTAAACCTCAAGAGTATGCACCTGAGTGAATGACGTATATCTTTGTTTCTATTAATAATTTGGACTTGAGTCCTGAAGAAGAATTGTGTATATTTATGATAGGAACCCAACGCAACTCGTATTTCAGCATTCCCATAATGTCTTCACAATTTAAGCCAATCTCCGTAACACGGTTGATTTAGTAAACCTGAAGAGTATGCACATGAGTGAAACACGTATATCATTGTTTCTATTAATAATTTGGACTTGAGTCCTGAAAAAGAATTGTGTATATTTACGATAGGAACCCATTGCAACTCGTATTTCAGCATTCCCATAATGTATTCACAATTTAAGCAAATCTCCGTAACACAGTTGATTTAGTAAACCTGAAGAGTATGCACCTGAGTGAAAGACGTATATCTTTGTTTCTATTAATAATTTGGACTTGAGTCCTGAAGAAGAATTGTGTATATTTACGATACGAACCCAACACAACTCATATTTCAGCATTCCCATAATGTATTCACAATTTAAGCCAATCTCCGTAACACGGTTGATTTAGTAAACCTGAAGAGTATGCACCTGAGTGAAAGACGTATATCATTGTTTCTATTAATAATTTGGACTTGTGTCCTAAAGAAGAATTGTGTATATTTACGATAGGAACCCAACGCAACTCGTATTTCAGCATGCCCATAATGTATTCAAAATGTAAGCCAATCTCCGTAACACGTTTGATTTAGTAAACCTGAAGAGTATGCACCTGAGTGAAAGACGTATATCTTTGTTTCTATTAATAATTTGGACTTGAGTCCTGAAAAAGAATTGTGTATATTTACGATAGGAACCCAACGCAACTCGTATTTCAGCATGCCCATAATGTATTCAAAATTTAAGCCAATCTCCGTAACACGGTTCATTTAGTAAACCTGAAGAGTATGCACCTGAGTGAAACACGTATATCTTTGTTTCTATTAATAATTTGGACTTGAGTCCTGAAGAAGAATTGTGTATATTTACGATAGGAACCCAACGCAACTCGTATTTCAGCATGCCCATAATGTATTCAAAATTTAAGATAATCTCCGTAACACGGTTCATTTAGTAAACCTGAAGAGTATGCACCTGAGTGAAAGACGTATATCTTTGTTTCTATTAATAATTTGGACTTGAGTCCTGAAGAAGAATTGTGTATATTTACGATAGAAACCCAACACAACTCGTATTTCAGCGTTCCCATAATGTATTCACAATTTAAGGCAATCTCCGTAACACGTTTGATTTAGTAAACCTTAAGAGTATGCACCTGAGTGAAAGACGTATATCTTTGTTTCTATTAATAATTTGGACTTGAGTCCTGAATAAGAAGTGTGTATATTTACGATAGGAACCCAACACAACTCGTATTTCAGCATTCCCATAATGTCTTCACAATTTAAGCCAATCTCCGTAACACGGTTGATTTAGTAAACCTGAAGAGTATGCACATGAGTGAAAGACGTATATCTTTGTTTCTATTAATAATTTGGACTTGAGTCCTGAAGAAGAATTGTGTATATTTAGGATAGGAACCCAACGCAACTCATATTTCAGAATTCCCATAATGTATTCACAATTTAAGCCAATCTCCGTAACACGGTTGATTTAGTAAACCTGAAGAGTATGCACCTGAGTGAAAGACGTATATCATTGTTTCTATTAATAATTTGGACTTGTGTCCTAAAGAAGAATTGTGTATATTTACGATAGGAACCCAAAACAACTCGTATTTCAGCATGCCCATAATGTATTCAAAATGTAAGCCAATCTCTGTAACACGGTTGATTTAGTAAACCTGAAGAGTATGCACCTGAGTGAAAGACGTATATCTTTGTTTCTATTAATAATTTGGACTTGAGTCCTGAAAAAGAATTGTGTATATTTACGACAGGAACCCAACGCAACTCGTATTTAAGCATGCCCATAATGTATTCAAAATTTAAGCCAATCTCCGTAACACGGTTCATTTAGTAAACCTGAAGAGTATGCACCTGAGTGAAACACGTATATCTTTGTTTCTATTAATAATTTGGACTTGAGTCCTGAAGAAGAATTGTGTATATTTACGATAGGAACCCAACACAACTCGTATTTCAGCGTTCCCATAATGTATTCACAATTTAAGCCAATCTCCGTAACACGTTTGATTTAGTAAACCTGAAGAGTATGCACCTGAGTGAAAGACGTATATCTTTGTTTCTGTTAATAATTTGGACTTGAGTCCTGAAGAAGAATTGTGTATATTTATGATAGGAACCCAACGCAACTCGTATTTCATCATTCCCATAGTGTATTCACAATTTAAGCCAATCTCCGTAACATGGTTCATTTAGTAAACCTGAAGAGTATGCACCTGGGTGAAAGACGTATATCTTTGTTTCTATTAATAATTTGGACTTGAGTCCTGAAGAAGAATTGTGTATATTTACGATAGTAACCCAACGCAACTTGTATTACAGCATGCCCATAATGTATTAAAAATTTAAGCCAATCTCCGTAACATGGTTGATTTAGTAAACCTCAAGAGTATGCACGTGAGTGAATGACGTATATCTTTGTTTCTATTAATAATTTGGACTTGAGTCCTGAAGAAGAATTGTGTATATTTATGATAGGAACCCAACGCAACTCGTATTTCAGCATTCCCATAATGTCTACACAATTTAAGCAAATCTCCGTAACACGGTTGATTTAGTAAACCTGAAGAGTATGCACATGAGTGAAACACGTATATCATTGTTTCTATTAATAATTTGGACTTGAGTCCTGAAGAAGAATTGTGTATATTTACGATAGGAACCCAACGCAACTCGTATTTCAGCATTCCCATAATGTATTCACAATTTAAGCCAATCTCCGTAACACGGTTGATTTAGTAAACCTGAAGAGTATGCACCTGAGTGAAAGACGTATATCTTTGTTTCTATTAATAATTTGGACTTGAGTCCTGAAGAAGAATTGTGTATATTTACGATAGTAACCCAACGCAACTTGTATTTCAGCATGCCCATAATGTATTAAAATTTAAGCCAATCTCCGTAACATGGTTGATTTAGTAAACCTCAAGAGTATGCACATGAGTGAAAGACGTATATCTTTGTTTCTATTAATAATTTGGACTTGAGTCCTGAAGAAGAATTGTGAATATTTAGGATAGGAACCCAACGCAACTCATATTTCAGCATGCCCATAATGTATTCAAAATTTAAGCCAATCTCCGTGACACAGTTGATTTAGTAAACGTGAGGAGTATGCACCTGCGTGAAAGACGTATATCTTTGTATCTATTAATAATTTGGACTTGAGTCCTGAATAAGAATTGTGTATATTTACGATAGGAACCCAACACAACTCGTATTTCAGCATTCCCATAATGTATTAAAATTTAAGCCAATCTCCGTAACATGGTTGATTTAGTAAACCTCAAGAGTATGCACCTGAGTGAAACACGTATATCTTTGTTTCTATTAATAATTTGGACTTGAGTCCTGAAGAAGAATTGTGTATATTTACGATAGTAACCCAACGCAACTTGTATTACAGCATGCCCATAATGTATTAAAAATTTAAGCCAATCTCCGTAACATGGTTGATTTAGTAAACCTCAAGAGTATGCACCTGAGTGAATGACGTATATCTTTGTTTCTATTAATAATTTGGACTTGAGTCCTGAAGAAGAATTGTGTATATTTATGATAGGAACCCAACGCAACTCGTATTTCAGCATTCCCATAATGTCTACACAATTTAAGCAAATCTCCGTAACACGGTTGATTTAGTAAACCTGAAGAGTATGCACATGAGTGAAACACGTATATCATTGTTTCTATTAATAATTTGGACTTGAGTCCTGAAGAAGAATTGTGTATATTTACGATAGGAACCCAACGCAACTCGTATTTCAGCATTCCCATAATGTATTCACAATTTAAGCCAATCTCCGTAACACGGTTGATTTAGTAAACCTGAAGAGTATGCACCTGAGTGAAAGACGTATATCTTTGTTTCTATTAATAATTTGGACTTGAGTCCTGAAGAAGAATGGTGTATATTTACGATACGAACCCAACACAACTCATATTTCAGCATTCCCATAATGTATTCACAATTTAAGCCAATCTCCGTAACACGGTTGATTTAGTAAACCTGAAGAGTACGCACCTGAGTGAAAGACGTATATCATTGTTTCTATTAATAATTTGGACTTGTGTCCCAAAGAAGAATTGTGTATATTTACGATAGGAACCCAACGCAACTCGTATTTCAGCATGCCCATAATGTATTCAAAATGTAAGCCAATCTCCGTAACACGGTTGATTTAGTAAACCTGAAGAGTATGCACCTGAGTGAAAGACGTATATCTTTGTTTCTATTAATAATTTGGACTTGAGTCCTGAAAAAGAATTGTGTATATTTACAACAGGAACCCAACGCAACTCGTATTTAAGCATGCCCATAATGTATTCAAAATTTAAGCCAATCTCCGTAACACGGTTCATTTAGTAAACCTGAAGAGTATGCACCTGAGTGAAACACGTATATCTTTGTTTCTATTAATAATTTGGACTTGAGTCCTGAAGAAGAATTGTGTATATTTACGATAGGAACCCAACACAACTCGTCTTTCAGCATGCCCATAATGTATTCAAAATTTAAGCCAATCTCCGTAACACGGTTCATTTAGTAAACCTGAAGAGTATGCACCTGAGTGAAAGACGTATATCTTTGTTTCTATTAATAATTTGGACTTGAGTCCTGAAGATGAATTGTGTATATTTACGATAGGAACCCAACGCAACTCGTATTTCAGCATTCCCATAATGTATTCACAATTTAAGCCAATCTCCGTAACACGGTTGATTTAGTAAACCTGAAGAGTATGCACCTGAGTGAAACACGTATATCATTGTTTCTATTAATAATTTGGACTTGAGTCGTGAAGAAGAATTGTGTATATTTACGATAGGAACCCAACGCAACTCGTATTTCAGCATTCCCATAATGTATTCACAATTTAAGCCAATCTCCGTAACATGGTTGATTTAGTAAACCTGAAGAGTATGCACCTGAGTGAAAGACGTATATCTTTGTTTCTATTAATAATTTGGACTTGAGTCCTAAAGAAGAATTGTGTATATTTACGATACGAACCCAACACAACTCATATTTCAGCATTCCCATAATGTATTCACAATTTAAGCCAATCTCCGTAACACGGTTGATTTAGTAAACCTGAAGAGTATGCACCTGAGTGAAAGACGTATATCATTGTTTCTATTAATAATTTGGACTTGTGTCCTAAAGAAGAATTGTGTATATTTACGATAGGAACCCAAAACAACTCGTATTTTAGCATGCCCATAATGTATTCAAAATGTAAGCCAATCTCTGTAACACGGTTGATTTAGTAAACCTGAAGAGTATGCACCTGAGTGAAAGACGTATATCTTTGTTTCTATTAATAATTTGGACTTGAGTCTCGAAGAAGAATTGTGTATATTTACGATACGAACCCAACGCAACTCGTATTTCAGCATGCCCATAATGTATTCAAAATTTAAGCCAATCTCCGTAACACGGTTCATTTAGTAAACCTGAAGAGTATGCACCTGAGTGAAACACGTATATCTTTGTTTCTATTAATAATTTGGACTTGAGTCCTGAAGAAGAATTGTGTATATTTACGATAGGAACCCAACACAACTCGTATTTCAGCGTTCCCATAATGTATTCACAATTTAAGCCAATCTCCGTAACACGTTTGATTTAGTAAACCTGAAGAGTATGCACCTGAGTGAAAGACGTATATCTTTGTTTCTGTTAATAATTTGGACTTGAGTCCTGAAGAAGAATTGTGTATATTTATGATAGGAACCCAACGCAACTCGTATTTCATCATTCCCATATTGTATTCACAATTTAAGCCAATCTCCGTAACATGGTTCATTTAGTAAACCTGAAGAGTATGCACCTGAGTGAAAGACGTATATCTTTGTTTCTATTAATAATTTGGACTTGAGTCCTGAAGAAGAATTGTGTATATTTACGATAGTAACCCAACGCAACTTGTATTACAGCATGCCCATAATGTATTAAAAATTTAAGCCAATCTCCGTAACATGGTTGATTTAGTAAACCTCAAGAGTATGCACCTGAGTGAATGACGTATATCTTTGTTTCTATTAATAATTTGGACTTGAGTCCTGAAGAAGAATTGTGTATATTTATGATAGGAACCCAACGCAACTCGTATTTCAGCATTCCCATAATGTCTACACAATTTAAGCAAATCTCCGTAACACGGTTGATTTAGTAAACCTGAAGAGTATGCACATGAGTGAAACACGTATATCATTGTTTCTATTAATAATTTGGACTTGAGTCCTGAAGAAGAATTGTGTATATTTACGATAGGAACCCAACGCAACTCGTATTTCAGCATTCCCATAATGTATTCACAATTTAAGCCAATCTCCGTAACACGGTTGATTTAGTAAACCTGAAGAGTATGCACCTGAGTCAAAGACGTATATCTTTGTTTCTATTAATAATTTGGACTTGAGTCCTGAAGAAGAATTGTGTATATTTACGATACGAACCCAACACAACTCATATTTCAGCATTCCCATAATGTATTCACAATTTAAGCCAATCTCCGTAACACGGTTGATTTAGTAAACCTGAAGAGTATGCACCTGAGTGAAAGACGTATATCATTGTTTCTATTAATAATTTGGACTTGTGTCCCAAAGAAGAATTGTGTATATTTACGATAGGAACCCAACGCAACTCGTATTTCAGCATGCCCATAATGTATTCAAAATGTAAGCCAATCTCCGTAACACGGTTGATTTTGTAAACCTGAAGAGTATGCACCTGAGTGAAAGACGTATATCTTTGTTTCTATTAATAATTTGGACTTGAGTCCTGAAAAAGAATTGTGTATATTTACGATAGGAACCCAACGCAACTCGTATTTAAGCATGCCCATAATGTATTCAAAATTTAAGCCAATCTCCGTAACACGGTTCATTTAGTAAACCTGAAGAGTATGCACCTGAGTGAAACACGTATATCTTTGTTTCTATTAATAATTTGGACTTGAGTCCTGAAGAAGAATTGTGTATATTTACGATAGGAACCAAACACAACTCGTATTTCAGCATGCCCATAATGTATTCAAAATTTAAGCCAATCTCCGTAACACGGTTCATTTAGTAAATCTGAAGAGTATGCACCTGAGTGAAAGACGTATATCTTTGTTTCTATTAATAATTTGGACTTGAGTCCTGAAGAAGAATTGTGTATATTTACGATAGGAACCCAACACAACTCGTATTTCAGCGTTCCCATAATGTATTCACAATTTAAGGCAATCTCCGTAACACGTTTGATTTAGTAAACCTGAAGAGTATGCACCTGAGTGAAAGACGTATATCTTTGTTTCTATTAATAATTTGGACTTGAGTCTTGAAGAAGAATTGTGTATATTTATGATAGGAACCCAACGCAACTCGTATTTCAGCATTCCCATATTGTATTCACAATTTAAGCAAATCTCCGTAACACGGTTGATTTAGTAAACCTGAAGAGTATGCACCTGAGTGAAAGACGTATATCTTTGTTTCTATTAATAATTTGGACTTGAGTCCTGAAGAAGAATTGTGTATATTTACGATAGTAACCCAACGCAACTTGTATTTCAGCATGCCCATAATGTATTAAAATTTTAAGCCAATCTCCGTAACATGGTTGATTTAGTAAACCTCAAGAGTATGCACCTGAATGAAAGACGTATATCTTTGTTTCTATTAATAATTTGGACTTGAGTCCTGAATAAGAATTGTGTATATTTACGATAGGAACCCAACGCAACTCGTATTTCAGCATTCCCATAATGTCTTCACAATTTAAGCCATTCTCCGTAACACGGTTGATTTAGTAAACCTGAAGAGTATGCACATGAGTGAAAGACGTATATCTTTGTTTCTATTAATAATTTGGACTTGAGTCCTGAAGAAGAATTGTGTATATTTAGGATAGGAACCCAACGCAACTCATATTTCAGCATGCCCATAATGTATTCAAAATTTAAGCCAATCTCCGTGACACAGTTGATTAAGTAAACCTGAAGAGTATGCACCTGCGTGAAAGACGTATATCTTTGTTTCTATTAATAATTTGGACTTGAGTCCTGAATAAGAATTGTGTATATTTATGATAGGAACCCAACACAACTCGTATTTCAGCATTCCCATAATGTCTTCACAATTTAAGCCAATCTCCGTAACACGGTTGATTTAGTAAACCTGAAGAGTATGCACATGAGTGAAAGACGTATATCTTTTTTTCTATTAATAATTTGGACTTGAGTCCTGAAAAAGAATTGTGTATATTTAGGATAGGAACCCAACGCAACTCGTATTTCAGCATGCCCATAATGTATTCAAAATTTAAGCCAATCTCCGTGACACGGTTGATTTAGTAAACTTGAAGAGTATGCACCTGAGTGAAAGACGTATATCTTTGTTTCTATTAATAAATTGGACTTGAGTCCTGAAAAAGAATTGTGTATATTTACGATAGGAACCTAACGCAACTCGTATTTCAGCATTCCCATAATGTATTCACAATTTAAACCAATCTCCGTAACACGGTTTATTTAGTAAACCTGAAGAGTATGCACCTGAGTGAAAGACTTATATCTTTGTTTCTATTAATGATTTGGTTTTGAGTCCTGAAGAAGAATTGTGTATATTTACGATAGGAACCCAACACAACTCGAATTTCAGTATGCCCATAATGTATTCAAAATTTAAGCCAATCTCCGTAACACGGTTGATTTAGTAAACTTGAAGAGTATGCACCTGAGTGAAAGACGTATATCTTTGTTTCTATTAATAATTTGGACTTGAGTCCTGAAGAAGAATTGTGTATATTTACGATAGGAACCCAACGCAACTCGTATTTCAGCATTCCCATAATGTATTCACAATTTAAGCCAATCTCCGTAACACGGTTGATTTAGTAAACCTGAAGAGTATGCACCTGAGTGAAACACGTATATCATTGTTTCTATTAATAATTTGGACTTGAGTCCTGAAGAAGAATTGTGTATATTTACGATAGGAACCCAACACAACTCGTATTTCAGCGTTCCCATAATGTATTCACAATTTAAGCCAATCTCCGTAACACGTTTGATTTAGTAAACCTGAAGAGTATGCACCTGAGTGAAAGACGTATATCTTTGTTTCTATTAATAATTTGGACTTGAGTCCTGAAGAAGAATTGTGTATATTTATGATAGGAACCCAACGCAACTCGTATTTCATCATTCCCATAGTGTATTCACAATTTAAGCCAATCTCCGTAACACGGTTCATTTAGTAAACCTGAAGAGTATGCACCTGAGTGAAAGACGTATATCTTTGTTTCTATTAATAATTTGGACTTGAGTCCTGAAGAAGAATTGTGTATATTTACGATAGTAACCCAACGCAACTTGTATTTCAGCATGCCCATAATGTATTAAAAATTTAAGCCAATCTCCCTAACATGGTTGATTTAGTAAACCTCAAGAGTATACACCTGAGTGAATGACGTATATCTTTGTTTCTATTAATAATTTGGACTTGAGTCCTGAAGAAGAATTGTGTATATTTATGATAGGAACCCAACGCAACTCGTATTTCAGCATTCCCATAATGTCTTCACAATTTAAGCCAATCTCCGTAACACGGTTGATTTAGTAAACCTGAAGAGTATGCACATGAGTGAAACACGTATATCATTGTTTCTATTAATAATTTGGACTTGAGTCCTGATAAAGAATTGTGTATATTTACGATAGGAACCCAACGCAACTCGTATTTCAGCATTCCCATAATGTATTCACAATTTAAACCAATCTCCGTAACACGGTTGATTTAGTAAACCTGAAGAGTATGCACCTGAGTGAAAGACGTATATCTTTGTTTCTATTAATAATTTGGACTTGAGTCCTGAAGAAGAATTGTGTATATTTACGATACGAACCCAACACAACTCATATTTCAGCATTCCCATAATGTATTCACAATTTAAGCCAATCTCCGTAACACGGTTGATTTAGTAAACCTGAAGAGTATGCACCTGAGTGAAAGACGTATATCATTGTTTCTATTAATAATTTGGACTTGTGTCCTAAAGAAGAATTGTGTATATTTACGATAGGAACCCAACGCAACTCGTATTTCAGCATGCCCATAATGTATTCAAAATGTAAGCCAATCTCCGTAACACGGTTGATTTAGTAAACCTGAAGAGTATGCACCTGAGTGAAAGACGTATATCTTTGTTTCTATTAATAATTTGGACTTGAGTCCTGAAAAAGAATTGTTTATATTTACGATAGGAACCCAACGCAACTCGTATTTCAGCATGCCCATAATGTATTCAAAATTTAAGCCAATCTCCGTAACACGGTTCATTTAGTAAACCTGAAGAGTATGCACCTGAGTGAAAGACGTATATCTTTGTTTCTATTAATAATTTGGACTTGAGTCCTGAAGAAGAATTGTGTATATTTACGATAGTAACCCAACGCAACTTGTATTTCAGCATGCCCATAATGTATTAAAAATTTAAGCCAATCTCCGTAACATGGTTGATTTAGTAAACCTCAAGAGTATGCACCTGAGTGAAAGACGTATATCTTTGTTTCTATTAATAATTTGGACTTGAGTCCTGAAGAAGAATTGTGTATATTTATGATAGGAACCCAACGCAACTTGTATATCAGCATTCCCATAATGTCTTCACAATGTAAGCCAATCTCCGTAACACGGTTGATTTAGTAAACCTGAAGAGTATGCACATGAGTGAAAGACGTATATCTTTGTTTCTATTAATAATTTGGACTTGAGTCATGAAGAAGAATTGTGTATATTTAGGATAGAAACCCAACGCAACTCGTATTTCAGCATGCCCATAATGTATTCAAAATTTAAGCCAATCTCCGTGACACGGTTGATTTAGTAAACCTGAAGAGTATGCACCTGCGTGAAAGACGTATATCTTTGTTTCTATTAATAATTTGGACTTGAGTCCTGAATAAGAATTGTGTATATTTACGATAGGAACCCAACACAACTCGTATTTCAGCATTCCCATAATGTCTTCACAATTTAAGCCAATCTCCGTAACACGGTTGATTTAGTAAACCTGAAGAGTATGCACATGAGTGAAAGACGTATATCTTTGTTTCTATTAATAATTTGGACTTGAGTCCTGAAGAAGAATTGTGTATATTTAGGATAGGAACCCAATGCAACTCGTATTTCATCATGCCCATAATGTATTCAAAATTTAAGCTAATCTCCGTGACACGGTTGATTTAGTAAACTTGAAGAGTATGCCCCTGAGTGAAAGACGTATATCTTTGTTTCTATTAATAATTTGGACTTGAGTCCTGAATAAGAATTGTGTATATTTACGATAGGAACCCAACGCAACTCGTATTTCAGCATTCCCATAATGTATTCACAATTTAACCCAATCTCCGTAACACGGTTGATTTAGTAAACCCGAAGAGTATGCACATGAGTGAAAGACGTATATCTTTGTTTCTATTAATAATTTGGACTTGAGTCCTGAAGAAGAATTGTGTATATTTACGATAGGAACCCAACGCAACTCGAATTTCAGCATGCCCATAATGTATTCAAAATTTAAGCCAATCTCCGTAACATGGTTCATTTAATAAACCTGAAGAGTATGCACCTGAGTGAAAGATGTATATCTTTGTTTCTATTAATAATTTGGACTTGAGTCCTGAAGAAGATTTGTGTATATTTAGGATAGGAACCCAACGCAACTCGTATTTCAGCATTCCCATAATGTATTCACAATTTAAGCCAATCTCCGTAACACGGTTGATTTAGTAAACCTGAAGAGTATGCACCTGAGTGAAACACGTATATCATTGTTTCTATTAATAATTTGGACTTGAGTCCTAAAGAAGAATTGTGTATATTTACGATAAGAACCCAACGCAACTCGTATTTCAGCATGCCCATAATGTATTCAAAATTTAAGCCAATCTCCGTAACACGGTTGATTTAGTAAACCTGAAGAGTATGCACCTGAGTGAAAGACGTATATCTTTGTTTCTATTAATAATTTGGACTTGAGTCCTGAAGAAGAATTGTGTATATTTACGATACGAACCCAACTCAACCCATATTTCAGCAATCCCATAATGTATTCACAATTTAAGCCAATCTCCGTAACACAGTTGATTTAGTAAACCTGAAGAGTATGCACCTGAGTGAAAGACATATATCATTGTTTCTATTAATAATTTGGACATGTGTCCTAAAGAAGAATTGTGTATATTTACGATAGGAACCCAACGCAACTCGTATATCAGCATTCCCATAATGTCTTCACAATTTAAGGCAATCTCCGTAACACGGTTGATTTAGTAAACCTGAAGAGTATGCACCTGAGTGAAAGACACATATCTTTGTTTCTATTAATAATTTGGACTTGAGTCCTGAAGAAGAATTGTGTATATTTACGATAGGAACCCAACGCAACTCGTATTTCAGCATGCCCATAATGTATTCAAAATTTAAGCCAATCTCCGTAACACGGTTCATTTAGTAAACCTGAAGAGTATGCACCTGAGTGAAAGACGTATATCTTTGTTTCTATTAATAATTTGGACTTGAGTCCTGAAGAAGAATTGTGTATATTTACGATAGGAACCCAACGCAACTCGTATTTCAGCGTGCCCATAATGTATTCAAAATGTAAGCCAATCTCCGTAACACGTTTGATTTAGTAAACCTGAAGAGTATGCACCTGAGTGAAAGACGTATATCTTTGTTTCTATTAGTAATTTGGACCGGAGATTGGGTTAAACTGTGAATACATTATGGGCATGCTGAAATACGAGTTGCATTGGGTTCCTATCCTAAATATACACAATTCTTCTTCAGGACTCAAGTCCAAATTATTAATAGAAACAAAGATATACGTCTTTCACTCATGTGCATACTCTTGAGGTTTACTAAATCAACCATGTTACGGAGATTGGCTTAAATTTTTAATACATTATGGGCATGCCGAAATACAAGTTGCATTGGGTTACTATCGTAAATATACACAATTCTTCTTCAGGACTCAAGTCCAAATTGTTAATAGAAACAAAGATATACGTCTTTCACTCAGGTGCATACTCTTCAGGTTTACTAAATGAACCGTGTTACGGAGATTTGCTTAAATTGTGAATACACTATGGGAATGCTGAAATACGAGTTGCGTTGTGTTCCTATCATAAATATACACAATTCTTTTTCAGGACTCAAGTCCAAATTATTAATAGAAACAAAGATATACGTCTTTCACTCAGGTGCATGGTTGATTTAGTAAACCTGAAGAGTAAACCTGAAGAGTATGCACCTGAGTGAAAGACGTATATCTTTGTTTCTATTAATAATTTGGACTTGAGTCCTGAAGAAGAATTGTGTATATTTACGATAGGAACCCAACACAACTCGTATTTCAGCGTTCCCATAATGTATTCACAATTCAAGGCAATCTCCGTAACACGTTTGATTTAGTAAACCTGAAGAGTATGCAACTGAGTGAAAGACGTATATCTTTGTTTCTATTAATAATTTGGACTTGAGTCCTGAAGAAGAATTGTGTATATTTATGATAGGAACCCAACGCAACTCGTATTTCAGCATTCCCATAGTGTATTCACAATTTATGCAAATCTCCGTAACACGGTTCATTTAGTAAACCTGAAGAGTATGCACCTGAGTGAAAGACGTATATCTTTGTTTCTATTAATAATTTGGACTTGAGTCCTGAAGAAGAATTGTGTATATTTACGATAGTAACCCAACGCAACTTGTATTTCAGCATGCCCATAATGTATTAAAAATTTAAGCCAATCTCCGTAACATGGTTGATTTAGTAAACCTCAAGAGTATGCACCTGAGTGAAAGACATATATCTTTGTTTCTATTAATAATTTGGACTTGAGTCCTGAAGAAGAATTGTGTATATTTACGATAGGAACCCAACACAACTCGTATTTCAGCATTCCCATAATGTATTCACAGTTTAACCCAATCTCCGTAACACGGTTGATTTAGTAAACCTGAAGAGTATGCACCTGAGTGAAAGACTTATATCTTTGTTTGTATTAATAATTTGGACTTGAGTACTGAAGAAGAATTCTGTATATTTACGATAGGAACCCAATGCAACTCGTATTTCAGCATGCCCATAATGTATTCAAAATTTAAGCTAATCTCTGTAACACGGTTGATTTAGTAAACCTGAAGAGTATGCACCTGAGTGAAAGATGTATAGCTTTGTTTCTATTAATAATTTGGACTTGAGTCCTGAAGAAGAATTGTGTATATTTACGATAGGAACCCAACACAAATCGTATTTCAGCGTTCCCATAATGTATTCACAAATTAAGGCAATCTCCGTAACACGTTTGATTTAGTAAACCTGAAGAGTATGCACCTGAGTGAAAGACGTATATGCTTGTTTCTATTAATAATTTGGACTTGAGTCCTGAAGAAGAATTTTGTATATTTACGATACGAACCCAACGCAACTCGTATTTCAGCATTCCCATAATGTATTCACAATTTAAGCCAATCTCCGTAACACGGTTGATTTAGTAAACCTGAAGAGTATGCACCTGAGTGAAAGACGTATGTCATTGTTTCTATTAATAATTTGGACTTGAGTCCTAAAGAAGAATTGTGTATATTTCTGATAGGAACCCAATGCAACTCGTATTTTAGCATGCCCATAATGTATTCAAAATGTAAGCCAATCTCCGTAACACGGTTGATTTAGTAAACCTGAAGAGTATGCACGTGAGTGAAAGACGTATATCTTTGTTTCTATTAGTAATTTGGACTTGAGTCCTGAAGAAGAATTGTGTATATTTACGATAGGAACCCAACGCAACTCGTATTTCAGCATGCCCATAATGTATTCAAAATTTAAGCCAATCTCCGTAACACGGTTCATTTAGTAAACCTGAAGAGTATGCACCTGAGTGAAAGACGTATATCTTTGTTTCTATTAATAATTTGGACTTGAGTCCTGAAGAAGAATTGTGTATATTTACGATAGGAACCCAACACAACTCGTATTTCAGCGTTCCCATAATGTATTCACAATTCAAGGCAATCTCCGTAACACGTTTGATTTAGTAAACCTGAAGAGTATGCAACTGAGTGAAAGACGTATATCTTTGTTTCTATTAATAATTTTGACTTGAGTCCTGAAGAAGCATTGTGTATATTTATGATAGGAACCCAACAAAACCCGTATTTGAGCATTCCCATAGTGTATTCACAATTTAAGCCAATCTCCGTAACACGGTTGATTTAGTAATCCTGAAGAGTATGCACCTGAGTGAAAGACGTATATCTTTGTTTCTATTAATAATTTAGACGTGAGTCCTGAAGAAGAATTGTGTATATTTACGATACGAACCCAACGCAACTCGTATTTCAGCATTCCCATAATGTATTCACAATTTAAGCCAATCTCCGTAACACGGTTGATTTAGTAAACCTAAAGAGTATGCACCTGAGTGAAAGACGTATGTCATTGTTTCTATTAATAATTTGGACTTGAGTCCTAAAGAAGAATTGTGTATATTTACGATAGGAACCCAACGCAACTCGTATTTCAGCATGCCCATAATGTATTCAAAATGTAAGCCAATCTCCGTAACACGGTTGATTTAGTAAACCTGAAGAGTATGCACGTGAGTGAAATACGTATATCTTTGTTTCTATTAGTAATTTGGACTTGAGTCCTGAAGAAGAATTGTGTATATTTACGATAGGAACCCAACGCAACTCGTATTTCAGCATGCCCATAATGTATTCAAAATTTAAGCCAATCTCCGTAACACGGTTCATTTAGTAAACCTGAAGAGTATGCACCTGAGTGAAAGACGTATATCTTTGTTTCTATTAATAATTTGGACTTGAGTCCTGAAGAAGAATTGTGTATATTTACGATTGGAACCCAACACAACTCGTATTTCAGCGTTCCCATAATGTATTCACAATTCAAGGCAATCTCCGTAACACGTTTGATTTAGTAAACCTGAAGAGTATGCAACTGAGTGAAAGACGTATATCTTTGTTTCTATTAATAATTTGGACTTGAGTCCTGAAAAAGAATTGTGTATATTTATGATAGGAACACAACGCAACTCGTATTTCAGCATTCCCATAGTGTATTCACAATTTAAGCAAATCTCCATAACACGGTTCATTTAGTAAACCTGAAGAGTATGCACCTGAGTGAAAGACGTATATCTTTGTTTCTATTAACAATTTGGACTTGAGTCCTGAAGAAGAATTGTGTATATTTACGATAGTAACCCAACGCAACTTGTATTTCGGCATGCCCATAATGTATTAAAAATTTAAGCCAATCTCCGTAACATGGTTGATTTAGTAAACCTCAAGAGTATGCACCTGAGTGAAAGACATATATCTTTGTTTCTATTAATAATTTGGACTTGAGTCCTGAAGAAGAATTGTGTATATTTACGATAGGAACCCAACACAACTCGTATTTCAGCATTCCCATAATGTATTCACAGTTTAACCCAATCTCCGTAACACGGTTAATTTAGTAAACCTGAAGACTATGCACCTGAGTGAAAGACTTATATCTTTGTTTGTATTAATAATTTGGACTTGAGTACTGAAGAAGAATTCTGTATATTTACGATAGGAACCCAATGCAACTCGTATTTCAGCATGCCCATAATGTATTCAAAATTTAAGCTAATCTCTGTAACACGGTTGATTTAGTAAACCTGAAGAGTATGCACCTGAGTGAAAGACGTATATCTTTGTTTCTATTAATAATTTGGACTTGAGTCCTGAAGAAGAATTGTGTATATTTACAATAGGAACCCAACGCAACTCGTATTTCAGCATGCCTAAAATGTATTCAAAATTTAAGCCAATCTCCGTAACACGGTTCATTTAGTAAACCTGAAGAGTATGTACCTGAGTGAAAGATGTATATCTTTGTTTCTATTAATAATTTGGACTTGAGTCATGAAGAAGAATTGTGTATATTTACGATAGGAACCCAACGCAACTCGTATTTCAGCATGCCCATAATGTATTCAAAATGTAAGCCAATCTCCGTAACACGGTTGATTTAGTAAACCTGAAGAGTATGCACGTGAGTGAAATACGTATATCTTTGTTTCTATTAGTAATTTGGACTTGAGTCCTGAAGAATAATTGTGTATATTTACGATAGGAACCCAACGCAACTCGTATTTCAGCATGCCCATAATGTATTCAAAATTTAAGCCAATCTCCGTAACACGGTTCATTTAGTAAACCTGAAGAGTATGCACCTGAGTGAAAGACGTATATCTTTGTTTCTATTAATAATTTGGACTTGAGTCCTGAAGAAGAATTGTGTATATTTACGATAGGAACCCAACACAACTCGTATTTCAGCGTTCCCATAATGTATTCACAATTCAAGGCAATCTCCGTAACACGTTTGATTTAGTAAACCTGAAGAGTATGCAACTGAGTGAAAGACGTATATCTTTGTTTCTATTAATAATTTGGACTTGAGTCCTAAAGAAGAATTGTGTATATTTATGATAGGAACCCAACGCAACTCGTATTTCAGCATTCCCATAGTGTATTCACAATTTAAGCAAATCTCCGTAACACGGTTCATTTAGTAAACCTGAAGAGTATGCACCTGAGTGAAAGACGTATATCTTTGTTTCTATTAACAATTTGGACTTGAGTCCTGAAGAAGAATTGTGTATATTTACGATAGTAACCCAACGCAACTTGTATTTCAGCATGCCCATAATGTATTAAAAATTTAAGCCAATCTCCGTAACATGGTTGATTTAGTAAACCTCAAGAGTATGCACCTGAGTGAAAGACATATATCTTTGTTTCGATTAATAATTTGGACTTGAGTCCTGAAGAAGAATTGTGTATATTTACGATAGGAACCCAACACAACTCGTATTTCAGCATTCCCATAATGTATTCACAGTTTAACCCAATCTCCGTAACACGGTTGATTTAGTAAACCTGAAGAGTATGCACCTGAGTGAAAGACTTATATCTTTGTTTGTATTAATAATTTGGACTTGAGTACTGAAGAAGAATTCTGTATATTTACGATAGGAACCCAATGCAACTCGTATTTCAGCATGCCCATAATGTATTCAAAATTTAAGCTAATCTCTGTAACACGGTTGATTTAGTAAACCTGAAGAGTATGCACCTGAGTGAAAGACGTATAGCTTTGTTTCTATTAATAATTTGGACTTGAGTCCTGAAGAAGAATTGTGTATATTTACGATAGGAACCCAACACAAATCGTATTTCAGCGTTCCCATAATGTATTCACAAATTAAGGCAATCTCCGTAACACGTTTGATTTAGTAAACCTGAAGAGTATGCACCTGAGTGAAAGACGTATATGCTTGTTTCTATTAATAATTTGGACTTGAGTCCTGAAGAAGAATTGTGTATATTTACGATACGAACCCAACGCAACTCGTAATTCAGCATTCCCATAATGTATTCACAATTTAAGCCAATCTCCGTAACACGGTTGATTTAGTAAACCTGAAGAGTATGCACCTGAGTGAAAGACGTATGTCATTGTTTCTATTAATAATTTGGACTTGAGTCCTAAAGAAGAATTGTGTATATTTCTGATAGGAACCCAATGCAACTCGTATTTTAGCATGCCCATAATGTATTCAAAATGTAAGCCAATCTCCGTAACACGGTTGATTTAGTAAACCTGAAGAGTATGCACGTGAGTGAAAGACGTATATCTTTGTTTCTATTAGTAATTTGGACTTGAGTCCTGAAGAAGAATTGTGTATATTTACGATAGGAACCCAACGCAACTCGTATTTCAGCATGCCCATAATGTATTCAAAATTTAAGCCAATCTCCGTAACACGGTTCATTTAGTAAACCTGAAGAGTATGCACCTGAGTGAAAGACGTATATCTTTGTTTCTATTAATAATTTGGACTTGAGTCCTGAAGAAGAATTGTGTATATTTACGATAGGAACCCAACACAACTCGTATTTCAGCGTTCCCATAATGTATTCACAATTCAAGGCAATCTCCGTAACACGTTTGATTTAGTAAACCTGAAGAGTATGCAACTGAGTGAAAGACGTATATCTTTGTTTCTATTAATAATTTTGACTTGAGTCCTGAAGAAGCATTGTGTATATTTATGATAGGAACCCAACAAAACCCGTATTTGAGCATTCCCATAGTGTATTCACAATTTAAGCCAATCTCTGTAACACGGTTGATTTAGTAATCCTGAAGAGTATGCACCTGAGTGAAAGACGTATATCTTTGTTTCTATTAATAATTTAGACGTGAGTCCTGAAGAAGAATTGTGTATACTTACGATACGAACCCAACGCAACTCGTATTTCAGCATTCCCATAATGTATTCACATTTTAAGCCAATCTCCGTAACACGGTTGATTTAGTAAACCTGAAGAGTATGCACCTGAGTGAAAGACGTATATCATTGTTTCTATTAATAATTTGGACTTGAGTCCTGAAGAAGAATTGTGTATATTTACGATAGGAACCCAACGCAACTCGTATTTCAGCATTCCCATAATGTATTCATAGTTTAACCCAATCTCCGTAACACGGTTGATTTAGTAAACCTGAAGAGTATGCACCTGAGTGAAAGACTAATATCTTTGTTTGTATTAATAATTTGGACTTGAGTACTGAAGAAGAATTCTGTATATTTACGATAGGAACCCAATGCAACTCGTATTTCAGCATGCCCATAATGTATTCAAAATTTAAGCCAATCTCTGTAACACGGTTGATTTAGTAAACCTGAAGAGTATGCACCTGAGTGAAAGACGTATATCTTTGTTTCTATTAAAAAATTTGGACTTGAGTCCTGAAGAAGAATTGTGTATATTTACGATAGGAACTCAACGCAACTCGTATTTCAGCATGCCCAAAATGTATTCAAAATTTAAGCCAATCTCCGTAACACGGTTCATTTAGTAAACCTGAAGAGTATGTACCTGAGTGAAAGACGTATATCTTTGTTTCTATTAATAATTTGGACTTGAGTCATGAAGAAGAATTGTGTATATTTACGATAGGAACCCAACACAACTCGTATTTCAGCATTCCCATAATGTTTTCACAATTTAAGGCAATCTCCGTAACACATTTGATTTAGTAAACCTGAAGAGTATGCACCTGAGTGAAAGACGTATATCTTTGTTTCTATTAATAATTTGGACTTGAGTCCTAAAGAAGAATTGTGTATATTTATGATAGGAACCCAACGCAACTCGTATTTCAGCATTCCCATAGTGTATTCACAATTTAAGCAAATCTCCGTAACACGGTTCATTTAGTAAACCTGAAGAGTATGCACCTGAGTGAAAGGCGTATATCTTTGTTTCTATTAATAATTTGGACTTGAGTCCTGAAGAAGAATTGTGTATATTTACGATAGTAACCCAACGCAACTTGTATTTCAGCATGCCCATAATGTATTAAAAATTTAAGCCAATCTCCGTAACATGGTTGATTTAGTAAACCTGAAGAGTATGCACCTGAGTGAAAGACGTATATCTTTGTTTCTATTAATAATTTGGACTTGAGTCCTGAAGAAGAATTGTGTATATTTACGATAGGAACCCAACGCAACTCGTATTTCAGCATTCCCATAATGTATTCATAGGTTAACCCAATCTCCGTAACACGGTTGATTTAGTAAACCTGAAGAGTATGCACCTGAGTGAAAGACTAATATCTTTGTTTGTATTTATAATTTGGACTTGAGTACTGAAGAAGAATTCTGTATATTTACGATAGGAACCCAATGCAACTCGTATTTCAGCATGCCCATAATGTATTCAAAATTTAAGCCAATCTCTGTAACACGGTTGATTTAGTAAACCTGAAGAGTATGCACCTGAGTGAAAGACGTATATCTTTGTTTCTATTAATAATTTGGACTTGAGTCCTGAAGAAGAATTGTGTATATTTACGATAGGAACCCAACGCAACTCGTATTTCAGCATGCCCAAAATGTATTCAAAATTTAAGCCAATCTCCGTAACACGGTTCATTTAGTAAACCTGAAGAGTATGTACCTGAGTGAAAGACGTATATCTTTGTTTCTATTAATAATTTGGACTTGAGTCATGAAGAAGAATTGTGTATATTTACGATAGGAACCCAACACAACTCGTATTTCAGCATTCCCATAATGTTTTCACAATTTAAGGCAATCTCCGTAACACATTTGATTTAGTAAACCTGAAGAGTATGCACCTGAGTGAAAGACGTATATCTATGTTTCTATTAATAATTTGGACTTGAGTCCTGATAAAGAATTGTGTATATTTATGATAGGAACCCAACACGTATTTCAGCATTCCCATAGTGTATTCACAATTTAATCCAATCTCCGTAACACGGTTGATTTTGTAAACCTGAAGAGTACGTACCTGAGTGAAAGACGTATATCTTTGTTTCTACTAATAGATTGGACTTGAGTCCTGAAGAAGAATTGTGTATATTTACGATACGAACCCAATGCAACTCGTATTTCAGCATTCCCATAATGTATTCACAGTTTAAGCCAAACTCCGTAACACGGTTGATTTAGTAAACCTGAAGAGTACGCACCTGAGTGAAAGACGTATGTCATTGTTTCTATTAATAATTTGGACTTGAGTCCTAAAGAAGAATTGTGTTTATTTACGATAGGAACCCAACGCAACTCGTATTTCAGCATGCCCATAATGTATTCAAAATGTAAGCCAATCTCCGTAACACGGTTGATTTAGTAAACCTGAAGAGTATGCACGTGAGTGAAAGACGTATATCTTTGTTTCTATTAGTAATTTGGACTTGAGTCCTGAAGAAGAATTGTGTATATTTACGATAGGAACCCAACGCAACTCGTATTTCAGCATGCCCATAATGTATTCAAAATTTAAGCCAATCTCCGTAACACGGTTCATTTAGTAAACCTGAAGAGTATGTACCTGAGTGAAAGACGTATATCTTTGTTTCTATTAATAATTTGGACTTGAGTCATGAAGAAGAATTGTGTATATTTACGATAGGAACCCAACACAACTCGTATTTTAGCATTCCCATAATGTTTTCACAATTTAAGGCAATCTCCGTAACACATTTGATTTAGTAAACCTGAAGAGTATGCACCTGAGTGAAAGACGTATATCTTTGTTTCTATTAATAATTTGGACTTGAGTCCTAAAGAAGAATTGTGTATATTTATGATAGGAACCCAACGCAACTCGTATTTCAGCATTCCCATAGTGTATTCACAATTTAAGCAAATCTCCGTAACACGGTTCATTTAGTAAACCTGAAGAGTATGCACCTGAGTGAAAGGCGTATATCTTTGTTTCTATTAATAATTTGGACTTGAGTCCTGAAGAAGAATTGTGTATATTTACGATAGTAACCCAACGCAACTTGTATTTCAGCATGCCCATAATGTATTAAAAATTTAAGCCAATCTCCGTAACATGGTTGATTTAGTAAACCTGAAGAGTATGCACATGAGTGAAAGACGTATATCTTTGTTTCTATTAATAATTTGGACTTGAGTCCTGAAGAAGAATTGTGTATATTTACGATAGGAACCCAACGCAACTCGTATTTCAGCATTCCCATAATGTATTCATAGGTTAACCCAATCTCCGTAACACGGTTGATTTAGTAAACCTGAAGAGTATGCACCTGAGTGAAAGACTAATATCTTTGTTTGTATTTATAATTTGGACTTGAGTACTGAAGAAGAATTCTGTATATTTACGATAGGAACCCAATGCAACTCGTATTTCAGCATGCCCATAATGTATTCAAAATTTAAGCCAATCTCTGTAACACGGTTGATTTAGTAAACCTGAAGAGTATGCACCTGAGTGAAAGACGTATATCTTTGTTTCTATTAATAATTTGGACTTGAGTCCTGAAGAAGAATTGTGTATATTTACGATAGGAACCCAACGCAACTCGTATTTCAGCATGCCCAAAATGTATTCAAAATTTAAGCCAATCTCCGTAACACGGTTCATTTAGTAAACCTGAAGAGTATGTACCTGAGTGAAAGACGTATATCTTTGTTTCTATTAATAATTTGGACTTGAGTCATGAAGAAGAATTGTGTATATTTACGATAGGAACCCAACACAACTCGTATTTCAGCATTCCCATAATGTTTTCACAATTTAAGGCAATCTCCGTAACACATTTGATTTAGTAAACCTGAAGAGTATGCACCTGAGTGAAAGACGTATATCTATGTTTCTATTAATAATTTGGACTTGAGTCCTGATAAAGAATTGTGTATATTTATGATAGGAACCCAACACGTATTTCAGCATTCCCATAGTGTATTCACAATTTAATCCAATCTCCGTAACACGGTTGATTTTGTAAACCTGAAGAGTACGTACCTGAGTGAAAGACGTATATCTTTGTTTCTACTAATAGATTGGACTTGAGTCCTGAAGAAGAATTGTGTATATTTACGATACGAACCCAATGCAACTCGTATTTCAGCATTCCCATAATGTATTCACAGTTTAAGCCAAACTCCGTAACACGGTTGATTTAGTAAACCTGAAGAGTACGCACCTGAGTGAAAGACGTATGTCATTGTTTCTATTAATAATTTGGACTTGAGTCCTAAAGAAGAATTGTGTTTATTTACGATAGGAACCCAACGCAACTCGTATTTCAGCATGCCCATAATGTATTCAAAATGTAAGCCAATCTCCGTAACACGGTTGATTTAGTAAACCTGAAGAGTATGCACGTGAGTGAAAGACGTATATCTTTGTTTCTATTAGTAATTTGGACTTGAGTCCTGAAGAAGAATTGTGTATATTTACGATAGGAACCCAACGCAACTCGTATTTCAGCATGCCCATAATGTATTCAAAATTTAAGCCAATCTCCGTAACACGGTTCATTTAGTAAACCTGAAGAGTATGCACCTGAGTGAAAGACGTATATCTTTGTTTTATTAATAATTTGGACTTGAGTCCTGAAGAAGAATTGTGTATATTTACGATAGGAACCCAACACAACTCGTATTTCAGCGTTCCCATAATGTATTCACAATTCAAGGCAATCTCCGTAACACGTTTGATTTAGTAAACCTGAAGAGTATGCAACTGAGTGAAAGACGTATATCTTTGTTTCTATTAATAATTTGGACTTGAGTCCTGAAGAAGAATTGTGTATATTTATGATAGGAACCCAACGCAACTCGTATTTCAGCATTCCCATAGTGTATTCACAATTTAAGCAAATCTCCGTAACACGGTTCATTTAGTAAACCTGAAGAGTATGCACCTGCGTGAAAGACGTATATCTTTGTTTCTATTAACAATTTGGACTTGAGTCCTGAAGAAGAATTGTGTATATTTACGATAGTAACCTAACGCAACTTGTATTTCAGCATGCCCATAATGTATTAAAAATTTAAGCCAATCTCCGTAACATGGTTGATTTAGTAAACCTCAAGAGTATGCACCTTAGTGAAAGACATATATCTTTGTTTCTATTAATAATTTGGACTTGAGTCCTGAAGAAGAATTGTGTATATTTACGATAGGAACCCAACGCAACTCATATTTCAGCATTCCCATAATGTATTCACAGTTTAACCCAATCTCCGTAACACGGTTGATTTAGTAAACCTGAAGAGTATGCACCTGAATGAAAGACTTATATCTTTGTTTGTATTAATAATTTGGACTTGAGTACTGAAGAAGAATTCTGTATATTTACGATAGGAACCCAATGCAACTCGTATTTCAGCATGCCCATAATGTATTCAAAATTTAGGCTAATCTCTGTAACACGGTTGATTTAGTAAACCTGAAGAGTATGCACCTGAGTGAAAGACGTATATCTTTGTTTCTATTAATAATTTGGACTTGAGTCCTGAAGAAGAATTGTGTATATTTACGATACGAACCCAACGCAACTCGTATTTCAGCATTCCCATAATGTATTCACAATTTAAGCCAATCTCCGTAACACGGTTGATTTAGTAAACCTAAAGAGTATGCACCTGAGTGAAAGACGTATGTCATTGTTTCTATTAATAATTTGGACTTGAGTCCTAAAGAAGAATTGTGTATATTTACGATAGGAACCCAACGCAACTCGTATTTCAGAATGCCCATAATGTATTCAAAATTTAAGCCAATCTCCGTAACACGGTTCATTTAGTAAACCTGAAGAGTATGCACCTGAGTGAAAGACGTATATCTTTGTTTCTATTAATAATTTGGACTTGAGTCCTGAAGAAGAATTGTGTATATTTACGATAGGAACCCAACACAACTCGTATTTCAGCGTTCCCATAATGTATTCACAATTCAAGGCAATCTCCGTAACACGTTTGATTTAGTAAACCTGAAGAGTATGCAACTGAGTGAAAGACGTATATCTTTGTTTCTATTAATAATTTGGACTTGAGTCCTGAAAAAGAATTGTGTATATTTATGATAGGAACACAACGCAACTCGTATTTTAGCATTCCCATAGTGTATTCACAATTTAAGCAAATCTCCGTAACACGGTTCATTTAGTAAACCTGAAGAGTATGCACCTGAGTGAAAGACGTATATCTTTGTTTCTATTAACAATTTGGACTTGAGTCCTGAAGAAGAATTGTGTATATTTACGATAGTAACCCAACGCAACTTGTATTTCGGCATGCCCATAATGTATTAAAAATTTAAGCCAATCTCTGTAACATGGTTGATTTAGTAAACCTCAAGAGTATGCACCTGAGTGAAAGACATATATCTTTGTTTCTATTAATAATTTGGACTTGAGTCCTGAAGAAGAATTGTGTATATTTACGATAGGAACCCAACACAACTCGTATTTCAGCATTCCCATAATGTATTCACAGTTTAACCCAATCTCCGTAACACGGTTAATTTAGTAAACCTGAAGACTATGCACCTGAGTGAAAGGCTTATATCTTTGTTTGTATTAATAATTTGGACTTGAGTACTGAAGAAGAATTCTGTATATTTACGATAGGAACCCAATGCAACTCGTATTTCAGCATGCCCATAATGTATTCAAAATTTAAGCTAATCTCTGTAACACGGTTGATTTAGTAAACCTGAAGAGTATGCACCTGAGTGAAAGACGTATATCTTTGTTTCTATTAATAATTTGGACTTGAGTCCTGAAGAAGAATTGTGTATATTTACAATAGGAACCCAACGCAACTCGTATTTCAGCTTGCCTAAAATGTATTCAAAATTTAAGCCAATCTCCGTAACACGGTTCATTTAGTAAACCTGAAGAGTATGTACCTGAGTGAAAGATGTATATCTTTGTTTCTATTAATAATTTGGACTTGAGTCATGAAGAAGAATTGTGTATATTTACGATAGGAACCCAACGCAACTCGTATTTCAGCATGCCCATAATGTATTCAAAATGTAAGCCAATCTCCGTAACACGGTTGATTTAGTAAACCTGAAGAGTATGCACGTGAGTGAAATACGTATATCTTTGTTTCTATTAGTAATTTGGACTTGAGTCCTGAAGAAGAATTGTGTATACTTACGATAGGAACCCAACGCAACTCGTATTTCAGCATGCCCATAATGTATTCAAAATTTAAGCCAATCTCCGTAACACGGTTCATTTAGTAAACCTGAAGAGTATGCACCTGAGTGAAAGACGTATATCTTTGTTTCTATTAATAATTTGGACTTGAGTCCTGAAGAAGAATTGTGTATATTTACGATAGGAACCCAACACAACTCGTATTTCAGCGTTCCCATAATGTATTCACAATTCAAGGCAATCTCCGTAACACGTTTGATTTAGTAAACCTGAAGAGTATGCAACTGAGTGAAAGACGTATATCTTTGTTTCTATTAATAATTTGGACTTGAGTCCTGAAGAAGAATTGTGTATATTTATGATAGGAACCCAACGCAACTCGTATTTCAGCATTCCCATAGTGTATTCACAATTTAAGCAAATCTCCGTAACACGGTTCATTTAGTAAACCTGAAGAGTATGCACCTGAGTGAAAGACGTATATCTTTGTTTCTATTAACAATTTGGACTTGAGTCCTGAAGAAGAATTGTGTATATTTACGATAGTAACCCAACGCAACTTGTATTTCAGCATGCCCATAATGTATTAAAAATTTAAGCCAATCTCCGTAACATGGTTGATTTAGTAAACCTCAAGAGTATGCACCTGAGTGAAAGACATATATCTTTGTTTCTATTAATAATTTGGACTTGAGTCCTGAAGAAGAATTGTGTATATTTACGATAGGAACCCAACACAACTCGTATTTCAGCATTCCCATAATGTATTCACAGTTTAACCCAATCTCCGTAACACGGTTGATTTAGTAAACCTGAAGAGTATGCACCTGAGTGAAAGACTTATATCTTTGTTTGTATTAATAATTTGGACTTGAGTACTGAAGAAGAATTCTGTATATTTACGATAGGAACCCAATGCAACTCGTATTTCAGCATGCCCATAATGTATTCAAAATTTAAGCTAATCTCTGTAACACGGTTGATTTAGTAAACCTGAAGAGTATGCACCTGAGTGAAAGACGTATATCTTTGTTTCTATTAATAATTTGGACTTGAGTCCTGAAGAAGAATTGTGTATATTTACAATAGGAACCCAACGCAACTCGTATTTCAGCATGCCCAAAATGTATTCAAAATTTAAGCCAATCTCCGTAACACGGTTCATTTAGTAAACCTGAAGAGTATGTACCTGAGTGAAAGACGTATATCTTTGTTTCTATTAATAATTTGGACTTGAGTCATGAAGAAGAATTGTGTATATTTACGATAGGAACCCAACATAACTCGTATTTCAGCATTCCCATAATGTTTTCACAATTTAAGGCAATCTCCGTAACACATTTGATTTAGTAAACCTGAAGAGTATGCACCTGAGTGAAAGACGTATATCTCTGTTTCTATTAATAATTTGGACTTGAGTCCTGATAAAGAATTGTGTATATTTATGATAGGAACCCAACACAACTCGTATTTCAGCATTCCCATAGTGTATTCACAATTTAAGCCAATCTCCGTAACACGGTTGATTTAGTAAACCTGAAGAGTATGTACCTGAGTGAAAGACGTATATCTTTGTTTCTAATAATAATTTGGACTTGAGTCCTGAAGAAGAATTGTGTATATTTACGATACGAGCCCAATGCAACTCGTATTTCAGCATTCCCATAATGTATTCACAATTTAAGACAAACTCCGTAACACGGTTTATTTAGTAAACCTGAAGAGTACGCACCTGAGTGAAAGACGTATGTCTTTGTTTGTATTAATAATTTGGACTTGAGTACTGAAGAAGAATTCTGTATATTTACGATAGGAACCCAATGCAACTCGTATTTCAGCATGCCCATAATGTATTCAAAATTTAAGCTAATCTCTGTAACACGGTTGATTTAGTAAACCTGAAGAGTATGCACCTGAGTGAAAGACGTATATCTTTGTTTCTATTAATAATTTGGACTTGAGTCCTGAAGAAGAATTGTGTATATTTACAATAGGAACCCAACGCAACTCGTATTTCAGCATGCCTAAAATGTATTCAAAATTTAAGCCAATCTCCGTAACACGGTTCATTTAGTAAACCTGAAGAGTATGTACCTGAGTGAAAGATGTATATCTTTGTTTCTATTAATAATTTGGACTTGAGTCATGAAGAAGAATTGTGTATATTTACGATAGGAACCCAACGCAACTCGTATTTCAGCATGCCCATAATGTATTCAAAATGTAAGCCAATCTCCGTAACACGGTTGATTTAGTAAACCTGAAGAGTATGCACGTGAGTGAAATACGTATATCTTTGTTTCTATTAGTAATTTGGACTTGAGTCCTGAAGAAGAATTCTGTATATTTACGATAGGAACCCAACGCAACTCGTATTTCAGCATGCCCATAATGTATTCAAAATTTATGCCAATCTCCGTAACACGGTTCATTTAGTAAACCTGAAGAGTATGCACCTGAGTGAAAGACGTATATCTTTATTTTATTAATAATTTGGACTTGAGTCCTGAAGAAGAATTGTGTATATTTACGATAGGAACCCAACACAACTCGTATTTCAGCGTTCCCATAATGTATTCAAAATTCAAGGCAATCTCCGTAACACGTTTGATTTAGTAAACCTGAAGAGTATGCAACTGAGTGAAAGACGTATATCTTTGTTTCTATTAATAATTTGGACTTGAGTCCTGAAGAAGAATTGTGTATATTTATGATAGGAACCCAACGCAACTCGTATTTCAGCATTCCCATAGTGTATTCACAATTTAAGCAAATCTCCGTAACACGGTTCATTTAGTAAACCTGAAGAGTATGCACCTGAGTGAAAGACGTATATCTTTGTTTCTATTAACAATTTGGACTTGAGTCCTGAAGAAGAATTGTGTATATTTACGATAGTAACCCAACGCAACTTGTATTTCAGCATGCCCATAATGTATTAAAAATTTAAGCCAATCTCCGTAACATGGTTGATTTAGTAAACCTCAAGAGTATGCACCTGAGTGAAAGACATATATCTTTGTTTCTATTAATAATTTGGACTTGAGTCCTGAAGAAGAATTGTTTATATTTACGATAGGAACCCAACACAACTCGTATTTCAGCATTCCCATAATGTATTCACAGTTTAACCCAATCTCCGTAACACGGTTGATTTAGTAAACCTGAAGAGTATGCACCTGAGTGAAAGACTTATATCTTTGTTTGTATTAATAATTTGGACTTGAGTACTGAAGAAGAATTCTGTATATTTACGATAGGAACCCAATGCAACTCGTATTTCAGCATGCCCATAATGTATTCAAAATTTAAGCTAATCTCTGTAACACGGTTGATTTAGTAAACCTGAAGAGTATGCACCTGAGTGAAAGACGTATATCTTTGTTTCTATTAATAATTTGGACTTGAGTCCTGAAGAAGAATTGTGTATATTTACAATAGGAACCCAACGCAACTCGTATTTCAGCATGCCCAAAATGTATTCAAAATTTAAGCCAATCTCCGTAACACGGTTCATTTAGTAAACCTGAAGAGTATGTACCTGAGTGAAAGACGTATATCTTTGTTTCTATTAATAATTTGGACTTGAGTCATGAAGAAGAATTGTGTATATTTACGATAGGAACCCAACATAACTCGTATTTCAGCATTCCCATAATGTTTTCACAATTTAAGGCAATCTCCGTAACACATTTGATTTAGTAAACCTGAAGAGTATGCACCTGAGTGAAAGACGTATATCTCTGTTTCTATTAATAATTTGGACTTGAGTCCTGATAAAGAATTGTGTATATTTATGATAGGAACCCAACACAACTCGTATTTCAGCATTCCCATAGTGTATTCACAATTTAAGCCAATCTCCGTAACACGGTTGATTTAGTAAACCTGAAGAGTATGTACCTGAGTGAAAGACGTATATCTTTGTTTCTAATAATAATTTGGACTTGAGTCCTGAAGAAGAATTGTGTATATTTACGATACGAGCCCAATGCAACTCGTATTTCAGCATTCCCATAATGTATTCACAATTTAAGACAAACTCCGTAACACGGTTGATTTAGTAAACCTGAAGAGTACGCACCTGAGTGAAAGACGTATGTCATTGTTTCTATTAATAATTTGGACTTGAGTCCTAAAGAAGAATTGTGTATATTTACGATAGGAACCGAACGCAACTCGTATTTCAGCATGCCCATAATGTATTCAAAATGTAAGCCAATCTTCGTAACACGGTTGATTTAGTTAACCTGAAGAGTATGCACGTGAGTGAAAGACGTATATCTTTGTTTATATTAGTAATTTGGACTTGAGTCCTGAAGAAGAATTGTGTATATCTACGATAGGAACCCAACGCAACTCGTATTTCAGCGAGCCCATAATGTATTCAAAATTTAAGCCAATCTCCGTAACACGGTTCATTTAGTAAACCTGAAGAGTATGCACCTGAGTGAAAGACGTATATCTTTGTTTCTATTAATAATTTGGACTTGAGTCATGAAGAAGAATTGTGTATATTTACGATAGGAACCCAACACAACTCGTATTTCAGCATTCCCATAATGTATTCACAATTTAAGGCAATCCCCGTAACACGTTTGATTTAGTAAACCTGAAGAGTATGCACGTGAGTGAAAGACGTATATCTTTGTTTCTATTAGTAATTTGGACTTGAGTCCTGAAGAAGAATTGTGTATATTTACGATAGGAACCCAACGCAACTCGTATTTCAGCATGCCCATAATGTATTCAAAATTTAAGCCAATCTCCGTAACACGGTTCATTTAGTAAACCTGAAGAGTATGCACCTGAGTGAAAGACGTATATCTTTGTTTTATTAATAATTTGGACTTGAGTCCTGAAGAAGAATTGTTTATATTTACGATAGGAACCCAACACAACTCGTATTTCAGCGTTCCCATAATGTATTCACAATTCAAGGCAATCTCCGTAACACGTTTGATTTAGTAAACCTGAAGAGTATGCAACTGAGTGAAAGACGTATATCTTTGTTTCTATTAATAATTTGGACTTGAGTCCTGAAGAAGAATTGTGTATATTTATGATAGGAACCCAACGCAACTCGTATTTCAGCATTCCCATAGTGTATTCACAATTTAAGCAAATCTCCGTAACACGGTTCATTTAGTAAACCTGAAGAGTATGCACCTGAGTGAAAGACGTATATCTTTGTTTCTATTAACAATTTGGACTTGAGTCCTGAAGAAGAATTGTGTATATTTACGATAGTAACCCAACGCAACTTGTATTTCAGCATGCCCATAATGTATTAAAAATTTAAGCCAATCTCCGTAACATGGTTGATTTAGTAAACCTCAAGAGTATGCACCTTAGTGAAAGACATATATCTTTGTTTCTATTAATTATTTGGACTTGAGTCCTGAAGAAGAATTGTGTATATTTGCGATAGGAACCCAACGCAACTCATATTTCAGCATTCCCATAATGTATTCACAGTTTAACCCAATCTCCGTAACACGGTTGATTTAGTAAACCTGAAGAGTATGCACCTGAATGAAAGACTTATATCTTTGTTTGTATTAATAATTTGGACTTGAGTACTGAAGAAGAATTCTGTATATTTACGATAGGAACCCAATGCAACTCGTATTTCAGCATGCCCATAATGTATTCAAAATTTAAGCTAATCTCTGTAACACGGTTGATTTAGTAAACCTGAAGAGTATGCACCTGAGTGAAAGACGTATATCTTTGTTTCTATTAATAATTTGGACTTGAGTCCTGAAGAAGAATTGTGTATATTTACGATACGAACCCAACGCAACTCGTATTTCAGCATTCCCATAATGTATTCACAATTTAAGCCAATCTCCGTAAAACGGTTGATTTAGTAAACCTAAAGAGTATGCACCTGAGTGAAAGACGTATGTCATTGTTTCTATTAATAATTTGGACTTGAGTCCTAAAGAAGAATTGTGTATATTTACGATAGGAACCTAACGCAACTCGTATTTCAGCATGCCCATAATGTATTCAAAATGTAAGCCAATCTCCGTAACACGGTTGATTTAGTAAACCTGAAGAGTATGCACGTGAGTGAAATACGTATATCTTTGTTTCTATTAGTAATTTGGACTTGAGTCCTGAAGAAGAATTGTGTATATTTACGATAGGAACCCAACGCAACTCGTATTTCAGCATGCCCATAATGTATTCAAAATTTAAGCCAATCTCCGTAACACGGTTCATTTAGTAAACCTGAAGAGTATGCACCTGAGTGAAAGACGTATATCTTTGTTTCTATTAATAATTTGGACTTGAGTCCTGAAGAAGAATTGTGTATATTTACGATAGGAATCCAACACAACTCGTATTTCAGCGTTCCCATAATGTATTCTCAATTCAAGGCAATCTCCGTAACACGTTTGATTTAGTAAACCTGAAGAGTATGCAACTGAGTGAAAGACGTATATCTTTTTTTCTATTAATAATTTGGGCTTGAGTCCAGAAAAAGAATTGTGTATATTTATGATAGGAACACAACGCAACTCGTATTTCAGCATTCCCATAGTGTATTCACAATTTAAGCAAATCTCCGTAACACGGTTCATTTAGTAAACCTGAAGAGTATGCACCTGAGTGAAAGACGTATATCTTTGTTTCTATTAATAATTTGGACTTGAGTCCTGAAGAAGAATTGTGTATATTTACGATAGGAACCCAACACAACTCGTATTTCAGCGTTCCCATAATGTATTCACAATTCAAGGCAATCTCCGTAACACGTTTGATTTAGTAAACTTGAAGAGTATGCAACTGAGTGAAAGACGTATATCTTTGTTTCTATTAATAATTTGGACTTGAGTCCTGAAAAAGAATTGTGTATATTTATGAAAGGAACACAACGCAACTCGTATTTTAGCATTCCCATAGTGTATTCACAATTTAAGCAAATCTCCGTAACACGGTTCATTTAGTAAACCTGAAGAGTATGCACCTGAGTGAAAGACGTATATCTTTGTTTCTATTAATAATTTGGACTTGAGTCCTGAAGAAGAATTGTGTATATTTACGATAGTAACCCAACGCAACTTGTATTTCAGCATGCCCATAATGTATTAAAAATTTAAGCCAATCTCCGTAACATGGTTGATTTAGTAAACCTCAAGAGTATGCACCTGAGTGAAAGACATATATCTTTGTTTCTATTAATAATTTGGACTTGAGTCCTGAAGAAGAATTGTGTATATTTACGATAGGAACCCAACACAACTCGTATTTCAGCATTCCCATAATGTATTCACAGTTTAACCCAATCTCCGTAACACGGTTAATTTAGTAAACCTGAAGACTATGCACCTGAGTGAAAGACTTATATCTTTGTTTGTATTAATAATTTGGACTTGAGTACTGAAGAAGAATTCTGTATATTTACGATAGGAACCCAATGCAACTCGTATTTCAGCATGCCCATAATGTATTCAAAATTTAAGCTAATCTCTGTAACACGGTTGATTTAGTAAACCTGAAGAGTATGCACCTGAGTGAAAGACGTATATCTTTGTTTCTATTAATAATTTGGACTTGAGTCCTGAAGAAGAATTGTGTATATTTACAATAGGAACCCAACGCAACTCGTATTTCAGCATGCCTAAAATGTATTCAAAATTTAAGCCAATCTCCGTAACACGGTTCATTTAGTAAACCTGAAGAGTATGTACCTGAGTGAAAGATGTATATCTTTGTTTCTATTAATAATTTGGACTTGAGTCATGAAGAAGAATTGTGTATATTTACGATAGGAACCCAACGCAACTCGTATTTCAGCATGCCCATAATGTATTCAAAATGTAAGCCAATCTCCGTAACACGGTTGATTTAGTAAACCTGAAGAGTATGCACGTGAGTGAAATACGTATATCTTTGTTTCTATTAGTAATTTGGACTTGAGTCCTGAAGAAGAATTGTGTATATTTACGATAGGAACCCAACGCAACTCGTATTTCAGCATGCCCATAATGTATTCAAAATTTAAGCCAATCTCCGTAACACGGTTCATTTAGTAAACCTGAAGAGTATGCACCTGAGTGAAAGACGTATATCTTTGTTTCTATTAATAATTTGGACTTGAGTCCTGAAGAAGAATTGTGTATATTTACGATAGGAACCCAACACAACTCGTATTTCAGCGTTCCCATAATGTATTCACAATTCAAGGCAATCTCCGTAACACGTTTGATTTAGTAAACCTGAAGAGTATGCAACTGAGTGAAAGACGTATATCTTTGTTTCTATTAATAATTTGGACTTGAGTCCTGAAGAAGAATTGTGTATATTTATGATAGGAACCCAACGCAACTCGTATTTCAGCATTCCCATAGTGTATTCACAATTTAAGCAAATCTCCGTAACACGGTTCATTTAGTAAACCTGAAGAGTATGCACCTGAGTGAAAGACGTATATCTTTGTTTCTATTAACAATTTGGACTTGAGTCCTGAAGAAGAATTGTGTATATTTACGATAGTAACCCAACGCAACTTGTATTTCAGCATGCCCATAATGTATTAAAAATTTAAGCCAATCTCCGTAACACGGTTGATTTAGTAAACCTCAAGAGTATGCACCTGAGTGAAAGACATATATCTTTGTTTCTATTAATAATTTGGACTTGAGTCCTGAAGAAGAATTGTGTATATTTACGATAGGAACCCAACACAACTCGTATTTCAGCATTCCCATAATGTATTCACAGTTTAACCCAATCTCCGTAACACGGTTGATTTAGTAAACCTGAAGAGTATGCACCTGAGTGAAAGACTTATATCTTTGTTTGTATTAATAATTTGGACTTGAGTACTGAAGAAGAATTCTGTATATTTACGATAGGAACCCAACGCAACTCGTATTTCAGCATGCCCATAATGTATTCAAAATTTAAGCCAATCTCCGTAACACGGTTCATTTAGTAAACCTGAAGAGTATGCACCTGAGTGAAAGACTTATATCTTTGTTTCTATTAATAATTTGGACTTGAGTCCTGAAGAAGAATTGTGTATATTTACGATAGGAACCCAACACAACTCGTATTTCAGCGTTCCCATAATGTATTCACAATTCAAGGCAATCTCCGTAACACGTTTGATTTAGTAAACCTGAAGAGTATGCAACTGAGTGAAAGACGTATATCTTTGTTTCTATTAATAATTTGGACTTGAGTCCTGAAGAAGCATTGTGTATATTTATGATAGGAACCCAACAAAACCCGTATTTGAGCATTCCCATAGTGTATTCACAATTTGAGCCAATCTCCATAACACGGTTGATTTAGTAATCCTAGAGAGTATGCACCTGAGTGAAAGACGTATATCTCTGTTTCTATTAATAATTTGGACTTGAGTCCTGAAGAAGAATTGTGTATATTTACGATACGAACCCAATGCAACTCGTATTTCAGCATTCCCATAATGTATTCACATTTGAAGCCAATCTCCGTAACACGGTTGATTTAGTAAACCTGAAGAGTATGCACCTGAGTGAAAGACGTATATCATTGTTTCTATTAATAATTTGGACTTGAGTCCTAAAGAAGAATTGTGTATATTTACGATAGGAATCCAACGCAACTCGTATTTCAGCATGCCCATAATGTATTCAAAATGTAAGCCAATCTCCGTAACACGGTTGATTTAGTAAACCTGAAGAGTATGCACCTGAGTGAAAGACGTATATCTTTGTTTCTATTAATAATTTGGACTTGAGTCCTGAAGAAGAATTGTGTATATTTACGATAGGAACCCAACGCAACTCGTATTTCAGCATGCCCATAATGTATTCAAAATTTAAGCCAATCTCCGTAACACGGTTCATTTAGTAAACCTGAAGAGTATGCACCTAAGTGAAAGACGTATATCTTTGTTTCTATTAATAATTTGGACTTGAGTCCTGAAGAAGAATTGTGTATATTTACGATAGGAACCCAACGCAAATCGTATTTCAGCGTTCCCATAATGTATTCACAATTCAAGGCAATCTCTGTAACACGTTTGATTTAGTAAACCTGAAGAGTATGCAACTGAGTGAAAGACGTATATCTTTGTTTCTATTAATAATTTGGACTTGAGTCCTGAAGAAGCATTGTGTATATTTATGATAGGAACCCAACAAACCCCGTATTTTAGCATTCCCATAGTGTATTCACAATTTAAGCCAATCTCCGTAACACGGTTGATTTAATAATCCTCAAGAGTATGCACCTGAGTGAAAGACGTATATCTTTGTTTCTATTAATAATTTGGACTTGAGTCCTGAAGAAGAATTGTGTATATTTACGATACGAACCCAACGCAACTCGTATTTCAGCATTCCCATTATGTATTCACATTTTCAGCCAATCTCCGTAACACGGTTGATTTAGTAAACCTGAAGAGTATGCACCTGAGTGAAAGACGTATATCATTGTTTCTATTAATAATTTGGACTTGAGTCCTAAAGAAGAATTGTGTATATTTACGATAGGAACCCAACGCAACTCGTATTTCAGCATGCCCATAATGTATTCAAAATGTAAGCCAATCTCCGTAACACGGTTGATTTAGTAAACCTGAAGAGTATGCACCTGAGTGAAAGACGTATATCTTTGTTTCAATTAATAATTTTGACTTGAGTCCTGAAGAAGAATTGTGTATATTTACGATAGGAACCCAACGCAACTCGTATTTCAGCATGCCCATAATGTATTCAAAATTTAAGCCAATCTCCGTAACACGGTTCATTTAGTAAACCTGAAGAGTATGCACCTAAGTGAAAGACGTATAGCTTTGTTTCTATTAATAATTTGGACTTGAGTCCTGAAGAAGAATTGTGTATATTTACGATAGGAACCCAACACAAATCGTATTTCAGCGTTCCCATAATGTATTCACAAATTAAGGCAATCTCCGTAACACGTTTGATTTAGTAAACCTGAAGAGTATGCACCTGAGTGAAAGACGTATATGCTTGTTTCAATTAATAATTTGGACTTGAGTCCTGAAGAAGAATTGTGTATATTTACGATACGAACCCAACGCAACTCGTATTTCAGCATTCCCATAATGTATTCACAATTTAAGCCAATCTCCGTAACACGGTTGATTTAGTAAACCTGAAGAGTATGCACCTGAGTGAAAGACGTATGTCATTGTTTCTATTAATAATTTGGACTTGAGTCCTGAAGAAGAATTGTGTATATTTACGATACGAACCCAACGCAACTCGTATTTCAGCATTCCCATAATGTATTCACAATTTAAGCCAATCTCCGTAACACGGTTGATTTAGTAAACCTGAAGAGTATGCTTCTGAGTGAAAGACGTATGTCATTGTTTCTATTAATAATTTGGACTTGAGTCCTAAAGAAGAATTGTGTATATTTCTGATAGGAACCCAACGCAACTCGTATTTTAGCATGCCCATAATGTATTCAAAATGTAAGCCAATCTCCGTAACACGGTTGATTTAGTAAACCTGAAGAGTATGCACGTGAGTGAAAGACGTATATCTTTGTTTCTATTAGTAATTTGGACTTGAGTCCTGAAGAAGAATTGTGTATATTTACGATAGGAACCCAACGCAACTCGTATTTCAGCATGCCCATAATGTATTCAAAATTTAAGCCAATCTCCGTAACACGGTTCATTTAGTAAACCTGAAGAGTATGCACCTGAGTGAAAGACGTATATCTTTGTTTCTATTAATAATTTGGACTTGAGTCCTGAAGAAGAATTGTGTATATTTACGATAGGAACCCAACACAACTCGTATTTCAGCGTTCCCATAATGTATTCACAATTCAAGGCAATCTCCGTAACACGTTTGATTTAGTAAACCTGAAGAGTATGCACCTGAGTGAAAGACGTATATCTTTGTTTCTATTAATAATTTGGACTTGAGTCCTGAAGAAGAATTGTGTAGATTTACGTTAGGAACCCAACGCAACTCGTGATTCAGCATTCCCATAATGTCTTCATAATTTAAGCCAATCTCCGTAACACGGTTGATTTAGTAAACCTGAAGAGTATGCACATGAGTGAAAGACATATATCTTTATTTCTATTAATAATTTGGACTTGAGTCCTGAAGAAGAATTGTGTATATTTAGGATAGGAACCCAACGCAACTCGTATTTCAGCATTCCCATAATGTATTCACAATTTAAGCCAATCTCCGTAACACAGTTGATTTGTTAACCTCAAGAGTATGCACCTGAGTGAAAGACATATATCTTTGTTTCTATTAATAATATGGACTTGAGTCCTGAAGAAGAATTGTGTATATTTACGATAGGAACATAACGCAACTCGTATTTCAGCATGCCCATAATGTATTCAAAATTTAAGCCAATCTCCGTAACACGGTTCATTTAGTAAACCTGAAGAGTATGCACCTGATTGAAAGACGTATATCTTTGTTTCTATTAATAATTTGGACTTGAGTCCTGAAGAAGAATTGTGTATATTTATGATACGAACCCAACGCAACTCGTATTTCAGCATTCCCATAATGTATTCACAATTTAAGCCAATCTCCGTAACACGGTTGATTTAGTAAACCTGAAGAGTATGAACCTGAGTGAAAGACGTATGTCATTGTTTCTATTAATAATTTGGACTTGAGTCCTAAAGAAGAATTGTGTATATTTCTGATAGGAACCCAACGCAACTCGTATTTTAGCATGCCCATAATGTATTCAAAATGTAAGCCAATCTCCGTAACACGGTTGATTTAGTAAACCTGAAGAGTATGCACGTGAGTGAAAGACGTATATCTTTGTTTCTATTAGTAATTTGGACTTGAGTCCTGAAGAAGAATTGTGTATATTTACGATAGGAACCCAACGCAACTCGTATTTCAGCATGCCCATAATGTATTCAAAATTTAAGCCAATCTCCGTAACACGGTTCATTTAGTAAACCTGAAGAGTATGCACCTGAGTGAAAGACGTATATCTTTGTTTCTATTAATAATTTGGACTTGAGTCCTGAAGAAGAATTGTGTATATTTACGATAGGAACCCAACACAACTCGTATTTCAGCGTTCCCATAATGTATTCACAATTCAAGGCAATCTCCGTAACACGTTTGATTTAGTAAACCTGAAGAGTATGCACCTGAGTGAAAGACGTATATCTTTGTTTCTATTAATAATTTAGACGTGAGTCCTGAAGAAGAATTGTGTATATTTACGATACGAACCCAACGCAACTCGTATTTCAGCATTCCCATAATGTATTCACATTTTAAGCCAATCTCCGTAACACGGTTGATTTAGTAAACCTGAAGAGTATGCACCTGAGTGAAAGACGTATATCATTGTTTCTATTAATAATTTGGACTTGAGTCCTAAAGAAGAATTGTGTATATTTACGATAGGAACCCAACGCAACTCGTATTTCAGCATGCCCATAATGTATTCAAAATGTAAGCCAATCTCCGTAACACGGTTGATTTAGTATACCTGAAGAGTATGCACCTGAGTGAAAGACGTATATCTTTGTTTCTATTAATAATTTGGACTTGAGTCCTGAAGAAGAATTGTGTAGATTTACGTTAGGAACCCAACGCAACTCGTGATTCAGCATTCCCATAATGTCTTCATAATTTAAGCCAATCTCCGTAACACGGTTGATTTAGTAAACCTGAAGAGTATGCACATGAGTGAAAGACATATATCTTTATTTCTATTAATAATTTGGACTTGAGTCCTGAAGAAGAATTGTGTATATTTAGGATAGGAACCCAACGCAACTCGTATTTCAGCATTCCCATAATGTATTCACAATTTAAGCCAATCTCCGTAACACAGTTGATTTGTTAACCTCAAGAGTATGCACCTGAGTGAAAGACGTATATCTTTGTTTCTATTAATAATATGGACTTGAGTCCTGAAGAAGAATTGTGTATATTTACGATAGGAACATAACGCAACTCGTATTTCAGCATGCCCATAATGTATTCAAATTTTAAGCCAATCTCCGTAACACGGTTCATTTAGTAAACCTGAAGAGTATGCACCTGAGTGAAAGACGTATATCTTTGTTTCTATTAATAAAATGGACTTGAGTCCTGAAGAAGAATTGTGTATATTTACGATAGGAACCCAACACAACTCGTATTTCAGCATTCCCATAATGTATTCACAATTTAAGGCAATCTCTGTAACACGTTTGATTTAGTAAACCTGAAGAGTATGCACCTGAGTGAAAGACGTATATCTTTGTTTCTATTAATAATTTGGACTTGAGTCCTGAAGAAGAATTGTGTATATTTACGATAGGAACCCAACGCAATTCGTATTTCAGCATGCCCATAATGTATTCAAAATTTAAGCCAATCTCCGTAACACGGTTCATTTAGTAAACCTGAAGAGTATGCACCTAAGTGAAAGACGTATATCTTGGTTTCTATTAATAATTTGGACTTGAGTCCTGAAGAAGAATTGTGTATATTTACGATAGGAACCCAACACAAATCGTATTTCAGCGTTCCCATAATGTATTCACAAATTAAGGCAATCTCCGTAACACGTTTGATTTAGTAAACCTGAAGAGTATGCACCTGAGTGAAAGACGTATATCTTTGTTTCTATTAATAATTTGGACTTGAGTCCCAAAGAAGAATTGTGTATATTTATGATAGGAACCCAACACAACTCGTATTTCAGCATTCCCATAGTGTATTCACAATTTAAGCCAATCTCCTAACACGGTTGATTTAGTAAACCTGAAGAGTATACACCTGACTGAAAGACGTATATCTTTGTTTCTATTAATAATTTGGACTTGAGTCCTGAAGAAGAATTGTGTATATTTACGATAGTAACCCAACGCAACTTGTATTTCAGCATGCCCATAATGTATTAAAAATTTAAGCCAATCTCCGTAACATGGTTGATTTAGTAAACCTCAAGAGTATGCACCTGAGTGAAAGACGTATATCTTTGTTTCTATTAATAATTTGGACTTGAGGCCTGAAGAAGAATTGTGTATATTTACGATAGGAACCCAACGCAACTCGTATTTCAGCATTCCCATAATGTATTCACAATTTAAGCCAATCTCCGTAACACGGTTGATTTAGTAAACCTGAAGAGTATGCACCTGAGTGAAAGACTTATATCTTTGTTTCTATTAATAATTTGGACTTGAGTACTGAAGAAGAATTCTGTATATTTACGATAGGAACCCAACGCAACTCGTATTTCAGCATGCCCATAATGTATATCTTTGTTTCTATTAATAATTTGGACTTGAGTCCTGAAGAAGAATTGTGTATATTTACGATAGGAACCCAACACAACTCGTATTTCAGCATTCCCATAATGTATTCACAATTTAAGGCAATCTCTGTAACACGTTTGATTTAGTAAACCTGAAGAGTATGCACCTGAGTGAAAGACGTATATCTTTGTTTTTATTAACAACTTGGACTTGAGTCGTGAAGAAGAATTGTGTATATTTATGATAGGAACCCAACGCAACTCGTATTTCAGCATTCCCATAGTGTATTCACAATTTAAGCCAATCTCCGTATCACGGTTGATTTAGTAAACCTGAAGAGTATGCACATGAGTGAAAGACGTATATCTTTGTTTCTATTAATAATTTGGACTTGAGTCCTGAAGAAGAATTGTGTATATTTACGATAGGAACCCAACGCAACTCGTATTTCAGCATTCCCATAATGTATTCACAATTTAAGCCAATCTCCGTAACACGGTTGATTTAGTAAACCTGAAGAGTATGCACCTGAGTGAAAGACTTATATCTTTGTTTCTATTAATAATTTGGACTTGAGTACTGAAGAAGAATTCTGTATATTTACGATAGGAACCCAACGCAACTCGTATTTCAGCATGCCCATAATGTATTCAAAATTTAAGCCAATCTCCGTAACACGGTTGATTTAGTATACTTGAAGAGTATGCACCTGAGTGAAAGACGTATATCTTTGTTTCTATTAATAATTTGGACTTGAGTCCTGAAGAAGAATTGTGTAGATTTACGTTAGGAACCCAACGCAACTCGTGATTCAGCATTCCCATAATGTCTTCATAATTTAAGCCAATCTCCGTAACACGGTTGATTTAGTAAACCTGAAGAGTATGCACATGAGTGAAAGACATATATCTTTATTTCTATTAATAATTTGGACTTGAGTCCTGAAGAAGAATTGTGTATATTTAGGATAGGAACCCAACGCAACTCGTATTTCAGCATTCCCATAATGTATTCACAATTTAAGCCAATCTCCGTAACACAGTTGATTTGTTAACCTCAAGAGTATGCACCTGAGTGAAAGACGTATATCTTTGTTTCTATTAATAATATGGACTTGAGTCCTGAAGAAGAATTGTGTATATTTACGATAGGAACATAACGCAACTCGTATTTCAGCATGCCCATAATGTATTCAAAATTTAAGCCAATCTCCGTAACACGGTTCATTTAGTAAACCTGAAGAGTATGCACCTGAGTGAAAGACGTATATCTTTGTTTCTATTAATAATTTGGACTTGAGTCCTGAAGAAGAATTGTGTATATTTACGATAGGAACCCAACACAACTCGTATTTCAGCATTCCCATAATGTATTCACAATTTAAGGCAATCTCTGTAACACGTTTGATTTAGTAAACCTGAAGAGTATGCACCTGAGTGAAAGACGTATATCTTTGTTTCTATTAATAATTTGGACTTGAGTCCTGAAGAAGAATTGTGTATATTTACGATAGGAACCCAACGCAATTCGTATTTCAGCATGCCCATAATGTATTCAAAATTTAAGCCAATCTCCGTAACACGGTTCATTTAGTAAACCTGAAGAGTATGCACCTAAGTGAAAGACGTATATCTTGGTTTCTATTAATAATTTGGACTTGAGTCCTGAAGAAGAATTGTGTATATTTACGATAGGAACCCAACACAAATCGTATTTCAGCGTTCCCATAATGTATTCACAAATTAAGGCAATCTCCGTAACACGTTTGATTTAGTAAACCTGAAGAGTATGCACCTGAGTGAAAGACGTATATCTTTGTTTCTATTAATAATTTGGACTTGAGTCCCAAAGAAGAATTGTGTATATTTATGATAGGAACCCAACACAACTCGTATTTCAGCATTCCCATAGTGTATTCACAATTTAAGCCAATCTCCGTAACACGGTTGATTTAGTAAACCTGAAGAGTATACACCTGACTGAAAGACGTATATCTTTGTTTCTATTAATAATTTGGACTTGAGTCCTGAAGAAGAATTGTGTATATTTACGATAGTAACCCAACGCAACTTGTATTTCAGCATGCCCATAATGTATTAAAAATTTAAGCCAATCTCCGTAACATGGTTGATTTAGTAAACCTCAAGAGTATGCACCTGAGTGAAAGACGTATATCTTTGTTTCTATTAATAATTTGGACTTGAGGCCTGAAGAAGAATTGTGTATATTTACGATAGGAACCCAACGCAACTCGTATTTCAGCATTCCCATAATGTATTCACAATTTAAGCCAATCTCCGTAACACGGTTGATTTAGTAAACCTGAAGAGTATGCACCTGAGTGAAAGACTTATATCTTTGTTTCTATTAATAATTTGGACTTGAGTACTGAAGAAGAATTCTGTATATTTACGATAGGAACCCAACGCAACTCGTATTTCAGCATGCCCATAATGTATATCTTTGTTTCTATTAATAATTTGGACTTGAGTCCTGAAGAAGAATTGTGTATATTTACGATAGGAACCCAACACAACTCGTATTTCAGCATTCCCATAATGTATTCACAATTTAAGGCAATCTCTGTAACACGTTTGATTTAGTAAACCTGAAGAGTATGCACCTGAGTGAAAGACGTATATCTTTGTTTTTATTAACAACTTGGACTTGAGTCGTGAAGAAGAATTGTGTATATTTATGATAGGAACCCAACGCAACTCGTATTTCAGCATTCCCATAGTGTATTCACAATTTAAGCCAATCTCCGTATCACGGTTGATTTAGTAAACCTGAAGAGTATGCACATGAGTGAAAGACGTATATCTTTGTTTCTATTAATAATTTGGACTTGAGTCCTGAAGAAGAATTGTGTATATTTACGATAGGAACCCAACGCAACTCGTATTTCAGCATTCCCATAATGTATTCACAATTTAAGCCAATCTCCGTAACACGGTTGATTTAGTAAACCTGAAGAGTATGCACCTGAGTGAAAGACTTATATCTTTGTTTCTATTAATAATTTGGACTTGAGTACTGAAGAAGAATTCTGTATATTTACGATAGGAACCCAACGCAACTCGTATTTCAGCATGCCCATAATGTATTCAAAATTTAAGCCAATCTCCGTAACACGGTTGATTTAGTATACTTGAAGAGTATGCACCTGAGTGAAAGACGTATATCTTTGTTTCTATTAATAATTTGGACTTGAGTCCTGAAGAAGAATTGTGTAGATTTACGTTAGGAACCCAACGCAACTCGTGATTCAGCATTCCCATAATGTCTTCATAATTTAAGCCCATCTCCGTAACACGGTTGATTTAGTAAACCTGAAGAGTATGCACATGAGTGAAAGACATATATCTTTGTTTCTATTAATAATTTGGACTTGAGTCCTGAAGAAGAATTGTGTATATTTAGGATAGGAACCCAACGCAACTCGTATTTCAGCATTCCCATAATGTATTCACAATTTAAGCCAATCTCCGTAACACAGTTGATTTATTAACCTCAAGAGTATGCACCTGAGTGAAAGACGTATATCTTTGTTTCTATTAATAATATGGACTTGAGTCCTGAAGAAGAATTGTGTATATTTACGATAGGAACATAACGCAACTCGTATTTCAGCATGCCCATAATGTATTCAAAATTTAAGCCAATCTCCGTAACACGGTTCATTTAGTAAACCTGAAGAGTATGCACCTGAGTGAAAGACGTATATCTTTGTTTCTATTAATAATTTGGACTTGAGTCCTGAAGAAGAATTGTGTATATTTACGATAGAAACCCAACACAACTCGTATTTCAGCATTCCCATAATGTATTCACAATTTAAGGCAATCTCTGTAACACGTTTGATTTAGTAAACCTGAAGAGTATGCACCTGAGTGAAAGACGTATATCTTTGTTTCTATTAATAATTTGGACTTGAGTCCTGAAGAAGAATTGTGTATATTTACGATAGGAACCCAACGCAACTCGTATTTCAGCATTCCCATAATGTATTCACAATTTAAGCCAATCTCCGTAACACAGTTGATTTATTAACCTCAAGAGTATGCACCTGAGTGAAAGACGTATATCTTTGTTTCTATTAATAATATGGACTTGAGTCCTGAAGAAGAATTGTGTATATTTACGATAGGAACATAACGCAACTCGTATTTCAGCATGCCCATAATGTATTCAAAATTTAAGCCAATCTCCGTAACACGGTTCATTTAGTAAACCTGAAGAGTATGCACCTGAGTGAAAGACGTATATCTTTGTTTCTATTAATAATTTGGACTTGAGTCCTGAAGAAGAATTGTGTATATTTACGATAGGAACCCAACACAACTCGTATTTCAGCATTCCCATAATGTATTCACAATTTAAGGCAATCTCTGTAACACGTTTGATTTAGTAAACCTGAAGAGTATGCACCTGAGTGAAAGACGTATATCTTTGTTTCTATTAATAATTTGGACTTGAGTCCTGAAGAAGAATTGTGTATATTTACGATAGGAACCCAACACAACTCGTATTTCAGCATTCCCATAATGTATTCACAATTTAAGGCAATCTCTGTAACACGTTTGATTTAGTAAACCTGAAGAGTATGCACCTGAGTGAAAGACGTATATCTTTGTTTCTATTAATAATTTGGACTTGAGTCCTGAAGAAGAATTGTGTATATTTACGATAGGAACCCAACACAACTCGTATTTCAGCATTCCCATAATGTATTCACAATTTAAGGCAATCTCTGTAACACGTTTGATTTAGTAAACCTGAAGAGTATGCACCTGAGTGAAAGACGTATATCTTTGTTTCTATTAATAATTTGGACTTGAGTCCTGAAGAAGAATTGTGTATATTTACGATAGGAACCCAACGCAACTCGTATTTCAGCATTCCCATAATGTATTCACAATTTAAGCCAATCTCCGTAACACAGTTGATTTATTAACCTCAAGAGTATGCACCTGAGTGAAAGACGTATATCTTTGTTTCTATTAATAATATGGACTTGAGTCTTGAAGAAGAATTGTGTATATTTACGATAGGAACATAACGCAACTCGTATTTCAGCATGCCCATAATGTATTCAAAATTTAAGCCAATCTCCGTAACACGGTTCATTTAGTAAACCTGAAGAGTATGCACCTGAGTGAAAGACGTATATCTTTGTTTCTATTAATAATTTGGACTTGAGTCCTGAAGAAGAATTGTGTATATTTACGATAGGAACCCAACACAACTCGTATTTCAGCATTCCCATAATGTATTCACAATTTAAGGCAATCTCTGTAACACGTTTGATTTAGTAAACCTGAAGAGTATGCACCTGAGTGAAAGACGTATATCTTTGTTTCTATTAATAATTTGGACTTGAGTCCTAAAGAAGAATTGTGTATATTTACGATAGGAACCCAACACAACTCGTATTTCAGCATTCCCATAATGTATTCACAATTTAAGGCAATCTCTGTAACACGTTTGATTTAGTAAACCTGAAGAGTATGCACCTGAGTGAAAGACGTATATCTTTGTTTTTATTAACAACTTGGACTTGAGTCGTGAAGAAGAATTGTGTATATTTATGATAGGAACCCAACGCAACTCGTATTTCAGCATTCCCATAGTGTATTCACAATTTAAGCCAATCTCCGTATCACGGTTGATTTAGTAAACCTGAAGAGTATGCACATGAGTGAAAGACGTATATCTTTGTTTCTATTAATAATTTGGACTTGAGTCCTGAAGAAGAATTGTGTATATTTACGATAGGAACCCAACGCAACTCGTATTTCAGCATTCCCATAATGTATTTACAATTTAAGCCAATCTCCGTAACACGGTTGATTTAGTAAACCTGAAGAGTATGCACCTGAGTGAAAGACTTATATCTTTGTTTCTATTAATAATTTGGACTTGAGTAATGAAGAAGAATTCTGTATATTTACGATAGGAACCCAACGCAACTCGTATTTCAGCATGCCCATAATGTATTCAAAATTTAAGCCAATCTCCGTAACACGGTTGATTTAGTATACTTGAAGAGTATGCACCTGAGTGAAAGACGTATATCTTTGTTTCTATTAATAATTTGGACTTGAGTCCTGAAGAAGAATTGTGTAGATTTACGTTAGGAACCCAACGCAACTCGTGATTCAGCATTCCCATAATGTCTTCATAATTTAAGCCCATCTCCGTAACACGGTTGATTTAGTAAACCTGAAGAGTATGCACATGAGTGAAAGACATATATCTTTGTTTCTATTAATAATTTGGACTTGAGTCCTGAAGAAGAATTGTGTATATTTAGGATAGGAACCCAACGCAACTCGTATTTCAGCATTCCCATAATGTATTCACAATTTAAGCCAATCTCCGTAACACAGTTGATTTATTAACCTCAAGAGTATGCACCTGAGTGAAAGACGTATATCTTTGTTTCTATTAATAATATGGACTTGAGTCCTGAAGAAGAATTGTGTATATTTACGATAGGAACATAACGCAACTCGTATTTCAGCATGCCCATAATGTATTCAAAATTTAAGCCAATCTCCGTAACACGGTTCATTTAGTAAACCTGAAGAGTATGCACCTGAGTGAAAGACGTATATCTTTGTTTCTATTAATAATTTGGACTTGAGTCCTGAAGAAGAATTGTGTATATTTACGATAGGAACCCAACACAACTCGTATTTCAGCATTCCCGTAATGTATTCACAATTTAAGGCAATCTCTGTAACACGTTTGATTTAGTAAACCTGAAGAGTATGCACCTGAGTGAAAGACGTATATCTTTGTTTCTATTAATAATTTGGACTTGAGTCCTGAAGAAGAATTGTGTATATTTACGATAGGAACCCAACACAACTCGTATTTCAGCATTCCCATAATGTATTCACAATTTAAGGCAATCTCTGTAACACGTTTGATTTAGTAAACCTGAAGAGTATGCACCTGAGTGAAAGACGTATATCTTTGTTTCTATTAATAACTTGGACTTGAGTCGTGAAGAAGAATTGTGTATATTTATGATAGGAACCCAACGCAACTCGTATTTCAGCATTCCCATAGTGTATTCACAATTTAAGCCAATCTCCGTATCACGGTTGATTTAGTAAACCTGAAGAGTATGCACATGAGTGAAAGACGTATATCTTTGTTTCTATTAATAAATTGGACTTGAGTCCTGAAGAAGAACTGTGTATATTTACGATAGTAACCCAACGCAACTTGTATTTCAGCATGCCCATAATGTATTCAAAATTTAAGCCAATCTCTGTAACATGGTAGATTTAGTAAACCTCAAGAGCATTCACCTGAGTGAAAGACGTATATCTTTGTTTCTTTTAATAATTTGGACTTGAGTCCTGAACAAGAATTGTGTATATTTACGATAGGAACCCAACGCAACTCGAATTTCAGCATGCCGATAATGTATTCAAAATTTAAGTCAATCTCCGTGACACGGTTGATTTAGTAAACCTGAAGAGTATGCACCTGCGTGAAAGACGTATATCATTGTTTCTATTAATAATTTGGTCTTGAGTCCTGAATAAGAATTGAGTATATTTACGATAGGAACCCAACACAACTCGTATTTCAGCATTCCCATAATGTCTTCACAATTTAAGCCAATCTCCGTAACACGGTTGATTTAGTAAACCTGAAGAGTATGCACATGAGTGAAAGACGTATATCTTTGTTTCTATTAATAATTTGGACTTGAGTCCTGAAGAAGAATTGTGTATATTTACGATAGGAACCCAACGCAACTCGTATTTCAGCATTCCCATAATGTATTCACAATTTAAGCCAATCTCCGTAACACGGTTGATTTAGTAAACCTGAAGAGTATGCACATGAGTGAAAGACGTATATCTTTGTTTCTATTAATAATTTGGACTTGAGTACTGAAGAAGTATTCTGTATATTTACGATAGGAACCCAACGCAACTCGTATTTCAGCATGCCCATAATGTATTCAAAATTTAAGCCAATCTCCGTAACACGGTTGATTTAGTATACTTGAAGAGTATGCACCTGAGTGAAAGACGTATATCTTTGTTTCTATTAATAATTTGGACTTGAGTCCTGAAGAAGAATTGTGTAGATTTACGTTAGGAACCCAACGCAACTCGTGATTCAGCATTCCCATAATGTCTTCATAATTTAAGCCCATCTCCGTAACACGGTTGATTTAGTAAACCTGAAGAGTATGCACATGAGTGAAAGACATATATCTTTGTTTCTATTAATAATTTGGACTTGAGTCCTGAAGAAGAATTGTGTATATTTAGGATAGGAACCCAACGCAACTCGTATTTCAGCATTCCCATAATGTATTCACAATTTAAGCCAATCTCCGTAACACAGTTGATTTATTAACCTCAAGAGTATGCACCTGAGTGAAAGACGTATATCTTTGTTTCTATTAATAATATGGACTTGAGTCCTGAAGAAGAATTGTGTATATTTACGATAGGAACATAACGCAACTCGTATTTCAGCATGCCCATAATGTATTCAAAATTTAAGCCAATCTCCGTAACACGGTTCATTTAGTAAACCTGAAGAGTATGCACCTGAGTGAAAGACGTATATCTTTGTTTCTATTAATAATTTGGACTTGAGTCCTGAAGAAGAATTGTGTATATTTACGATAGGAACCCAACACAACTCGTATTTCAGCATTCCCATAATGTATTCACAATTTAAGGCAATCTCTGTAACACGTTTGATTTAGTAAACCTGAAGAGTATGCACCTGAGTGAAAGACGTATATCTTTGTTTCTATTAATAATTTGGACTTGAGTCCTGAAGAAGAATTGTGTATATTTACGATAGGAACCCAACACAACTCGTATTTCAGCATTCCCATAATGTATTCACAATTTAAGGCAATCTCTGTAACACGTTTGATTTAGTAAACCTGAAGAGTATGCACCTGAGTGAAAGACGTATATCTTTGTTTTTATTAACAACTTGGACTTGAGTCGTGAAGTAGAATTGTGTATATTTATGATAGGAACCCAACGCAACTCGTATTTCAGCATTCCCATAGTGTATTCACAATTTAAGCCAATCTCCGTATCACGGTTGATTTAGTAAACCTGAAGAGTATGCACATGAGTGAAAGACATATATCTTTATTTCTATTAATAATTTGGACTTGAGTCCTGAAGAAGAATTGTGTATATTTAGGATAGGAACCCAACGCAACTCGTATTTCAGCATTCCCATAATGTATTCACAATTTAAGCCAATCTCCGTAACACAGTTGATTTGTTAACCTCAAGAGTATGCACCTGAGTGAAAGACGTATATCTTTGTTTCTATTAATAATATGGACTTGAGTCCTGAAGAAGAATTGTGTATATTTACGATAGGAACATAACGCAACTCGTATTTCAGCATGCCCATAATGTATTCAAAATTTAAGCCAATCTCCGTAACACGGTTCATTTAGTAAACCTGAAGAGTATGCACCTGAGTGAAAGACGTATATCTTTGTTTCTATTAATAATTTGGACTTGAGTCCTGAAGAAGAATTGTGTATATTTACGATAGGAACCCAACACAACTCGTATTTCAGCATTCCCATAATGTATTCACAATTTAAGGCAATCTCTGTAACACGTTTGATTTAGTAAACCTGAAGAGTATGCACCTGAGTGAAAGACGTATATCTTTGTTTCTATTAATAATTTGGACTTGAGTCCTGAAGAAGAATTGTGTATATTTACGATAGGAACCCAACACAACTCGTATTTCAGCATTCCCATAATGTATTCACAATTTAAGGCAATCTCTGTAACACGTTTGATTTAGTAAACCTGAAGAGTATGCACCTGAGTGAAAGACGTATATCTTTGTTTCTATTAATAACTTGGACTTGAGTCGTTAAGAAGAATTGTGTATATTTATGATAGAAACCCAACGCAACTCGTATTTCAGCATTCCCATAGTGTATTCACAATTTAAGCCAATCTCCGTATCACGGTTGATTTAGTAAACCTGAAGAGTATGCACCTGAGTGAAAGACGTATATCTTTGTTTCTATTAATAAATTGGACTTGAGTCCTGAAGAAGAACTGTGTATATTTACGATAGTAACCCAACGCAACTTGTATTTCAGCATGCCCATAATGTATTCAAAATTTAAGCCAATCTCTGTAACATGGTAGATTTAGTAAACCTCAAGAGCATTCACCTGAGTGAAAGACGTATATCTTTGTTTCTTTTAATAATTTGGACTTGAGTCCTGAAGAAGAATTGTGTATATTTACGATAGGAACCCAACGCAACTCGAATTTCAGCATGCCGATAATGTATTCAAAATTTAAGCCAATCTCCGTGACACGGTTGATTTAGTAAACCTGAAGAGTATGCACCTGCGTGAAAGACGTATATCATTGTTTCTATTAATAATTTGGTCTTGAGTCCTGAATAAGAATTGAGTATATTTACGATAGGAACCCAACACAACTCGTATTTCAGCATTCCCATAATGTCTTCACAATTTAAGCCAATCTCCGTAACACGGTTGATTTAGTAAACCTGAAGAGTATGCACATGAGTGAAAGACGTATATCTTTGTTTCTATTAATAATTTGGACTTGAGTCCTGAAGAAGAATTGTGTATATTTACGATAGGAACCCAACGCAACTCGTATTTCAGCATTCCCATAATGTATTCACAATTTAAGCCAATCTCCGTAACACGGTTGATTTAGTAAACCTGAAGAGTATGCACCTGAGTGAAAGACTTATATCTTTGTTTCTATTAATAATTTGGACTTGAGTACTGAAGAAGAATTCTGTATATTTACGATAGGAACCCAACGCAACTCGTATTTCAGCATGCCCATAATGTATTCAAAATTTAAGCCAATCTCCGTAACACGGTTGATTTAGTATACTTGAAGAGTATGCACCTGAGTGAAAGACGTATATCTTTGTTTCTATTAATAATTTGGACTTGAGTCCTGAAGAAGAATTGTGTAGATTTACGTTAGGAACCCAACGCAACTCGTGATTCAGCATTCCCATAATGTCTTCATAATTTAAGCCCATCTCCGTAACACGGTTGATTTAGTAAACCTGAAGAGTATGCACATGAGTGAAAGACATATATCTTTGTTTCTATTAATAATTTGGACTTGAGTCCTGAAGAAGAATTGTGTATATTTAGGATAGGAACCCAACGCAACTCGTATTTCAGCATTCCCATAATGTATTCACAATTTAAGCCAATCTCCGTAACACAGTTGATTTATTAACCTCAAGAGTATGCACCTGAGTGAAAGACGTATATCTTTGTTTCTATTAATAATATGGACTTGAGTCCTAAAGAAGAATTGTGTATATTTACGATAGGAACATAACGCAACTCGTATTTCAGCATGCCCATAATATATTCAAAATTTAAGCCAATCTCCGTAACACGGTTCATTTAGTAAACCTGAAGAGTATGCACCTGAGTGAAAGACGTATATCTTTGTTTCTATTAATAATTTGGACTTGAGTCCTGAAGAAGAATTGTGTATATTTACGATAGGAACCCAACACAACTCGTATTTCAGCATTCCCATAATGTATTCACAATTTAAGGCAATCTCTGTAACACGTTTGATTTAGTAAACCTGAAGAGTATGCACCTGAGTGAAAGACGTATATCTTTGTTTCTATTAATAATTTGGACTTGAGTCCTGAAGAAGAATTGTGTATATTTACGATAGGAACCCAACACAACTCGTATTTCAGCATTCCCATAATGTATTCACAATTTAAGGCAATCTCTGTAACACGTTTGATTTAGTAAACCTGAAGAGTATGCACCTGAGTGAAAGACGTATATCTTTGTTTTTATTAACAACTTGGACTTGAGTCGTGAAGAAGAATTGTGTATATTTATGATAGGAACCCAACGCAACTCGTATTTCAGCATTCCCATAGTGTATTCACAATTTAAGCCAATCTCCGTATCACGGTTGATTTAGTAAACCTGAAGAGTATGCACCTGAGTGAAAGACGTATATCTTTGTTTCTATTAATAAATTGGACTTGAGTCCTGAAGAAGAACTGTGTATATTTACGATAGTAACCCAACGCAACTTGTATTTCAGCATGCCCATAATGTATTCAAAATTTAAGCCAATCTCTGTAACGTGGTAGATTTAGTAAACCTCAAGAGCATTCACCTGAGTGAAAGACGTATATCTTTGTTGCTTTTAATAATTTCGACTTGAGTCCTGAAGAAGAATTGTGTATATTTACGATAGGAACCCAACGCAACTCGAATTTCAGCATGCCCATAATGTATTCAAAATTTAAGCCAATCTCCGTGACACGGTTGATTTAGTAAACCTGAAGAGTATGCACCTGCGTGAAAGACGTATATCATTGTTTCTATTAATAATTTGGTCTTGAGTCCTGAATAAGAATTGAGTATATTTACGATAGGAACCCAACACAACTCGTATTTCAGCATTCCCATAATGTCTTCACAATTTAAGCCAATCTCCGTAACACGGTTGATTTAGTAAACCTGAAGAGTATGCACATGAGTGAAAGACGTATATCTTTGTTTCTATTAATAATTTGGACTTGAGTCCTGAAGAAGAATTGTGTATATTTAGGATAGGAACCCAACGCAACTCGTATTTCAGCATGCCCATAATGTATTCAAAATTTAAGCCAATCTCCGTGACACGGTTGATTTAGTAAACTTGAAGAGTATGCACCTGAGTGAAAGACGTATATCTTTGTTTCTATTAATAATTTGGACTTGCGTCCTGAATAAGAATTGTGTATATTTACGATAGGAACCCAACACAACTCGTATTTCAGCATTCCCATAATGTATTCACAATTTAAGCCAATCTCCATAACACGGTTCATTTAGTAAACCTAAAGAGTATGCACCTGAGTGAAAGACGTATATCTTTGTTTCTATTAATAATTTGGACTTGAGACCTGAAGAAGTATTGTGTATATTTACGATAGGAACCCAACACAACTCGTATTTCAGCATTCCCATAATGTATTCACAATTTAAGGCAATCTCCGTAACACGTTTGATTTAGTAAACCTGAAGAGTATGCACCTGAGTGAAAGACGTATATCTTTGTTTCTATTAATAACTTGGACTTGAGTCCTGAAGAAGAATTGTGTATATTTATGATAGGAACCCAACGCAACTCGTATTTCAGCATTCCCATAGTTTATTCACAATTTAAGCCAATCTTCGTAACACGGTTGATTTAGTAAACCTGAAGAGTATGCACCTGAGTGAAAGACGTATATCTTTGTTTCTATTAATAATTTGGACTTGAGTCCTGAAGAAGAACTGTGTATATTTACGATAGGAACCCAACGCAACTCGAATTTCAGCATGCCCATAATGTATTCAAAATTTAAGCCAATCTCCGTAACACGGTTGATTTAGTAAACCTGAAGAGTATGCACCTGAGTGAAAGACGTATATCTTTGTTTCTATTAATAATTTGGACTTGAGTCATGAAGAAGAATTGTGTATATTTAGGATAGAAACCCAACGCAACTCGTATTTCAGCATGCCCATAATGTATTCAAAATTTAAGCCAATCTCCGTGACACGGTTGATTTAGTATACCTAAAGAGTATGCACCTGCGTGAAAGACGTATATCTTTGTTTCTATTAATAATTTGGACTTGAGTCCTGAATAAGAATTGTGTATATTTACGATATGAACCCAACACAACTCGTATTTCAGCATTCCCATAATGTATTCTCAATTTAAGGCAATCTCCGTAACACGTTTGATTTAGTAAACCTGAAGAGTATGCACCTGAGTGAAAGACGTATATCTTTGTTTCTATTAATAACTTGGACTTGAGTCCTGAAGAAGAATTGTGTATATTTATGATAGGAACCCAACGCAACTCGTATTTCAGCATTCCCATAGTGTATTCACAATTTAAGCCAATCTCCGTAACACGGTTGATTTAGTAAACCTGAAGAGTATGCACCTGAGTGAAAGACGTATATCTTTGTTTCTATTAATAATTTGGACTTGAGTCCTGAAGAAGAACTGTGTATATTTACGATAGTAACCCAACGCAACTTGTATTTCAGCATGCCCATAATGTATTCAAAATTTAAGCCGATCTCCGTAATGTGGTTGATTTAGTAAACCTCAAGAGTATGCACCTGAGTGAAAGACGTATATCTTTGTTTCTATTAATAATTTGGACTTGAGTCCTGAAGAAGAATTGTGTATATTTACGATAGGAACCCAACGCAACTCGAATTTCAGCATGCCCATAATGTATTCAAAATTTAAGCCAATCTCCGTAACACGGTTGATTTAGTAAACCTGAAGAGTATACACCTGAGTGAAAGACGTATATCTTTGTTTTTATTAATAATTTGGACTTGAGTCATGAAGAAGAATTGTGTATATTTAGGATAGAAACCCAACGCAACTCGTATTTTAGCATGCCCATAATGTATTCAAAATTTAAGCCAATCTCCGTTACACGGTTGATTTAGTAAACCTAAAGAGTATGCACCTGCGTGAAAGACGTATATCTTTATTTCTATTGATAATTTGGACTTGAGTCCTGAATAAGAATTGTGTATATGTACGATAGGAACCCAACACAACTCGTATTTCAGCATTCCCATAATGTCTTCACAATTTAAGCTAATCTCCGTAACACGGTTGATTTAGTAAACCTGAAGAGTATGCACCTGAGTGAAAGACGTATATCTTTGTTTCTATTAATAAATTGGACTTGAGTCCTGAAGAAGAACTGTGTATATTTACGATAGTAACCCAACGCAACTTGTATTTCAGCATGCCCATAATGTATTCAAAATTTAAGCCAATCTCTGTAACGTGGTAGATTTAGTAAACCTCAAGAGCATTCACCTGAGTGAAAGACGTATATCTTTGTTTCTTTTAATAATTTGGACTTGAGTCCTGAAGAAGAATTGTGTATATTTACGATAGGAACCCAACGCAACTCGAATTTCAGCATGCCGATAATGTATTCAAAATTTAAGCCAATCTCCGTGACACGGTTGATTTAGTAAACCTGAAGAGTATGCACCTGCGTGAAAGACGTATATCATTGTTTCTATTAATAATTTGGTCTTGAGTCCTGAATAAGAATTGAGTATATTTACGATAGGAACCCAACACAACGCGTATTTCAGCATTCCCATAATGTCTTCACAATTTAAGCCAATCTCCGTAACACGGTTGATTTAGTAAACCTGAAGAGTATGCACATGAGTGAAAGACGTATATCTTTGTTTCTATTAATAATTTGGACTTGAGTCCTGAAGAAGAATTGTGTATATTTACGATAGGAACCCAACGCAACTCGTATTTCAGCATTCCCATAATGTATTCACAATTTAAGCCAATCTCCGTAACACGGTTGATTTAGTAAACCTGAAGAGTATGCACCTGAGTGAAAGACTTATATCTTTGTTTCTATTAATAATTTGGACTTGAGTACTGAAGAAGAATTCTGTATATTTACGATAGGAACCCAACGCAACTCGTATTTCAGCATGCCCATAATGTATTCAAAATTTAAGCCAATCTCCGTAACACGGTTGATTTAGTATACCTGAAGAGTATGCACCTGAGTGAAAGACGTATATCTTTGTTTCTATTAATAATTTGGACTTGAGTCCTGAAGAAGATTTGTGTAGATTTACGTTAGGAACCCAACGCAACTCGTGATTCAGCATTCCCATAATGTCTTCATAATTTAAGCCCATCTCCGTAACACGGTTGATTTAGTAAACCTGAAGAGTATGCACATGAGTGAAAGACATATATCTTTGTTTCTATTAATAATTTGGACTTGAGTCCTGAAGAAGAATTGTGTATATTTAGGATAGGAACCCAACGCAACTCGTATTTCAGCATTCCCATAATGTATTCACAATTTAAGCCAATCTCCGTAACACAGTTGATTTATTAACCTCAAGAGTATGCACCTGAGTGAAAGACGTATATCTTTGTTTCTATTAATAATATGGACTTGAGTCCTGAAGAAGAATTGTGTATATTTACGATAGGAACATAACGCAACTCGTATTTCAGCATGCCCATAATGTATTCAAAATTTAAGCCAATCTCCGTAACACGGTTCATTTAGTAAACCTGAAGAGTATGCACCTGAGTGAAAGACGTATATCTTTGTTTCTATTAATAATTTGGACTTGAGTCCTGAAGAAGAATTGTGTATATTTACGATAGGAACCCAACACAACTCGTATTTCAGCATTCCCATAATGTATTCACAATTTAAGGCAATCTCTGTAACACGTTTGATTTAGTAAACCTGAAGAGTATGCACCTGAGTGAAAGACGTATATCTTTGTTTCTATTAATAATTTGGACTTGAGTCCTGAAGAAGAATTGTGTATATTTACGATAGGAACCCAACACAACTCGTATTTCAGCATTCCCATAATGTATTCACAATTTAAGGCAATCTCTGTAACACGTTTGATTTAGTAAACCTGAAGGGTATGCACCTGAGTGAAAGACGTATATCTTTGTTTTTATTAATAACTTGGACTTGAGTCGTGAAGAAGAATTGTGTATATTTATGATAGGAACCCAACGCAACTCGTATTTCAGCATTCCCATAGTGTATTCACAATTTAAGCCAATCTCCGTATCACGGTTGATTTAGTAAACCTGAAGAGTATGCACCTGAGTGAAAGACGTATATCTTTGTTTCTATTAATAAATTGGACTTGAGTCCTGAAGAAGAACTGTGTATATTTACGATAGTAACCCAACGCAACTTGTATTTCAGCATGCCCATAATGTATTCAAAATTTAAGCCAATCTCTGTAACGTGGTAGATTTAGTAAACCTCAAGAGCATTCGCCTGAGTGAAAGACGTATATCTTTGTTTCTATTAATAATTTGGACTTGAGTCCTGAAGAAGAATTGTGTATATTTAGGATAGGAACCCAACGCAACTCGTATTTCAGCATGCCCATAATGTATTCAAAATTTAAGCCAATCTCCGTGACACGGTTGATTTAGTAAACTTGAAGAGTATGCACCTGAGTGAAAGACGTATATCTTTGTTTCTATTAATAATTTGGACTTGCGTCCTGAATAAGAATTGTGTATATTTACGATAGGAACCCAACACAACTCGTATTTCAGCATTCCCATAATGTATTCACAATTTAAGCCAATCTCCGTAACAGAGTTGATTTAGTAAACCTCAAGAGTATGCACCTGAGTGAAAGACGTATATCTTTGTTTCTATTAATAATTTGGACTTGAGTCCTGAAGAAGAATTGTGTATATTTACGATAGGAACACAACGCAACTCCTATTTCAACATGCCCATAATGTATTCAAAATTTAAGCCAATCTCCGTAACACGGTTCAATTAGTAAACCTGAAGAGTATGCACCTGAGTGAAAGACGTATATCTTTGTTTCTATTAATAACTTGGACTTGAGTCCTGAAGAAGAATTGTGTATATTTATGATAGGAACCCAATGCGACTCGTATTTCAGCATTCCCATAGTGTATTCACAATTTAAGCCAATCTCCGTAACACGGTTGATTTAGTAAATCTGAAGAGTATGCACCTGAGTGAAAGACGTATATCTTTGTTTCTATTAATAATTTGGACTTGAGTCCTGAAGAAGAACTGTGTATATTTACGATAGTAACCCAACGTCACTTGTATTTCAGCATGCCCATAATGTATTCAAAATTTAAGCCAATCTCCATAACACGGTTCATTTAGTAAACCTGAAGAGTATGCACCTGAGTGAAAGACGTATATCTTTGTTTCTATTAATAATTTGGACTTGAGACCTGAAGAAGTATTGTGTATATTTACGATAGGAACCCAACACAACTCGTATTTCAGCATTCCCATAATGTATTCACAATTTAAGGCAATCTCCGTAACACGTTTGATTTAGTAAACCTGAAGAGTATGCACCTGAGTGAAAGACGTATATCTTTGTTTCTATTAATAACTTGGACTTGAGTCCTGAAGAAGAATTGTGTATATTTATGATAGGAACCCAACGCAACTCGTATTTCAGCATTCCCATAGTTTATTCACAATTTAAGCCAATCTTCGTAACACGGTTGATTTAGTAAACCTGAAGAGTATGCACCTGAGTGAAAGACGTATATCTTTGTTTCTATTAATAATTTGGACTTGAGTCCTGAAGAAGAACTGTGTATATTTACGATAGGAACCCAACGCAACTCGAATTTCAGCACGCCCATAATGTATTCAAAATTTAAGCCAATCTCCGTAACACGGTTGATTTAGTAAACCTGAAGAGTATGCACCTGAGTGAAAGACGTATATCTTTGTTTCTATTAATAATTTGGACTTGAGTCATGAAGAAGAATTGTGTATATTTAGTATAGAAACCCAACGCAACTCGTATTTCAGCATGCCCATAATGTATTCAAAATTTAAGCCAATCTCCGTGACACGGTTGATTTAGTAAACCTAAAGAGTATGCACCTGCGTGAAAGACGTATATCTTTGTTTCTATTAATAATTTGGACTTGAGTCCTGAATAAGAATTGTGTATATTTACGATATGAACCCAACACAACTCGTATTTCAGCATTCCCATAATGTATTCACAATTTAAGGCAATCTCCGTAACACGTTTGATTTAGTAAACCTGAAGAGTATGCCCCTGAGTGAAAGACGTATATCTTTGTTTCTATTAATAACTTGGACTTGAGTCCTGAAGAAGAATTGTGTATATTTATGATAGGAACCCAACGCAACTCGTATTTCAGCATTCCCATAGTGTATTCACAATTTAAGCCAATCTCTGTAACACGGTTGATTTAGTAAACCTGAAGAGTATGCACCTGAGTGAAAGACGTATATCTTTGTTTCTATTAATAATTTGGACTTGAGTCCTGAAGAAGAACTGTGTATATTTACGATAGTAACCCAACGCAACTTGTATTTCAGCATGCCCATAATGTATTCAAAATTTAAGCCGATCTCCGTAATGTGGTTGATTTAGTAAACCTCAAGAGTATGCACCTGAGTGAAAGACGTATATCTTTGTTTCTATTAATAATTTGGACTTGAGTCCTGAAGAAGAATTGTGTATATATACGATAGGAACCCAACGCAACTCGAATTTCAGCATGCCCATAATGTATTCAAAATTTAAGCCAATCTCCGTAACACGGTTGATTTAGTAAACCTGAAGAGTATGCACCTGAGTGAAAGACGTATATCTTTGTTTTTATTAATAATTTGGACTTGAGTCATGAAGAAGAATTGTGTATATTTAGGATAGAAACCCAACGCAACTCGTATTTCAGCATGCCCATAATGTATTCAAAATTTAAGCCAATCTCCGTTACACGGTTGATTTAGTAAACCTGAAGAGTATGCACCTGCGTGAAAGACGTATATCTTTATTTCTATTGATAATTTGGACTTGAGTCCTGAATAAGAATTGTGTATATTTAGGATAGAAACCCAACGCAACTCGTATTTTAGCATTCCCATAATGTATTCACAATTTAAGCCAATCTCCGTAACACAGTTGATTTAGTAAACCTCAAGATTATGCACCTGAGTGAAAGACGTATATCTTTGTTTCTATTAATAATTTGGACTCGAGTCCTGAAGAAGAATTGTGTATATTCACGATAGGAACAGAACGCAACTCGTATTTCAGCATGCCCATAATGTATTCAAAATTTAAGCAAATCTCCGTAACACGGTTCATTTAGTAAACCTGAAGAGTATGCACCTGAGTGAAAGACGTAAATCTTTGTTTCTATTAATAATTTGGACTTGAGTCCTGAAGAAGAATTGTGTATATTTACGATTGGAACCCAACACAACTCGTATTTCAGCATTCCCATAATGTATTCACAATTTAAGGCAATCTCCGTAACACGTTTGATTTAGTAAACCTGAAGAGTATGCACCTGAGTGAAAGACGTATATCTTTGTTTCTATTAATAACTTGGACTTGAGTCCTGAAGAAGAATTGTGTATATTTATGATAGGAACCCAACGCAACTTGTATTCCAGCATTCCCATAGTTTATTCACAATTTAAGCCAATCTCCGTAACATGGTTGATTTAGTAAACCTGAAGAGTATGCACCTGAGTGAAAGACGTATATCTTTGTTTCTATTAATAATTTGGACTTGAGTCCTGAAGAAGAATTGTGTACATTTAGGATAGGAACCCAACGCAACTCGTATTTCAGAATTCCCATAATGTATTCCCAATTTAAGGCAATCTCCGTAACACGTTTGATTTAGTAAACCTGAAGAGTATGCACCTGAGTGAAAGACGTATATCTTTGTTTCTATTAATAACTTGGACTTGAGTCTTGAAGAAGAATTGTGTATATTTATGATAGGAACCCAACGCAACTCGTATTTCAGCATTCCCATAGTGTATTCACAGTTTAAGCCAATCTCCGTAACACGGTTGATTTAGTAAACCTGAAGAGTATGCACCTGAGTGAAAGACGTATATCTTTGTTTCTATTAATAATTTGGACTTGAGTCCTGAAGAAGAACTGTGTATATTTACGATAGTAACCCAACGCAACTTCTATTTCAGCATGCACATAATGTATTCAAAATTTAAGACAATCTCCGTAACGTGGTTGATTTAGTAAACCTCAAGAGTATGCACCTGAGTGAAAGACGTATATCTTTGTTTCTATTAATAATTTGGACTTGAGTCCTCAATAAGAATTGTGTATATTTACGATAGGAACCCAACGCAACTCGAATTTAAGCATGCCCATAATGTATTCAAAATTTAAGCCAATCTCCGTAACACGGTTGATTTAGTAAACCTGAAGAGTATGCACCTGAGTGAAAGACGTATATCTTTGTTTCTATTAATAATTTGGACTTGAGTCCTGAAGAAGAATTGTGTATATTTATGATAGTAACCCAACGCAACTTGTATTTCAGCATGCCCATAATGTATTTAAAATTTAAGAAAATCTCCGTAACATGGTTGATTTAGTACACCTCAAGAGTATGCACCTGAGTGAAAGACGTATATCTTTGTTTCTATTAATAATTTGGACTTGAGTCCTGAAGGAGAATTGTGTATATTTACGATAGGAACCCAACGCAACTCGTATTTCAGCATTCCCATAATGTATTCACAATTTTAGCCAATCTCCGTAACACGGTTGATTTAGTAAACCTGAAGAGTATGCACCCGAGTGAAAGACTTATATCTTTGTTTCTATTAATAATTTGGACTTGAGTACTGAAGAAGAATTCTGTATATTTACGATAGGAACCCAACGCAACTCGTATTTCAGCATGCCCATAATGTATTCAAAATTTAAGCCAATCTCCGTAACACGGTTGATTTAGTAAACCTAAAGAGTATGCACATGAGTGAAAGACGTATCTCTTTGTTTCTATTAATAATTTGGACTTGATTCCAGAAGAAGAATTGTGTATATTTAGGATAGGAACCCAACGCAACTCGTATTTCAGCATGCCCATAATGTATTCAAAATTTAAGCCAATCTCCGTGACACGGTTGATTTAGTAAACCTAAAGAGTATGCACCTGCGTGAAAGACGTATATCTTTGTTTCTATTAATAATTTGGACTTGAGTCCTGAATAAGAATTGTGTATATTTACGATATGAACCCAACACAACTCGTATTTCAGCATTCCCATAATGTATTCACAATTTAAGGCAATCTCCGTAACACGTTTGATTTAGTAAACCTGAAGAGTATGCACCTGAGTGAAAGACGTATATCTTTGTTTCTATTAATAACTTGGACTTGAGTCCTGAAGAAGAATTGTGTATATTTATGATAGGAACCCAACGCAACTCGTATTTCAGCATTCCCATAGTGTATTCACAATTTAAGCCAATCTCCGTAACACGGTTGATTTAGTAAACCTGAAGAGTATGCACCTGAGTGAAAGACGTATATCTTTGTTTCTATTAATAATTTGGACTTGAGTCCTGAAGAAGAACTGTGTATATTTACGATAGTAACCCAACGCAACTTGTATTTCAGCATGCCCATAATGTATTCAAAATTTAAGCCGATCTCCGTAATGTGGTTGATTTAGTAAACCTCAAGAGTATGCACCTGAGTGAAAGACGTATATCTTTGTTTCTATTAATAATTTGGACTTGAGTCCTAAAGAAGAATTGTGTATATTTACGATAGGAACCCAACGCAACTCGAATTTCAGCATGCCCATAATGTATTCAAAATTTAAGCCAATCTCCGTAACACGGTTGATTTAGTAAACCTGAAGAGTATGCACCTGAGTGAAAGACGTATATCTTTGTTTTTATTAATAATTTGGACTTGAGTCATGAAGAAGAATTGTGTATATTTAGGATAGAAACCCAACGCAACTCGTATTTCAGCATGCCCATAATATATTCAAAATTTAAGCCAATCTCCGTTACACGGTTGATTTAGTAAACCTGAAGAGTATGCACCTGCGTGAAAGACGTATATCTTTATTTCTATTGATAATTTGGACTTGAGTCCTGAATAAGAATTGTGTATATGTACGATAGGAACCCAACACAACTCGTATTTCAGCGTTCCCATAATGTCTTCACAATTTAAGCCAATCTCCGTAACACGGTTGATTTATTAAACCTGAAGAGTATGCACATGAGTGAAAGACGTATATCTTTGTTTCTATTAATAATTTGGACTTGATTCCTGAAGAAGAATTGTGTATATTTAGGATAGAAACCCAACGCAACTCGTATTTCAGCATTCCCATAATGTATTCACAATTTAAGCCAATCTCCGTAACACAGTTGATTTAGTAAACCTCAAGATTATGCACCTGAGTGAAAGACGTATATCTTTGTTTCTATTAATAATTTGGACTCGAGTCCTGAAGAAGAATTGTGTATATTCACGATAGGAACACAACGCAACTCGTATTTCAGCATGCCCATAATGTATTCAAAATTTAAGCAAATCTCCGTAACACGGTTCATTTAGTAAACCTGAAGAGTATGCACCTGAGTGAAAGACGTAAATCTTTGTTTCTATTAATAATTTGGACTTGAGTCCTGAAGAAGAATTGTGTATATTTACGATTGGAACCCAACACAACTCGTATTTCAGCATTCCCATAATGTATTCACAATTTAAGGCAATCTCCGTAACACGTTTGATTTAGTAAACCTGAAGAGTATGCACCTGAGTGAAAGACGTATATCTTTGTTTCTATTAATAACTTGGACTTGAGTCCTGAAGAAGAATTGTGTATATTTATGATAGGAACCCAACGCAACTCGTATTCCAGCATTCCCATAGTTTATTCACAATTTAAGCCAATCTCCGTAACATGGTTGATTTAGTAAACCTGAAGAGTATGCACCTGAGTGAAAGACGTATATCTTTGTTTCTATTAATAATTTGGACTTGAGTCCTGAAGAAGAATTGTGTACATTTAGGATAGGAACCCAACGCAACTCGTATTTCAGAATTCCCATAATGTATTCCCAATTTAAGGCAATCTCCGTAACACGTTTGATTTAGTAAACCTGAAGAGTATGCACCTGAGTGAAAGACGTATATCTTTGTTTCTATTAATAACTTGGACTTTAGTCTTGAAGAAGAATTGTGTATATTTATGATAGGAACCCAACGCAACTCGTATTTCAGCATTCCCATAGTGTATTCACAGTTTAAGCCAATCTCCGTAACACGGTTGATTTAGTAAACCTGAAGAGTATGCACCTGAGTGAAAGACGTATATCTTTGTTTCTATTAATAATTTGGACTTGAGTCCTGAAGAAGAACTGTGTATATTTACGATAGTAACCCAACGCAACTTCTATTTCAGCATGCACATAATGTATTCAAAATTTAAGCCAATCTCCGTAACGTGGTTGATTTAGTAAACCTCAAGAGTATGCACCTGAGTGAAAGACGTATATCTTTGTTTCTATTAATAATTTGGACTTGAGTCCTGAATAAGAATTGCGTATATTTACGATAGGAACCCAACGCAACTCGAATTTAAGCATGCCCATAATGTATTCAAAATTTAAGCCAATCTCCGTAACACGGTTGATTTAGTAAACCTGAAGAGTATGCACCTGAGTGAAAGACGTATATCTTTGTTTCTATTAATAATTTGGACTTGAGTCCTGAAGAAGAATTGTGTATATTTATGATAGTAACCCAACGCAACTTGTATTTCAGCATGCCCATAATGTATTTAAAATTTAAGAAAATCTCCGTAACATGGTTGATTTAGTACACCTCAAGAGTATGCACCTGAGTGAAAGACGTATATCTTTGTTTCTATTAATAATTTGGACTTGAGTCCTGAAGGAGAATTGTGTATATTTACGATAGGAACCCAACGCAACTCGTATTTCAGCATTCCCATAATGTATTCTCAATTTAAGCCAATCTCCGTAACACGGTTGATTTAGTAAACCTGAAGAGTATGCACCCGAGTGAAAGACTTATATCTTTGTTTCTATTAATAATTTGGACTTGAGTACTGAAGAAGAATTCTGTATATTTACGATAGGAACCCAACGCAACTCGTATTTCAGCATGCCCATAATGTATTCAAAATTTAAGCCAATCTCCGTAACACGGTTGATTTAGTAAACCTGAAGAGTATGCACATGAGTGAAAGACGTATCTCTTTGTTTCTATTAATAATTTGGACTTGATTCCAGAAGAAGAATTGTGTATATTTAGGATAGGAACCCAACGCAACTCGTATTTCAGCATGCCCATAATGTATTCAAAATTTAAGCCAATCTCCGTGACACGGTTGATTTAGTAAACTTGAAGAGTATGCACCTGAGTGAAAGACGTATATCTTTGTTTCTATTAATAATTTAGACTTGAGTCCTGAATAAGAATTGTGTATATTTACGATAGGAACCCAACGCAACTCGTATTTCAGCATTCCCATAATGTATTCACAATTTAAGCCAATCTCCGTAACACAGTTGATTTAGTAAACCTCAAGATTATGCACCTGAGTGAAAGACGTATATCTTTTTTTCTATTAATAATTTGGACTCGAGTCCTGAAGAAGAATTGTGTATATTTACGATAGGAACACAACGCAACTCGTATTTCAGCATGCCCATAATGTATTCAAAATTTAAGCCAATCTCCGTAACACGGTTCATTTAGTAAACCTGAAGAGTATGCACCTGAGTGAAAGACGTATATCTTTGTTTCTATTAATAATTTGGACTTGAGTCCTGAAGAAGAATTGTGTATATTTACGATTGGAACCCAACACAACTCGTATTTCAGCATTCCCATAATGTATTCACAATTTAAGGCAATCTCCGTAACACGTTTGATTTAGTAAACCTGAAGAGTATGCACCTGAGTGAAAGACGTATATCTTTGTTTCTATTAATAACTTGGACTTGAGTCCTGAAGAAGAATTGTGTATATTTATGATAGGAACCCAACGCAACTCGTATTCCAGCATTCCCATAGTTTATTCACAATTTAAGCCAATCTCCGTAACATGGTTGATTTAGTAAACCTGAAGAGTATGCACCTGAGTGAAAGACGTATATCTTTGTTTCTATTAATAATTTGGACTTGAGTCCTGAAGAAGAACTGTGTATATTTACGATAGTAACCCAACGCAACTTGTATTTCAGCATGCCCATAATGTATTCAAAATTTAAGCCAATCTCCGTAATGTGGTTAATTTAGTAAACCTCAAGAGTATGCACCTGAGTGAAAGACGTAAATCTTTGTTTCTATTAATAAATTGGACTTGAGTCCTGAAGAAGAATTGTGTATATTTACGATAGGAACCCAACGCAACTCGAATTTCAGCATGCCCATAATGTATTCAAAATTTAAGCCAATCTCCGTAACACGGTTGATTTAGTAAACCTAAAGTGTATGCACATGAGTGAAAGACGTATATCTTTGTTTCTATTAATAATTTGGACTTGAGTCCTGAAGAAGAATTGTGTACATTTAGGATAGGAACCCAACGCAACTCGTATTTCAGAATTCCCATAATGTATTCCCAATTTAAGGCAATCTCCGTAACACGTTTGATTTAGTAAACCTGAAGAGCATGCACCTGAGTGAAAGACGTATATCTTTGTTTCTATTAATAACTTAGACTTGAGTCTTGAAGAAGAATTGTGTATATTTATGATAGGAACCCAACGCAACTCATATTTCAGCATTCCCATAGTGTATTCACAATTTAAGCCAATCTCCGTAACACGGTTGATTTAGTAAACCTGAAGAGTATGCACCTGAGTGAAAGACGTATATCTTTGTTTCTATTAATAATTTGGACTTGAGTCATGAAGAAGAATTGTGTATATTTAGGATAGAAACCCAACGCAACTCGTATTTCAGCATGCCCATAATGTATTCAAAATTTAAGCCAATCTCCGTGACACGGTTGATTTAGTAAACCTGAAGAGTATGCACCTGCGTGAAAGACGTATATCTTTGTTTCTATTAATAATTTGGACTTGAATCGTGAATAAGAATTGTGTATATTTACGATAGGAACCCAACACAACTCGTATTTTAGCATTCCCATTATGTCTTCACAATTTAAGCCAATCTCCGTAACACGGTTGATTTAGTAAACCTGAAGAGTATGCACATGAGTGAAAGACGTATATCTTTGTTTCTATTAATAATTTGGACTTGAGACCTGAAGAAGAATTGTGTATATTTAGGATAGGAACCCAACGCAACTCGTATTTCAGCATGCCCATAATGTATTCAAAATTTAAGCCAATCTCCGTGACACGGTTGATTTAGTAAACTTGAAGAGTATGCACCTGAGTGAAAGACGTATATCTTTGTTTCTATTTATAATTTGGACTTGAGTCCTGAATAAGAAGTGTGTATATTTACGATAGGAACCCAACGCAACTCGTATTTCAGCATTCCCATAATGTATTCACAATTTAAGCCAATCTCCGTAACACGGTTGATTTAGTAAACCTGAAGAGTATGCACCTGAGTGAAAGACTTATATCTTTGTTTCTATTAATAATTTGGACTTGAGTCCTGAAGAAGAATTGTGTATATTTACGATAGGAACCCAACGCAACTCGAATTTCAGCATGCCCATAATGTATTCAAAATTGAAGCCAATCTCCGTAACACGGTTAATTTAGTAAACCTGAAGAGTATGCACCTGAGTGAAAGACGTATATCTTTGTTTCTATTAATAATTTGGATTTGAGTCCTGAAGAAGAATTGTGTATATTTACGATAGGAACCCAACGCAACTCGTATTTCAGCATTCCCATAATGTATTCACAATTTAAGCCAATCTCCGTAACACGGTTAATTTAGTAAACCTGAAGAGTATGCACCTGAGTGAAACACGTATATCATTGTTTCTATTAATAATTTGGACTTGAGTCCTGAAGAAGAATTGTGTATATTTACGATAGGAACCCAACGCAACTCGTATTTCAGCATGCCCATAATGTATTCAAAATTTAAGCCAATCTTCGTAACACGGTTGATTTAGTAAACCTGAAGAGTATGCCCCTGAGTGAAAGACGTATATCTTTGTTTCTATTAATAATTTGGACGTGAGTCCTGAAGAAGAATTGTGTATATTTACGATACGAACCCAACTCAACTCATATTTCAGCATTCCCATAATGTATTCACAATATAAGCCAATCTCCGTAACACGGTTGATTTAGTAAACCTGAAGAGTATGCACCTGAGTGAAAGACATATATCATTGTTTCTATTAATAATTTGGACTTGTGTCCTAAAGAAGAATTGTGTATATTTACGATAGGAACCCAACGCAACTCGTATTTCAGCATGCCCATAATGTATTCAAAATTTAAGCCAATCTCCGTAACACGGTTCATTTAGTAAACCTGAAGAGTATGCACCTGAGTCAAAGACGTATATCTTTGTGTCTATTAATAATTTGGACTTGAGTCCTGAAGAAGAATTGTGTATATTTACGATAGGAACCCAACACAACTCGTATTTCAGCGTTCCCATAATGTATTCACAATTTAATGCAATCTCCGTAACACGTTTGATTTAGTATTCCTGAAGAGTATGCACCTGAGTGAAAGACGTATATCTTTGTTTCTATTAATAATTTGGACTTGAGTCCTGAAGAAGAATTGTGTATATTTATGATAGGAACCCATCGCAACTCGTATTTCAGCATTCCCATAGTGTATTCACAATTTAAGCAAATCTCCGTAACACGGTTCATTTAGTTAACCTGAAGAGTATGCACCTGAGTGAAAGACGTATATCTTTGTTTCTATTAATAATTTGGACTTGAGTCCTGAAGAAGAATTGTGTATATTTATGATAGTAACCCAACACAACTTGTATTTCAGCATGCCCATAATGTATTTAAAATTTAAGAAAATCTCCGTAACATGGTTGATTTAGTACACCTCAAGAGTATGCACCTGAGTGAAAGACGTATATCTTTGTTTCTATTAATAATTTGGACTTGAGTCCTGAAGAAGAATTGTGTATATTTACGATAGGAACCCAACGCAACTCGTATTTCAGCATTCCCATAATGTATTCACAATTTAAGCCAATCTCCGTAACACGGTTGATTTAGTAAACCTGAAGAGTATGCACCCGAGTGAAAGACTTATATCTTTGTTTCTATTAATAATTTGGACTTGAGTACTGAAGAAGAATTCTGTATATTTACGATAGGAACCCAACGCAACTCGTATTTCAGCATGCCCATAATGTATTCAAAATTTAAGCCAATCTCCGTAACACGGTTGATTTAGTAAACCTGAAGAGTATGCACATGAGTGAAAGACGTATATCTTTGTTTCTATTAATAATTTGGACTTGATTCTAGAAGAAGAATTGTGTATATTTAGGATAGGAACCCAATGCAACTCGTATTTCAGCATGCCCATAATGTATTCAAAATTTAGCCAATCTCCGTGACACGGTTGATTTAGTAAACTTGAAGAGAATGCACCTGAGTGAAAGACGTATATCTTTGTTTCTATTAATAATTTAGACTTGAGTCCTGAATAAGAATTGTGTATATTTACGATAGGAACCCAACGCAACTCGTATTTCAGCATTCCCTTAATGTATTCACAATTTAAGCCAATCTCCGTAACACAGTTGATTTAGTAAACCTCAAGATTATGCACCTGAGTGAAAGACGTATATCTTTTTTTCTATTAATAATTTGGACTCGAGTCCTGAAGAAGAATTGTGTATATTTACGATAGGAACACAACGCAACTCGTATTTCAGCATGCCCATAATGTATTCAAAATTTAAGCCAATCTCCGTAACACGGTTCATTTAGTAAACCTGAAGAGTATGCACCTGAGTGAAAGACGTATATCATTGTTTCTATTAATAATTTGGACTTGAGTCCTGAAGAAGAATTGTGTATATTTACGATTGGAACCCAACACAACTCGTATTTCAGCATTCCCATAATGTATTCACAATTTAAGGCAATCTCCGTAACACGTTTGATTTAGTAAACCTGAAGAGTATGCACCTGAGTGAAAGACGTATATCTTTGTTTCTATTAATAACTTGGACTTGAGTCCTGAAGAAGAATTGTGTATATTTATGATAGGAACCCAACGCAACTCGTATTCCAGCATTCCCATAGTTTATTCACAATTTAAGCCAATCTCCGTAACATGGTTGATTTAGTAAACCTGAAGAGTATGCACCTGAGTGAAAGACGTATATCTTTGTTTCTATTAATAATTTGGACTTGAGTCCTGAAGAAGAACTGTGTATATTTACGATAGTAACCCAACGCAACTTGTATTTCAGCATGCCCATAATGTATTCAAAATTTAAGCCAATCTCCGTAATGTGGTTAATTTAGTAAACCTCAAGAGTATGCACCTGAGTGAAAGACGTAAATCTTTGTTTCTATTAATAATTTGGACTTGAGTCCTGAAGAAGAATTGTGTATATTTACGATAGGAACCCAACGCAACTCGATTTTCAGCATGCCCATAATGTATTCAAAATTTAAGCCAATCTCCGTAACACGGTTGATTTAGTAAACCTAAAGAGTATGCACATGAGTGAAAGACGTATATCTTTGTTTCTATTAATAATTTGGACTTGAGTCCTGAAGAAGAATTGTGTACATTTAGGATAGGAACCCAACGCAACTCGTATTTCAGAATTCCCATAATGTATTCCCAATTTAAGGCAATCTCCGTAACACGTTTGATTTAGTAAACCTGAAGAGTATGCACCTGAGTGAAAGACGTATATCTTTGTTTCTATTAATAACTTGGACTTGAGTCTTGAAGAAGAATTGTGTATATTTATGATAGGAACCCAACGCAACTCGTATTTCAGCATTCCCATAGTGTATTCACAATTTAAGCCAATCTCCGTAACACGGTTGATTTAGTAAACCTGAAGAGTATGCACCTGAGTGAAAGACGTATATCTTTGTTTCTATTAATAATTTGGACTTGAGTCCTGAAGAAGAACTGTGTATATTTACGATAGTAACCCAACGCAACTTCTATTTCAGCATGCACATAATGTATTCAAAATTTAAGCCAATCTCCGTAACGTGGTTGATTTAGTAAACCTCAAGAGTATGCACCTGAGTGAAAGACGTATATCTTTGTTTCTATTAATAATTTGGACTTGAGTCCTGAATAAGAATTGTGTATATTTACGATAGGAACCCAACGCAACTCGAATTTAAGCATGCCCATAATGTATTCAAAATTTAAGCCAATCTCCGTGACACGGTTGATTTAGTAAACTTGAAGAGTATGCACCTGAGTGAAAGACGTATATCTTTGTTTCTATTAATAATTTGGACTTGAGTCCTGAATAAGAAGTGTGTGTATTTACGATAGGAACCCAACACAACTCGTATTTTAGCATTCCCATAATGTCTTCACAATTTAAGCCAATCTCCGTAACACGGTTGATTTAGTAAACCTGAAGAGTATGCACATGAGTGAAAGACGTATATCTTTGTTTCTATTAATAATTTGGACTTGAGACCTGAAGAAGAATTGTGTATATTTAGGATAGGAACCCAACGCAACTCGTATTTCAGCATGCCCATAATGTATTCAAAATTTAAGCCAATCTCCGTGACACGGTTGATTTAGTAAACTTGAAGAGTATGCACCTGAGTGAAAGACGTATATCTTTGTTTCTATTAATAATTTGGACTTGAGTCCTGAATAAGAAGTGTGTGTATTTACGATAGGAACCCAACGCAACTCGTATTTCAGCATTCCCATAATGTATTCACAATTTAAGCCAATCTCCGTAACACGGTTGATTTAGTAAACCTGAAGAGTATGCACCTGAGTGAAAGACTTATATCTTTGTTTCTATTAATAATTTGGACTTGAGTCCTGAAGAAGAATTGTGTATATTTACGATAGGAACCCAACGCAACTCGAATTTCAGCATGCCCATAATGTATACAAAATTGAAGCCAATCTCCGTAACATGGTTGATTTAGTAAACCTGAAGAGTATGCACCTGAGTGAAAGACGTATATCTTTGTTTCTATTAATAATTTGGATTTGAGTCCTGAAGAAGAATTGTGTATATTTACGATAGGAACCCAACGCAACTCGTATTTCAGCATTCCCATAATGTATTCACAATTTAAGCCAATCTCCGTAACACGGTTGATTTAGTGAACCTGAAGAGTATGCACCTGAGTGAAACACGTATATCATTGTTTCTATTAATAATTTGGACATGAGTCCTAAAGAAGAATTGTGTATATTTACGATAGGAACCCAACGCAACTCGTATTTCAGCATGCCCATAATGTATTCAAAATTTAAGCCAATCTCCGTAACACGGTTGATTTAGTAAACCTGAAGAGTATGCCCCTGAGTGAAAGACGTATATCTTTGTTTCTATTAATAATTTGGACGTGAGTCCTGAAGAAAAATTGTGTATATTTACGATACGAACCCAACTCAACTCATATTTCAGCATTCCCATAATGTATTCACAATATAAGCCAATCTCCGTAACACGGTTGATTTAGTAAACCTGCAGAGTATGCACCTGAGTGAAAGACATATATCATTGTTTCTATTAATAATTTGGACTTGTGTCCTAAAAGAAGAATTGTGTATATTTACGATAGGAACCCAACGCAACTCGTATTTCAGCATGCCCATAATGTATTCAAAATTTAAGCCAATCTCCGTAACACGGTTCATTTAGTAAACCTGAAGAGTATGCACCTGAGTCAAAGACGTATATCTTTGTTTCTATTAATAATTTGGACTTGAGTCCTGAAGAAGAATTGTGTATATTTACGATAGGAACCCAACACAACTCGTATTTCAGCGTTCCCATAATGTATTCACAATTTAATGCAATCTCCGTAACACGTTTGATTTAGTAATCCTGAAGAGTATGCACCTGAGTGAAAGACGTATATCTTTGTTTCTATTAATAATTTGGACTTGAGTCCTGAAGAAGAATTGTATATATTTATGATAGGAACCCATCGCAACTCGTATTTCAGCATTCCCATAGTGTATTCACAATTTAAGCAAATCTCCGTAACACGGTTCATTTAGTAAACCTAAAGAGTATGCACCTGAGTGAAAGACGTATATCTTTGTTTCTATTAATAATTTGGACTTGAGTCCTGAAGAAGAATTGTGTATATTTACGATAGGAACCCAACGCAACTCGTATTTCAGCATTCCCATAATGTATTCACAATTTAAGCCAATCTCCGTAACACGGTTGATTTAGTAAACCTGAAGAGTATGCACCCGAGTGAAAGACTTATATCTTTGTTTCTATTAATAATTTGGACTTGAGTACTGAAGAAGAATTCTGTATATTTACGATAGGAACCCAACGCAACTCGTATTTCAGCATGCCCATAATGTATTCAAAATTTAAGCCAATCTCCGTAACACGGTTGATTTAGTAAACCTGAAGAGTATGCACCTGAGTGAAAGACGTATATCTTTGTTTCTATTGATAATTTGAACTTGAGTCCTGAAGAAGAATTGTGTATATTTTTGATAGGAACCCAACGCAACTCGTATTTCAGCATGCCCATAATGTATTCAAAATTTAAGCCAATCTCCGTAACACGGTTGATTTAGTAAACCTGAAGAGTATGCACCTGAGTGAAAGACGTATATCTTTGTTTCTATTAATAATTTGGACTTAAGTCCTGAAGAAGAATTGTGTATATTTACGGTAGGAACCCAACACAACTCGTATTTCAGCATTCCCAAAATGTATTCACAATTTAAGGCAATCTCCGTAACACGTTTGATTTAGTAAACCTGAAGAGTATGCACCTGAGTGAAAGACGTATATCTTTGTTTCTATTAATAATTTGGACTTGAGTCCTGAAGAAGAATTGTGTATATTTACGATAGGAACCCAACGCAACTCGTATTTCAGCATTCCCATAGTGTATTCACAATTTAAGCCAATCTCCGTAACACGGTTGATTTAGTAAACCTGAAGAGTATGGACCTGAGTGAAAGACGTATATCTTTGGTTCTATTAATAATTTGGACTTCAGTCCTGAAGAAGAATTGTGTATATTTACAATACGAACCCAACGTAACTCGTATTTCAGCATTCCCATAATGTATTCACAATTTAAGCCAATCTCCGTAACACGGTTGATTTAGTAAACCTGAAGAGTATGCACCTGAGTGAAAGACGTATGTCATTGTTTCTATTAATAATTTGGACTTGAGTCCTAAAGAAGAATTGTGTATATTTACGATAGGAACCCAACGCAACTCGTATTTCAGCATGCCCATAATGTATTGAAAATGTAAGCCAATCTCCGTAACACGGTTGATTTAGTAAACCTGAAGAGTATGCACGTGAGTGAAAGACGTATATCTTTGTTTCTATTAATAATTTGGACTTGAGTCCTGAAGAAGAATTGTGTATATTTACGATAGGAACCCAACACAACTCGTATTTCGGCATGCCCATAATGTATTCAAAATTTAAGCCAATCTCCGTAACACGGTTCATTTAGTAAACCTGAAGAGTATGCACCTGAGTGAAAGACGTATATCTTTGTTTCTATTAATAATTTGGACTTGAGTCCTGAAGAAGAATTGTGTATATTTACGATAGGAACCCAACACAACTTGTATTTCAGCATTCCCATAATGTATTCACAATTTAAGCCAATCTCCGTAACACAGTTGATTTAGTAAACCTGAAGAGTATGCACCTGAGTGAAAGACATATATCATTGTTTCTATTAATAATTTGGACTTGTGTCCTAAAGAAGAATTGTGTATATTTACGATAGGAACCCAACGCACCTCGTATTTCAGCATGCCCATAATGTATTCAAAATTTAAGCCAATCTCCGTAACACGGTTCATTTAGTAAACCTGAAGAGTATGCACCTGAGTCAAAGACGTATATCTTTGTTTCTATTAATAATTTGGACTTGAGTCCTGAAGAAGAATTGTGTATATTTACGATAGGAACCCAACACAACTCGTATTTCAGAGTTCCCATAATGTATTCACAATTTAAGGCAATCTCCGTAACACGTTTGATTTAGTAATCCTGAAGAGTATGAACCTGAGTGAAAGACGTATATCTTTGTTTCTATTAATAATTTGGACTTGAGTCCTGAAGAAGAATTGTGTATATTTATGATAGGAACCCAACGCAACTCGTATTTCAGCATTCCCATAGTGTATTCACAATTTAAGCAAATCTCCGTAACACGGTTCATTTAGTAAACCTGAAGAGTATGCACCTGAGTGAAAGACGTATATCTTTGTTTCTATTAATAATTTGGACATGAGTCCTGAATAAGAATTGTGTATATTTATGATAGTAACCGAACGCAACTTGTATTTCAGCATGCCCATAATGTATTAAAAATTTAAGCAAATCTCCGTAACATGGTTGATTTAGTACACCTCAAGAGTATGCACCTGAGTGAAAGACGTATATCTTTGTGTCTATTAATAATTTGGACTTGAGTCCTGAAGAAGAATTGTGTATATTTACGATGGGAACCCAACACAACTCGTATTTCAGCATTCCCATAATGTATTCACAATTTAAGCCAATCTCCGTAACACGGTTGATTTAGTAAACCTGAAGAGTATGCACCCGAGTGAAAGACTTATATCTTTGTTTCTATTAATAATTTGGACTTGAGTACTGAAGAAGAATTCTGTATATTTACGATAGGAACCCAACGCAACTCGTATTTCAGCATGCCCATAATGTATTCACAATTTAAGCCAATCTCCGTAACACGGTTGATTTAGTAAACCTGAAGAGTATGCACCTGAGTGAAAGACGTATATCTTTGTTTCTATTGATAATTTGAACTTGAGTCCTGAAGAAGAATTGTGTATATTTACGATAGGAACCCAACGCAACTCGTATTTCAGCATGCCCATAATGTATTAAAAATTTAAGCCAATCTCCGTAACACGGTTCATTTAGTAAACCTGAAGAGTATGCACCTGAGTGAAAGACGTATATCTTTGTTTCTATTAATAATTTGGACTTAAGTCCTGAAGAAGAATTGTGTATATTTACGACAGGAACCCAACACAACTCGTATTTCAGCATTCCCAAAATGTATTCACAATTTAAGGCAATCTCTGTAACACGTTTGATTTAGTAAACCTGAAGAGTATGCACCTGAGTGAAAGACGTATATCTTTGTTTCTATTAATAATTTGGACTTGAGTCCTGAAGAAGAATTGTGTATATTTATGATAGGAACCCAACACAACTCGTATTTCAGCATTCCCATAGTGTATTCACAATTTAAGCCAATCTCCGTAACACGGTTGATTTAGTAAACCTGAAGAGTATGCACCTCAGTGAAAGACGTATATCTTTGTTTCTATTAATAATTTGGACTTCAGTCCTGAAGAAGAATTGTGTATATTTACAATACGAACCCAACGCAACTCGTATTTCAGCATTCCCATAATGTATTCACAATTTAAGCCAATCTCCGTAACACGGTTGATTTAGTAAACCTGAAGAGTATGCACCTGAGTGAAAGACGTATGTCATTGTTTCTATTAATAATTTGGACTTGAGTCCTAAAGAAGAATTGTGTATATTTACGATAGGAACCCAACGCAACTCGTATTTCAGCATGCCCATAATTTATTCAAAATGTAAGCCAATCTCCGTAACACGGTTGATTTAGTAAACCTGAAGAGTATGCACGTGAGTGAAAGACGTATATCTTTGTTTCTATTAGTAATTTGGACTTGAGTCCTAAAGAAGAATTGTGTATATTTACGATAGGAACCCAACGCAACTCGTATTTCGGCATGCCCATAATGTATTCAAAATTTAAGCCAATCTCCGTAACACGGTTCATTTAGTAAACCTAAAGAGTATGCACCTGAGTGAAAGACGTATATCTTTGTTTCTATTAATAATTTGGACTTGAGTCCTGAAGAAGAATTGTGTATATTTACGATAGGAACCCAACACAACTCATATTTCAGCGTTCCCATAATGTATTCACAATTCAAGGCAATCTCCGTAACACGGTTGATTTAGTAAACCTGAAGAGTATGCACCCGAGTGAAAGACTTATATCTTTGTTTCTATTAATAATTTGGACTTGAGTACTGAAGAAGAATTCTGTATATTTACGATAGGAACCCAACGCAACTCGTATTTCAGCATGCCCATAATGTATTCAAAATTTAAGCCAATCTCCGTAACACGGTTGATTTAGTAAACCTGAAGAGTATGCACCTGAGTGAAAGACGTATATCTTTGTTTCTATTGATAATTTGAACTTCAGTCCTGAAGAAGAATTGTGTATATTTACGATAGGAACCCAACGCAACTCGTATTTCAGCATGCCCATAATGTATTCAAAATTTAAGCCAATCTCCGTAACACGGTTGATTTAGTAAACCTGAAGAGTATGCACCTGAGTGAAAGACGTATATCTTTGTTTCTATTGATAATTTGGACTTGAGTCCTGAAGAAGAATTGTGTATATTTATGATAGGAACCCAACGCAACTCGTATTTCAGCATTCCCATAGTGTATTCACAATTTAAGCCAATCTCCGTAACACGGTTGATTTAGTAAACCTGAAGAGTATGCACCTGAGTGAAAGACGTATATCTTTGGTTCTATTAATAATTTGGACTTCAGTCCTGAAGAAGAATTGTGTATATTTACAATACGAACCCAACGCAACTCGTATTTCAGCATTCTCATAATGTATTCACAATTTAAGCCAATCTCCGTAACACGGTTGATTTAGTAAACCTGAAGAGTATGCACCTGAGTGAAAGACGTATGTCATTGTTTCTATTAATAATTTGGACTTGAGTCCTGAAGAAGAATTGTGTATATTTACGATAGGAACCCAACACAACTCGTATTTCGGCATGCCCATAATGTATTCAAAATTTAAGCCAATTTCCGTAACACGGTTCATTTAGTAAACCTGAAGAGTATGCACCTGAGTGAAAGACGTATATCTTTGTTTCTATTAATAATTTGGACTTGAGTCCTGAAGAAGAATTGTGTATATTTACGATAGGAACCCAACACAACTTGTATTTCTGCATTCCCATAATGTATTCACAATTTAAGCCAATCTCCGTAACACAGTTGATTTAGTAAACCTGAAGAGTATGCACCTGAGTGAAAGACATATATCATTGTTTCTATTAATAATTTGGACTTGTGTCCTAAAGAAGAATTGTGTATATTTACGATAGGAACCCAACGCACCTCGTATTTCAGCATGCCCATAATGTATTCAAAATTTAAGCCAATCTCCGTAACACGGTTAGTTTAGTAAACCTGAAGAGTATGCACCTGAGTCAAAGACGTATATCTTTGTTTCTATTAATAATTTGGACTTGAGTCCTGAAGAAGAATTGTGTATATTTACAATAGGAACCCAACACAACTCGTATTTCAGAGTTCCCATAATGTATTCACAATTTAAGGCAATCTCCGTAACACGTTTGATTTAGTAATCCTGAAGAGTATGCACCTGAGTGAAAGACGTATATCTTTGTTTCTATTAATAATTTGGACTTGAGTACTGAAGAAGAATTCTGTATATTTTCGATAGGAACCCAACGCAACTCGTATTTCAGCATGCCCATAATGTATTCACAATTTAAGCCAATCTCCGTAACACGGTTGATTTAGTAAACCTGAAGAGTATGCACCTGAGTGAAAGACGTATATCTTTGTTTCTATTGATAATTTGAACTTGAGTCCTGAAGAAGAATTGTGTATATTTACGATAGGAACCCAACGCAACTCGTATTTCAGCATGCCCATAATGTATTCAAAATTTAAGCCAATCTCCGTAACACGGTTCATTTAGTAAACCTGAAGAGTATGCACCTGAGTGAAAGACGTATATCTTTGTTTCTATTGATAATTTGGACTTGAGTCCTGAAGAAGAATTGTGTATACTTATGATAGGAACCCAACGCAACTCGTATTTCAGCATTCCCATAGTGTATTCACAATTTAAGCCAATCTCCGTAACACGGTTGATTTAGTAAACCTGAAGAGTATGCACGTGAGTGAAAGACGTATATCTTTGTTTCTATTGATAATTTGGACTTCAGTCCTGAAGAAGAATTGTGTATATTTACAATACGCACCCAACGCAACTCGTATTTCAGCATTCCCATAATGTATTCACAATTTAAACCAATCTCCGTAACACGGTTGATTTAGTAAACCTGAAGAGTATGCACCTGAGTGAAAGACGTATATCTTTGTTTCTATTGATAATTTGAACTTGAGTCCTGAAGAAGAATTGTGTATATTTACGATAGGAACCCAACGCAACTCGTATTTCAGCATTCCCATAATGTATTCACAATTTAAGCCAATCTCCGTAACACGGTTGATTTAGTAAACCTGAAGAGTATGCACCCGAGTGAAAGACTTATATCTTTGTTTCTATTAATAATTTGGACTTGAGTACTGAAGAAGAATTCTGTATATTTACGATAGGAACCCAACGCAACTCGTATTTCAGCATGCCCATAATGTATTCAAAATTTAAGCCAATCTCCGTAACACGGTTGATTTAGTAAACCTGAAGAGTATGCACCTGAGTGAAAGACGTATATCTTTGTTTCTATTGATAATTTGAACTTGAGTCCTGAAGAAGAATTGTGTATATTTACGATAGGAACCCAACGCAACTCGTATTTCAGCATTCCCATAATGTATTCACAATTTAAGCCAATCTCCGTAACACGGTTGATTTAGTAAACCTGAAGAGTATGCACCCGAGTGAAAGACTTATATCTTTGTTTCTATTAATAATTTGGACTTGAGTACTGAAGAAGAATTCTGTATATTTACGATAGGAACCCAACGCAACTCGTATTTCAGCATGCCCATAATGTATTCAAAATTTAAGCCAATCTCCGTAACACGGTTGATTTAGTAAACCTGAAGAGTATGCACCTGAGTGAAAGACGTATATCTTTGTTTCTATTGATAATTTGAACTTGAGTCCTGAAGAAGAATTGTGTATATTTTTGATAGGAACCCAACGCAACTCGTATTTCAGCATGCCCATAATGTATTCAAAATTTAAGCCAATCTCCGTAACACGGTTCATTTAATAAACCTGAAGAGTACGCACCTGAGTGAAAGACGTATATCTTTGTTTCTATTAATAATTTGGACTTGAGTCCTGAAGAAGAATTGTGTATATTTACGATAGGAACCCAACACAACTTGTACTTCTGCATTCCCATAATGTATTCACAATTTAAGCCAATCTCCGTAACACAGTTGATTTAGTAAACCTGAAGAGTATGCACCTGAGTGAAAGACATATATCATTGTTTCTATTAATAATTTGGACTTGTGTCCTAAAGAAGAATTGTGTATATTTACGATAGGAACCCAACGCACCTCGTATTTCAGCATGCCCATAATGTATTCAAAATTTAAGCCAATCTCCGTAACACGGTTCATTTAGTAAACCTGAAGAGTATGCACCTGAGTCAAAGACGTATATCTTTGTTTCTATTAATAATTTGGACTTGAGTCCTGAAGAAGAATTGTGTATATTTACAATAGGAACCCAACACAACTCGTATTTCAGAGTTCCCATAATGTATTCACAATTTAAGGCAATCTCCGTAACACGTTTGATTTAGTAATCCTGAAGAGTATGCACCTGAGTGAAAGACGTATATCTTTGTTTCTATTAATAATTTGGACTTGAGTACTGAAGAAGAATTCTGTATATTTTCGATAGGAACCCAACACAACTCGTATTTCAGCATGCCCATAATGTATTCACAATTTAAGCCAATCTCCGTAACACGGTTGATTTAGTAAACCTGAAGAGTATGCACCTGAGTGAAAGACGTATATCTTTGTTTCTATTGATAATTTGAACTTGAGTCCTGAAGAAGAATTGTGTATATTTACGATAGGAACCCAACGCAACTCGTATTTCAGCATGCCCATAATGTATTCAAAATTTAAGCCAATCTCCGTAACACGGTTCATTTAGTAAACCTGAAGAGTATGCACCTGAGTGAAAGACGTATATCTTTGTTTCTATTGATAATTTGGACTTGAGTCCTGAAGAAGAATTGTGTATATTTATGATAGGAACCCAACGCAACTCGTATTTCAGCATTCCCATAGTGTATTCACAATTTAAGCCAATCTCCGTAACACGGTTGATTTAGTAAACCTGAAGAGTATGCACGTGAGTGAAAGACGTATATCATTGTTTCTATTGATAATTTGGACTTCAGTCCTGAAGAAGAATTGTGTATATTTACAATACGCACCCAACGCAACTCGTATTTCAGCATTCCCATAATGTATTCACAATTTAAGCCAATCTCCGTAACACGGTTGATTTAGTAAACCTGAAGAGTATGCACCTGAGTGAAAGACGTATATCTTTGTTTCTATTGATAATTTGAACTTGAGTCCTGAAGAAGAATTGTGTATATTTACGATAGGAACCCAACGCAACTCGTATTTCAGCATTCCCATAATGTATTCACAATTTAAGCCAATCTCCGTAACACGGTTGATTTAGTAAACCTGAAGAGTATGCACCCGAGTGAAAGACTTATATCTTTGTTTCTATTAATAATTTGGACTTGAGTACTGAAGAAGAATTCTGTATATTTACGATAGGAACCCAACGCAACTCGTATTTCAGCATGCCCATAATGTATTCAAAATTTAAGCCAATCTCCGTAACACGGTTGATTTAGTAAACCTGAAGAGTATGCACCTGAGTGAAAGACGTATATCTTTGTTTCTATTGATAATTTGAACTTGAGTCCTGAAGAAGAATTGTGTATATTTACGATAGGAACCCAACGCAACTCGTATTTCAGCATTCCCATAATGTATTCACAATTTAAGCCAATCTCCGTAACACGGTTGATTTAGTAAACCTGAAGAGTATGCACCCGAGTGAAAGACTTATATCTTTGTTTCTATTAATAATTTGGACTTGAGTACTGAAGAAGAATTCTGTATATTTACGATAGGAACCCAACGCAACTCGTATTTCAGCATGCCCATAATGTATTCAAAATTTAAGCCAATCTCCGTAACACGGTTGATTTAGTAAACCTGAAGAGTATGCACCTGAGTGAAAGACGTATATCTTTGTTTCTATTGATAATTTGAACTTGAGTCCTGAAGAAGAATTGTGTATATTTTTTATAGGAACCCAACGCAACTCGTATTTCAGCATGCCCATAATGTATTCAAAATTTAAGCCAATCTCCGTAACACGGTTCATTTAATAAACCTGAAGAGTATGCACCTGAGTGAAAGACGTATATCTTTGTTTCTATTAATAATTTGGACTTAAGTCCTGAAGAAGAATTGTGTATATTTACGGTAGGAACCCAACACAACTCGTATTTCAGCATTCCCAAAATGTATTCACAATTTAAGGCAATCTCCATAACACGTTTGATTTAGTAAACCTGAAGAGTATGCACCTGAGTGAAAGACGTATATCTTTGTTTCTATTAATAATTTGGACTTGAGTCCTGAAGAAGAATTGTGTATATTTATGATAGGAACCCAACGCAACTCGTATTTCAGCATTCCCGTAGTGTATTCACAATTTAAGCCAATCTCCGTAACACGGTTGATTTAGTAAACCTGAAGAGTATGCACCTGAGTGAAAGACGTATATCTTTGGTTCTATTAATAATTTGGACTTCAGTCCTGAAGAAGAATTGTGTATATTTACAATACGAACCCAACGCAACTCGTATTTCAGCATTCCCATAATGTATTCACAATTTAAGCCAATCTCCGTAACACGGTTGATTTAGTAAACCTGAAGAGTATGCACCTGAGTGAAAGACGTATGTCATTGTTTCTATTAATAATTTGGACTTGAGTCCTAAAGAAGAATTGTGTATATTTACGATAGGAACCCAACGCAACTCGTATTTCAGCATGCCCATAATGTATTGAAAATGTAAGCCAATCTCCGTAACACGGTTGATTTAGTAAACCTGAAGAGTATGCACGTGAGTGAAAGACGTATATCTTTGTTTCTATTAGTAATTTGGACTTGAGTCCTGAAGAAGAATTGTGTATATTTACGATAGGAACCCAACACAACTGGTATTTCGGCATGCCCATAATGTATTCACAATTTAAGGCAATCTCCGTAACACGTTTGATTTAGTAATCCTGAAGAGTATGCACCTGAGTGAAAGACGTATATCTTTGTTTCTATTAATAATTTGGACTTGAGTCCTGAAGAAGAATTGTGTATATTTATGATAGGAACCCAACGCAACTCGTATTTCATCATTCCCATAGTGTATTCACAATTTAAGCAAATCTCCGTAACACGGTTCATTTAGTAAACCTGAAGAGTATGCACCTGAGTGAAAGACGTATATCTTTGTTTCTATTAATAATTTGGACATGAGTCCTGAAGAAGAATTGTGTATATTTATGATAGTAACCGAACGCAACTTGTATTTCAGCATGCCCATAATGTATTAAAAATTTAAGCAAATCTCCGTAACATGGTTGATTTAGTACACCTCAAGAGTATGCACCTGAGTGAAAGACGTATATCTTTGTTTCTATTAATAATTTGGACTTGAGTCCTGAAGAAGAATTGTGTATATTTACGATGGGAACCCAACACAACTCGTATTTCAGCATTCCCATAATGTATTCACAATTTAAGCCAATCTCCGTAACATGGTTGATTTAGTAAACCTGAAGAGTATGCACCCGAGTGAAAGACTTATATCTTTGTTTCTATTAATAATTTGGACTTGAGTACTGAAGAAGAATTCTGTATATTTACGATAGGAACCCAACGCAACTCGTATTTCAGCATTTCCATAATGTATTCACAATTTAAGCCAATCTCCGTAACACGGTTGATTTAGTAAACCTGAAGAGTATGCACCTGAGTGAAAGACGTATATCATTGTTTCTATTGATAATTTGAACTTGAGTCTTGAAGAAGAATTGGGTATATTTACGATAGGAACCCAACGCAACTCGTATTTCAGCATGCCCATAATGTATTCAAAATTTAAGCCAATCTCCGTAACACGGTTCATTTAGTAAACCTGAAGAGTATGCACCTGAGTGAAAGACGTATATCTTTGTTTCTATTAATAATTTGGACTTAAGTCCTGAAGAAGAATTGTGTATATTTACGACAGGAACCCAACACAACTCGTATTTCAGCATTCCCAAAATGTATTCACAATTTAAGGCAATCTCCGTAACACGTTTGATTTAGTAAACCTGAAGAGTATGCACCTGAGTGAAAGACGTATATCTTTGTTTCTATTAATAATTTGGACTTGAGTCCTGAAGAAGAATTGTGTATATTTATGATAGGAACCCAACACAACTCGTATTTCAGCATTCCCATAGTGTATTCACAATTTAAGCCAATCTCCGTAACACGGTTGATTTAGTAAACCTGAAGAGTATGCACCTCAGGGAAAGACGTATATCTTTGTTTCTATTAATAATTTGGACTTCAGTCCTGAAGAAGAATTGTGTATATTTACAATACGAACCCAACGCAACTCGTATTTCAGAATTCCCATAATGTATTCACAATTTAAGCCAATCTCCGTAACACGGTTGATTTAGTAAACCTGAAGAGTATGCACCTGAGTGAAAGACGTATGTCATTGTTTCTATTAATAATTTGGACTTGAGTGCTAAAGAAGAATTGTGTATATTTACGATAGGAACCCAACGCAACTCGTATTTCAGCATGCCCATAATTTATTCAAAATGTAAGCCAATCTTCGTAGCACGGTTGATTTAGTAAACCTGAAGAGTATGCACGTGAGTGAAAGACGTATATCTTTGTTTCTATTAGTAATTTGGACTTGAGTCCTCAAGAAGAATTGTGTATATTTACGATAGGAACCCAACGCAACTCGTATTTCGGCATGCCCATAATGTATTCAAAATTTAAGCCAATCTCCGTAACACGGTTCATTTAGTAAACCTAAAGAGTATGCACCTGAGTGAAAGACGTATATCTTTGTTTCTATTAATAATTTGGACTTGAGTCCTGAAGAAGAATTGTGTATATTTACGATAGGAACCCAACACAACTCGTATTTCAGCGTTCCCATAATGTATTCACAATTCAAGGCAATCTCCGTAACACGTTTGATTTAGTAAACCTGAAGAGTATGCACCTGAGTGAAAGACGTATATCTTTGTTTCTATTAATAATTTGGACTTGAGTCCTGAAGAAGAATTGTGTATATTTATGATAGGAACCCAACGCAACTCGTATTTCAGCATTCCCATAGTGTATTCACAATTTAAGCCAATCTCCGTAACACGGTTGATTTAGTAAACCTGAAGAGTGTGCACCCGAGTGAAAGACTTATATCTTTGTTTCTATTAATAATTTGGACTTGAGTACTGAAGAAGAATTCTGTATATTTACGATAGGAACCCAACGCAACTCGTATTTCAGCATGCCCATAATGTATTCAAAATTTAAGCCAATCTCCGTAACACGGTTGATTTAGTAAACCTGAAGAGTATGCACCTGAGTGAAAGACGTATATCTTTGTTTCTATTGATAATTTGAACTTGAGTCCTGAAGAAGAATTGTGTATATTTACGATAGGAACCCAACGCAACTCGTATTTCAGCATGCCCATAATGTATTCAAAATTTAAGCCAATCTCCGTAACAGGGTTCATTTAGTAAACCTGAAGAGTATGCACCTGAGTGAAAGACGTATATCTTTGTTTCTATTAATAATTTGGACTTAAGTCCTGAAGAAGAATTGTGTATATTTACGACAGGAACCCAACACAACTCGTATTTCAGCATTCCCAAAATGTATTCACAATTTAAGGCAATCTCCGTAACACGTTTGATTTAGTAAACCTGAAGAGTATACACCTGAGTGAAAGACGTATATCTTTGTTTCTATTAATAATTTGGACTTGAGTCCTGAAGAAGAATTGTGTATATTTATGATAGGAACCCAACACAACTCGTATTTCAGCATTCCCATAGTGTATTCACAATTTAAGCCAATCTCCGTAACACGGTTGATTTAGTAAACCTGAAGAGTATGCACCTCAGTGAAAGACGTATATCTTTGTTTCTATTAATAATTTGGACTTCAGTCCTGAAGAAGAATTGTGTATATTTACAATACGAACCCAACGCAACTCGTATTTCAGCATTCCCATAATGTATTCACAATTTAAGCCAATCTCCGTAACACGGTTGATTTAGTAAACCTGAAGAGTATGCACCTGAGTGAAAGACGTATGTCATTGTTTCTATTAATAATTTGGACTTGAGTCCTAAAGAAGAATTGTGTATATTTACGATAGGTACCCAACACAACTCGTATTTCAGCATGCCCATAATGTATTCAAAATGTAAGCCAATCTCCGTAACACGGTTGATTTAGTAAACCTTAAGAGTATGCACGTGAGTGAAAGACGTATATCTTTGTTTCTATTAGTAATTTGGACTTGAGTCCTGAAGAAGAATTGTGTATATTTACGATAGGAACCCAACGCAACTCGTATTTCAGCATGCCCATAATGTATTCAAAATTTAAGCCAATCTCCGTAACACGGTTCATTTAGTAAACCTGAAGAGTATGCACCTGAGTGAAAGACGTATATCTTTGTTTCTATTAATAATTTGGACTTGAGTCCTGAAGAAGAATTGTGTATATTTACGATAGGAACCCAACACAACTCGTATTTCAGCGTTCCCATAATGTATTCACAATTCAAGGCAATCTCCGTAACACGTTTGATGTAGTAAACCTGAAGAGTATGCACCTGAGTGAAAGATGTATATCTTTGTTTCTATTAATAATTTGGACTTGAGTCCTGAAGAAGAATTGTGTATATTTATGATAGGAACCCAACACAACTCGTATTTCAGCATTCCCATAGTGTATTCACAATTTAAGCCAATCTCCGTAACACGGTTGATTTAGTAAACCTGAAGAGTATGCACCTGAGTGAAAGACGTATATTATTGTTTCTATTAATAATTTGGACTTGAGTCCTGAAGAAGAATTGTGTATATTTACGATACGAACCCAATGCAACTCGTATTTCAGCATTCCCATAATGTATTCACAATTTAAGACAAACTCCGTAACACGGTTGATTTAGTAAACCTGAAGAGTACGCACCTGAGTGAAAGACGTATGTCATTGTTTCTATTAATAATTTGGACTTGAGTCCTAAAGAAGAATTGTGTATATTTACGATAGGAACCCAACGCAACTCGTATTTCAGCATGCCCATAATGTATTCAAAATGTAAGCCAATCTCCGTAACACGGTTGATTTAGTAAACCTGAAGAGTATGCACCTGAGTGAAAGACGTATATCTTTGTTTCTATTAATGAATTGGACTTGAGTCCTGAAGAATAATTGTGAATATTTACGATAGGAACCCAACACAACTCGTATTTCAGCGTTCTCATAATGTATTCACAATTCAAGGCAATCTCCGTAACACGTTTGATTTAGTAAACCTGAAGAGTATGCACCTGAGTGAAAGATGTATATCTTTGTTTCTATTAATAATTTGGACTTGAGTCCTGAAGAAGAATTGTGTATATTTATGATAGGAACCCAACACAACTCGTATTTTAGCATTCCCATAGTGTATTCACAATTTAAGCCAATCTCCGTAACACGGTTGATTTAGTAAACCTGAAGAGTATGCACCTGAGTGAAAGACGTATATTATTGTTTCTATTAATAATTTGGACTTGAGTCCTGAAGAAGAATTGTGTATATTTACGATACGAACCCAATGCAACTCGTATTTCAGCATTCCCATAATGTATTCACAATTTAAGACAAACTCCGTAACACGGTTGATTTAGTAAACCTGAAGAGTACGCACCTGAGTGAAAGACGTATGTCATTGTTTCTATTAATAATTTGGACTTGAGTCCTAAAGAAGAATTGTGTATATTTACGATAGGAACCCAACACAACTCGTATTTCAGCATGCCCATAATGTATTCAAAATTTAAGCCAATCTCCGTAACACGGTTCATTTAGTAAACCTGAAGAGTATGCACCTGAGTGAAAGACGTATATCTTTGTTTCCATTAATAATTTCGACTTGAGTCCTGAAGAAGAATTGTGTATATTTACGATAGGAACCCAACACAACTCGTATTTCAGCGTTCCCATAATGTATTCACAAATTAAGGCAATCTCCGTAACACGTTTGATTTAGTAAACCTGAAGAGGATGCACCTGAGTGAAAGACGTATATCCTTGTTTCTATTAATAATTTGGACTTGAGTCCTGAAGAAGAATTGTGTATATTTACGATAGTAACCCAACGCAACTTGTATTTCAGCATGCCCATAATGTATTAAAAATTTAAGCCAATCTCTGTAACATGGTTGATTTAGTAAAGCTCAAGAGTATGCACCTGAGTGAAAGACGTATATCTTTGTTTCTATTAATAATTTGGACTTGAGGCCTGAAGAAGAATTGTGTATATTTACGATAGGAACCCAACGCAACTCGTATTTCAGCATTCCCATAATGTATTCAAAATTTAAGTTAATCTCCGTAACACGGTTGATTTAGTAAACCTGAAGAGTATGCACCTGAGTGAAAGACTTATATCTTTGTTTCTATTAATAATTTGGACTTGAGTACTGAAGAAGAATTCTGTATATTTACGATAGGAACCCAACGCAACTCGTATTTCAGCATGCCCATAATGTATTCAAAATTTAAGCCAATCTCCGTAACACGGTTGATTTAGTAAATCTGAAGAGTATGCACCTGAGTGAAAGACGTATATCTTTGTTTCTATTAATAATTTGGACTTGAGTCCTGAAGAAGAATTGTGTATATTTACGATAGGAACCCAACGCAACTCGTATTTTAGCATTCCCATAATGTATTCACAATTTAAGGCAATCTCCGTAACACATTTGATTTAGTAAACCTGAAGAGTATGCACCTGAGGGAAAGACGTATATCTTTGTTTCTATTAATAATGACTTGAGTCCTGAAGAAGAATTGTGTATATTTACGATAGGAACCCAACGCAACTCGTATTTCAGCATTCCCATAATGTCTTCACAATTTAAGCCAATCTCCGTAACACGGTTGATTTAGTAAACTTGAAGAGTATGCACATGAGTGAAAGACGTATATCTTTGTTTCTATTAATAATTTGGACTTGAGTCCTGAATAAGAATTGTGTATATTTACGATAGGAACCCAACGCAACTCGTATTTCATCATTCCCATAATGTATTCACAATTTAAGCCAATCTCCGTAACACAGTTGATTTAGTAAACCCCAAGAGTATGCACCTGAGTGAAAGACGTATATCGTTGTTTCTATTAATAATTTGGACTTGAGTCCTGAAGAAGAATTGTGTATATTTACGATAGGAACCCAACGCAACTCGTATTTCAGCATTCCCATAATGTCTTCACAATTTAAGCCAATCTCCGTAACACGGTTGATTTAGTAAACTTGAAGAGTATGCACATGAGTGAAAGACGTATATCTTTGTTTCTATTAATAATTTGGACTTGAGTCCTGAAGAAGAATTGTGTATATTTAGGATAGGAACCCAACGCAACTCGTATTTCAGCATTCCCATAATGTATTGACAATTTAAGCCAATCTCTGTAACACGGTTGATTTAGTAAACCTGAAGAGTATGCACCTGAGTGAAAGACTTATATCTTTGTTTCTATTAATAATTTGGACTTGAGTCCTGAAGAAGAATTGTGTATATTTACGATAGGAGCCCAACGCAACTCGTATTTCAGCATACCCATAATGTATTCAAAATTTAGGCCAATCTCCGTAACACGGTTGATTTAGTAAACCTGAAGAGTATGCACCTGAGTGAAAGACGTATATCTTTGTTTCTATTAATAATTTGGACTTGAGTCCTGATGAAGAATTGTGTATATTTATGATAGGAACCCAACACAACTCGTATTTCAGCATTCCCATAATGTATTCACAATTTAAGGCAATCTCCGTAACACGTTTGATTTAGTAAACCTGAAGAGTATGCACCTGAGTGAAAGACGTATATCTTTGTTTCTATTAGAAATTTGGACTTGAGTCCTGAAGAAGAATTGTGTATATTTATGATAGGAACCCAACGCAACTCCTATTTCAGCATTCCCATAGTGTATTCACAATTTAAGCCAATCTCCGTAACACGGCTGATTTAGTAAACCTGAAGAGTATGCACCTGAGTGAAAGACGTAAATCTTTGTTTCTATTAATAATTTGGACTTGAGTCCTGAAGAAGAATTGTGTATATTTACGATAGTAACCCAACACAACTTGTATTTCAGCATGCCCATAATGTATTCAAAATTTAAGCCAATCTCCGTAACATGGTTGATTTAGTAAACCTCAAGAGTATGCACCTGAGTGAAAGACGTAAATCTTTGTTTCTATTAATAATTTGGACTTGAGTCCTGAAGAAGAATTGTGTATATTTACGATAGTAACCCAACACAACTTGTATTTCAGCATGCCCATAATGTATTCAAAATTTAAGCCAATCTCCGTAACACGGTTGATTTAGTAAACCTGAAGAGTATGCACCTGAGTGAAAGACATATATCTTTGTTTCTATTAATAATTTGGACTTGAGTCCTGAAGAAGAACTGTGTATATTTACGATAGTAACCCAACGCAACTTGTATTTCAGCATGCCCATAATGTATTCAAAATTGAAGCCAATCTCTGTAACGTGGTTGATTTAGTAAACCTCAAGACTATGCACCTGAGTGAAAGACGTATATCTTTGTTTCTATTAATAATTTGGACTTGAGTCCTGAAGAAGAATTGTGTATATTTACGATAGGAACCCAACGCAACTCGAATTTCAGCATGCCCATAATGTATTCAAAATTTAAGCCAATCTCCGTAACACGGTTGATTTAGTAAATCTGAAGAGTATGCACCTGAGTGAAAGACGTATATCTTTGTTTCTATTAATAATTTGGACTTGAGTCCTGAAGAAGAATTTTGTATATTTACGATAGGAACCCAACGCAACTCGTATTTTAGCATTCCCATAATGTATTCACAATTTAAGGCAATCTCCGTAACACGTTTGATTTTGTAAACCCGAAGAGTATGTACCTGAGGGAAAGACGTATATCTTTGTTTCTATTAATAATTTGGACTTGAGTCCTGAAGAATAATTGTGTATATTTACGATAGGAACCCAACGCAACTCGTATTTCAGCATTTCCATAATGTCTTCACAATTTAAGCCAATCTCCGTAACACGGTTGATTTAGTAAACTTGAAGAGTATGCACATGAGTGAAAGACGTATATCTTTGTTTCTATTAATAATTTGGACTTGAGCCCTGAAGAAGAATTGTGTATATTTAGGATAGGAACCCAACGCAACTAGTATTTCAACATGCCCATAATGTATTCAAAATTTAAGCCAATCTCCGTGACACAGTTGATTTAGTAAACTTGAAGAGTATGCACCTGAGTGAAAGACGTATATCTTTGTTTCTATTAATAATTTGGACTTGAGTCCTGAAGAAGAATTGTGTATATTTACGATAGGAACCCAACGCAACTCGTATTTCAGAATTCCCATAATGTCTTCACAATTTAAGCCAATCTCCGTAACACGGTTGATTTAGTAAACTTGAAGAGTATGCACATGAGTGAAAGACGTATATCTTTGTTTCTATTAATAATTTGGACTTGAGTCCTGAAGAAGAATTGTGTATATTTAGGATAGGAACCCAACGCAACTAGTATTTCAACATGCCCATAATGTATTCAAAATTTAAGCCAATCTCCGTAACACGGTTGATTTAGTAAATCTGAAGAGTATGCACCTGAGTGAAAGACGTATATCTTTGTTTCTATTAATAATTTGGACTTGAGTCCTGAAGAAGAATTGTGTATATTTAGGATAGGAACCCAACGCAACTCGTATTTCAGCATTCCCATAATGTATTCACAATTTAAGCCAATCTCTGTAACACGGTTGATTTAGTAAACCTGAAGAGTATGCACCTGAGTGAAAGACTTATATCTTTGTTTCTATTAATAATTTGGACTTGAGTCCTGAAGAAGAATTGTGTATATTTACGATAGGAGCCCAACGCAACTCGTATTTCAGCATGCCCATAATGTATTCAAAATTTAGGCCAATCTCCGTAACACGGTTGATTTAGTAAACCTGAAGAGTATGCACCTGAGTGAAAGACGTATATCTTTGTTTCTATTAATAATTTGGACTTGAGTCCTGAAGAAGAATTGTGTATATTTACGATAGGAACCCAACACAACTCGTATTTCAGCATTCCCATAATGTATTCACAATTTAAGGCAATCTCCGTAACACGTTTGATTTAGTAAACCTGAAGAGTATGCACCTGAGTGAAAGACGTATATCTTTGTTTCTATTCGAAATTTGGACTTGAGTCCTGAAGAAGAATTGTGTATATTTATGATAGGAACCCAACGCAACTCCTATTTCAGCATTCCCATAGTGTATTCACAATTTAAGCCAATCTCCGTAACACGGCTGATTTAGTAAACCTGAAGAGTATGCACCTGAGTGAAAGACGTAAATCTTTGTTTCTATTAATAATTTGGACTTGAGTCCTGAAGAAGAATTGTCTATATTTACGATAGTAACCCAACACAACTTGTATTTCAGCATGCCCATAATGTATTCAAAATTTAAGCCAATCTCCGTAACATGGTTGATTTAGTAAACCTCAAGAGTATGCACCCGAGTGAAAGATGTATATCTTTGTTTCTATTCATAATTTGGACTTGAGTCCTGAAGAAGAATTGTGTATATTTGCGATAGGAACACAACGCAACTCGTATTTCAGCATTCCCATAATGTATTCACAATTTAAACCAATCTCCGTAACACGGTTGATTTAGTAAACCTGAAGAGTATGGACCTGAGTGAAAGACTTATATCTTTGTCTCTATTAATAATTTGAACTTGAGTACTGAAGAAGAATTCTGTATATTTACGATAGGAACCCAACGCAACTCGTATTTCAGCATGCCCATAATGTATTCAAAATATAAGCCAATCTCCGTAACACAGTTGATTTAGTAAACCTGAAGAGTATGCACCTGAGTGAAAGACGTATATCTTTGTTTCTATTAATAATTTGGACTTAAGTCCTGAAGAAGAATTGTGTATATTTATGATAGAAACCCAACACAACTCGTATTTCAGCATTCCCATAATGTCTTCACAATTTAAGCTAATCTCCGTAACACGGTTGATTTAGTAAACCTGAAGAGTATGCACATGAGTGAAAGACGTATATCTCTGTTTCTATTAATAATTTGGACTTGAGTCCTGAAGAAGAACTGTGTATATTTAGTATAGGAACCCAACGCAACTCGTATTTCAGCATGCCCATAATGTATTCAAAATTTAAGCCAATCTCCGTGACACGGTTGATTTAGTAAACTTGAAGAGTATACACCTGAGTGAAAGACATATATCTTTGTTTCTATTAATAATTTGGACTTGAGTCCTGAATAAGAATTGTGTATATTTACGATAGGAACCCAACGCAACTCGTATTTCAGCATTCCCATAATGTATTCACAATTTAAGCCAATCTCCGTAACACGGTTGATTTAGTAAACCTGAAGAGTATGCACCTGAGTGAAAGACTTATATCTTTGTTTCTATTAATAATTTGGACTTGAGTCCTGAAGAAAAATTGTGTATATTTACGATAGGAACCCAACGCAACTCGAATTTCAGCATGCCCATAATGTATTCAAAATTTAAGCCAATCTCCGTAACACGGTTGATTTAGTAAACCTGAAGAGTATGCACCTGAGTGAAAGACGTATATCTTTGTTTCTATTAATAATTTGGACTTGAGTCCTGAAGAAGAATTGTGTATATTTACGATAGGAACCCAACATAACTCGTATTTCAGCATTCCCATAATGTATTCACAATTTAAGGCAATCTCCGTAACACGTTTGATTTAGTAAACTTGAAGAGTATGCACTGAGTGAAAGACGTATATCTTTGTTTCTATTAATAATTTGGACTTGAGTCCTGAAGAAGAATTGTGTATATTTATGATAGGAATCCAACACAACTCGTATTTCAGCATTCCCATAGTGTATTCACAATTTAAGCCAATCTCCGTAACACGGTTGATTTAGTAAACTTGAAGAGTATGCACCTGAGTGAAAGACGTATATCTTTGTTTCTATTAATAATTTGGACTTGAGTCCTGAAGAAAAATTGTGTATATTTACGATAGGAACCCAACGCAACTCGAATTTCAGCATGCCCATAATGTATTCAAAATTTAAGCCAATCTCCGTAACACGGTTGATTTAGTAAACCTGAAGAGTATGCACCTGAGTGAAAAACGTATATCTTTGTTTCTATTAATAATTTGGACTTGTGTCCTGAAGAAGAATTGTGTATATTTACGATAGTAACCCAACGCAACTTGTATTTCAGCATGCCCATAATGTATTCAAAATTTAAGCCAATCTCCGTAACATGGTTGATTTAGTAAACCTCAAGAGTATGCACCTGAGTGAAAGACGTATATCCTTGTTTCTATTAATAATTTGGACTTGAGTCCTGAAGAAGAATTGTGTATATTTAGGATAGGAACCCAACGCAACTCGTATTTCAGCATGCCCATAATGTATTCAAAATTTAAGCCAATCTCCGTGACACGGTTGATTTAGTAAACCTGAAGAGTATGCACCTGAGTGAAAGACGTATATCTTTGTTTCTATTAATAATTTGGACTTGAGTCCTGAATAAGAATTGTGTATATTTACGATAGGAACCCAACGCAACTCGTATTTCAGCATGCCCATAATGTATTCAAAATTTATGCCAATCTACGTAACACGGTTCATTTAGTAAACCTGAAGAGTATGCACCTGAGTGAAAGACATATATCTTTGTTTCTATTAATAATTTGGACTTGAGTCCTGAAGAAGAATTGTGTATATTTATGATAGGAACCCAACGCAACTCGTATTTCAGCATTCCCATAGTGTATTCACAATTTAAGCCAATCTCCGTAACACGGTTGATTTAGTAAACCTGAAGAGTATGCACCTGAGTGAAAGACGTATATCTTTGTTTCTATTAATAATTTGTACTTGAGTCCAGAAGAAGAATTGTGTATATTTACGATAGTAACCCAACGCAACTTGTATTTCAGCATGCCCATAATGTATTCAAAATTTAATCCAATCTCCGTAACATGGTTGATTTAGTAAACCTCAAGAGTATGCACCTGAGTGAAAGACGTATATCTTTGTTTCTATTAATAATTTGGACTTGAGTCCTGAAGAAGAATTGTGTATATTTAGGATAGGAACCCAACGCAACTCGTATTTCAGCATTCCCATAGTGTATTCACGATTTAAGCCAATCTCCGTAACACGGTTGATTTAGTAAACCTGAAGAGTATGCACCTGAGTGAAAGACATATATCTTTGTTTCTATTAATAATTTGGACTTGAGTCCTGAAGAAGAACTGTGTATATTTACGATAGTAACCCAACGCAACTTGTATTTCAGCATGCCCATAATGTATTCAAAATTTAAGCCAATCTCTGTAACGTGGTTGATTTAGTAAACCTCAAGAGTATGCACCTGAGTGAAAGACGTATATCTTTGTTTCTATTAATAATTTGGACTTGAGTCCTGAAGAAGAATTGTGTATACTTACGATAGGAACCCAACGCAACTTGAATTTCAGCATGCCCTTAATGTATTCAAAATTTAAGCCAATCTCCGTAACACGGTTGATTTAGTAAATCTGAAGAGTATGCACCTGAGTGAAAGACGTATATCTTTGTTTCTATTAATAATTTGGACTTGAGTCCTGAAGAAGAATTGTGTATATTTACGATAGGAACCCAACGCAACTCGTATTTTAGCATTCCCATAATGTATTCACAATTTAAGGCAATCTCCGTAACACGTTTGATTTAGTAAACCTGAAGAGTATGCACCTGAGGGAAAGACGTATATCTTTGTTTCTATTAATAATTTGGACTTGAGTCCTGAAGAAGAATTGTGTATATTTACGATAGGAACCCAACGCAACTCGTATTTCAGCATTCCCATAATGTCTTCACAATTTAAGCCAATCTCCGTAACACGGTTGATTTAGTAAACTTGAAGAGTATGCACATGAATGAAAGACGTATATCTTTGTTTCTATTAATAATTTGGACTTGAGCCCTGAAGAAGAATTGTGTATATTTAGGATAGGAACCCAACGCAACTAGTATTTCAACATGCCCATAATGTATTCAAAATTTAAGCCAATCTCCGTGACACGGTTGATTTAGTAAACTTGAAGAGTATGCACCTGAGTGAAAGACGTATATCTTTGTTTCTATTAATAATTTGGACTTGAGTCCTGAAGAAGAATTGTGTTTATTTACGATAGGAACCCAACGCAACTCGTATTTCAGCATTCCCATAATGTCTTCACAATTTAAGCCAATCTCCGTAACACGGTTGATTTAGTAAACTTGAAGAGTATGCACATGAGTGAAAGACGTATATCTTTGTTTCTATTAATAATTTGGACTTGAGTCCTGAAGAAGAAATGTGTATATTTAGGATAGGAACCCAACGCAACTAGTATTTCAACATGCCCACAATGTATTCAAAATTTAAGCCAATCTCCGTAACACGGTTGATTTAGTAAATCTGAAGAGTATGCACCTGAGTGAAAGGCGTATATCTTTGTTTCTATTAATAATTTGGACTTGAGTCCTGAAGAAGAATTGTTTATATTTAGGATAGGAACCCAACGCAACTCGTATTTCAGCATTCCCATAATGTATTCACAATTTAAGCCAATCTCTGTAACACGGTTGATTTAGTAAACCTGAAGAGTATGCACCTGAGTGAAAGACTTATATCATTGTTTCTATTAATAATTTGGACTTGAGTCCTGAAGAAGAATTGTGTATATTTACGATAGGAGCCCAACGCAACTCGTATTTCAGCATGCCCATAATGTATTCAAAATTTAGGCCAATCTCTGTAACACGGTTGATTTAGTAAACCTGAAGAGTATGCACCTGAGTGAAAGACTTATATCTTTGTTTCTATTAATAATTTGGACTTGAGTCCTGAAGAAGAATTGTGTATATTTACGATAGGAACCCAACACAACTCGTATTTCAGCATTCCCATAATGTATTCACAATTTAAGGCAATCTCCGTAACACGTTTGATTTAGTAAACCTGAAGAGTATGCACCTGAGTGAAAGACGTATATCTTTGTTTCTATTAGAAATTTGGACTTGAGTCCTGAAGAAGAATTGTGTATATTTATGATAGGAACCCAACGCAACTCCTATTTCAGCATTCCCATAGTGTATTCACAATTTAAGCCAATCTCCGTAACACGGCTGATTTAGTAAACCTGAAGAGTATGCACCTGAGTGAAAGACGTAAATCTTTGTTTCTATTAATAATTTGGACTTGAGTCCCGAAGAAGAATTGTCTATATTTACGATAGTAACCCAACACAACTTGTATTTCAGCATGCCCATAATGTATTCAAAATTTAAGCCAATCTCCGTAACATGGTTGATTTAGTAAACCTCAAGAGTATGCACCCGAGTGAAAGATGTATATCTTTGTTTCTATTCATAATTTGGACTTGAGTCCTGAAGAAGAATTGTGTATATTTGCGATAGGAACACAACGCAACTCGTATTTCAGCATTCCCATAATGTATTCACAATTTAAGCCAATCTCCGTAACACGGTTGATTTAGTAAACCTGAAGAGTATGGACCTGAGTGAAAGACTTATATCTTTGTCTCTATTAATAATTTGAACTTGAGTACTGAAGAAGAATTCTGTATATTTACGATAGGAACCCAACGCAACTCGTATTTCAGCATGCCCATAATGTATTCAAAATATAAGCCAATCTCCGTAACACAGTTGATTTAGTAAACCTGAAGAGTATGCACCTGAGTGAAAGACGTATATCTTTGTTTCTATTTATAATTTGGACTTAAGTCCTGAAGAAGAATTGTGTATATTTATGATAGAAACCCAACACAACTCGTATTTCAGCATTCCCATAATGTCTTCACAATTTTAGCTAATCTCCGTAACACGGTTGATTTAGTAAACCTGAAGAGTATGCACATGAGTGAAAGACGTATATCTTTGTTTCTATTAATAGTTTGGACTTGAGTCCTGAAGAAGAACTGTGTATATTTAGTATAGGAACCCAACGCAACTCGTATTTCAGCATGCCTATAATGTATTCAAAATTTAAGCCAATCTCCGTGACACGGTTGATTTAGTAAACTTGAAGAGTATACACTTGAGTGAAAGACGTATATCTTTGTTTCTATTAATAATTTGGACTTGAGTCCTGAATAAGAATTGTGTATATTTACGATAGGAACCCAACGCAACTCGTATTTCAGCATTCCCATAATGTATTCACAATTTAAGCCAATCTCCGTAACACGGTTGATTTAGTAAACCTGAAGAGTATGCACCTGAGTGAAAGACTTATATCTTTGTTTCTATTAATAATTTGGACTTGAGTCCTGATGAAAAATTGTGTATATTTACGATAGGAACCCAACGCAACTCGAATTTCAGCATGCCCATAATGTATTCAAAATTTAAGCCAATCTCCGTAACACGGTTGATTTAGTAAACCTGAAGAGTATGCACCTGAGTGAAAGACGTATATCTTTGTTTCTATTAATAATTTGGACTTGAGTCCTGAAGAAGAATTGTGTATATTTACGATAGGAACCCAACACAACTCGTATTTCAGCATTCCCATAATGTATTCACAATTTAAGGCAATCTCCGTAACACGTTTGATTTAGTAAACCTGAAGAGTATGCACCTGAGTGAAAGGCGTATATCTTTGTTTCTATTAATAATTTGGACTTGAGTCCTGAAGAAGAATTGTGTATATTTAGGATAGGAACCCAACGCAACTCGTATTTCAGCATTCCCATAATGTATTCACAATTTAAGCCAATCTCTGTAACACGGTTGATTTAGTAAACCTGAAGAGTATGCACCTGAGTGAAAGACTTATATCTTTGTTTCTATTAATAATTTGGACTTGAGTCCTGAAGAAGAATTGTGTATATTTACGATAGGAGCCCAACGCAACTCGTATTTCAGCATGCCCATAATGTATTCAAAATTTAGGCCAATCTCCGTAACACGGTTGATTTAGTAAACCTGAAGAGTATGCACCTGAGTGAAAGACGTATATCTTTGTTTCTATTAATAATTTGGACTTGAGTCCTGAAGAAGAATTGTGTATATTTACGATAGGAACCCAACGCAACTCGTATTTCAGCATTCCCATAATGTCTTCACAATTTAAGCCAATCTCCGTAACACGGTTGATTTAGTAAACTTGAAGAGTATGCACATGAATGAAAGACGTATATCTTTGTTTCTATTAATAATTTGGACTTGAGCCCTGAAGAAGAATTGTGTATATTTAGGATAGGAACCCAACGCAACTAGTATTTCAACATGCCCATAATGTATTCAAAATTTAAGCCAATCTCCGTGACACGGTTGATTTAGTAAACTTGAAGAGTATGCACCTGAGTGAAAGACGTATATCTTTGTTTCTATTAATAATTTGGACTTGAGTCCTGAAGAAGAATTGTGTTTATTTACGATAGGAACCCAACGCAACTCGTATTTCAGCATTCCCATAATGTCTTCACAATTTAAGCCAATCTCCGTAACACGGTTGATTTAGTAAACTTGAAGAGTATGCACATGAGTGAAAGACGTATATCTTTGTTTCTATTAATAATTTGGACTTGAGTCCTGAAGAAGAAATGTGTATATTTAGGATAGGAACCCAACGCAACTAGTATTTCAACATGCCCACAATGTATTCAAAATTTAAGCCAATCTCCGTAACACGGTTGATTTAGTAAATCTGAAGAGTATGCACCTGAGTGAAAGGCGTATATCTTTGTTTCTATTAATAATTTGGACTTGAGTCCTGAAGAAGAATTGTGTATATTTAGGATAGGAACCCAACGCAACTCGTATTTCAGCATTCCCATAATGTATTCACAATTTAAGCCAATCTCTGTAACACGGTTAATTTAGTAAACCTGAAGAGTATGCACCTGAGTGAAAGACTTATATCATTGTTTCTATTAATAATTTGGACTTGAGTCCTGAAGAAGAATTGTGTATATTTACGATAGGAGCCCAACGCAACTCGTATTTCAGCATGCCCATAATGTATTCAAAATTTAGGCCAATCTCTGTAACACGGTTGATTTAGTAAACCTGAAGAGTATGCACCTGAGTGAAAGACTTATATCTTTGTTTCTATTAATAATTTGGACTTGAGTCCTGAAGAAGAATTGTGTATATTTACGATAGGAACCCAACACAACTCGTATTTCAGCATTCCCATAATGTATTCACAATTTAAGGCAATCTCCGTAACACGTTTGATTTAGTAAACCTGAAGAGTATGCACCTGAGTGAAAGACGTATATCTTTGTTTCTATTAGAAATTTGGACTTGAGTCCTGAAGAAGAATTGTGTATATTTATGATAGGAACCCAACGCAACTCCTATTTCAGCATTCCCATAGTGTATTCACAATTTAAGCCAATCTCCGTAACACGGCTGATTTAGTAAACCTGAAGAGTATGCACCTGAGTGAAAGACGTAAATCTTTGTTTCTATTAATAATTTGGACTTGAGTCCCGAAGAAGAATTGTCTATATTTACGATAGTAACCCAACACAACTTGTATTTCAGCATGCCCATAATGTATTCAAAATTTAAGCCAATCTCCGTAACATGGTTGATTTAGTAAACCTCAAGAGTATGCACCCGAGTGAAAGATGTATATCTTTGTTTCTATTCATAATTTGGACTTGAGTCCTGAAGAAGAATTGTGTATATTTGCGATAGGAACACAACGCAACTCGTATTTCAGCATTCCCATAATGTATTCACAATTTAAGCCAATCTCCGTAACACGGTTGATTTAGTAAACCTGAAGAGTATGGACCTGAGTGAAAGACTTATATCTTTGTCTCTATTAATAATTTGAACTTGAGTACTGAAGAAGAATTCTGTATATTTACGATAGGAACCCAACGCAACTCGTATTTCAGCATGCCCATAATGTATTCAAAATATAAGCCAATCTCCGTAACACAGTTGATTTAGTAAACCTGAAGAGTATGCACCTGAGTGAAAGACGTATATCTTTGTTTCTATTAATAATTTGGACTTAAGTCCTGAAGAAGAATTGTGTATATTTATGATAGAAACCCAACACAACTCGTATTTCAGCATTCCCATAATGTCTTCACAATTTTAGCTAATCTCCGTAACACGGTTGATTTAGTAAACCTGAAGAGTATGCACATGAGTGAAAGACGTATATCTTTGTTTCTATTAATAGTTTGGACTTGAGTCCTGAAGAAGAACTGTGTATATTTAGTATAGGAACCCAACGCAACTCGTATTTCAGCATGCCTATAATGTATTCAAAATTTAAGCCAATCTCCGTGACACGGTTGATTTAGTAAACTTGAAGAGTATACACTTGAGTGAAAGACGTATATCTTTGTTTCTATTAATAATTTGGACTTGAGTCCTGAATAAGAATTGTGTATATTTACGATAGGAACCCAACGCAACTCGTATTTCAGCATTCCCATAATGTATTCACAATTTAAGCCAATCTCCGTAACACGGTTGATTTAGTAAACCTGAAGAGTATGCACCTGAGTGAAAGACTTATATCTTTGTTTCTATTAATAATTTGGACTTGAGTCCTGATGAAAAATTGTGTATATTTACGATAGGAACCCAACGCAACTCGAATTTCAGCATGCCCATAATGTATTCAAAATTTAAGCCAATCTCCGTAACACGGTTGATTTAGTAAACCTGAAGAGTATGCACCTGAGTGAAAGACGTATATCTTTGTTTCTATTAATAATTTGGACTTGAGTCCTGAAGAAGAATTGTGTATATTTACGATAGGAACCCAACACAACTCGTATTTCAGCATTCCCATAATGTATTCACAATTTAAGGCAATCTCCGTAACACGTTTGATTTAGTAAACCTGAAGAGTATGCACCTGAGTGAAAGGCGTATATCTTTGTTTCTATTAATAATTTGGACTTGAGTCCTGAAGAAGAATTGTGTATATTTAGGATAGGAACCCAACGCAACTCGTATTTCAGCATTCCCATAATGTATTCACAATTTAAGCCAATCTCTGTAACACGGTTGATTTAGTAAACCTGAAGAGTATGCACCTGAGTGAAAGACTTATATCTTTGTTTCTATTAATAATTTGGACTTGAGTCCTGAAGAAGAATTGTGTATATTTACGATAGGAGCCCAACGCAACTCGTATTTCAGCATGCCCATAATGTATTCAAAATTTAGGCCAATCTCCGTAACACGGTTGATTTAGTAAACCTGAAGAGTATGCACCTGAGTGAAAGACGTATATCTTTGTTTCTATTAATAATTTGGACTTGAGTCCTGAAGAAGAATTGTGTATATTTACGATAGGAACCCAACACAACTCGTATTTCAGCATTCCCATAATGTATTCACAATTTAAGGCAATCTCCGTAACACGTTTGATTTAGTAAACCTGAAGAGTATGCACCTGAGTGAAAGACGTATATCTTTGTTTCTATTAGAAATTTGGACTTGAGTCCTGAAGAAGAATTGTGTATATTTATGATAGGAACCCAACGCAACTCCTATTTCAGCATTCCCATAGTGTATTCACAATTTAAGCCAATCTCCGTAACACGGCTGATTTAGTAAACCTGAAGAGTATGCACCTGAGTGAAAGACGTAAATCTTTGTTTCTATTAATAATTTGGACTTGAGTCCTGAAGAAGAATTGTGTATATTTACGATAGGAACCCAACGCAACTCGTATTTCAGCATGCCTATAATGTATTCAAAATTTAAGCCAATCTCCGTGACACGGTTGATTTAGTAAACTTGAAGAGTATACACTTGAGTGAAAGACGTATATCTTTGTTTCTATTAATAATTTGGACTTGAGTCCTGAATAAGAATTGTGTATATTTACGATAGGAACCCAACGCAACTCGTATTTCAGCATTCCCATAATGTATTCACAATTTAAGCCAATCTCCGTAACACGGTTGATTTAGTAAACCTGAAGAGTATGCACCTGAGTGAAAGACTTATATCTTTGTTTCTATTAATAATTTGGACTTGAGTCCTGATGAAAAATTGTGTATATTTACGATAGGAACCCAACGCAACTCGAATTTCAGCATGCCCATAATGTATTCAAAATTTAAGCCAATCTCCGTAACACGGTTGATTTAGTAAACCTGAAGAGTATGCACCTGAGTGAAAGACGTATATCTTTGTTTCTATTAATAATTTGGACTTGAGTCCTGAAGAAGAATTGTGTATATTTACGATAGGAACCCAACACAACTCGTATTTCAGCATTCCCATAATGTATTCACAATTTAAGGCAATCTCCGTAACACGTTTGATTTAGTAAACCTGAAGAGTATGCACCTGAGTGAAAGGCGTATATCTTTGTTTCTATTAATAATTTGGACTTGAGTCCTGAAGAAGAATTGTGTATATTTAGGATAGGAACCCAACGCAACTCGTATTTCAGCATTCCCATAATGTATTCACAATTTAAGCCAATCTCTGTAACACGGTTGATTTAGTAAACCTGAAGAGTATGCACCTGAGTGAAAGACTTATATCTTTGTTTCTATTAATAATTTGGACTTGAGTCCTGAAGAAGAATTGTGTATATTTACGATAGGAGCCCAACGCAACTCGTATTTCAGCATGCCCATAATGTATTCAAAATTTAGGCCAATCTCCGTAACACGGTTGATTTAGTAAACCTGAAGAGTATGCACCTGAGTGAAAGACGTATATCTTTGTTTCTATTAATAATTTGGACTTGAGTCCTGAAGAAGAATTGTGTATATTTACGATAGGAACCCAACACAACTCGTATTTCAGCATTCCCATAATGTATTCACAATTTAAGGCAATCTCCGTAACACGTTTGATTTAGTAAACCTGAAGAGTATGCACCTGAGTGAAAGACGTATATCTTTGTTTCTATTAGAAATTTGGACTTGAGTCCTGAAGAAGAATTGTGTATATTTATGATAGGAACCCAACGCAACTCCTATTTCAGCATTCCCATAGTGTATTCACAATTTAAGCCAATCTCCGTAACACGGCTGATTTAGTAAACCTGAAGAGTATGCACCTGAGTGAAAGACGTAAATCTTTGTTTCTATTAATAATTTGGACTTGAGTCCTGAAGAAGAATTGTCTATATTTACGATAGTAACCCAACACAACTTGTATTTCAGCATGCCCATAATGTATTCAAAATTTAAGCCAATCTCCGTAACATGGTTGATTTAGTAAACCTCAAGAGTATGCACCCGAGTGAAAGATGTATATCTTTGTTTCTATTCATAATTTGGACTTGAGTCCTGAAGAAGAATTGTGTATATTTGCGATAGGAACACAACGCAACTCGTATTTCAGCATTCCCATAATGTATTCACAATTTAAGCCAATCTCCGTAACACGGTTGATTTAGTAAACCTGAAGAGTATGGACCTGAGTGAAAGACTTATATCTTTGTCTCTATTAATAATTTGAACTTGAGTACTGAAGAAGAATTCTGTATATTTACGATAGGAACCCAACGCAACTCGTATTTCAGCATGCCCATAATGTATTCAAAATATAAGCCAATCTCCGTAACACAGTTGATTTAGTAAACCTGAAGAGTATGCACCTGAGTGAAAGACGTATATCTTTGTTTCTATTAATAATTTGGACTTAAGTCCTGAAGAAGAATTGTGTATATTTATGATAGAAACCCAACACAACTCGTATTTCAGCATTCCCATAATGTCTTCACAATTTAAGCTAATCTCCGTAACACGGTTGATTTAGTAAACCTCAAGAGTATGCACATGAGTGAAAGACGTATATCTTTGTTTCTATTAATAGTTTGGACTTGAGTCCTGAAGAAGAACTGTGTATATTTAGTATAGGAACCCAACGCAACTCGTATTTCAGCATGCCCATAATGTATTCAAAATTTAAGCCAATCTCCGTGACACGGTTGATTTAGTAAACTTGAAGAGTATACACTTGAGTGAAAGACGTATATCTTTGTTTCTATTAATAATTTGGACTTGAGTCCTGAATAAGAATTGTGTATATTTACGATAGGAACCCAACGCAACTCGTATTTCAGCATTCCCATAATGTATTCACAATTTAAGCCAATCTCCGTAACACGGTTTATTTAGTAAACCTGAAGAGTATGCACCTGAGTGAAAGACTTATATCTTTGTTTCTATTAATAATTTGGACTTGAGTCCTGAAGAAAAATTGTGTATATTTACGATAGGAACCCAACGCAACTCGAATTTCAGCATGCCCATAATGTATTCAAAATTTAAGCCAATCTCCGTAACACGGTTGATTTAGTAAACCTGAAGAGTATGCACCTGAGTGAAAGACGTATATCTTTGTTTCTATTAATAATTTGGACTTGAGTCCTGAAGAAGAATTGTGTATATTTACGATAGGAACCCAACACAACTCGTATTTCAGCATTCCCATAATGTATTCACAATTTAAGGCAATCTCCGTAACACGTTTGATTTAGTAAACCTGAAGAGTATGCACCCGAGTGAAAGGCGTATATCTTTGTTTCTATTAATAATTTGGACTTGAGTCCTGAAGAAGAATTGTGTATATTTAGGATAGGAACCCAACGCAACTCGTATTTCAGCATTCCCATAATGTATTCACAATTTAAGCCAATCTCTGTAACACGGTTGATTTAGTAAACCTGAAGAGTATGCACCTGAGTGAAAGACTTATATCTTTGTTTCTATTAATAATTTGGACTTGAGTCCTGAAGAAGAATTGTGTATATTTACGATAGGAGCCCAACACAACTCGTATTTCAGCATGCCCATAATGTATTCAAAATTTAGGCCAATCTCCGTAACACGGTTGATTTAGTAAACCTGAAGAGTATGCACCTGAGTGAAAGACGTATATCTTTGTTTCTATTAATAATTTGGACTTGAGTCCTGAAGAAGAATTGTGTATATTTACGATAGGAACCCAACACAACTCGTATTTCAGCATTCCCATAATGTATTCACAATTTAAGGCAATCTCCGTAACACGTTTGATTTAGTAAACCTGAAGAGTATGCACCTGAGTGAAAGACGTATATCTTTGTTTCTATTAGAAATTTGGACTTGAGTCCTCAAGAAGAATTGTGTATATTTATGATAGGAACCCAACGCAACTCCTATTTCAGCATTCCCATAGTGTATTCACAATTTAAGCCAATCTCCGTAACACGGCTGATTTAGTAAACCTGAAGAGTATGCACCTGAGTGAAAGACGTAAATCTTTGTTTCTATTAATAATTTGGACTTGAGTCCTGAAGAAGAATTGTCTATATTTACGATAGTAACCCAACACAACTTGTATTTCAGCATGCCCATAATGTATTCAAAATTTAAGCCAATCTCCGTAACATGGTTGATTTAGTAAACCTCAAGAGTATGCACCCGAGTGAAAGATGTATATCTTTGTTTCTATTCATAATTTGGACTTGAGTCCTGAAGAAGAATTGTGTATATTTGCGATAGGAACACAACGCAACTCGTATTTCAGCATTCCCATAATGTATTCACAATTTAAGCCAATCTCCGTAACACGGTTGATTTAGTAAACCTGAAGAGTATGGACCTGAGTGAAAGACTTATATCTTTGTCTCTATTAATAATTTAAACTTGAGTACTGAAGAAGAATTCTGTATATTTACGATAGGAACCCAACGCAACTCGTATTTCAGCATGCCCATAATGTATTCAAAATATAAGCCAATCTCCGTAACACAGTTGATTTAGTAAACCTGAAGAGTATGCACCTGAGTGAAAGACGTATATCTTTGTTTCTATTAATAATTTGGACTTAAGTCCTGAAGAAGAATTGTGTATATTTATGATAGAAACCCAACACAACTCGTATTTCAGCATTCCCATAATGTCTTCACAATTTAAGCTAATCTCCGTAACACGGTTGATTTAGTAAACCTCAAGAGTATGCACATGAGTGAAAGACGTATATCTTTGTTTCTATTAATAGTTTGGACTTGAGTCCTGAAGAAGAACTGTGTATATTTAGTATAGGAACCCAACGCAACTCGTATTTCAGCATGCCCATAATGTATTCAAAATTTAAGCCAATCTCCGTGACACGGTTGATTTAGTAAACTTGAAGAGTATACACTTGAGTGAAAGACGTATATCTTTGTTTCTATTAATAATTTGGACTTGAGTCCTGAATAAGAATTGTGTATATTTACGATAGGAACCCAACGCAACTCGTATTTCAGCATTCCCATAATGTATTCACAATTTAAGCCAATCTCCGTAACACGGTTTATTTAGTAAACCTGAAGAGTATGCACCTGAGTGAAAGACTTATATCTTTGTTTCTATTAATAATTTGGACTTGAGTCCTGAAGAAAAATTGTGTATATTTACGATAGGAACCCAACGCAACTCGAATTTCAGCATGCCCATAATGTATTCAAAATTTAAGCCAATCTCCGTAACACGGTTGATTTAGTAAACCTGAAGAGTATGCACCTGAGTGAAAGACGTATATCTTTGTTTCTATTAATAATTTGGACTTGAGTCCTGAAGAAGAATTGTGTATATTTACGATAGGAACCCAACACAACTCGTATTTCAGCATTCCCATAATGTATTCACAATTTAAGGCAATCTCCGTAACACGTTTGATTTAGTAAACCTGAAGAGTATGCACCCGAGTGAAAGGCGTATATCTTTGTTTCTATTAATAATTTGGACTTGAGTCCTGAAGAAGAATTGTGTATATTTAGGATAGGAACCCAACGCAACTCGTATTTCAGCATTCCCATAATGTATTCACAATTTAAGCCAATCTCTGTAACACGGTTGATTTAGTAAACCTGAAGAGTATGCACCTGAGTGAAAGACTTATATCTTTGTTTCTATTAATAATTTGGACTTGAGTCCTGAAGAAGAATTGTGTATATTTACGATAGGAGCCCAACGCAACTCGTATTTCAGCATGCCCATAATGTATTCAAAATTTAGGCCAATCTCCGTAACACGGTTGATTTAGTAAACCTGAAGAGTATGCACCTGAGTGAAAGACGTATATCTTTGTTTCTATTAATAATTTGGACTTGAGTCCTGAAGAAGAATTGTGTATATTTACGATAGGAACCCAACACAACTCGTATTTCAGCATTCCCATAATGTATTCACAATTTAAGGCAATCTCTGTAACACGTTTGATTTAGTAAACCTGAAGAGTATGCACCTGAGTGAAAGACGTATATCTTTGTTTCTATTAGAAATTTGGACTTGAGTCCTTAAGAAGAATTGTGTATATTTATGATAGGAACCCAACGCAACTCCTATTTCAGCATTCCCATAGTGTATTCATAATTTAAGCCAATCTCCGTAACACGGCTGATTTAGTAAACCTGAAGAGTATGCACCTGAGTGAAAGACGTAAATCTTTGTTTCTATTAATAATTTGGACTTGAGTCCTGAAGAAGAATTGTCTATATTTACGATAGTAACCCAACACAACTTGTATTTCAGCATGCCCATAATGTATTCAAAATTTAAGCCAATCTCCGTAACATGGTTGATTTAGTAAACCTCAAGAGTATGCACCCGAGTGAAAGATGTATATCTTTGTTTCTATTCATAATTTGGACTTGAGTCCTGAAGAAGAATTGTGTATATTTGCGATAGGAACACAACGCAACTCGTATTTTAGCATTCCCATAATGTATTCACAATTTAAGCCAATCTCCGTAACACGGTTGATTTAGTAAACCTGAAGAGTATGGACCTGAGTGAAAGACTTATATCTTTGTCTCTATTAATAATTTGAACTTGAGTACTGAAGAAGAATTCTGTATATTTACGATAGGAACCCAACGCAACTCGTATTTCAGCATGCCCATAATGTATTCAAAATATAAGCCAATCTCCGTAACACAGTTGATTTAGTAAACCTGAAGAGTATGCACCTGAGTGAAAGACGTATATCTTTGTTTCTATTAATAATTTGGACTTAAGTCCTGAAGAAGAATTGTGTATATTTATGATAGAAACCCAACACAACTCGTATTTCAGCATTCCCATAATGTCTTCACAATTTAAGCTAATCTCCGTAACACGGTTGATTTAGTAAACCTGAAGAGTATGCACATGAGTGAAAGACGTATATCTTTGTTTCTATTAATAGTTTGGACTTGAGTCCTGAAGAAGAACTGTGTATATTTAGTATAGGAACCCAACGCAACTCGTATTTCAGCATGCCCATAATGTATTCAAAATTTAAGCCAATCTCCGTGACACGGTTGATTTAGTAAACTTGAAGAGTATACACTTGAGTGAAAGACGTATATCTTTGTTTCTATTAATAATTTGGACTTGAGTCCTGAATAAGAATTGTGTATATTTACGATAGGAACCCAACGCAACTCGTATTTCAGCATTCCCATAATGTATTCACAATTTAAGCCAATCTCCGTAACACGGTTGATTTAGTAAACCTGAAGAGTATGCACCTGAGTGAAAGACTTATATCTTTGTTTCTATTAATAATTTGGACTTGAGTCCTGAAGAAAAATTGTGTATATTTACGATAGGAACCCAACGCAACTCGAATTTCAGCATGCCCATAATGTATTCAAAATTTAAGCCAATCTCCGTAACACGGTTGATTTAGTAAACCTGAAGAGTATGCACCTGAGTGAAAGACGTATATCTTTGTTTCTATTAATAATTTGGACTTGAGTCCTGAAAAAGAATTGTGTATATTTACGATAGGAACCCAACACAACTCGTATTTCAGCATTCCCATAATGTATTCACAATTTAAGGCAATCTCCGTAACACGTTTGATTTAGTAAACTTGAAGAGTATGCACTGAGTGAAAGACGTATATCTTTGTTTCTATTAATAATTTGGACTTGAGTCCCGAAGAAGAATTGTGTATATTTATGATAGGAATCCAAAACAACTCGTATTTCAGCATTCCCATAGTGTATTCACAATTTAAGCCAATCTCCGTAACACGGTTGATTTAGTAAACCTGAAGAGTATGCACCTGATTGAAAAACGTATATCTTTGTTTCTATTAATAATTTGGACTTGTGTCCTGAAGAAGAATTGTGTATATTTACGATAGTAACCCAACGCAACTTGTATTTCAGCATGCCCATAATGTATTCAAAATTTAAGCCAATCTAAGTAACATGGTTGATTTAGTAAACCTCAAGAGTATTCACCTGAGTGAAAGACGTATATCCTTGTTTCTATTAATAATTTGGACTTGAGTCCTGAAGAAGAATTGTGTATATTTAGGATAGGAACCCAACGCAACTCGTATTTCAGAATGCCCATAATGTATTCAAAATTTAAGCCAATCTCCGTGACACGGTTGATTTAGTAAACCTAAAGAGTATGCACCTGAGTGAAAGACGTATATCTTTGTTTCTATTAATAATTTCGACTTGAGTCCTGAATAAGAATTGTGTATATTTACGATAGGAACCCAACGCAACTCGTATTTCAGCATGCCCATAATGTATTCAAAATTTATGCCAATCTACGTAACACGGTTCATTTAGTAAACCTGAAGAGTATGCACCTGAGTGAAAGACGTATATCTTTGTTTCTATTAATAATTTGGACTTGAGTCCTGAAGAAGAATTGTGTATATTTATGATAGGAACCCAACGCAACTCGTATTTCAGCATTCCCATAGTGTATTCACAATTTAAGCCAATCTCCGTAACACGGTTGATTTAGTAAACCTGAAGAGTATGCACCTGAGTGAAAGACGTATATCATTGTTTCTATTAATAATTTGTACTTGAGTCCTGAAGAAGAATTGTGTATATTTACGATAGTAACCCAACGCAACTTGTATTTCAGCATGCCCATAATGTATTCAAAATTTAAGCCAATCTCCGTGACACGGTTGATTTAGTAAACCTGAAGAGTATGCACCTGAGTGAAAGACGTATATCTTTGTTTCTATTAATAATTTAGACTTGAGTCCTGAATAAGAATTGTGTATATTTACGATAGGAACCCAACGCAACTCGTATTTCAGCATGCCCATAATGTATTCAAAATTTTTGCCAATCTACGTAACACGGTTCATTTAGTAAACCTGAAGAGTATGCACCTGAGTGAAAGACGTATATCTTTGTTTCTATTAATAATTTGGACTTGAGTCCTGAAGAAGAATTGTGTATATTTATGATAGGAACCCAACGCAACTCGTATTTCAGCATTCCCATAGTGTATTCACAATTTAAGCCAATCTCCGTAACACGGTTGATTTAGTAAACCTGAAGAGTATGCACCTGAGTGAAAGACGTATATCTTTGTTTCTATTAATAATTTGTACTTGAGTCCTGAAGAAGAATTGTGTATATTTACGATAGTAACCCAACGCAACTTGTATTTCAGCATGCCCATAATGTATTCAAAATTTAATCCAATCTCCGTAACATGGTTGATTTAGTAAACCTCAAGAGTACGCACCTGAGTGAAAGACGTATATCTTTGTTTCTATTAATAATTTGGACTTAAGTCCTAAAGAAGAATTGTGTATATTTACGATAGGAACCCAACGCAACTCGTATTTCAGCATTCCCATAATGTATTCACAATTTAAGCCAATCTCCGTAACACGGTTGATTTAGTAAACCTGAAGAGTATGCACCTGAGTGAAAGACTTATATCTTTGTTTCTATTAATAATTTGGACTTGAATACTGAAGAAGAATTCTGTATATTTACGATAGGAACCCAACGCAACTCGTATTTCAGCATGCCCATAATGTATTCAAAATATAAGCCAATCTCCGTAACACGGTTGATTTAGTAAACCTCAAGAGTATGCACCTGAGTGAAAGACTTATATCTTTGTTTCTATTAATAATTTGTACTTGAGTCCTGAAGAAGAATTGTGTATATTTACGATAGTAACCCAACGCAACTTGTATTTCAGCATTCCCATAATGTATTCAAAATTTAATCCAATCTCCATAACATGGTTGATTTAGTAAACCTCAAGAGTATGCACCTGAGTGAAAGACGTATATCTTTGTTTCTATTAATAATTTGGACTTCAGTCCTGTAGAAGAATTGTGTATATTTAGGATAGGAACCCAGCGCAACTCGTATTTCAGCATTCCCATAATGTATTCACCTGAGTGAAAGACGTATATCTTTGTTTCTGTTAATAATTTGGACTTGAGTCTTGAAGAAGAATTGTATATATTTATGATAGGAACCCAACACAACTCGTATTTCAGCATTCCCATAGTGTATTCACAATTTAAGCCAATCTTCGTAACACGGTTGATTTAGTAAACCTGAAGAGTATGCACCTGAGTGAAAGACGTATATCTTTGTTTCTATTAATAATTTGTACTTGAGTCCTGAAGAAGAATTGTGTATATTTACTATAGTAACCCAACGCAACTTGTATTTCAGCATGCCCATAATGTATTCAAAATTTAATCTAATCTCCGTAACATGGTTGATTTAGTAAACCTCAAGAGTATGCACCTGAGTGAAAGACGTATATCTTTGTTTCTATTAATAATTTAGACTTAAGTCCTGAAGAAGAATTGTGTATATTTACGATAGGAACCCAACGCAACTCGTATTTCAGCATGCCCATAATGTATTCAAAATATAAGCCAATCTCCGTAACACAGTTGATTTAGTAAACCTGAAGAGTATGCACCTGAATGAAAGACTTATATCTTTGTTTCTATTAATAATTTGGACTTGAGTACTGAAGAAGAATTCTGTATATTTACGATAGGAACCCAACGCAACTCGTATTTCAGCATGCCCATAATGTATTCAAAATATAAGCCAATCTCCGTAACACGGCTGATTTAGTAAACCTCAAGAGTATGCACCTGAGTGAAAGACGTATATCTTTGTTTCTATTAATAATTTGGACTTGAGTCTTGAAGAAGACTTGTGTATATTTACGATAGGAACCCAACGCAACTCGTATTTCAGCATTCCCATAATGTCTTCACAATTTAAGCCAATCTCCGTAACACAGTTGATTTAGTAAACCTGAAGAGTATGCACATGAGTGAAAGACGTATATCTTTGTTTCTATTAATAATTTGGACTTGAGTCCTGAAGAAGTATTGTGTATATTTAGGATAGGAACCCAACGCAACTCGTATTTCAGCATGCCCATAATGTATTCAAAATTTAAGCCAATCTCCATGACACGGTTGATTTAGTAAACTTGAAGAGTATGCACCTGAGTGAAAGACGTATATCTTTGCTTCTATTAATAATTTGGACTTGAGTTCTGAAGAAGAATTGTGTATATTTACGAAAGAAACCCAACGCAACTCGTATTTCAGCATTCCCATAATGTATTCACAATTTAAGCCAATCTCCGTAACACGGTTGATTTAGTAAACTTGAAGAGTATGCACCTGAGTGAAAGACTTATATCATTGTTTCTATTAATAATTTGGACTTGAGTACTGAAGAAGAATTCTGTATATTTACGATAGGAACCCAACGCAACTCGTATTTCAGCATTCCCATAATGTCTTCACAATTTAAGCCAATCTCCGTAACACGGTTGATTTAGTAAACCTGAAGAGTATGCACCTGAGTGAAAGACGTATATCTTTGTTTCTATTAATAATTTGGACTTGAGTCCTGAAGAAGAATTGTGTATATTTACGATAGGAACCCAACGCAACTCGTATTTCAGCATTCCTATAATGTCTTCACAATTTAAGCCAATCTCCGTAACACGGTTGATTTAGTAAACCTGAAGAGTATGCACATGAGTGAAAGACGTATATCTTTGTTTCTATTAATAATTTGGACTTGAGTCCCGAAGAAGAATTGTGTATATTTAGGATAGGAACCCAACGCAACTCGTATTTCAGCATGCCCATAATGTATTCAAAATTTAAGCCAATCTCCTTGACACGGTTTATTTAGTAAACCTGAAGAGTATGCACCTGAGTGAAAGACGTATATCTTTGTTTCTATTAATAATTTGGACTTGAGTCCTGAATAAGAATTGTGTATAATTACGATAGTAACCCAACGCAACTCATATTTCAGCATTCCCATAATGTATTCACAATTTAAGCCAATCTCCGTAACACGGTTGATTTAGTAAACCTGAAGAGTATGCACCTGAGTGAAAGACTTATATCTTTGTTTCTATTAATAATTTGGACTTGTGTCCTGAAGAAGAATTGTGTATATTTACGATAGTAACCCAACGCAACTCGTATTTGAGAATTCCCATAATGTATTCACAATTTAAGTCAATCTCCGTAACACGGTTGATTTAGTAAACCTGAAGAGTATGTACCTGAGTGAAAGACTTATATCTTTGTTTCTATTAATAATTTGGACTTGTGTCCTGAAGAAGAATTGTGTATATTTAGGATAGGAACCCAACGCAACTTTTATTTCAGCATGCCCATAATGTATTCAAAATTTAATCCAATCTCCGTAACATGGTTGATTTAGTAAACCTCAAGAGTATGCACCTGAGTGAAAGACGTATATCTTTGTTTCTATTAATAATTTGGACTTAAGTCCTGAAGAAGAATTGTGTATATTTACGATAGGAACCCAACGCAACTCGTATTTCAGCATTCCCATAATGTATTCACAGTTTAAGCCAATCTCCGTAACACGGTTGATTTAGTAAACCTGAAGAGTATGCACCTGAGTGAAAGACGTATATCTTTGTTTCTATTAATAATTTGGACTTGAGTCCTGAAGAAGAATTGTGTATATTTACGATAGGAACCCAACACAACTCGTATTTCAGCATGCCCATACTGTATTCAAAATGTAAGCCAATCTACGTAACACGGTTCATTTAGTAAACCTGAAGAGTATGCACCTGAGTGAAAAACGTATATCTTTAATTCTATTAATATTTTGGACTTAAGTCCTGAAGAAGAATTGTGTATATTTATGATAGGAACCCAACGCAACTCGTATTTCAGCATTCCCATAGTGTATTCACAATTTAAGCCAATCTTCGTAACACGGTTGATTTAGTAAACCTGAAGAGTATGCACCTGAGTGAAAGACGTATATCTTTGTTTCTATTAATAATTTGTACTTGAGTCCTGAAGAAGAATTGTGTATATTTACGATAGTAACCCAACTCAACTTGTATTTCAGCATGCCCATAATGTATTCAAAATTTAATCCAATCTCCGTAACATGGTTGATTTTGTAAACCTCAAGAGTATGCACCTGAGTGAAAGACGTATATCTTTGTTTCTATTAATAATTTGGACTTAAGTCCTGAAGAAGAATTGTGTATATTTACGATAGGAACCCAACGCAACTCGTATTTCAACATGCCCATAATGTATTCAAAATTTAATCCAATCTCCGTAACATGGTTGATTTAGTAAACATCAGGAGTATGCACCTGAGTGAAAGACGTATATCTTTGTTTCTATTAATAATTTGGACTTATGTACTGAAGAAGAATTGTGTATATTTACGATAGGAACCCAACGCAACTCGTATTTCAGCATTCCCATAATATATTCACAATTTAAGCCAATCTCCGTAACATGGTTGATTTAGTAAACCTGAAGAGTATGCACCTGAGTGAAAGACGTATATCTTTGTTTCTATTAATAATTTGGACTTGAGTCCTGAAGAACAATTGTGTATATTTACGATAGGAACCCAACACAACTCGTATTTCAGCATGCACATAATGTATTCAAAATTTAAGCCAATCTACGTAACACGGTTCATTTAGTAAACCTGAAGAGTATGCACCTGAGTGAAAGACATATATCTTTGTTTCTATTAATAATTTGGACTTAAGTCCTGAAGAAGAATTGTGTATATTTATGATAGGAACCCAACGCAACTCGTATTTCAGCATTCCCATAGTGTATTCACAATTTAAGCCAATCTTCGTAACACGGTTGATTTAGTAAACCTGAAGAGTATGCACCTGAGTGAAAGACGTATATCTTTGTTTCTATTAATAATTTGTACTTGAGTCCTGAAGAAGAATTGTGTATATTTACGATAGTAACCCAACTCAACTTGTATTTCAGCATGCCTATAATGTATTCAAAATTTAATCCAATCTCCGTAACATGGTTGATTTAGTAAACCTCAAGAGTATGCACCTGAGTGAAAGACGTATATCTTTGTTTCTATTAATAATTTGGACTTAAGTCCTGAAGAAGAATTGTGTATATTTACGATAGGAATTCAACGCAACTCGTATTTCAGCATGCCCATAATGTATTCAAAATTTAATCCAATCTCCGTAACATGGTTGATTTAGTAAACATCAGGAGTATGCACCTGAGTGAAAGACGTATATCTTTGTTTCTATTAATAATTTGGACTTAAGTCCTGAAGAAGAATTGTGTATATTTACGATAGGAACCCAACGCAACTCGTATTTCAGCATTCCCATAATGTCTTCACAATTTAAGCCAATCTCGGTAACACGGTTGATTTAGTAAACCTGAAGAGTATGCACATGAGTGAAAGACGTATATCTTTGTTTCTATTAATAATTTGGACTTGAGTCCCGAAGAAGAATTGTGTATATTTAGGATAGGAACCCAACGCAACTCGTATTTCAGCATGCCCATAATTTATTCAAAATTTAAGCCAATCTCCTTGACACGGTTGATTTAGTAAACCTGAAGAGTATGCACCTGAGTGAAAGACGTATATCTTTGTTTCTATTAATAATTTGGACTTGAGTCCTGAATAAGAATTGTGTATATTTACGATAGTAACCCAACGCAACTCGTATTTCAGCATTCCCATAATGTATTCACAATTTAAGCCTATCTCCGTAACACGGTTGATTTAGTAAACCTGAAGAGTATGCACCTGAGTGAAAGACTTATATCTTTGTTTCTATTAATAATTTGGACTTGTGTCCTGAAGAAGAATTGTGTATATTTACGATAGTAACCCAACGCAACTCGTATTTCAGCATTCCCATAATGTATTCACAATTTAAGCCAATCTCCGTAACACGGTTGATTTAGTAAACCTGAAGAGTATGCACCTGAGTGAAAGACTTATATCTTTGTTTCTATTAATAATTTGGACTTGTGTCCTGAAGAAGAATTGTGTATCTTTAGGATAGGAACCCAACGCAACTTGTATTTCAGCATGCCCATAATGTATTCAAAATTTAATCCAATCTCCGTAACATGGTTGATTTAGTAAACCTCAAGAGTATGCACCTGAGTGAAAGACGTATATCTTTGTTTCTATTAATAATTTGGACTTAAGTCCTGAAGAAGAATTGTGTATATTTACGATAGGAACCCAACGCAACTCGTATTTCAGCATGCCCATAATGTATTCAAAATTTAATCCAATCTCCGTAACATGGTTGATTTAGTAAACCTTAAGAGTATGCACCTGAGTGAAAGACGTATATCTTTGTTTCAATTAATAATTTGGACTTAAGTCCTGAAGAAGAATTGTGTATATTTACGATAGGAACCCAACGCAACTCGTATTTCAGCATTCCCATAATGTCTTCACAATTTAAGCCAATCTCCGTAACACGGTTGATTTAGTAAACCTGAAGAGTATGCACATGAGTGAAAGACGTATATGTTTGTTTCTATTAATAATTTGGACTTGAGTCCCGAAGAAGAATTGTGTATATTTAGGATAGGAACCCAATGCAAGTCGTATTTCAGCATGCCCATAATGTATTCAAAATTTAAGCCAATCTCCTTGACACGGTTGATTTAGTAAACCTGAAGAGTATGCACCTGAGTGAAAGACGTTTATCTTTGTTTCTATTAATAATTTGGACTTGAGTCCTGAATAAGAATTATGTATATTTACGATAGGAACCCAACGCAACTCGTATTTCAGCATTCCCATAATGTATTCACAATTTAAGCCAATCTCCGTAACACAGTTGATTTAGTAAACCTGAAGAGTATGCACCTGAGTGAAAGACTTATATCTTTGTTTCTATTAATAATTTGGACTTGAGTACTGAAGAAGAATTCTGTATATTTACGATAGGAACCTAACGCAACTCGTATTTCAGCATGCCCATAATGTATTCAAAATATAAGCAAATCTCCGTAACACGGTTGATTTAGTAAAGTTCAAGAGTATGCACCTGAGTGAAAGACGTATATCTTTGTTTCTATTAATAATTTGGACTTGAGTCCTGAAGAAGAATTCTGTATATTTACGATAGGAACCCAACGCAACTCGTATTTCAGCATTCCCATAATGTCTTCACAATTTAAGCCCTTCTCCGTAACACAGTTGATTTAGTAAACCTGAAGAGTATGCACATGAGTGAAAGACGTATATCTTTGTTTCTATTAATAATTTGGACTTGAGTCCTGAAAAAGTATTGTGTATATTTAGGATAGGAATCCAACGCAACTCGTATTTCAGCATGCCCATAATGTATTCAAAATTTAAGCCAACCTCCATGACACGGTTGATTTAGTAAACTTGAAGAATATGCACCTGAGTGAAAGACGTATATCATTGTTTCTATTAATAATTTGGACTTGAGTCCCGAAGAAGAATTGTGTATATTTAGGATAGGAACTCAACGCAACTCGTATTTCAGCATGCCCATAATGTATTCAAAATTTAAGCCAATCTCCTTGACACGGTTGATTTTGTAAACCTGAAGAGTATGCACCTGAGTGAAAGACGTATATCTTTGTTTCTATTAATAATTTGGACTTGAGTCCTGAATAAGAATTGTGTATATTTACGATATGAACCCAACGCAACTCGTATTTCAGCATTCCCATAATGTATTCACAATTTAAGCCAATCTCCTTGATTTAGTAAACCTGAAGAGTATGCACCTGAGTGAAAGACTTATATATTTGTTTCTATTAATAATTTGGACTTACGTCCTGAAGAAGAATTGTGTATATTTACGATAGTAACCCAACGCAACTTGTATTTCAGCATGCCCATAATGTATTCAAAATTTAAGCCAATCTCCGTAACATGGTTGATTTAGTAAACCTCAAGAGTATGCACCTGAGTGAAAGACGTATATCTTTGTTTCTATTAATAATTTTGACTTGAGTCCTGAAGAAGAATTGTGTATATTTAGGATAGGAACCCAACGCAACTCGTATTTCAGCATGCCCATAATGTATTCAAAATTTAAGCCAATCTCCGTGACACGGTTGATTTAGTAAACCTGAAGAGTATGCACCTGAGTGAAAGACGTATATCTTTGTTTCTATTAATAATTTGGACTTGAGTCCTGAATAAGAATTGTGTATATTTATGATAGGAACCCAACGCAACTCGTAATTCAGCATTCCCATAATGTATTCACAATTTAAGCCAATCTCCGTAACACGGTTGATTTAGTAAACCTGAAGAGTATGCACCTGAGTGAAAGACGTATATCTTTGTTTCTATTAATAATTTGGACTTGAGTCGTGAAGAAGAATTGTGTATATTTACGATAGGAACCCAACGCAACTCGTATTTCAGCATGCCCATAATGTATTCAAAATTTAAGCCAATCTACGTAACACGGTACATTTAGTAAACCTGAAGAGTATGCACCTGAGTGAAAGACGTATATCTTTGTTTCTATTAATAATTTGGACTTGAGTCCTGAAGAAGAATTGTGTATATTTATGATAGGAACCCAACGCAACGCGTATTTCAGGATTCCCATAGTGTATTCACAATTTAAGCCAATCTCCGTAACACGGTTGATTTAATAAACCTGAAGAGTATGCACCTGAGTGAAAGACGTATATCTTTGTTTCTATTAATAATTTGTACTTGAGTCCTGAAGAAGAATTGTGTATATTTACGATAGTAACCCAACGCAACTTGTATTTCAGCATGCCAATAATGTATTCAAAATTTAATCCAATCTCCGTAACATGGTTGATTTAGTAAACCTCAAGAGTATGCACCTGAGTGAAAGACGTATATCTTTGTTTCTATTAATAATTTGGACTTAAGTCCTGAAGAAGAATTGTCCATATTTACGATAGGAACCCAACGCAACTCGTATTTCAGCATTCCCATAATGTATTCACAATTTAAGCCAATCTCCGTAACACGGTTGATTTAGTAAACCTGAACAGTATGCACCTGAGTGAAAGACTTATATCTTTGTTTCTATTAATAATTTGGACTTGAGTACTGAAGAAGAATTCTGTATATTTACGATAGGAACCCAACGCAACTCATATTTCAGCATGCCCATAATGTATTCAAAATATAAGCCAATCTCCGTAACACGGTTGATTTAGTAAACCTCAAGAGTATGCACCTGAGTGAAAGACGTATATCTTTGTTTCTATTAATAATTTGGGCTTGAGTCCTGAAGAAGAATTGTGTATATTTACGATAGGAACCCAACGCAACTCGTATTTCAGCATTCCCATAATGTCTTCACAATTTAAGCCAATCTCCGTAACACAGTTGATTTAGTAAACCTGAAGAGTATGCACATGAGTGAAAGACGTATATCTTTGTTTCTATTAATAATTTGGACTTGAGTCCTGAAGAAGTATTGTGTATATTTAGGATAGGAACCCAACGCAACTCGTATTTCAGCATGCCCATAATGTATTCAAAATTTAAGCCAATCTCCGTGACACGGTTGGTTTAGTAAACTTGAAGAGTATGCACCTGAGTGAAAGACGTATCTTTGTTTCTATTAATAATTTGGACTTGAGTTCTGAAGAAGAATTGTGTATATTTACGATAGGAACCCAACGCAACTCGTATTTTAGCATTCCCTTAATGTAGTCACAATTTAAGCCAATCTCCGTAACACGGTTGATTTAGTAAACCTGAAGAGTATGCACCTGAGTGAAAGACGTATATCTTTGTTTCTATTAATAATTTGGACTTGAGTCCTGAAGAAGAATTGTGTATATTTACGAAAGAAACCCAACACAACTCGTATTTCAGCATTCCCATAATGTATTCACAATTTAAGCCAATCTCCGTAACACGGTTGATTTAGTAAACCTGAAGAGTATGCATCTGAGTGAAAGACTTATATCTTTGTTTCTATTAATAATTTGGACTTGAGTCCTCAAGAAGAATTGTGTATATTTAGGATAGGAACCCAACGCAACTCGTATTTCAGCATTCCCATACTGTATTCACAATTTAAGCCAATCTCCGTAACACGGTTGATTTAGTAAACCTGAAGAGTATGCACCTGAGTGAAAGACTTATATCTTTGTATCTATTAATAATTTGGACGTACGTCCTAAAGAAGAATTGTGTATATTTACGATAGTAACCCAACGCAACTTGTATTTCAGCATGCCCATAATGTATTCAAAAGTTAAGCCAATCTCCGTAACATGGTTGATTTAGTAAACCTCAAGAGTATGCACCTGAGTGAAAGACGTATATCTTTGTTTTTATTAATAATTTGGACTTGAGTCCTAAAGAAGAATTGTGTATATTTAGGATAGGAACCCAACGAAACTCGTATTTCAGCATGCCCATAATGTATTCAAAATTTAAGCCAATCTCCGTGACACGGTTGATTTAGTAAACCTGAAGAGTATGCACCTAAGTGAAAGACGTATATCTTTGTTTCTATTAATAATTTGGACTTGAGTCCTGAATAAGAATTGTGTATATTTATGATAGGAACCCAACGCAACTCGTATTTCAGCATTCCCATAATGTATTCACAATTTAAGCCAATCTCCGTAACACGGTTGATTTAGTAAACCTGAAGAGTATGCACCTGAGTGAAAGACGTATATCTTTGTTTCTATTAATAATTTGGACTTGAGTCGTGAAGAAGAATTGTGTATATTTACGATAGGAACCCAACGCAACTCGTATTTCAGCATGCCCATAATGTATTCAAAATTTAAACCAATCTACGTAACACGGTTCATTTAGTAAACCTGAAGAGTATGCACCTGAGTGAAAGACGTATATCTTTGTTTCTATTAATAATTTGGACTTGAGTCCTGAAGAAGAATTGTGTATATTTATGATAGGAACCCAACGCAACTCGTATTTCAGGATTCCCATAGTGTATTCACAATTTAAGCCAATCTCCGTAACACGGTTGATTTAGTAAACCTGAAGAGTATGCACCTGAGTGAAAGACCTATATCTTTGTTTCTATTAATAATTTGTACTTAAGTCCTGAAGAAGAATTGTGTATATTTACGATAGTAACCCAACGCAACTTGTATTTCAGCATGCCAATAATGTATTCAAAATTTAATCCAATCTCCGTAACATGGTTGATTTAGTAAACCTCAAGAGTATGCACCTGAGTGAAAGACGTATATCTTTGTTTCTATTAATAATTTGGACTTAAGTCCTGAAGAAGAATTGTCCATATTTACGATAGGAACCCAACGCAACTCGTATTTCAGCATTCCCATAATGTATTCACAATTTAAGCCAATCTCCGTAACACGGTTGATTTAGTAAACTTGAACAGTATGCACCTGAGTGAAAGACTTATATCTTTGTTTCTATTAATAATTTGGACTTGAGTACTGAAGAAGAATTCTATATATTTACGATAGGAACCCAACGCAACTCATATTTCAGCATGCCCATAATGTATTCAAAATATAAGCCAATCTCCGTAACACGGTTGATTTAGTAAACCTCAAGAGTATGCACTTGAGTGAAAGACGTATATCTTTGTTTCTGTTAATAATTTGGACTTGAGTCCTGAAGAAGAATTGTGTATATTTACGATAGGAACCTAACGCAACTCGTATTTCAGCATTCCCATAATGTCTTCACAATTTAAGCCAATCTCCGTAACACAGTTGATTTAGTAAACCTGAAGAGTATGCACATGAGTGAAAGACGTATATCTTTGTTTCTATTAATAATTTGGACTTGAGTCCTGAAGAAGTATTGTGTATATTTAGGATAGGAACCCAACGCAACTCGTATTTCAGCATGCCCATAATGTATTCAAAATTTAGTAAGAATTGTATATCTGAAGAAGACGTATATCCTTGGCACGGTTGATTTAGTAAATCAAAATTTAGTAAGAATTGGACTTGAGTCCTGAAGAAGAATTAATGTATTCATAATGCCCATAATCTCCTTGACACGGTTGATTTAGTAAACCTGAAGAGTATGCACCCGAGTGAAAGACGTATATCTTTGTTTCTATTAATATTTGGACTCGAGTCCTGAATAAGAATTGTGTATATTTACGATAGGAATCCAACGCAACTCGTATTTCAGCTTTCCCATACTGTATTCACAATTTAAGCCAATCTCCGTAACACGGTTGATTTAGTAAACCTGAAGAGTATGCACCTGAGTGAAAGACTTATATCTTTGTATCTATTAATAATTTGGACTTGAGTCCTGAAGAAGAATTGTGTATATTTACGATAGGAACCCAACGCAACTCGAATTTCAGCATGCCCATAATGTATTCAAAATTTAAGCTAATCTCCGTAACACGGTTGATTTAGTAAACCTGAAGAGTATGCACCTGAGTGAAAGACGTATATCTTTGTATCTATTAATAATTTGGACTTGAGCCCTGAAGAAGAATTGTGTATATTTACGATAGGAACCCATCGCAACTCGTATTTCAGCATTCCCATAATGTATTCACAATTTAAGCTAATCTCCGTAACACGGTTGATTTAGTAAACCTGAAGAGTATGCACCTGAGTGAAAGACGTATATCTTTGTATCTATTAATAATTTGGACTTGAGCCCTGAAGAAGAATTGTGTATATTTATGATAGGAACCCAACGCAACTCTTATTTCAGCATTCCCATAATGTATTCACAATTTAAGCTAATCTCCGTAACACGGTTGATTTAGTAAACCTGAAGAGTATGCACCTGAGTGAAACACGTATATCATTGTTTCTATTAATAATTTGGTCTTGAGTCCCGAAGAAGAATTGTGTATATTTATGATAGGAACCCAACGCAACTCGTATTTCAGCATACCCATAATGTATTCAAAATTTAAGCCAATCTCCGTGACACGGTTGATTTAGTAAACTTGAAGAGTATGCACCTGAGTGAAAGACCTATATCTTTGTTTCTATTAATAATTTAGACTTGAGTTCTGAAGAAGAATTGTGTATATTTACGATAGGAACCCAACGCAACTCGTATTTTAGCATTCCCATAATGTATTCACAATTTAAGCCAATCTCCGTAACACGGTTGATTTAGTAAACCCGAAGAGTATGCACCTGAGTGAAAGACATATATCTTTGTTTCTATTAATAAATTGGACTTGAGTCCTAAAGAAGAATTGTGTATATTTACGAAAGAAACCCAACGCAATTCGTATTTCAGCATTCCCATAATGTATTCACAATTTAAGCCAATCTCCGTAACACGGTTGATTTAGTAAACCTGAAGAGTATGCACCTGAGTGAAAGACTTATATCTTTGTTTCTATTAATAAATTGGACTTGAGTACTGAAGAAGAATTCTGTATATTTACGATAGGAACCCAACGCAACTCGTATTTCAGCATGCCCATAATGTATTCAAAATTTAAGCCAATCTCCGTAACACGGTTGATTTAGTAAACCTGAAGCGTATGCACCTGAGTGAAAGACGTATATCTTTGTTTCTATTAATAATTTGGACTTGAGTCCTGAAGAAGAATTGTGTATATTTACGATAGGAACCCAACGCAACTCGTATTTCAGCATTCCCATAATGTCTTCACAATTTAAGCCAATCTCCGTAATACGGTTGATTTAGTAAATCTGAAGAGTATGCACATGAGTGAAAGACGTATATCTTTGTTTCTATTAATAATTTGGACTTGATTCCTGAAGAAGAATTGTGTATAGTTAGGATAGGAACCCAACGCAACTCGTATTTCAGCATGCCTATAATGTATTCAAAATTTAAGCCAATCTTCTTGACACGGTTGATTTACTAAACCTGAAGAGTATGCACCTGAGTGAAAGACCTATATCTTTGTTTCTATTAATAATTTGGACTCGAGTCCAGAATAAGAATTGTGTATATTTACGATAGGAACCCAACGCAACTCGTATTTCAGCATTCCCATAATGTATTCACAATTTAAGCCAATCTCCGTAACACGGTTGATTTAGTAAACCTGAAGAGTATGCACCTGAGTGAAAGACTTATATCTTTGTATCTATTAATAATTTGGACTTGAGTCCTGAAGAAGAAATGTGTATATTTACGATAGGAACCCAACGCAACTCGAATTTCAGCATGCCCATAATGTATTCAAAATTTAAGCCAATCTTCGTAACACGGTTGATTTAGTAAACCTGAAGAGTATGCACCTGAGTGAAAGACGTATATCTTTGTATCTATTAATAATTTGGACTTGAGCCCTGAAGAAGAATTGTGTATATTTACGATAGGAACCCAACGCAACTCGTATTTCAGCATTCCCATAATGTATTCACAATTTAAGCTAATCTCCGTAACACGGTTGATTTAGTAAACCTGAAGAGTATGCACCTGAGTGAAAGACGTATATCTTTGTATCTATTAATAATTTGGACTTGAGCCCTGAAGAAGAATTGTGTATATTTACGATAGGAACCCAACGCAACTCGTATTTCAGCACTCCCATAATGTATTCACAATTTAAGCCAATCTCCGTAACACGGTTGATTTAGTAAACCCGAAGAGTATGCACCTGAGTGAAAGACATATATCTTTGTTTCTATTAATAAATTGGACTTGAGTCCTGAAGAAGAATTGTGTATATTTACGAAAGAAACCCAACGCAATTCGTATTTCAGCATTCCCATAATGTATTCACAATTTAAGCCAATCTCCGTAACACGGTTGATTTAGTAAACCTGAAGAGTATGCACCTGAGTGAAAGACTTATATCTTTGTTTCTATTAATAAATTGGACTTGAGTACTGAAGAAGAATTCTGTATATTTACGATAGGAACCCAACGCAACTCGTATTTCAGCATGCCCATAATGTATTCAAAATTTAAGCCAATCTCCGTAACACGGTTGATTTAGTAAACCTGAAGCGTATGTACCTGAGTGAAAGACGTATATCTTTGTTTCTATTAATAATTTGGACTTGAGTCCTGAAGAAGAATTGTGTATATTTACGATAGGAACCCAACGCAACTCGTATTTCAGCATTCCCATAATGTCTTCACAATTTAAGCCAATCTCCGTAATACGGTTGATTTAGTAAATCTGAAGAGTATGCACATGAGTGAAAGACGTATATCTTTGTTTCTATTAATAATTTGGACTTGATTCCTGAAGAAGAATTGTGTATAGTTAGGATAGGAACCCAACGCAACTCGTATTTCAGCATGCCTATAATGTATTCAAAATTTAAGCCAATCTTCTTGACACGGTTGATTTACTAAACCTGAAGAGTATGCACCTGAGTGAAAGACCTATATCTTTGTTTCTATTAATAATTTGGACTCGAGTCCAGAATAAGAATTGTGTATATTTACGATAGGAACCCAACGCAACTCGTATTTCAGCATTCCCATAATGTATTCACAATTTAAGCCAATCTCCGTAACACGGTTGATTTAGTAAACCTGAAGAGTATGCACCTGAGTGAAAGACTTATATCTTTGTATCTATTAATAATTTGGACTTGAGTCCTGAAGAAGAAATGTGTATATTTACGATAGGAACCCAACGCAACTCGAATTTCAGCATGCCCATAATGTATTCAAAATTTAAGTCAATCTTCGTAACACGGTTGATTTAGTAAACCTGAAGAGTATGCACCTGAGTGAAAGACGTATATCTTTGTATCTATTAATAATTTGGACTTGAGCCCTGAAGAAGAATTGTGTATATTTACGATAGGAACCCAACGCAACTCGTATTTCAGCATTCCCATAATGTATTCACAATTTAAGCTAATCTCCGTAACACGGTTGATTTAGTAAACCTGAAGAGTATGCACCTGAGTGAAACACGTATATCATTGTTTCTATTAATAATTTGGACTTGAGTCCCGAAGAAGAATTGTGTATATTTACGATAGGAATCCAATGCAACTCGTATTTTAGCATTCCCATAATGTATTCACAATTTAAGCCAATCTCCGTAACACGGTTGATTTAGTAAACCCGAAGAGTATGCACCTGAGTGAAAGACATATATCTTTGTTTCTATTAATAATTTGGAGTTGAGTCCTGAAGAATAATTGTGTATATTTACGAAAGAAACCCAACGCAATTCGTATTTCAGCATTCCCATAATGTATTCACAATTTAAGCCAATCTCCGTAACACGGTTGATTTAGTAAACCTAAAGAGTATGCACCTGAGTGAAAGACTTATATCTTTGTTTCTATTAATAATTTGGACTTGAGTACCGAAGAAGAATTCTGTATATTTACGATAGGAACCCAACGCAACTCGTATTTCAGCATGCCCTTAATGTATTCAAAATTTAAGCCAATCTCCGTAACACGGTTGATTTAGTAAACCTGAAGAGTATGCACCTGAGTGAAAGACGTATATCTTTGTTTCTATTAATAATTTGGACTTGAGTCCTGAAGAAGAATTGTGTATATTTACGATAGGAACCCAACGCATCTCGTATTTCACCATTCCCATAATGTCTTCACAATTTAAGCCAATCTCCGTAACACGGTTGATTTAGTAAACCTGAAGAGTTTGCACCTGAGTGAAAGACTTATATCTTTGTTTCTATTAATAATTTGGACTTGAGTCCTGAAGAAGAATTGTGTATATTTACGATAGGAACCCAACGCAACTCGAATTTCAGCATGCCCATAATGTATTCAAAATTTAAGCCAATCTCCGTAACACGGTTGATTTAGTAAACCTGAAGAGTTTGCACCTGAGTGAAAGACGTATATCTTTGTTTCTATAAATAATTTGGAGTTGAGTCCTGAATAAGAATTGTGTATATTTACGATATGAACCCAACGCAACTCGTTGTTCAGCATTCCCATAAAGTATTCACAATTTAAGCCAATCTCCGTAACACGGTTGATTTAGTAAACCTGAAAAGTATGAACCTGAGTGAAAGACATATATCTTTGTTTCTATTAATAATTTGGACTTGAGTCCTGAAGAAGAATTGTGTATATTTACAATAGAAACCCAACGCATTTCGAATTTCAGCATGCCCATAATGTATTCAAAATTTAAGCCAATCTTCGTAACACGGTTGATTTAGTGAACCTGAAGAGTATGCACCTGAGTGAAAGACGTATATCTTTGTATCTATTAATAATTTGGACTTGAGCCCTGAAGAAGAATTGTGTATATTTACGATAGGAACCCAACGCAACTCGTATTTCAGCATTCCCATAATGTCTTCACAATTTAAGCCAATCTCCGTAATACGGTTGATTTAGTAAATCTGAAGAGTATGCACATGAGTGAAAGACGTATATCTTTGTTTCTATTAATAATTTGGACTTGATTCCTGAAGAAGAATTGTGTATAGTTAGGATAGGAACCCAACGCAACTCGTATTTCAGCATGCCTATAATGTATTCAAAATTTAAGCCAATCTTCTTGACACGGTTGATTTACTAAACCTGAAGAGTATGCACCTGAGTGAAAGACCTATATCTTTGTTTCTATTAATAATTTGGACTCGAGTCCAGAATAAGAATTGTGTATATTTACGATAGGAACCCAACGCAACTCGTATTTCAGCATTCCCATAATGTATTCACAATTTAAGCCAATCTCCGTAACACGGTTGATTTAGTAAACCTGAAGAGTATGCACCTGAGTGAAAGACTTATATCTTTGTATCTATTAATAATTTGGACTTGAGTCCTGAAGAAGAAATGTGTATATTTACGATAGGAACCCAACGCAACTCGAATTTCAGCATGCCCATAATGTATTCAAAATTTAAGCCAATCTTCGTAACACGGTTGATTTAGTAAACCTGAAGAGTATGCACCTGAGTGAAAGACGTATATCTTTGTATCTATTAATAATTTGGACTTGAGCCCTGAAGAAGAATTGTGTATATTTACGATAGGAACCCAACGCAACTCGTATTTCAGCATTCCCATAATGTATTCACAATTTAAGTTAATCTCCGTAACACGGTTGATTTAGTAAACCTGAAGAGTATGCACCTGAGTGAAACACGTATATCATTGTTTCTATTAATAAGTTGGACTTGAGTCCCGAAGAAGAATTGTGTATATTTACGATAGGAATCCAATGCAACTCGTATTTTAGCATTCCCATAATGTATTCACAATTTAAGCCAATCTCCGTAACACGGTTGATTTAGTAAACCCGAAGAGTATGCACCTGAGTGAAAGACATATATCTTTGTTTCTATTAATAATTTGGAGTTGAGTCCTGAAGAAGAATTGTGTATATTTACGAAAGAAACCCAACGCAATTCGTATTTCAGCATTCCCATAATGTATTCACAATTTAAGCCAATCTCCGTAACACGGTTGATTTAGTAAACCTGAAGAGTATGCACCTGAGTGAAAGACTTATATCTTTGTTTCTATTAATAATTTGGACTTGAGTACCGAAGAAGAATTCTGTATATTTACGATAGGAACCCAACGCAACTCGTATTTCAGCATGCCCTTAATGTATTCAAAATTTAAGCCAATCTCCGTAACACGGTTGATTTAGTAAACCTGAAGAGTATGCACCTGAGTGAAAGACGTATATCTTTGTTTCTATTAATAATTTGGACTTGAGTCCTGAAGAAGAATTGTGTATATTTACGATAGGAACCCAACGCATCTCGTATTTCACCATTCCCATAATGTCTTCACAGTTTAAGCCAATCTCCGTAACACGGTTGATTTAGTAAACCTGAAGAGTTTGCACCTGAGTGAAAGACTTATATCTTTGTTTCTATTAATAATTTGGACTTGAGTCCTGAAGAAGAATTGTGTATATTTACGATAGGAACCCAACGCAACTCGAATTTCAGCATGCCCATAATGTATTCAAAATTTAAGCCAATCTCCGTAACACGGTTGATTTAGTAAACCTGAAGAGTTTGCACCTGAGTGAAAGACGTATATCTTTGTTTCTATTAATAATTTGGAGTTGAGTCCTGAATAAGAATTGTGTATATTTACGATATGAACCCAACGCAACTCGTTGTTCAGCATTCCCATAAAGTATTCACAATTTAAGCCAATCTCCGTAACACGGTTGATTTAGTAAACCTGAAAAGTATGAACCTGAGTGAAAGACATATATCTTTGTTTCTATTAATAATTTGGACTTGAGTCCTGAAGAAGAATTGTGTATATTTACAATAGAAACCCAACGCATTTCGTATTTCAGCATTCCCATAATGTATTCACAATTTAAGCTAATCTCCGTAACACGGTTGATTTAGTAAACCTGAAGAGTATGCACCTGAGTGAAACACATATATCATTGTTTCTATTAATAATTTGGACATGAGTCCCAAAGAAGAATTGTGTATATTTACAATAGGAATCCAACGCAACTCGTATTTTAGCATTCCCGTATTGTATTCACAATTTAAGCCAATCTCCGTAACACGGTTGATTTAGTAAACCCGAAGAGTATGCACCTGAGTGAAAGACATATATCTTTGTTTCTATTAATAATTTGGACTTGAGTCCTGAAGAAGAATTGTGTATATTTACGAAAGAAACCCAACGCAATTCGTATTTCAGCATTCCCATAATGTATTCACAATTTAAGCCAATCTCCGTAACACGGTTGATTTAGTAAACCTGAAGAGTATGCACCTGAGTGAAAGACTTATATCTTTGTTTCTATTAATAATTTGGACTTGAGTACCGAAGAAGAATTCTGTATATTTATGATAGGAACCCAACGCAACTCGTATTTCAGCATGCCCATAATGTATTCAAAATTTAAGCCAATCTCCGTAACACGGTTGATTTAGTAAACCTGAAGAGTATGCACCTGAGTGAAAGACGTATATCTCTGTTTCTATTAATAATTTGGACTTGAGTCCTGAAGAAGAATTGTGTATATTTACGATAGGAACCCAACACATCTCGTATTTCACCATTCCCATAATGTCTTCACAATTTAAGCCAATCTCCGTAACACGGTTGATTTAGTAAACCTGAAGAGTTTGCACCTGAGTGAAAGACTTATATCTTTGTTTCTATTAATAATTTGGACTTGAGTCCTGAAGAAGAATTGTGTATATTTACGATAGGAACCCAACGCAACTCGAATTTCAGCATGCCCATAATGTATTCAAAATTTAAGCCAATCTCCGTAACACGGTTGATTTAGTAAGCCTGAAGAGTTTGCACCTGAGTGAAAGACGTATATCTTTGTTTCTATTAATAATTTGGAGTTGAGTCCTGAATAAGAATTGTGTATATTAACGATATGAACCCAACGCAACTCGTTGTTCAGCATTCCCATAAAGTATTCACAATTTAAGCCAATCTCCGTAACACGGTTGATTTAATAAACCTGAAAAGTATGAACCTGAGTGAAAGACATATATCTTTGTTTCTATTAATAATTTGGACTTGAGTCCTGAAGAAGAATTGTGTATATTTACAATAGAAACCCAACGCATTTCGTATTTCAGCATTCCCATAATGTATTCACACTTTAAGCTAATCTCCGTAACACGGTTGATTTAGTAAACCTGAAGAGTATGCACCTGAGTGAAACACGTATATCATTGTTTCTATTAATAATTTGGACATGAGTCCCGAAGAAGAATTGTGTATATTTACGATAGGAATCCAACGCAACTCGTATTTTAGCATTCCCATAATGTATTCACAATTTAAGCCAATCTCCGTAACACGGTTGATTAAGTAAACCCGAAGAGTATGCACCTGAGTGAAAGACATATATCTTTGTTTCTATTAATAATTTGGACTTGAGTCCTGAAGAAGAATTGTGTATATTTACGAAAGAAACCCAACGCAATTCGTATTTCAGCATTCCCATAATGTATTCACAATTTAAGCCAATCTCTGTAACACGGTTGATTTAGTAAACCTGAAGAGTATGCACCTGAGTGAAAGACGTATATCTTTGTTTCTATTAATAATTTGGACTTCAGTCCTGAAGAAGAATTGTGTATATTTACGATAGGAACCCAACGCATCTCGTATTTCACCATTCCCATAATGTCTTCACAATTTAAGCCAATCTCCGTAACACGGTTGATTTAGTAAACCTGAAAAGTTTGTACCTGAGTGAAAGACTTATATCTTTGTTTCTATTAATAATTTGGACTTGAGTACCGAAGAAGAATTCTGTATATTTACGATAGGAACCCAACGCAACTCGTATTTCAGCATGCCCATAATGTATTCAAAATTTAAGCCAATCTCCGTAACACGGTTGATTTAGTAAACCTGAAGAGTATGCACCTGAGTGAAAGACGTATATCTTTGTTTCTATTAATAATTTGGACTTGAGTCTCGAAGAAGAATTGTGTATATTTACGATAGGAACCCAACGCATCTCGTATTTCACCATTCCCATAATGTCTTCACAATTTAAGCCAATCTCCGTAACACGGTTGATTTAGTAAACCTGAAGAGTTTGTACCTGAGTGAAAGACTTATATCTTTGTTTCTATTAATAATTTGGACTTGAGTCCTGAAGAAGAATTGTGTATATTTACGATTGGAACCCAACGCAACTCGAATTTCAGCATGCCCATAATGTATTCAAAATTTAAGCCAATCTCCGTAACACGGTTGATTTAGTAAACTTGAAGAGTTTGCACCTGAGTGAAAGACGTATATCTTTGTTTCTATTAATAATTTGGAGATGAGTCCTGAATAAGAATTGTGTATATTTACGATATGAACCCAACGCAACTCGTTGTTCAGCATTCCCATAAAGTATTCACAATTTAAGCCAATCTCCGTAACACGGTTGATTTAGTAAACCTGAAAAGTATGAACCTGAGTGAAAGACATATATATTTGTTTCTATTAATAATTTGGACTTGAGTCCTGAAGAAGAATTGTGTATATTTACAATAGAAACCCAACGCATTTCGTATTTCAGCATTCCCATAATTTATTCACAATTTAAGCCAATCTCCGTAACACGGTTGATATAGTAAACCCGAAGAGTATGCACCTGAGTGTAAGACTTATATCTTTGTTTCTATTAATAATTTGGACTTGAGTCCTGAAGAAGAATTGTGTATATTTATGATAGGAACCCAACGCAATTCGTATTTCAGCATGCCCATAATGTATTCAAAATTTAAGCCAATCTCCGTAACGCGGTTCATTTAGTAAACCTGAAGAGTATGCACCTGAGTGAAAGTCATATATCTTTGTTTCTATTAATAATTTGGACTTGAGTCCTGAAGAAGAATTGTGTATAGTTACGATAGGAACCCAACGCAACTCGTATTTCAGCATTCCCATAATGTATTCACAATTTAAGGCAATCTCCGTAACACGGTTGATTTAGTAAACCTGAAGAGTATGCACCTGAGTGAAAGACGTATATCTTTGTTTCTATTAATAATTTGGACTTGAGTCCTGATAAAGAATTGTGTATATTTACGATAGGAACCCAACGCAACTCGTATTTCAGCATGCCCATAATTTATTCAAAATTTAAACCAATCTCCGTAACACGGTGGATTGAGTATGCACCTGACTAAAAGACGTATATCTTTGTTTCTATTAATAATTTGGACTTGAGTCCTGAAGAAGAATTGTGTATATTTATGCTAGGAACCCAACGCAACTCGTATTTTAGCATTCCCATAATGTATTCACAATTTAGGCCAATCTCCGTAACACGGTTGATTTAGTAAACCTGAAGAGTATGCACCTGAGTGAAAGACATATATCTTTGTTTCTATTAATAATTTGGACTTGAGTCCTGAAGAAGAATTGTGTATATTTACAAAAGAAACCCAACGAAACTCGTATTTCAGCATTCCCATAATGTATTCACAATTTAAGCCAATCTCCGTAACACGGTTGATTTAGTAAACCTGAAGAGTATGCACCTGAGTGAAAGACGTATATCTTTGTTTCTATTAATAATTTGGACTTGAGTCCTGAAGAAGAATTGTGTATATTTACGATAGGAACCCATCGCAACTCGTATTTCAGCATTCCTATAAAGTATTCACAATTTAAGCCAATCTCCGTAACACGGTTGATTTAGTAAACCTGAAGAGTATGCACCTGAGTAAAAGACAAATATCTTTGTTTCTATTAATAATTTGGACTTGAGTCCTGAAGAAGAATTGTGTATATTTACGATAGGAGCCCAACGCAACTCGTATTTCAGCATGCCCATAATGTATTCAAAATTTAAGCCAATCTCCGTAACACAGTTGATTTAGTAAACCTGAAGAGTATGCACCTGAGCGAAAGACGTATATCTTTGTTTCTATTCATAATTTGGACTTGAGTTCTGATGAAAAATTGTGTATATTTACGATAGGAACCCAACGCAACTCGTATTTCAGCATTCCCATAATGTATTCACAATTTAAACCAATCTCCGTAACACGGATGATTTAGTAAACCTGAAGAGTATGCACCTGAGTGAAAGACGTATATCTTTGTTTCTATTAATAATTTGGACTTGAGTCCTGAAGAAGAATTGTGTATATTTACGATAGGAACCCAACACAACTTGTATTTCAGCATGCCAATAATGTATTCAAAATTTAAGCCAATCTCCGTAACACGGTTGATTTAGTAAACCTGAAGAGTATGCACCAGAGTGAAAGACATATATCTTTGTTTCTATTAATAATTTGGACTTGAGTGCTGAAGAAGATTTGTGTATATTTACGATAGGAACCCAACGCAACTCGTATTTCAGCATTCCCATAATGTATTCACAGATTAAGCCAATCTCCGTAACACGGTTGATTTAGTAAACCTGAAGAGTATGCACCTGAGTGAAAGACTTATATCTTTGTTTCTATTAATAATTTGGACTTCAGTACTGAAGAAGAAATGTGTATATTTACGATAGGAACCCAACGCAACTCGTATTTCAGTATGCCCATAATGTATTCAAAATTTAAGCCAATCTCCGTAACACGGTTGATTTAGTAAACCTGAAGAGTATGCACCTGAGTGAAAGACGTATATCTTTGTTTCTGATAATAATTTGGACTTGAGTCTTGAAGAAGAATTGTGTATATTTACGATAGGAACCCAACGCAACTCGTATTTTAGCATGCCCATAATGTATTCAAAATTTAAGCCAATCTCCGTAACACGGTTGATTTAGTAAACCTGAAGAGTATGCACCTGAGTGAAAGACGTATATCTTTGTTTCTATTAATAATTTGGACTTGAGTCCTGAAGAAGAATTGTGTATATTTACGATAGGAACCCAACGCAACTTGTATTTCAGCATTCCCATAATGTATTCCAAATTTAAGCCAATCTTCGTAACACGGTTGATTTAGTAAACCTGAAGAGTATGCACCTGAGTGAAAGACGTATATCTTTGTTTCTATTAATAATTTGGACTTGAGTCCTGAAGAAGATTTGTGTATATTTATGATAGGAACCCAACGCAACTCGTATTTCATCATGCCCATAATGTATTCAAAATTTAAGCCAATCACCGTAACACGGTTGATTTAGTAAACCTGAAGAGTATGCACCTGAGTGAAAGACGTATATCTTTGTTTCTATTCATAATTTGGACTTGAGTCCTGAAGAAGAATTGTGTATATTTACGATAGGAACCCAACGCAACTCGTATTTCAGCATGCCCATAATGTATTCAAAATTTAAGCCAATCTCCGTAACACGGTTGATTTAGTAAACCTGAAGAGTATGCACCTGAGTGAAAGACGTATATCTTTGTTTCTATTAATAATTTGGACTTGAGTCCTGAAGAAGAATTGTGTATATTTACGATAGGAACCCAATGCAACTTGTATTTCAGCATGCCCATAATGTATTCCAAATTTAAGCCAATCTTCGTAACACGGTTGATTTAGTAAACCTGAAGAGTATGCACCTGAGTGAAAGACGTATATCTTTGTTTCTATTAATAATTTGGACTTGAGTCCTGAAGAAGAATTGTGTATATTTACGACAGGAACCCAACGCAACTCGTATTTCAGCATGCCCATAATTTATTCAAAATTTAAGCCAATCTTCGTAACACGGTGGATTTAGTAAACCTGAAGAGTATGCACCTGACTAAAAGACGTATATCTTTGTTTCTATTAATAATTTGGACATAGTCCTGAAGAAGAATTGTGTATATTTACGATAGGAACCCATCGCAGCTCGTATTTCAGCATTCCCATAATGTATTCACAATTTAAGCTATCTCCGTAACACGGTTGATTTAGTAAACCTGAAGAGTATGCACCTGAGTGAAAGACGTATATCTTTGTTTCTATTAATAATTTGGACTTGAGTCCTAAAGAAGAATTGTGTATATTTACGATAGGAACCCATCGCAGCTCGTATTTCAGCATTCCCATAATGTATTCACAATTTAAGCCAATCTCCGTAACACGGTTGATTTAGTAAACCTGAAGAATATGCACCTGAGTGAAAGACATATATCTTTGTTTCTATTAATAATTTGGACTTGAGTCCTGAAGAAGAATTGTGTATATTTACGAAAGGAACCCAACGCAACTCGTATTTCAGCATTCCCATAATGTATTCGCAATTTAAGCCATCTCCGTAACACGGTTGATTTAGTAAACCTGAAGAGTATGCACCTGAGTGAAAGACGTATATCTTTGTTTCTATTAATAATTTGGACTTGAGTCCTGAAGAAGAATTGTGTATATTTACGATAGGAACCCATCGCAGCTCGTATTTCAGCATTCCCATAATGTATTCACAATTTAAGCCAATCTCCGTAACACGGTTGATTTAGTAAACCTGAAGAGTATGCACCTGAGTGAAAGACATATATCTTTGTTTCTATTAATAATTTGGACTTGAGTCCTGAAGAAGAATTGTGTATATTTACGAAAGAAACCCAACGCAACTCGTATTTCAGCATTCCCATAATGTATTCACAATTTAAGCCATCTCCGTAACACGGTTGATTTAGTAAACCTGAAGAGTATGCACCTGAGTGAAAGACGTATATCTTTGTTTCTATTAATAATTTGGACTTGAGTGCTGAAGAAGATTTGTGTATATTTACGATAGGAACCCAACGCAACTCGTATTTCAGCATTCCCATAATGTATTCACAAATTAAGCCAATCTCCGTAACACGGTTGATTTAGTAAACCTGAAGAGTATGCACCTGAGTGAAAGACATATATCTTTGTTTCTATTAATAATTTGGACTTCGGTACTGAAGCAGAATTGTGTATATTTACGATAGGAACCCAACGCAACTCGTATTTCAGCATGCCCATAATGTATTCAAAATTTAAGCCAATCTCCGTAACACGGTTGATTTAGTAAACCTGAAGAGTATGCACCTGAGTGAAAGACGTATATCTTTGTTTCTGATAATAATTTGGACTTGAGTCTTGAAGAAGAATTGTGTATATTTACGATAGGAACCCAACGCAACTCGTATTTCAGCATGCCCATAATGTATTCAAAATTTAAGCCAATCTCCGTAACACGGTTGATTTAGTAAACCTGAAGAGTATGCACCTGAGTGAAAGACGTATATCTTTGTTTCTATTAATAATTTGGACTTGAGTCCTGAAGAAGAATTGTGTATATTTACGATAGGAACCCAACGCAACTTGTATTTCAGCATGCCCATAATGTATTCCAAATTTAAGCCAATCTTCGTAACACGATTGATTTAGTAAACCTGAAGAGTATGCACCTGAGTGAAAGACGTATATCTTTGTTTCTATTAATAATTTGGACTTGAGTCCTGAAGAAGATTTGTGTATATTTATGATAGGAACCCAACGCAACTCGTATTTCATCATGCCCATAATGTATTCAAAATTTAAGCCAATCACCGTAACACGGTTGATTTAGTAAACCTGAAGAGTATGCACCTGAGTGAAAGACGTATATCTTTGTTTCTATTCATAATTTGGACTTGAGTCCTGAAGAAGAATTGTGTATATTTACGATAGGAACCCAACGCAACTCGTATTTCAGAATTCCCATAATGTATTCACAATTTAAGGCAATCTCCGTAACACGGTTGATTTAGTAAACCTGAAGAGTATGCACCTGAGTGAAAGACGAATATCTTTGTTTCTATTAATAATTTGGACTTGAGTCCTAAAGAAGAATTGTGTATATTTACGATAGGAACCCAACGCAACTCGTATTTCAGCATGCCCATAATTTATTCAAAATTTAAGCCAATCTCCGTAACACGGTGGATTTAGTAAACCTGAAGAGTATGCACCTGACTAAAAGACGTATATCTTTGTTTCTATTAATAATTTGGACTTGAGTCCTGAAGAAGAATTGTGTATATTTACGCTAGGAACCCAACGTAACTCGTATTTTAGCATTCCCAAAATGTATTCACAATTTAAGCCATCTCCGTAACACGGTTGATTTAGTAAACCTGAAGAGTATGCACCTGAGTGAAAGACGTATATCTTTGTTTCTATTAATAATTTGGACTTGAGTCCTGAAGAAGAATTGTGTATATTTACGATAGGAACCCAACACAACTTGTATTTCAGAATGCCCATAATGTATTCAAAATTTAAGCCAATCTCCGTAACACGGTTGATTTAGTAAACCTGAAGAGTATGCACCAGAGTGAAAGACATGTATCTTTGTTTCTATTAATAATTTGGACTTGAGTGTTGAAGAAGATTTGTGTATATTTACGATAGGAACCCAACGCAACTCGTATTTGAGCATTCCCATAATGTATTCACAGATTAAGCCAATCTCCGTAACACGGTTGATTTAGTAAACCTGAAGAGTATGCACCTGAGTGAAAGACTTATATCTTTGTTTCTATTAATAATTTGGACTTCAGTACTGAAGAAGAATTGTGTATATTTACGATAGGAACCCAACGTAACTCGTATATCAGCATGCCCATAATGTATTCAAAATTTAAGCCAATCTCCGTAACACGGTTGATTTAGTAAACCTGAAGAGTATGCACCTGAGTGAAAGACGTATATCTTTGTTTCTGATAATAATTTGGACTTGAGTCTTGAAGAAGAATTGTGTATATTTACGATAGGAACCCAACGCAACTCGTATTTCAGCATGCCCATAATGTATTCAAAATTTAAGCCAATCTCCGTAACACGGTTGATTTAGTAAACCTGAAGAGTATGCACCTGAGTGAAAGACGTATATCTTTGTTTCTATTAATAATTTGGACTTGAGTCCTGAAAAAGAATTGTGTATATTTACGATAGGAACCCAACGCAACTTGTATTTCAGCATGCCCATAATGTATTGCAAATTTAAGCCAATCTTCGTAACACGGTTGATTTAGTAAACCTGAAGAGTATGCACCTGAGCGAAAGACGTATATCTTTGTTTCTATTAATAATTTGGACTTGAGTCCTGAAGAAGATTTGTGTACATTTATGATAGGAACCCAACGCAACTCGTATTTCATCATGCCCATAATGTATTCAAAATTTAAGCCAATCACCGTAACACGGTTGATTTAGTAAACCTGAAGAGTATGCACCTGAGTGAAAGACGTATATCTTTGTTTCTATTAATAATTTGGACTTGAGTCCTGAAGAAGATTTGTGTATATTTATGATAGGAACCCAACGCAACTCGTATTTCATCATGACCATAATGTATTCAAAATTTAAGCCAATCACCGTAACACGGTTGATTTAGTAAACCTGAAGAGTATGCACCTGAGTGAAAGACGTATATCTTTGTTTCTATTCATAATTTGGACTTGAGTCCTGAAGAAGAATTGTGTATATTTACGATAGGAACCCAACACAACTCGTATTTCAGAATTCCCATAATGTATTCACAATTTAAGGCAATCTCCGTAACACGGTTGATTTAGTAAACCTGAAGAGTATGCACCTGAGTGAAAGACGTATATCTTTGTTTCTATTAATAATTTGGACTTGAGTCCTAAAGAAGAATTGTGTATATTTACGATAGGAACCCAACGCAACTCGTATTTCAGCATGCCCATAATTTATTCAAAATTTAAGCCAATCTCCGTAACACGGTGGATTTAGTAAACCTGAAGAGTATGCACCTGACTAAAAGACGTATATCTTTGTTTCTATTAATAATTTGGACTTGAGTCCTGAAGAAGAATTGGGTATATTTACGCTAGGAACCCAACGTAACTCGTATTTTAGCATTCCCATAATGTATTCACAATTTAAGCCATCTCCGTAACACGGTTGATTTAGTAAACCTGAACAGTATGCACCTGAGTGAAAGACGTATATCTTTGTTTCTATTAATAATTTGGACTTGAGTCCTGAAGAAGAATTGTGCATATTTACGATAGGAACCCATCGCAGCTCGTATTTCAGCATTCCCATAATGTATTCACAATTTAAGCCAATCTCCGTAACACGGTTGATTTAGTAAACCTGAAGAGTATGCACCTGAGTGAAAGACATATATCTTTGTTTCTATTAATAATTTGGACTTGAGTCCTGAAGAAGAATTGTGTATATTTACGAAAGAAACCCAACGCAACTCGTATTTCAGCATTCCCATAATGTATTCACAATTTAAGCCAATCTCCGTAACACGGTTGATTTTGTAAACCTTAAGAGTATGCACCTGAGTGAAAGACATATATCTTTGTTTCTATTAATAATTTGGACTTGAGTCCTGAAGAAGAATTGTGTATATTTACGATAGGAGCCCAACGCAACTCGTATTTCAGCATGCCCATAATGTATTCAAAATTTAAGCCAATCTCCGTAACACAGTTGATTTAGTAAACCTGAAGAGTATGCACCTGAGCGAAAGACGTATATCTTTGTTTCTATTCATAATTTGGACTTGAGTTCTGATGAAGAATTGTGTATATTTACGATAGGAACCCAACGCAACTCGTATTTCAGCATTCCCATAATGTATTCACAATTTAAGCCAATCTCCGTAACACGGATGATTTAGTAAACCTGAAGAGTATGCACCTGAGTGAAAGACGTATATCTTTGTTTCTATTAATAATTTGGACTTGAGTCCTGAAGAAGAATTGTGTATATTTACGATAGGAACCCAACACAACTTGTATTTCAGCATGCCCATAATGTATTCAAAATTTAAGCCAATCCCCGTAACACGGTTGATTTAGTAAACCTGAAGAGTATTCACCAGAGTGAAAGACATATATCTTTGTTTCTATTAATAATTTGGACTTGAGTGCTGAAGAAGATTTGTGTATATTTACGATAGGAACCCAACGCAACTCGTATTTCAGCATTCCCATAATGTATTCACAGATTAAGCCAATCTCCGTAACACGGTTGATTTAGTAAACCTGAAGAGTATGCACCTGAGTGAAAGACTTATATCTTTGTTTCTATTAATAATTTGGACTTCAGTACTGAAGAAGAATTGTGTATATTTACGATAGGAACCCAACGCAACTCGTATTTTAGCATGCCCATAATGTATTCAAAATTTAAGCCAATCTCCGTAACACGGTTGATTTAGTAAACCTGAAGAGTATGCACCTGAGTGAAAGACGTATATCTTTGTTTCTGATAATAATTTGGACTTGAGTCCTGAAGAAGAATTGTGTATATTTACGATAGGAACCCAACGCAACTCGTATTTCAGCATTCCCATAATGTATTCACAATTTATGCCAATCTCCGTAACACGGTTGACTTAGTAAACCTGAAGAGTATGCACCTGAGTGAAAGATGTATATCTTTGTTTCTATTACTAATTTGGACTTGAGTCCTGAAGAAGAATTGTGTATATTTACGATAGGAACCCAACACAACTTGTATTTCAGCATGCCCATAATGTATTCAAAATTTAAGCCAATCTTCGTAACACGGTTGATTTAGTAAACCTGAAGAGTATGCACCTGAGTGAAAGACATATATCTTTGTTTCTATTAATAATTTGGACTTGAGTCCTGAAGAAGATTTGTGTATATTTATGATAGGAACCCAACGCAACTCGTATTTCATCATGCCCATAATGTATTAAAAATTTAAGCCAATCGCCGTAACACGGTTGATTTAGTAAACCTGAAGAGTATGCACCTGAGTGAAAGACGTATATCTTTGTTTCTATTCATAATTTGAACTTGAGTCCTGAAAAAGAATTGTGTATATTTACGATAGGAACCCAACACAACTTGTATTTCAGCATGCCCATAATGTATTCAAAATTTAAGCCAATCTCCGTAACACGGTTGATTTAGAAACCTGAAGAGTATGCACCAGAGTGAAAGACATATATCTTTGTTTCTATTAATAATTTGGACTTGAGTGCTGAAGAAGATTTGTGTATATTTACGATAGGAACCCAACGCAACTCGTATTTCAGCATTCCCATAATGTATTCACAGATTAAGCCAATCTCCGTAACACGGTTGATTTAGTAAACCTGAAGAGTATGCACCTGAGTGAAAGACTTATATCTTTGTTTCTATTAATAATTTGGATTTCAGTACTGAAGAAGAATTGTGTATATTTACGATAGGAACCCAACGCAACTCGTATTTCAGCATGCCCATAATGTATTCAAATTTTAAGCCAATCTCCGTAACACGGTTGATTTAGTAAACCTGAAGAGTATGCACCTGAGTGAAAGACGTATATCTTTGTTTCTGATAATAATTTGGACTTGAGTCCTGAAGAAGAATTGTGTATATTTACGATAGGAACCCAACGCAACTTGTATTTCAGCATGCCCATAATGTATTCAAAATTTAAGCCAATCTTCGTAACACGGTTGATTTAGTAAACCTGAAGAGTATGCACCAGAGTGAAAGACGTATATCTTTGTTTCTATTAATAATTTGGACTTGAGTCCTAAAGAAGATTTGTGTATATTTATGATAGGAACCCAACGCAACTCGTATTTCATCATTCCCATAATGTATTCAAAATTTAAGCCAATCACCGTAACACGGTTGATTTAGTAAACCTGAAGAGTATGCACCTGAGTGAAAGACGTATATCTTTGTTTCTATTCATAATTTGGACTTGAGTCCTGAAGAAGAATTGTGTATATTTACGATAGGAACCCAACGCAACTCGTATTTCAGAATTCCCATAATGTATTCACAATTTAAGGCAATCTCCGTAACACGGTTGATTTAGTAAACCTGAAGAGTATGCACCTGAGTGAAAGACGTATATCTTTGTTTCTATTAATAATTTGGACTTGAGTCCTAAAGAAGAATTGTGTATATTTACGATAGGAACCCAACGCAACTCGTATTTCAGCATTCCCATAATGTATTCACAATTTATGCCAATCTCCGTAACACGGTTGATTTAGTAAACCTGAAGAGTATGCACCTGAGTGAAAGACGTATATCTTTGTTTCTATTAATAATTTGGACTTGAGTCCTGAAGAAGAATTGTGTATATTTACGATAGGAACCCAACGCAACTTGTATTTCAGCATGCCCATAATGTATTCAAAATTTAAGCCAATCTTCGTAACACGGTTGATTTAGTAAACCTGAAGAGTATGCACCAGAGTGAAAGACGTATATCTTTGTTTCTATTAATAATTTGGACTTGAGTCCTAAAGAAGATTTGTGTATATTTATGATAGGAACCCAACGCAACTCGTATTTCATCATTCCCATAATGTATTCAAAATTTAAGCCAATCACCGTAACACGGTTGATTTAGTAAACCTGAAGAGTATGCACCTGAGTGAAAGACGTATATCTTTGTTTCTATTCATAATTTGGACTTGAGTCCTGAAGAAGAATTGTGTATATTTACGATAGGAACCCAACGCAACTCGTATTTCAGAATTCCCATAATGTATTCACAATTTAAGGCAATCTCCGTAACACGGTTGATTTAGTAAACCTGAAGAGTATGCACCTGAGTGAAAGACGTATATCTTTGTTTCTATTAATAATTTGGACTTGAGTCCTAAAGAAGAATTGTGTATATTTACGATAGGAACCCAACGCAACTCGTATTTCAGCATGCCCATAATTTATTCAAAATTTAAGCCAATCTCCGTAACACGGTGGATTTAGTAAACGTGAAGAGTATGCACCTGACTAAAAGACGTATATCTTTGTTTCTATTAATAATTTGGACTTGAGTCCTGAAGAAGAATTGTGTATATTTACGCTAGGAACCCAACGCAACTCGTATTTTAGCATTCCCATAATGTATTCACAATTTAAGCCATCTCCGTAACACGGTTGATTTAGTAAACCTGAAGAGTATGCACCTGAGTGAAAGACGTATATCTTTGTTTCTATTAATAATTTGGACTTGAGTCCTGAAGAAGAATTGTGTATATTTACGATAGGAACCCATCGCAGCTCGTATTTCAGCATTCCCATAATGTATTCAAAATTTAAGCCAATCTCCGTAACACGGTTGATTTAGTAAACCTGAAGAGTATGCACCTGAGTGAAAGACATATATCTTTGTTTCTATTATTAATTTGGACTTGAGTCCTGAAGAAGAATTGTGTATATTTACGAAAGAAACCCAACGCAACTCGTATTTCAGCATTCCCATAATGTATTCACAATTTAAGCCAATCTCCGTAACACGGTTGATTTAGTAAACCTGAAGAGTATGCACCTGAGTGAAAGACATATATCTTTGTTTCTATTAATAATTTGGACTTAAGTCCTGAAGAAGAATTGTGTATATTTACGAAAGAAACCCAACTCAACTCGTATTTCAGTATTCCCATAATGTATTCACAATTTAAGCCAATCTCCGTAACACGGTTGATTTAGTAAACCTGAAGAGTATGCACCTGAGTGAAAGACTTATATCTTTGTTTCTATTAATAATTTGGACTTGAGTATTGAATAAGAATTCTGTATATTTACGATAGGAACCCAATGCAACTCGTATTTGAGTATGCCCATAATGTATTCAAAATTTAAGGCAATCTCCGTAACACGGTTGATTTAGTAAACCTGAAGAGTATGCACCTGAGTGAAAGACGTATATCTTTGTTTCTATTAATAATTTGGACTTGAGTCCTGAAGAAGAATTGTGTATATTTACGATAGGAACCCAACGTAACTCGTATTTCAGCATTCCCATAATGTCTTCACAATTTAAGCCAATCTCCGTAACACGATTGATTTAGTAAACCTCAAGAGTATGCACATGAGTGAAAGACGTATATCTTTGTTTCTATTAATAATTTGGACTTGAGTCCTGAAGAAGAATTGTGTATATTTAGGATAGGAACCCAACACAACTCGTATTTCAGCATGCCCATAATGTATTCAATATTTAAGCCAATCTCCTTGACACGGTTGATTTAGTAAACCTGAGGAATATGCACCTGAGTGAAAGACGTATATCTTTGTATCTTTTAATAATTTGGACTTGAGTCCTGAAGAAGAATTGTGTATATTTACGATAGGAACCCAACACAACTCAAATTTCAGCATGCCCATAATGTATTCAAAGTTTATGCCAATCTCCGTAACACGGTTGATTTAGTAAACCTGAAGAGTATGCACCTGAGTGAAAGACGTATATCTTTGTATCTATTAATAATTTGGACTTGAGCCCTGAAGAAGAATTGTGTATATTTACGATAGGAACCCAACGCAACTCGTATTTCAGCATTCCCATAATGTATTCACAATTTAAGCTAATCTTCGTAACACGGTTGATTTAGTAAACCTGAAAAGTATGCACCTGAGTGAAACACGTATATCATTGTTTCTATTAATAATTTGGACTTGAGTCCCGAAGAAGAATTGTGTATATTTACGATAGGAACCCAACGCAACTCGTATTTCAGCATACCCATAATGTATTCAAAATTTAAGCCAATCTCCGTGACACGGTTGATTTAGTAAACCTGAAGAGTATGCACCTGAGTGAAAGACATATATCTTTGTTTCTATTAATAATTTGGACTTGAGTCCTGAAGAAGAATTGTGTGTATTTACGAAAGAAACCCAACGCAACTCGTATTTCAGCATTCCCATAATGTATTCACAATTAAAGTCAATCTCCGTAACACGGTTGATTTAGTAAACCTGAAGAGTATGCACCTGAGTGAAAGACGTATATCTTTGTTTCTATTAATAATTTGGACTTGAGTCCTGAAGAAGAATTGTGTATATTTACGATAGGAACCCATCGCAACTCGTATTTCAGCATTCCCATAAAGTATTCACAATTTATGCCAATCTCTGTAACACGGTTGATTTAGTAAACCTGAAGAGTATGCACCTAAGTAAAAGACATATATCTTTGTTTCTATTAATAATTTGGACTTGAGTCCTGAAGAAGAATTGTGTATATTTACGATAGGAGCCCAACGCAACTCGTATTTCAGCATGCCCATAATGTATTCAAAATTTAAGCCAATCTCCGTAACACAGTTGATTTAGTAAACCTGAAGAGTATGCACCTGAGCGAAAGACGTATATCTTTGTTTCTATTCATAATTTGGACTTGAGTTCTGAAGAAAAATTGTGTATATTTACGATAGGAACCCAACGCAACTCGTATTTCAGCATTCCCATAATGTATTCACAATTTAAGCCAATCTCCGTAACACGGATGATTTAGTAAACCTGAAGAGTATGCACCTGAGTGAAAGACGTATATCTTTGTTTCTATTAATAATTTGGACTTGAGTCCTGAAGAAGAATTGTGTATATTTACGATAGGAACCCAACACAACTTGTATTTCAGCATTCCCATAATGTATTCAAAATTTAAGCCAATCTCCGTAACACGGTTGATTTAGTAAACCTGAAGAGTATGCACCAGAGTGAAAGACATATATCTTTGTTTCTATTAATAATTTGGACTTGAGTCCTGAAGAAGATCTGTGTTTATTTACGATAGGAACCCAACGCAACTCGTATTTCAGCATTCCCATAATGTATTTACAGATCAAGGCAATCTCCGTAACACGGTTGATTTAGTAAACCTGAAGAGTATGCACCTGAGTGAAAGACTTATATATTTGTTTCTATTAATAATTTGGACTTCAGTACTGAAGAAGAATTGTGTATATTTACGATAGGAACCCAACGCAACTCGTATTTCAGCATGCCCATAATGTATTCAAAATTTAAGCCAATCTCCGTAACACGGTTGATTTAGTAAACCTGAAGAGTATGCACCTGAGTGAAAGGCGTATATCTTTGTTTCTGTTAATAATTTGGACTTGAGTCCTGAAGAAGAATTGTGTATATTTACGATAGGAACCCAACACAACTCGTATTTCAGCATTCCCATAATGTATTCACAATTTATGCCAATCTCCGTAACACGGTTGATTTAGTAAACCTGAAGAGTATGCACCTGAGTGAAAGACGTATATCTTTGATTCTATTAATAATTTGGACTTGAGTTATGAAGAAGAATTGTGTATATTTACGATAGGAACCCAACGCAACTTGTATTTCAGCATGCCCATAATGTATTCAAAATTTAAGCCAATCTCCGTAACACAGTTGATTTAGTAAACCTGAAGAGTATGCACCTGAGCGAAAGACGTATATCTTTGTTTCTATTCATAATTTGGACTTGAGTTCTGAAGAAAAATTGTGTATATTTACGATAGGAACCCAACGCAACTCGTATTTCAGCATTCCCATAATGTATTCACAATTTAAGCCAATCTCCGTAACACGGATGATTTAGTAAACCTGAAGAGTATGCACCTGAGTGAAAGACGTATATCTTTGTTTCTATTAATAATTTGGACTTGAGTCCTGAAGAAGAATTGTGTATATTTACGATAGGAACCCAACACAACTTGTATTTCAGCATTCCCATAATGTATTCAAAATTTAAGCCAATCTCCGTAACACGGTTGATTTAGTAAACCTGAAGAGTATGCACCAGAGTGAAAGACATATATCTTTGTTTCTATTAATAATTTGGACTTGAGTCCTGAAGAAGATCTGTGTTTATTTACGATAGGAACCCAACGCAACTCGTATTTCAGCATTCCCATAATGTATTTACAGATCAAGCCAATCTCCGTAACACGGTTGATTTAGTAAACCTGAAGAGTATGCACCTGAGTGAAAGACTTATATATTTGTTTCTATTAATAATTTGGACTTCAGTACTGAAGAAGAATTGTGTATATTTACGATAGGAACCCAACGCAACTCGTATTTCAGCATGCCCATAATGTATTCAAAATTTAAGCCAATCTCCGTAACACGGTTGATTTAGTAAACCTGAAGAGTATGCACCTGAGTGAAAGGCGTATATCTTTGTTTCTGTTAATAATTTGGACTTGAGTCCTGAAGAAGAATTGTGTATATTTACGATAGGAACCCAACACAACTCGTATTTCAGCATTCCCATAATGTATTCACAATTTATGCCAATCTCCGTAACACGGTTGATTTAGTAAACCTGAAGAGTATGCACCTGAGTGAAAGACGTATATCTTTGATTCTATTAATAATTTGGACTTGAGTTATGAAGAAGAATTGTGTATATTTACGATAGGAACCCAACGCAACTTGTATTTCAGCATGCCCATAATGTATTCAAAATTTAAGCCAATCACCGTAACACGGTTGATTTAGTAAACCTGAAGAGTATGCACTTGAGTGAAAGACGTATATCTTTGTTTCTATTAATAATTTGGACTTGATTCCTAAAGAAGAATTGTGTATATTTACGATAGGAACCCAACGCTACTCGTATTTCAGCATGCCCATAATTCATTCAAAATTTAAGCCAATCTCCGTAACATGGTGGATTTAGTAAACCTGAAGAGTATGCACCTGACTAAAAGACGTATATCTTTGTTTCTATTAATAATTTGGACTTGAGTCCTGAAGAAGAATTGTGTATATTTACGCTAGGAACCCAACGCAACTCGTATTTTTGCATTCCCATAATGTATTCACAATTTAAGCCATCTCCGTAACACGGTTGATTTAGTAAACCTGAAGAGTATGCACCTGAGTGAAAGACATATATCTTTGTTTCTATTAATAATTTGGACTTGAGTCCTGAAGAAGAATTGTGTATATTTACGATAGGAACCCAACGCATCTCGTATTTCATCATTCCCATAATGTCTTCACAATTTAAGCCAATCCCCGTAACACGGTTGATTTAGTAAACCTGAAGAGTTTGCACCTGAGTGAAAGACTTATATCTTTGCTTCTATTAATAATTTGGACTTGAGTCCTGAAGAAGAATTGTGTATATTTACGATAGGAACCCAACACAACTCGAATTTCAGCATGCCCATAATGTATTCAAAATTTAAGCCAATCTCCGTAACACGGTCTATTTAGTAAACCTGAAGAGTATGCACCTGAGTGAAAGACGTATATCTTTGTATCTATTAATAATTTGGACTTGAGCCCTGAAGAAGAATTGTGTATATTTACGATAGGAACCCAACGCAACTCGTATTTCAGCATTCCCATAATGTATTCACAATTTAAGCTAATCTTCGTAACACGGTTGATTTAGTAAACCTGAAAAGTATACACCTGAGTGAAACACGTATATCATTGTTTCTATTAGTAATTTGGACTTGAGTCCCGAAGAAGAATTGTGTATATTTACGATAGGAACCCAACGCAACTCGTATTTCAGCATACCCATAATGTATTCAAAATTTAAGCCAATCTCCGTGACACGGTTGATTTAGTAAACCTGAAGAGTATGCACCTGAGTGAAAGACATATATCTTTGTTTCTATTAATAATTTGGACTTGAGTCCTGAAGAAGAATTGTGTGTATTTACGAAAGAAACCCAACGCAACTCGTATTTCAGCATTCCCATAATGTATTCACAATTTAAGTCAATCTCCGTAACACGGTTGATTTAGTAAACCTGAAGAGTATGCACCTGAGTGAAAGACGTATATCTTTGTTTCTATTAATAATTTGGACTTGAGTCCTGAAGAAGAATTGTGTATATTTACGATAGGAACCCATCGCAACTCGTATTTCAGCATTCCCATAAAGTATTCACAATTTATGCCAATCTCTGTAACACGGTTGATTTAGTAAACCTGAAGAGTATGCACCTAAGTAAAAGACATATATCTTTGTTTCTATTAATAATTTGGACTTGAGTCCTGAAGAAGAATTGTGTATATTTACGATAGGAGCCCAACGCAACTCGTATTTCAGCATGCCCATAATGTATTCAAAATTTAAGCCAATCTCCGTAACACAGTTGATTTAGTAAACCTGAAGAGTATGCACCTGAGCGAAAGACGTATATCTTTGTTTCTATTCATAATTTGGACTTGAGTTCTGAAGAAAAATTGTGTATATTTACGATAGGAACCCAACGCAACTCGTATTTCAGCATTCCCATAATGTATTCACAATTTAAGCCAATCTCCGTAACACGGATGATTTAGTAAACCTGAAGAGTATGCACCTGAGTGAAAGACGTATATCTTTGTTTCTATTAATAATTTGGACTTGAGTCCTGAAGAAGAATTGTGTATATTTACGATAGGAACCCAACACAACTTGTATTTCAGCATTCCCATAATGTATTCAAAATTTAAGCCAATCTCCGTAACACGGTTGATTTAGTAAACCTGAAGAGTATGCACCAGAGTGAAAGACATATATCTTTGTTTCTATTAATAATTTGGACTTGAGTCCTGAAGAAGATCTGTGTTTATTTACGATAGGAACCCAACGCAACTCGTATTTCAGCATTCCCATAATGTCTTTACAGATCAAGCCAATCTCCGTAACACGGTTGATTTAGTAAACCAGAAGAGTATGCACCTGAGTGAAAGACTTATATATTTGTTTCTATTAATAATTTGGACTTCAGTACTGAAGAAGAATTGTGTATATTTACGATAGGAACCCAACGCAACTCGTATTTCAGCATGCCCATAATGTATTCAAAATTTAAGCCAATCTCCGTAACACGGTTGATTTAGTAAACCTGAAGAGTATGCACCTGAGTGAAAGGCGTATATCTTTGTTTCTGTTAATAATTTGGACTTGAGTCCTGAAGAAGAATTGTGTATATTTACGATAGGAACCCAACACAACTCGTATTTCAGCATTCCCATAATGTATTCACAATTTATGCCAATCTCCGTAACACGGCTGATTTAGTAAACCTGAAGAGTATGCACCTGAGTGAAAGACGTATATCTTTGATTCTATTAATAATTTGGACTTGAGTTATGAAGAAGAATTGTGTATATTTACGATAGGAACCCAACGCAACTTGTATTTCAGCATGCCCATAATGTATTCAAAATTTAAGCCAATCACCGTAACACGGTTGATTTAGTAAACCTGAAGAGTATGCACTTGAGTGAAAGACGTATATCTTTGTTTCTATTAATAATTTGGACTTGATTCCTAAAGAAGAATTGTGTATATTTACGATAGGAACCCAACGCAACTCGTATTTCAGCATGCCCATAATTCATTCAAAATTTAAGCCAATCTCCGTAACATGGTGGATTTAGTAAACCTGAAGAGTATGCACCTGACTAAAAGACGTATATCTTTGTTTCTATTAATAATTTGGACTTGAGTCCTGAAGAAGAATTGTGTATATTTACGCTAGGAACCCAACGCAACTCGTATTTTAGCATTCCCATAATGTATTCACAATTTAAGCCATCTCCGTAACACGGTTGATTTAGTAAACCTGAAGAGTATGCACCTGAGTGAAAGACATATATCTTTGTTTCTATTAATAATTTGGACTTGAGTCCTGAAGAAGAATTGTGTATATTTACGATAGGAACCCAACACATCTCGTATTTCATCATTCCCATAATGTCTTCACAATTTAAGCCAATCCCCGTAACACGGTTGATTTAGTAAACCTGAAGAGTTTGCACCTGAGTGAAAGACTTATATCTTTGCTTCTATTAAAAATTTGGACTTGAGTCCTGAAGAAGAATTGTGTATATTTACGATAGGAACCCAACACAACTCGAATTTCAGCATGCCCATAATGTATTCAAAATTTAAGCCAATCTCCATAACACGGTTGATTTAGTAAACCTGAAGAGTATGCACCTGAGCGAAAGACGTATATCTTTGTTTCTATTCATAATTTGGACTTGAGTTCTGAAGAAAAATTGTGTATATTTACGATAGGAACCCAACGCAACTCGTATTTCAGCATTCCCATAATGTATTCACAATTTAAGCCAATCTCCGTAACACGGATGATTTAGTAAACCTGAAGAGTATGCACCTGAGTGAAAGACGTATATCTTTGTTTCTATTAATAATTTGGACTTGAGTCCTGAAGACGAATTGTGTATATTTACGATAGGAACCCAACACAACTTGTATTTCAGCATTCCCATAATGTATTCAAAATTTAAGCCAATCTCCGTAACACGGTTGATTTAGTAAACCTGAAGAGTATGCACCAGAGTGAAAGACATATATCTTTGTTTCTATTAATAATTTGGACTTGAGTCCTGAAGAAGATCTGTGTTTATTTACGATAGGAACCCAACGCAACTCGTATTTCAGCATTCCCATAATGTATTTACAGATCAAGCCAATCTCCGTAACACGGTTGATTTAGTAAACCTGAAGAGTATGCACCTGAGTGAAAGACTTATATATTTGTTTCTATTAATAATTTGGACTTCAGTACTGAAGAAGAATTGTGTATATTTACGATAGGAACCCAACGCAACTCGTATTTCAGCATGCCCATAATGTATTCAAAATTTAAGCCAATCTCCGTAACACGGTTGATTTAGTAAACCTGAAGAGTATGCACCTGAGTGAAAGGCGTATATCTTTGTTTCTGTTAATAATTTGGACTTGAGTCCTGAAGAAGAATTGTGTATATTTACGATAGGAACCCAACACAACTCGTATTTCAGCATTCCCATAATGTATTCACAATTTATGCCAATCTCCGTAACACGGTTGATTTAGTAAACCTGAAGAGTTTGCACCTGAGTGAAAGACGTATATCTTTGATTCTATTAATAATTTGGACTTGAGTTATGAAGAAGAATTGTGTATATTTACGATAGGAACCCAACGCAACTTGTATTTCAGCATGCCCATAATGTATTCAAAATTTAAGCCAATCACCGTAACACGGTTGATTTAGTAAACCTGAAGAGTATGCACTTGAGTGAAAGACGTATATCTTTGTTTCTATTAATAATTTGGACTTGATTCCTCAAGAAGAATTGTGTATATTTACGATAGGAACCCAACGCAACTCGTATTTCAGCATGCCCATAATTCATTCAAAATTTAAGCCAATCTCCGTAACATGGTGGATTTAGTAAACCTGAAGAGTATGCACCTGACTAAAAGACGTATATCTTTGTTTCTATTAATAATTTGGACTTGAGTCCTGAAGAAGAATTGTGTATATTTACGCTAGGAACCCAACGCAACTCGTATTTTAGCATTCCCATAATGTATTCACAATTTAAGCCATCTCCGTAACACGGTTGATTTAGTAAACCTGAAGAGTATGCACCTGAGTGAAAGACATATATCTTTGTTTCTATTAATAATTTGGACTTGAGTCCTGAAGAAGAATTGTGTATATTTACGATAGGAACCCAACGCATCTCGTATTTCATCATTCCCATAATGTCTTCAAAATTTAAGCCAATCCCCGTAACACGGTTGATTTAGTAAACCTGAAGAGTTTGCACCTGAGTGAAAGACTTATATCTTTGCTTCTATTAAAAATTTGGACTTGAGTCCTGAAGAAGAATTGTGTATATTTACGATAGGAACCCAACACAACTCGAATTTCAGCATGCCCATAATGTATTCAAAATTTAAGCCAATCTCCGTAACACGGTTGATTTAGTAAACCTGAAGAGTATGCACCTGAGTGAAAGACGTATATCTTTGTTTCTATTAATAATTTGGAGTTGAGTCCTGAATAAGAATTGTGTATATTTACGATATGAACCCAACGCAACTCGTTGTTTAGCATTCCCATAAAGTATTCACAATTTAAGCCAATCTCCGTAACACGGTTCATTTTGTAAACCTGAAGAGTATGCACCTGAGTGAAAGACATATATCTTTGTTTCTATTAATAATTTGGACTTGAGTCCTGAAGAAGAATTGTGTATATTTACAATAGAAACCCAACGCATTTCGTATTTCAGCATTCCCATAATTTATTCACAATTTAAGCCAATCTCCGTAACACGGTTTATATAGTAAACCCGAAGAGTATGCACCTGAGTGTAAGACTTATATCTTTGTTTCTATTAATAATTTGGACTTGAGTCCTGAAGAAGAATTGTGTATATTTGTGATCGGAACCCAATGCAATTCGTATTTCAGCATGCCCATAATGTATTCAAAATTTAAGCCAATCTCCGTAACACGGTTCATTTTGTAAACCTGAAGAGTATGCACCTGAGTGAAAGACGTATATCTTTGTTTCTATTAATAATTTGGTCTTGAGTCCTGAAGAAGAATTGTGTATATTTACGATAGGAACCCAACGCAACTCGTATTTCAACATTCCCATAATGTCTTCACAATTTAAGCCAATCTCCGTAACACGGTTGATTTAGTAAACCTGAAGAGTATGAACATGAGTGAAAGACGTATATCTTTGTTTCTATTAATAATTTGGACTTGAGTCCTGAAGAAGAATTGTGTATATTTAGGATAGGAACCCAACGCAACTCGTATTATAGCATGCCCATAATGTATTCAATATTTAAGCCAATCTCCTTGACACGGTTGGTTTAGTAAACCTGAAGAGTATGCACCTGAGTCAAAGACGTATATCTTTGTTTCTATTAAAAATTTGGACTCGAGTCCTGAATAAGAATTGTGTATATTTACGATAGGAACCCAACGCAACTCGTATTTCAGCATTCCCATAATGTATTCAAAATTTAAGCCAATCTCCGTAACACGGTTGATTTAGTAAACCCGAAGAGTATGCACCTGAGTGAAAGACATATATCTTTTGTTTCTATTAATAATTTGGACTTGAGTCCTGAAGAAGAATTGTGTATATTTACGAAAGAAACCCAACGCAATTCGTATTTCAGCATTCCCATAATGTATTCACAATTTAAGCCAATCTCCGTAACACGGTTGATTTAGTAAACCTGAAGAGTATGCAGCTGAGTGAAAGACTTATATCTTTGTTTCTATTAATAATTTGGACTTGAGTACTGAAGAAGAATTCTGTATATTTAAGATAGGAACCCAACGCAACTCGTATTTCAGCATGCCCATAATGTATTCAAAATTTAAGCCAATCTCCGTAACACGGTTGATTTAGTAAACCTGAAGAGTATGCACCTGAGTGAAAGACGTATATCTTTGTTTCTATTAATAATTTGGACTTGCGTCCAGAAGAAGAATTGTGTATATTTACGATAGGAACCCAACGCATCTCGTATTTCAGCATTCCCATAATGTCTTCACAATTTAAGCCAATCTCCGTAACACGGTTGATTTAGTAAACCCGAAGAGTTTGCACCTGAGTGAAAGACTTATATCTTTGTTTCTATTAATAATTTGGACTTGAGTCCTGAAAAAGAATTGTGTATATTTACGATAGGAACCCAAATCAACTCGAATTTCAGCATGCCCATAATGTATTCAAAATTTAAGCCAATCTCCGTAACACGGTTGATTTAGTAAACCTGAAGAGTATGCACCTGAGTGAAAGACGTATATCTTTGTTTCTATTAATAATTTGGAGTTGAGTCCTGAATAAGAATTGTGTATATTTACGATATGAACCCAACGCAACTCGTTGTTCAGCATTCCCATAAAGTATTCACAATTTAAGCCAATCTCCGTAACACGGTTGATTTAGTAAACCTGAAAAGTATGCACCTGAATGAAAGACATATATCTTTGTTTCTATTAATAATTTGGACTTGAGTCCTGAAGAAGAATTGTGTATATTTACAATAGAAACCCAACGCATTTCGTATTTCAGCATTCCCATAATTTATTCACAATTTAAGCCAATCTCCGTAACACGGTTGATTTAGTAAACCTGAAGAGTATGCACATGAGTGAAAGACGTATATCTTTGTTTCTATTAATAATTTGGACTTGAGTCCTGAAGAAGAATTGTGTATATTTAGGATAGGAACCCAACGCAACTCGTATTTCAGCATGCCCATAATGTATTCAATATTTAAGCCAATCTCCTTGACACGGTTGGTTTAGTAAACCTGAAGAGTATGCACCTGAGTGAAAGACGTATATCTTTGTTTCTATTAAAAATTTGGACTCGAGTCCTGAATAAGAATTGTGTATATTTAAGATAGGAACCCAACGCAACTCGTATTTCAGCATTCCCATAATGTATTCACAATTTAAGCCAATCTCCGTAACACGGTTGATTTAGTAAACCTGAAGAGTATGCACCTGAGTGAAAGACGTATATCTTTGTATGTATTAATAATTTGGACTTGAGCCCTGAAGAAGAATTGTGTATATTTACGATAGGAACCCAACGCAACTCGTATTTCAGCATTCCCATAATGTATTCAAAATTTAAGCCAATCTCCGTGACACGGTTGATTTAGTAAACTTGAAGAGTATGCACCTGAGTGAAAAACGTATATCTTTGTTTCTATTAATAACTTGGACTTGAGTTCTCAAGAAGAATTGTGTATATTTACGATAGGAACCCAACGCAACAAGTATTTTAGCATTCCCATATTGTATTCTCAATTTAAGCCAATCTCCGTAACACGGTTGATTTAGTAAACCTGAAGAGTATGCACCTGAGTGAAAGACATATATCTTTGTTTCTATTAATAATTTGGACTTGAGTCCTGAAGAAGAATTGTGTATATTTACGAAAGAAACCCAACGCAATTCGTATTTCAGCATTCCCATAATGTATTCACAATTTAAGCCAATCTCCGTAACACGGTTGATTTAGTAAACCTGAAGAGTATGCAGCTGAGTGAAAGACTTATATCTTTGTTTCTATTAATAATTTGGACTTGAGTACTGAAGAAGAATTCTGTATATTTACGATAGGAACCCAACGCAACTCGTATTTCAGCATGCCCATAATGTATTCAAAATTTAAGCCAATCTCCGTAACACGGTTGATTTAGTAAACCTGAAGAGTATGCACCTGAGTGAAAGACGTATATCTTTGTTTCTATTAATAATTTGGACTTGAGTCCAGAAGAAGAATTGTGTATATTTACGATAGGAACCCAACGCATCTCGTATTTCAGCATTCCCATAATGTCTTCACAATTTAAGCCAATCTCCGTAACACGGTTGATTTAGTAAACCTGAAGAGTTTGCACCTGAGTGAAAGACTTATATCTTTGTTTCTATTAATAATTTGGACTTGAGTCCTGAAGAAGAATTGTGTATATTTACGATAGGAACCCAAAGCAACTCGAATTTCAGCATGCCCATAATGTATTCAAAATTTAAGCCAATCTCCGTAACACGGTTGATTTAGTAAACCTGAAGAGTATGCACCTGAGTGAAAGACGTATATCTTTGTTTCTATTAATAATTTGGAGCTTAGTCCTGAATAAGAATTGTGTATATTTACGATATGAACCCAACGCAACTCGTTTTTCAGCATTCCCATAAAGTATTCACAATTTAAGCCAATCTCCGTAACACGGTTGATTTAGTAAACCTGAAAAGTATGACAATGAGTGAAAGACATATATCTTTGTTTCTATTAATAATTTGGACTTGAGTCCTGAAGAAGAATTGTGTATATTTACAATAGAAACCCAACGCATTTCGTATTTCAGCATTCCCATAATTTATTCACAATTTAAGCCAATCTCCGTAACACGGTTGATATAGTAAACCCGAAGAGTATGCACCTGAGTGTAAGACTTATATCTTTGTTTCTATTAATAATTTGGACTTGAGTCCTGAAGAAGAATTGTGTATATTTATGATAGGAACCCAACGCAATTCGTATTTCAGCATGCCCATAATGTATTCAAAATTTAAGACAATCTCCGTAACACGGTTCATTTAGTAAACCTGAAGAGTATGCACCTGAGTGAAAGATGTATATCATTGTTTCTATTAATAATTTGGACTTGAGTCCTGAAGAAGAATTGTGTATAGTTACGATAGGAACCCAACGCAACTCGTATTTCAGCATTCCCATAATGTATTCACAATTTAAGGCAGTCTCCGTAACACGGTGGATTTAGTAAACCTGAAGAGTATGCACCTGACTAAAAGACGTATATCTTTGTTTCTATTAATAATTTGGACTTGAGTCCTGAAGAAGAGTTGTGTATATTTACGCTAGGAACCCAACGCAACTCGTATTTTAGCATTCCCATAATGTATTCACAATTTAAGCCAATCTCCGTAACACGGTTGATTTAGTAAACCTGAAGAGTATGCACCTGAGTGAAAGACATATATCTTTGTTTCTATTAATAATTTGGACTTGAGTCCTAAAGAAGAATTGTGTGTATTTACGAAAGAAACCCAACGCAACTCGTATTTCAGCATTCCCATAATGTATTCACAATTTAAGTCAATCTCCGTAACACGGTTGATTTAGTAAACCTGAAGAGTATGCACCTGAGTGAAAGACGTATATCTTTGTTTCTATTAATAATTTGGACTTGAGTCCTGAAGAAGAATTGTGTATATTTACGATAGGAACCCATCGCAACTCGTATTTCAGCATTCCCATAAAGTATTCACAATTTATGCCAATCTCTGTAACACGGTTGATTTAGTAAACCTGAAGAGTATGCACCTGAGTAAAAGACATATATCTTTGTTTCTATTAATAATTTGGACTTGAGTCCTGAAGAAGAATTGTGTATATTTACGATAGGAGCCCAACGCAACTCGTATTTCAGCATGCCCATAATGTATTCAAAATTTAAGCCAATCTCCGTAACACAGTTGATTTAGTAAACCTGAAGAGTATGCACCTGAGCGAAAGACGTATATCTTTATTTCTATTCATAATTTGGACTTGAGTTCTGAAGAAAAATTGTGTATATTTACGATAGGAACCCAACGCAACTCGTATTTCAGCATTCCCATAATGTATTCACAATTTAAGCCAATCTCCGTAACACGGATGATTTAGTAAACCTGAAGAGTATGCACCTGAGTGAAAGACGTATATCTTGGTTTCTATTAATAATATGGACTTGAGTCCTGAAGAAGAATTGTGTATATTTACGATAGGAACCCAACACAACTTGTATTTCAGCATGCCCATAATGTATTCAAAATTTAAGCCAATCTCCGTAACACGGTTGATTTAGTAAACCTGAAGAGTATGCACCAGAGTGAAAGACATATATCTTTGTTTCTATTAATAATTTGGACTTGAGTCCTGAAGAAGATCTGTGTGTATTTACGATAGGAACCCAACGCAACTCGTATTTCAGCATTCCCATAATGTATTTACAGATCAAGCCAATCTCCGTAACACGGTTGATTTAGTAAACCTGAAGAGTATGCACCTGAGTGAAAGACTTATATATTTGTTTCTATTAATAATTTGGACTTCAGTACTGAAGAAGAATTGTGTATATTTACGATAGGAACCCAACGCAACTCGTATTTCAGCATGCCCATAATGTATTTAAAATTTAAGCCAATCTCCGTAACACGGTTGATTTAGTAAACCTGAAGAGTATGCACCTGAGTGAAAGACGTATATCTTTGTTTCTGTTAATAATTTGGACTTGAGTCCTGAAGACGAATTGTGTATATTTACGATAGGAACCCAACACAACTCGTATTTCAGCATTCCCATAATGTATTCACAATTTATGCCAATCTCCGTAACACGGTTGATTTAGTAAACCTGAAGAGTATGCACCTGAGTGAAAGACGTATATCTTTGATTCTATTAATAATTTGGACTTGAGTTCTGAAGAAGAATTGTGTATATTTACGATAGGAACCCAACGCAACTTGTATTTCAGCATGCCCATAATGTATTCAAAATTTAAGGCAATCTTCGTAACGCGGTTGATTTAGTAAACCTGAAGAGTATGCACCTGAGTGAAAGACGTATATCTTTGATTCTATTAATAATTTAGACTCTAGTCCTGAAGAAGATTTGTGTATATTTATGATAGGAACCCAACGCAACTCGTATTTCATTATGCCCATAATGTATTCAAAATTTAAGCCAATCACCGTAACACGGTTGATTTAGTAAACCTGAAGAGTATGCACTTGAGTGAAAGACGTATATCTTTGTTTCTATTAATAATTTGGACTTGAGTCCTGAAGAAGAATTGTGTATATTTACGCTAGGAACCCAACGCAACTCGTATTTTAGCATTCCCATAATGTATTCACAATTTAAGCCATCTCCGTAACACGGTTGATTTAGTAAACCTGAAGAGTATGCACCTGAGTGAAAGACATATATCTTTGTTTCTATTAATAATTTGGACTTGAGTCCTGAAGAAGAATTGTGTATATTTACGATAGGAACCCAACGCATCTCGTATTTCAGCATTCCCATAATGTCTTCACAATTTAAGCCAATCCCCGTAACACGGTTGATTTAGTAAACCTGAAGAGTTTGCACCTGAGTGAAAGACTTATATCTTTGTTTCTATTGATAATTTGGACTTGAGTCCTGAAGAAGAATTGTGTATATTTACGATAGGAACCCAACACAACTCGAATTTCAGCATGCCCATAATGTATTCAAAATTTAAGCCAATCTCCGTAACACGGTTGATTTAGTAAACCTGAAGAGTATGCACCTGAGTGAAAGACGTATATCTTTGTTTCTATTAATAATTTGGAGTTGAGTCCTGAATAAGAATTGTGTATATTTACGATATGAACCCAACGCAACTCGTTGTTCAGCATTCCCATAAAGTATTCACAATTTAAGCCAATCTCCGTAACACGGTTGATTTAGTAAACCTGAAAAGTATGCACCTGAGTGAAAGACATATATCTTTGTTTCTATTAATAATTTGGACTTGAGTCCTGAAGAAGAATTGTGTATATTTACAATAGAAACCCAACGCATTTCGTATTTCAGCATTCCCATAATTTATTCACAATTTAAGCCAATCTCCGTAACACGGTTTATATAGTAAACCCGAAGAGTATGCACCTGAGTGTAAGACTTATATCTTTGTTTCTATTAATAATTTGGACTTGAGTCCTGAAGAAGAATTGTGTATATTTGTGATCGGAACCCAATGCAATTCGTATTTCAGCATGCCCATAATGTATTCAAAATTTAAGCCAATCTCCGTAACACGGTTCATTTTGTAAACCTGAAGAGTATGCACCTGAGTGAAAGACGTATATCTTTGTTTCTATTAATAATTTGGTCTTGAGTCCTGAAGAAGAATTGTGTATATTTACGATAGGAACCCAACGCAACTCGTATTTCAGCATTCCCATAATGTCTTCACAATTTAAGCCAATCTCCGTAACACGGTTGATTTAGTAAACCTGAAGAGTATGCACATGAGTGAAAGACGTATATCTTTGTTTCTATTAATAATTTGGACTTGAGTCCTGAAGAAGAATTGTGTATATTTAGGATAGGAACCCAACGCAACTCGTATTTCAGCATGCCCATAATGTATTCAATATTTAAGCCAATCTCCTTGACACGGTTGGTTTAGTAAACCTGAAGAGTATGCACCTGAGTGAAAGACGTATATCTTTGTTTCTATTAAAAATTTGGACTCGAGTCCTGAATAAGAATTGTGTATATTTACGATAGGAACCCAACGCAACTCGTATTTCAGCATTCCCATAATGTATTCACAATTTAAGCCAATCTCCGTAACACGGTTGATTTAGTAAACCTGAAGAGTATACACCTGAGTGAAAGACGTATATCTTTGTATGTATTAATAATTTGGACTTGAGCCCTGAAGAAGAATTGTGTATATTTACGATAGGAACCCAACGCAACTCGTATTTCAGCATTCCCATAATGTATTCAAAATTTAAGCCAATCTCCGTGACACGGTTGATTTAGTAAACTTGAAGAGTATGCACCTGAGTGAAAGACGTATATCTTTGTTTCTATTAATAACTTGGACTTGAGTTCTGAAGAAGAATTGTGTATATTTACGATAGGAACCCAACGCAACTCGTATTTTAGCATTCCCATAATGTATTCTCAATTTAAGCCAATCTCCGTAACACGGTTGATTTAGTAAACCCGAAGAGTATGCACCTGAGTGAAAGACATATATCTTTTGTTTCTATTAATAATTTGGACTTGAGTCCTGAAGAAGAATTGTGTATATTTACGAAAGAAACCTAACGCAATTCGTATTTCAGCATTCCCATAATGTATTCACAATTTAAGCCAATCTCCGTAACACGGTTAATTTAGTAAACCTGAAGAGTATGCAGCTGAGTGAAAGACTTATATCTTTGTTTTTATTAATAATTTGGACTTGAGTACTGAAGAAGAATTCTGTATATTTACGATAGGAACCCAACGCAACTCGTATTTCAGCATGCCCATAATGTATTCAAAATTTAAGCCAATCTCCGTAACACGGTTGATTTAGTAAACCTGAAGAGTATGCACCTGAGTGAAAGACGTATATCTTTGTTTCTATTAATAATTTGGACTTGAGTCCAGAAGAAGAATTGTGTATATTTACGATAGGAACCCAACGCATCTCGTATTTCAGCATTCCCATAATGTCTTCACAATTTAAGCCAATCTCCGTAACACGGTTGATTTAGTAAACTTGAAGAGTATGCACCTGAGTGAAAAACGTATATCTTTGTTTCTATTAATAACTTGGACTTGAGTTCTGAAGAAGAATTGTGTATATTTACGATAGGAACCCAACGCAACTCGTATTTTAGCATTCCCATATTGTATTCTCAATTTAAGCCAATCTCCGTAACACGGTTGATTTAGTAAACCCGAAGAGTATGCACCTGAGTGAAAGACATATATCTTTGTTTCTATTAATAATTTGGACTTGAGTCCTGAAGAAGAATTGTGTATATTTACGAAAGAAACCCAACGCAATTCGTATTTCAGCATTCCCATAATGTATTCACAATTTAAGCCAATCTCCGTAACACGGTTGATTTAGTAAACCTGAAGAGTATGCAGCTGAGTGAAAGACTTATATCTTTGTTTCTATTAATAATTTGGACTTGAGTACTGAAGAAGAATTCTGTATATTTACCATAGGAACCCAACGCAACTCGTATTTCAGCATGCCCATAATGTATTCAAAATTTAAGCCAATCTCCGTAACACGGTTGATTTAGTAAACCTGAAGAGTATGCACCTGAGTGAAAGACGTATATCTTTGTTTCTATTAATAATTTGGACTTGAGTCCAGAAGAAGAATTGTGTATATTTACGATAGGAACCCAACGCATCTCGTATTTCAGCATTCCCATAATGTCTTCACAATTTAAGCCAATCTCCGTAACACGGTTGATTTAGTAAACCTGAAGAGTTTGCACCTGAGTGAAAGACTTATATCTTTGTTTCTATTAATAATTTGGACTTGAGTCCTGAAGAAGAATTGTGTATATTTACGATAGGAACCCAAAGCAACTCGAATTTCAGCATGCCCATAATGTATTCAAAATTTAAGCCAATCTCCGTAACACGGTTGATTTAGTAAACCTGAAGAGTATGCACCTGAGTGAAAGACGTATATCTTTGTTTCTATTAATAATTTGGAGTTGAGTCCTGAATAAGAATTGTGTATATTTACGATATGAACCCAACGCAACTCGTTGTTCAGCATTCCCATAAAGTATTCACAATTTAAGCCAATCTCCGTAACACGGTTGATTTAGTAAACCTGAAAAGTATGAACCTGAGTGAAAGACATATATCTTTGTTTCTATTAATAATTTGGACTTGAGTCCTGAAGAAGAATTGTGTATATTTACAATAGAAACCCAACGCATTTCGTATTTCAGCATTCCCATAATTTATTCACAATTTAAGCCAATCTCCGTAACACGGTTGATATAGTAAACCCGAAGAGTATGCACCTGAGTGTAAGACTTATATCTTTGTTTCTATTAATAATTTGGACTTGAGTCCTGAAGAAGAATTGTGTATATTTATGATAGGAACCCAACGTAATTCGTATTTCAGCATGCCCATAATGTATTCAAAATTTAAGACAATCTCCGTAACACGGTTCATTTAGTAAACCTGAAGAGTATGCACCTGAGTGAAAGATGTATATCATTGTTTCTATTAATAATTTGGACTTGAGTCCTGAAGAAGAATTGTGTATAGTTACGATAGGAACCCAACGCAACTCGTATTTCAGTATTCCCATAATGTATTCACAATTTAAGGCAGTCTCCGTAACACGGTTGATTTAATAAACCTGAAGAGTATGCACCTGAGTGAAAGACGTATATCTTTGTTTCTATTAATAATTTGGATTTGAGTCCTGAAGAAGAATTGTGTATATTTACGATAGGAACCCAACGCAACTCAAATTTCAGCATGCCCATAATGTATTCAAAATTTAAGCCAATCTCCGTAACACGGTTGATTTGGTAAACCTGAAGAGTATGCACCTGAGTGAAAGACGTATATCTTTGTATCTATTAATATATTGGACTTGAGCCCTGAAGAAGAATTGTGTATATTTACGATAGGAACCCAAAGCAACTCGAATTTCAGCATGCCCATAATGTATTCAAAATTTAAGCCAATCTCCGTAACACGGTTGATTTAGTAAACCTGAAGAGTATGCACCTGAGTGAAAGACGTATATCTTTGTTTCTATTAATAATTTGGAGTTGAGTCCTGAATAAGAATTGTGTATATTTACGATATGAACCCAACGCAACTCGTTGTTCAGCATTCCCATAAAGTATTCACAATTTAAGCCAATCTCCGTAACACGGTTGATTTAGTAAACCTGAAAAGTATGCACCTGAGTGAAAGACATATATCTTTGTTTCTATTAATAATTTAGACTTGAGTCCTGAAGAAGAATTGTGTATATTTACAATAGAAACCCAACGCATTTCGTATTTCAGCATTCCCATAATTTATTCACAATTTAAGCCAATCTCCGTAACACGGTTGATATAGTAAACCCGAAGAGTATGCACCTGAGTGTAAGACTTATATCTTTGTTTCTATTAATAATTTGGACTTGAGTCCTGAAGAAGAATTGTGTATATTTACAATAGAAACCCAACACATCTCGTATTTCAGCATTCCCATAATGTCTTCACAATTTAAGCCAATCTCCGTAACACGGTTGATTTAGTAAACCTGAAGAGTTTGCACCTGAGTGAAAGACTTATATCTTTGTTTCTATTAATAATTTGGACTTGAGTCCTGAAGAAGAATTGTGTATATTTACGATAGGAACCCAACGCAACTCGAATTTCAGCATGCCCATAATGTATTCAAAATTTAAGCCAATCTCCGTAACACGGTTGATTTAGTAAACCTGAAGAGTATGCACCTGAGTGAAAGACGTATATCTTTGTTTCTATTAATAATTTGGAGTTGAGTCCTGAATAAGAATTGTGTATATTTACGATATGAACCCAACGCAACTCGTTGTTCAGCATTCCCATAAAGTATTCACAATTTAAGCCAATCTCCGTAACACGGTTGATTTAGTAAACCTGAAAAGTATGCACCTGAGTGAAAGACATATATCTTTGTTTCTATTAATAATTTAGACTTGAGTCCTGAAGAAGAATTGTGTATATTTACAATAGAAACCCAACGCATTTCGTATTTCAGCATTCCCATAATTTATTCACAATTTAAGCCAATCTCCGTAACACGGTTGATATAGTAAACCCGAAGAGTATGCACCTGAGTGTAAGACTTATATCTTTGTTTCTATTAATAATTTGGACTTGAGTCCTGAAGAAGAATTGTGTATATTTATGATAGGAACCCAACGCAATTCGTATTTCAGCATGCCCATAATGTATTCAAAATTTAAGACAATCTCCGTAACACGGTTCATTTAGTAAACCTGAAGAGTATGCACCTGAGTGAAAAATGTATATCATTGTTTCTATTAATAATTAGGACTTGAGTCCTGAAGAAGAATTGTGTATATTTACGATAGGAACCCAACACATCTCGTATTTCAGCATTCCCATAATGTCTTCACAATTTAAGCCAATCTCCGTAACACGGTTGATTTAGTAAACCTGAAGAGTTTGCACCTGAGTGAAAGACTTATATCTTTGTTTCTATTAATAATTTGGACTTGAGTCCTGAAGAAGAATTGTGTATATTTACGATAGGAACCCAACGCAACTCGAATTTCAGCATGCCCATAATGTATTCAAAATTTAAGCCAATCTCCGTAACACGGTTGATTTAGTAAACCTGAAGAGTATGCACCTGAGTGAAAGACGTATATCTTTGTTTCTATTAATAATTTGGAGTTGAGTCCTGAATAAGAATTGTGTATATTTACGATATGAACCCAACGCAACTCGTTGTTCAGCATTCCCATAAAGTATTCACAATTTAAGCCAATCTCCGTAACACGGTTGATTTAGTAAACCTGAAAAGTATGCACCTGAGTGAAAGACATATATCTTTGTTTCTATTAATAATTTAGACTTGAGTCCTGAAGAAGAATTGTGTATATTTACAATAGAAACCCAACGCATTTCGTATTTCAGCATTCCCATAATTTATTCACAATTTAAGCCAATCTCCGTAACACGGTTGATATAGTAAACCCGAAGAGTATGCACCTGAGTGTAAGACTTATATCTTTGTTTCTATTAATAATTTGGACTTGAGTCCTGAAGAAGAATTGTGTATATTTATGATAGGAACCCAACGCAATTCGTATTTCAGCATGCCCATAATGTATTCAAAATTTAAGACAATCTCCGTAACACGGTTCATTTAGTAAACCTGAAGAATATGCACCTGAGTGAAAAATGTATATCATTGTTTCTATTAATAATTAGGACTTGAGTCCTGAAGAAGAATTGTGTATATTTACGATAGGAACCCAACACATCTCGTATTTCAGCATTCCCATAATGTCTTCACAATTTAAGCCAATCTCCGTAACACGGTTGATTTAGTAAACCTGAAGAGTTTGCACCTGAGTGAAAGACTTATATCTTTGTTTCTATTAATAATTTGGACTTGAGTCCTGAAGAAGAATTGTGTATATTTACGATAGGAACCCAACGCAACTCGAATTTCAGCATGCCCATAATGTATTCAAAATTTAAGCCAATCTCCGTAACACGGTTGATTTAGTAAACCTGAAGAGTATGCACCTGAGTGAAAGACGTATATCTTTGTTTCTATTAATAATTTGGAGTTGAGTCCTGAATAAGAATTGTGTATATTTACGATATGAACCCAACGCAACTCGTTGTTCAGCATTCCCATAAAGTATTCACAATTTAAGCCAATCTCCGTAACACGGTTGATTTAGTAAACCTGAAAAGTATGCACCTGAGTGAAAGACATATATCTTTGTTTCTATTAATAATTTGGACTTGAGTCCTGAAGAAGAATTGTGTATATTTACGATAGGAACCCAAAGCAACTCGAATTTCAGCATGCCCATAATGTATTCAAAATTTAAGCCAATCTCCGTAACACGGTTGATTTAGTAAACCTGAAGAGTATGCACCTGAGTGAAAGACGTATATCTTTGTTTCTATTAATAATTTGGAGTTGAGTCCTGAATAAGAATTGTGTATATTTACGATATGAACCCAACGCAACTCGTTGTTCAGCATTCCCATAAAGTATTCACAATTTAAGCCAATCTCCGTAACACGGTTGATTTAGTAAACCTGAAAAGTATGCACCTGAGTGAAAGACATATATCTTTGTTTCTATTAATAATTTAGACTTGAGTCCTGAAGAAGAATTGTGTATATTTACAATAGAAACCCAACGCATTTCGTATTTCAGCATTCCCATAATTTATTCACAATTTAAGCCAATCTCCGTAACACGGTTGATATAGTAAACCCGAAGAGTATGCACCTGAGTGTAAGACTTATATCTTTGTTTCTATTAATAATTTGGACTTGAGTCCTGAAGAAGAATTGTGTATATTTATGATAGGAACCCAACGCAATTCGTATTTCAGCATGCCCATAATGTATTCAAAATTTAAGACAATCTCCGTAACACGGTTCATTTAGTAAACCTGAAGAGTATGCACCTGAGTGAAAAATGTATATCATTGTTTCTATTAATAATTTGGACTTGAGTCCTGAAGAAGAATTGTGTATAGTTACGATAGGAACCCAACGCATTTCGTATTTCAGCATTCCCATAATGTATTCACAATTTAAGGCAGTCTCCGTAACACGGTTGATTTAATAAACCTGAAGAATATGCACCTGAGTGAAAGACGTATATCTTTGTTTCTATTAATAATTTGGACTTGAGTCCTGAAGAAGAATTGTGTATATTTACGATAGGAACCCAACGCAACTCAAATTTCAACATGCCCATAATGTATTCAAAATTTAAGCCAATCTCCGTAACATGGTTGATTTAGTAAACCTGAAGAGTATGCACCTGAGTGAAAGACGTATATCTTTGTATCTATTAATATATTGGACTTGAGCCCTGAAGACGAATTGTGTATATTTACGATAGGAACCCAACGCAACTCGTATTTCAGCATTCCCATAATGTATTCACAATTTAAGCTAATCTCCGTAACACGGTTGATTTAGTAAACCTGAAGAGTATGCACCTGAGTGAAACACGTATATCATTGTTTCTATTAATAATTTGGACTTGATTCCCGAAGAAGAATTGTGTATATTTACGATAGGAACCCAACGCAACTCGTATTTCAGCATACCCATAATGTATTCAAAATTTAAGCCAATCTCCGTGACACGGTTGATTTAGTAAACTTGAAGAGTATGCACCTGAGTGAAAGACGTATATCTTTGTTTCTATTAATAACTTGGACTTGCGTTCTGAAGAAGAATTGTGTATATTTACGATAGGAACCCAACGCAACTCGTATTTTAGCATTCCCATAATGTATTCTCAATTTAAGCCAATATCCGTAACACGGTTGATTTAGTAAACCTGAAGAGTATGCACCTGAGTGAAAGACATATATCTTTGTTTCTATTAATAATTTGGACTTGAGTCCTGAAGAAGAATTGTGTATATTTACGAAATAAACCCAACGCAATTCGTATTTCAGCATTCCCATAATGTATTCACAATTTAAGCCAATCTCCGTAACACGGTTGATTTAGTAAACCTGAAGAGTATGCAGCTGAGTGAAAGACTTATATCTTTGTTTCTATTAATAATTTGGACTTGAGTACTGAAGAAGAATTCTGTATATTTACGATAGGAACCCAACGCAACTCGTATTTCAGCATGCCCATAATGTATTCAAAATTTAAGCCAATCTCCGTAACACGGCTGATTTAGTAAACCTGAAGAGTATGCACCTGAGTGAAAGACGTATATCTTTGTTTCTATTAATAATTAGGACTTGAGTCCTGAAGAAGAATTGTGTATATTTACGATAGGAACCCAACACATCTCGTATTTCAGCATTCCCATAATGTCTTCACAATTTAAGCCAATCTCCGTAACACGGTTGATTTAGTAAACCTGAAGAGTTTGCACCTGAGTGAAAGACTTATATCTTTGTTTCTATTAATAATTTGGACTTGAGTCCTGAAGAAGAATTGTGTATATTTACGATAGGAACCCAACGCAACTCGAATTTCAGCATGCCCATAATGTATTCAAAATTTAAGCCAATCTCCGTAACACGGTTGATTTAGTAAACCTGAAGAGTATGCACCTGAGTGAAAGACGTATATCTTTGTTTCTATTAATAATTTGGAGTTGAGTCCTGAATAAGAATTGTGTATATTTACGATATGAACCCAACGCAACTCGTTGTTCAGCATTCCCATAAAGTATTCACAATTTAAGCCAATCTCCGTAACACGGTTGATTTAGTAAACCTGAAAAGTATGCACCTGAGTGAAAGACATATATCTTTGTTTCTATTAATAATTTGGACTTGAGTCCTGAAGAAGAATTGTGTATATTTACAATAGAAACCCAACGCATTTCGTATTTCAGCATTCCCATAATTTATTCACAATTTAAGCCAATCTCCGTAACACAGTTGATTTAGTAAAACTGAAGAGTATGCACATGAGTGAAAGACGTATATCTTTGTTTCTATTAATAATTTGGATTTGAGTCCTGAAGAAGAATTGTGTATATTTAGGATAGGAACCCAACGCAACTCGTATTTCAGCATGCCCATAATGTATTCAATATTTAAGCCGATCTCCTTGACACGGTTGGTTTAGTAAACCTGAAGAGTATGCACCTGAGTGAAAGACGTATATCTTTGTTTCTATTAAAAATTTGGACTCGAGTCCTGAATAAGAATTGCGTATATTTACGATAGGAACCCAACGCAACTCGTATTTCAGCATTCCCATAATGTATTCACAATTTAAGCCAATCTCCGTAACACGGTTGATTTAGTAAACCTGAAGAGTATGCACCTGAGTGAAAGACGTATATCTTTGTATGTATTAATAATTTGGACTTGAGCCCTGAAGAAGAATTGTGTATATTTACGATAGGAACCCAACACAACTCGTATTTCAGCATTCCCATAATGTATTCAAAATTTAAGCCAATCTCCGTGACACGGTTGATTTAGTAAACTTGAAGAGTATGCACCTGAGTGAAAGACGTATATCTTTGTTTCTATTAATAACTTGGACTTGAGTTCTGAAGAAGAATTGTGTATATTTACGATAGGAACCCAACGCAACTCGTATTTTAGCATTCCCATATTGTATTCTCAATTTAAGCCAATCTCCGTAACACGGTTGATTTAGTAAACCCGAAGAGTATGCACCTGAGTGAAAGACATATATCTTTGTTTCTATTAATAATTTGGACTTGAGTCCTGAAGAAGAATTGTGTATATTTACGAAAGAAACCCAACGCAATTCGTATTTCAACATTCCCATAATGTATTCACAATTTAAGCCAATCTCCGTAACACGGTTGATTTACTAAACCTGAAGAGTATGCAGCTGAGTGAAAGACTTATATCTTTGTTTCTATTAATAATTTGGACTTGAGTACTGAAGAAGAATTCTGTATATTTACGATAGGAACCCAACGCAACTCGTATTTCAGCATGCCCATAATGTATTCAAAATTTAAGCCAATCTCCGTAACACGGTTGATTTAGTAAACCTGAAGAATATGCACCTGAGTGAAAGACGTATATTATTGTTTCTATTAATAATTTGGACTTGATTCCAGAAGAAGAATTGTGTATATTTACGATAGGAACCCAACGCATCTCGTATTTCAGCATTCCCATAATGTCTTCACAATTTAAGCCAATCTCCGTAACACGGTTGATTTAGTAAACCCGAAGAGTTTGCACCTGAGTGAAAGACTTATATCTTTGTTTCTATTAATAATTTGGACTTGAGTCCTGAAGAAGAATTGTGTATATTTACGATAGGAACCCAAAGCAACTCGAATTTCAGCATGCCCATAATGTATTCAAAATTTAAGCCAATCTCCGTAACACGGTTGATTTAGTAAACCTGAAGAGTATGCACCTGAGTGAAAGACGTATATCTTTGTTTCTATTAATAATTTGGAGTTGAGTCCTGAATAAGAATTGTGTATATTTACGATATGAACCCAACGCAACTCGTTGTTCAGCATTCCCATAAAGTATTCACAATTTAAGCCAATCTCCGTAACACGGTTGATTTAGTAAACCTGAAAAGTATGCACCTGAGTGAAAGACATATATCTTTGTTTCTATTAATAATTTGGACTTGAGTACTGAAGAAGAATTGTGTATATTTACAATAGAAACCCAACGCATTTCGTATTTCAGCATTCCCATAATTTATTCACAATTTAAGCCAATCTCCGTAACACGGTTGATATAGTAAACCCGAAGAGTATGCACCTGAGTGTAAGACTTATATCTTTGTTTCTATTAATAATTTGGACTTGAGTCCTGAAGAAGAATTGTGTATATTTATGATAGGAACCCAACGCAATTCGTATTTCAGCATGCCCATAATGTATTCAAAATTTAAGACAATCTCCGTAACACGGTTCATTTAGTAAACCTGAAGAGTATGCACCTGAGTGAAAAATGTATATCATTGTTTCTATTAATAATTTGGACTTGAGTCCTGAAGAAGAATTGTGTATAGTTACGATAGGAACCCAACGCAACTCGTATTTCAGCATTCCCATAATGTATTCACAATTTAAGGCAGTCTCCGTAACACGGTTGATTTAATAAACCTGAAGAGTATGCACCTGAGTGAAAGACGTATATCTTTGTTTCTATTAATAATTTGGACTTGAGTCCTGAAGAAGAATTGTGTATATTTACGATAGGAACCCAACGCAACTCAAATTTCAACATGCCCATAATGTATTCAAAATTTAAGCCAATCTCCGTAACACGGTTGATTTAGTAAACCTGAAGAGTATGCACCTGAGTGAAAGACGTATATCTTTGTATCTATTAATATATTGGACTTGAGCCCTGAAGAAGAATTGTGTATATTTACGATAGGAACCCAACGCAACTCGTATTTCAGCATTCCCATAATGTATTCACAATTTAAGCTAATCTCCGTAACACGGTTGATTTAGTAAACCTGAAGAGTATGCACCTGAGTGAAACACGTATATCATTGTTTCTATTAATAATTTGGACTTGAGTCCCGAAGAAGAATTGTGTATATTTACGATAGGAACCCAACGCAACTCGTATTTCAGCATACCCATAATGTATTCAAAATTTAAGCCAATCTCCGTGACACGGTTGATTTAGTAAACTTGAAGAGTATGCACCTGAGTGAAAGACGTATATCTTTGTTTCTATTAATAACTTGGACTTGCGTTCTGAAGAAGAATTGTGTATATTTACGATAGGAACCCAACGCAACTCGTATTTTAGCATTCCCATAATGTATTCTCAATTTAAGCCAATCTCCGTAACACGGTTGATTTAGTAAACCCGAAGAGTATGCACCTGAGTGAAAGACATATATCTTTGTTTCTATTAATAATTTGGACTTGAGTCCTGAAGAAGAATTGTGTATATTTACGAAAGAAACCCAACGCAATTCGTATTTCAGCATTCCAATAATGTATTCACAATTTAAGCCAATCTCCGTAACACGGTTGATTTAGTAAACCTGAAGAGTATGCAGCTGAGTGAAAGACTTATATCTTTGTTTCTATTAATAATTTGGACTTGAGTACTGAAGAAGAATTCTGTATATTTACGATAGGAACCCAACGCAACTCGTATTTCAGCATGTCCATAATGTATTCAAAATTTAAGCCAATCTCCGTAACACGGCTGATTTAGTAAACCTGAAGAGTATGCACCTGAGTGAAAGACGTATATCTTTGTTTCTATTAATAAATAGGACTTGAGTCCTGAAGAAGAATTGTGTATATTTATGATAGGAACCCAACGCATCTCGTATTTCAGCATTCCCATAATGTCTTCACAATTTAAGCCAATCTCCGTAACACGGTTGATTTAGTAAACCTGAAGAGTTTGCACCTGAGTGAAAGACTTATATCTTTGTTTCTATTAATAATTTGGACTTGAGTCCTGAAGAAGAATTGTGTATATTTACGATAGGAACCCAACGCAACTCGAATTTCAGCATGCCCATAATGTATTCAAAATTTAAGCCAATCTCCGTAACAAGGTTGATTTAGTAAACCTGAAGAGTATGCACCTGAGTGAAAGACGTATATCTTTGTTTCTATTAATAATTTGGAGTTGAGTCCTGGATAAGAATTGTGTATATTTACGATATGAACCCAACGCAACTCGTTGTTCAGCATTCCCATAAAGTATTCACAATTTAAGCCAATCTCCGTAACACGGTTGATTTAGTAAACCTGAAAAGTATGCACCTGAGTGAAAGACATATATCTTTGTTTCTATTAATAATTTGGACTTGAGTCCTGAAGAAGAATTGTGTATATTTACAATAGAAACCCAACGCATTTCGTATTTCAGCATTCCCATAATTTATTCACAATTTAAGCCAATCTCCGTAACACAGTTTATTTAGTAAACCTGAAGAGTATGCACATGAGTGAAAGACGTATATCTTTGTTTCTATTAATAATTTGGATTTGAGTCCTGAAGAAGAATTGTGTATATTTAGGATAGGAACCCAACGCAACTCGTATTTCAGCATGCCCATAATGTATTCAATATTTAAGCCGATCTCCTTGACACGGTTGGTTTAGTAAACCTGAAGAGTATGCACCTGAGTGAAAGACGTATATCTTTGTTTCTATTAAAAATTTGGACTCGAGTCCTGAATAAGAATTGCGTATATTTACGATAGGAACCCAACGCAACTCGTATTTCAGCATTCCCATAATGTATTCACAATTTAAGCCAATCTCCGTAACACGGTTGATTTAGTAAACCTGAAGAGTATGCACCTGAGTGAAAGACGTATATCTTTGTATGTATTAATAATTTGGACTTGAGCCCTGAAGAAGAATTGTGTATATTTACGATAGGAACCCAACACAACTCGTATTTCAGCATTCCCATAATGTATTCAAAATTTAAGCCAATCTCCGTGACACGGTTGATTTAGTAAACTTGAAGAGTATGCACCTGAGTGAAAGACGTATATCTTTGTTTCTATTAATAACTTGGACTTGAGTTCTGAAGAAGAATTGTGTATATTTACGATAGGAACCCAACGCAACTCGTATTTTAGCATTCCCATATTGTATTCTCAATTTAAGCCAATCTCCGTAACACGGTTGATTTAGTAAACCCGAAGAGTATGCACCTGAGTGAAAGACATATATCTTTGTTTCTATTAATAATTTGGACTTGAGTCCTGAAGAAGAATTGTGTATATTTACGAAAGAAACCCAACGCAATTCGTATTTCAACATTCCCATAATGTATTCACAATTTAAGCCAATCTCCGTAACACGGTTGATTTACTAAACCTGAAGAGTATGCAGCTGAGTGAAAGACTTATATCTTTGTTTCTATTAATAATTTGGACTTGAGTACTGAAGAAGAATTCTGTATATTTACGATAGGAACCCAACGCAACTCGTATTTCAGCATGCCCATAATGTATTCAAAATTTAAGCCAATCTCCGTAACACGGTTGATTTAGTAAACCTGAAGAGTATGCACCTGAGTGAAAGACGTATATTATTGTTTCTATTAATAATTTGGACTTGATTCCAGAAGAAGAATTGTGTATATTTACGATAGGAACCCAACGCATCTCGTATTTCAGCGTTCCCATAATGTCTTCACAATTTAAGCCAATCTCCGTAACACGGTTGATTTAGTAAACCTGAAGAGTTTGCACCTGAGTGAAAGACGTATATCTTTGTTTCTATTAATAATTTGGTCTTGAGTCCTGAAGAAGAATTGTGTATATTTACGATAGGAACCCAACGCAACTCGTATTTCAGCATTCCCATAATGTCTTCACAATTTAAGCCAATCTCCGTAACACGGTTGATTTAGTAAACCTGAAGAGTATGCACATGAGTGAAAGACGTATATCTTTGTTTCTATTAATAATTTGGACTTGAGTCCTGAAGAAGAATTGTGTATATTTAGGATAGGAACCCAACGCAACTCGTATTTCAGCATGCCCATAATGTATTCAATATTTAAGCCAATCTCCTTGACACGGTTGGTTTAGTAAACCTGAAGAGTATGCACCTGAGTGAAAGACGTATATCTTTGTTTCTATTAAAAATTTGGACTCGAGTCCTGAATAAGAATTGTGTATATTTACGATAGGAACCCAACGCAACTCGTATTTCAGCATTCCCATAATGTATTCACAATTTAAGCCAATCTCCGTAACACGGTTGATTTAGTAAACCTGAAGAGTATACACCTGAGTGAAAGACGTATATCTTTGTATGTATTAATAATTTGGACTTGAGCCCTGAAGAAGAATTGTGTATATTTACGATAGGAACCCAACGCAACTCGTATTTCAGCATTCCCATAATGTATTCAAAATTTAAGCCAATCTCCGTGACACGGTTGATTTAGTAAACTTGAAGAGTATGCACCTGAGTGAAAGACGTATATCTTTGTTTCTATTAATAACTTGGACTTGAGTTCTGAAGAAGAATTGTGTATATTTACGATAGGAACCCAACGCAACTCGTATTTTAGCATTCCCATAATGTATTCTCAATTTAAGCCAATCTCCGTAACACGGTTGATTTAGTAAACCCGAAGAGTATGCACCTGAGTGAAAGACATATATCTTTTGTTTCTATTAATAATTTGGACTTGAGTCCTGAAGAAGAATTGTGTATATTTACGAAAGAAACCCAACGCAATTCGTATTTCAGCATTCCCATAATGTATTCACAATTTAAGCCAATCTCCGTAACACGGTTAATTTAGTAAACCTGAAGAGTATGCAGCTGAGTGAAAGACTTATATCTTTGTTTTTATTAATAATTTGGACTTGAGTACTGAAGAAGAATTCTGTATATTTACGATAGGAACCCAACGCAACTCGTATTTCAGCATGCCCATAATGTATTCAAAATTTAAGCCAATCTCCGTAACACGGTTGATTTAGTAAACCTGAAGAGTATGCACCTGAGTGAAAGACGTATATCTTTGTTTCTATTAATAATTTGGACTTGAGTCCAGAAGAAGAATTGTGTATATTTACGATAGGAACCCAACGCATCTCGTATTTCAGCATTCCCATAATGTCTTCACAATTTAAGCCAATCTCCGTAACACGGTTTATTTAGTAAACTTGAAGAGTATGCACCTGAGTGAAAAACGTATATCTTTGTTTCTATTAATAACTTGGACTTGAGTTCTGAAGAAGAATTGTGTATATTTACAATAGGAACCCAACGCAACTCGTATTTTAGCATTCCCATATTGTATTCTCAATTTAAGCCAATCTCCGTAACACGGTTGATTTAGTAAACCCGAAGAGTATGCACCTGAGTGAAAGACATATATCTTTGTTTCTATTAATAATTTGGACTTGAGTCCTGAAGAAGAATTGTGTATATTTACGAAAGAAACCCAACGCAATTCTTATTTCAGCATTCCCATAATGTATTCACAATTTAAGCTAATCTCCGTAACACGGTTGATTTAGTAAACCTGAAGAGTATGCAGCTGAGTGAAAGACTTATATCTTTGTTTCTATTAATAATTTGGACTTGAGTACTGAAGAAGAATTCTGTATATTTACCATAGGAACCCAACGCAACTCGTATTTCAGCATGCCCATAATGTATTCAAAATTTAAGCCAATCTCCGTAACACGGTTGATTTAGTAAACCTGAAGAGTATGCACCTGAGTGAAAGACGTATATCTTTGTTTCTATTAATAATTTGGACTTGAGTCCAGAAGAAGAATTGTGTATATTTACGATAGGAACCCAACGCATCTCGTATTTCAGCATTCCCATAATGTCTTCACAATTTAAGCCAATCTCCGTAACACGGTTGATTTAGTAAACCTGAAGAGTTTGCACCTGAGTGAAAGACTTATATCTTTGTTTCTATTAATAATTTGGACTTGAGTCCTGAAGAAGAATTGTGTATATTTACGATAGGAACCCAAAGCAACTCGAATTTCAGCATGCCCATAATGTATTCAAAATTTAAGCCAATCTCCGTAACACGGTTGATTTAGTAAACCTGAAGAGTATGCACCTGAGTGAAAGACGTATATCTTTGTTTCTATTAATAATTTGGAGTTGAGTCCTGAATAAGAATTGTGTATATTTACGATATGAACCCAACGCAACTCGTTGTTCAGCATTCCCATAAAGTATTCACAATTTAAGCCAATCTCCGTAACACGGTTGATTTAGTAAACCTGAAAAGTATGAACCTGAGTGAAAGACATATATCTTTGTTTCTATTAATAATTTGGACTTGAGTCCTGAAGAAGAATTGTGTATATTTACAATAGAAACCCAACGCATTTCGTATTTCAGCATTCCCATAATTTATTCACAATTTAAGCCAATCTCCGTAACACGGTTGATATAGTAAACCCGAAGAGTATGCACCTGAGTGTAAGACTTATATCTTTGTTTCTATTAATAATTTGGACTTGAGTCCTGAAGAAGAATTGTGTATATTTATGATAGGAACCCAACGTAATTCGTATTTCAGCATGCCCATAATGTATTCAAAATTTAAGACAATCTCCGTAACACGGTTCATTTAGTAAACCTGAAGAGTATGCACCTGAGTGAAAGATGTATATCATTGTTTCTATTAATAATTTGGACTTGAGTCCTGAAGAAGAATTGTGTATAGTTACGATAGGAACCCAACGCAACTCGTATTTCAGTATTCCCATAATGTATTCACAATTTAAGGCAGTCTCCGTAACACGGTTGATTTAATAAACCTGAAGAGTATGCACCTGAGTGAAAGACGTATATCTTTGTTTCTATTAATAATTTGGATTTGAGTCCTGAAGAAGAATTGTGTATATTTACGATAGGAACCCAACGCAACTCAAATTTCAGCATGCCCATAATGTATTCAAAATTTAAGCCAATCTCCGTAACACGGTTGATTTAGTAAACCTGAAGAGTATGCACCTGAGTGAAAGACGTATATCTTTGTATCTATTAATATATTGGACTTGAGCCCTGAAGAAGAATTGTGTATATTTACGATAGGAACCCAAAGCAACTCGAATTTCAGCATGCCCATAATGTATTCAAAATTTAAGCCAATCTCCGTAACACGGTTGATTTAGTAAACCTGAAGAGTATGCACCTGAGTGAAAGACGTATATCTTTGTTTCTATTAATAATTTGGAGTTGAGTCCTGAATAAGAATTGTGTATATTTACGATATGAACCCAACGCAACTCGTTGTTCAGCATTCCCATAAAGTATTCACAATTTAAGCCAATCTCCGTAACACGGTTGATTTAGTAAACCTGAAAAGTATGCACCTGAGTGAAAGACATATATCTTTGTTTCTATTAATAATTTAGACTTGAGTCCTGAAGAAGAATTGTGTATATTTACAATAGAAACCCAACGCATTTCGTATTTCAGCATTCCCATAATTTATTCACAATTTAAGCCAATCTCCGTAACACGGTTGATATAGTAAACCCGAAGAGTATGCACCTGAGTGTAAGACTTATATCTTTGTTTCTATTAATAATTTGGACTTGAGTCCTGAAGAAGAATTGTGTATATTTACAATAGAAACCCAACACATCTCGTATTTCAGCATTCCCATAATGTCTTCACAATTTAAGCCAATCTCCGTAACACGGTTGATTTAGTAAACCTGAAGAGTTTGCACCTGAGTGAAAGACTTATATCTTTGTTTCTATTAATAATTTGGACTTGAGTCCTGAAGAAGAATTGTGTATATTTACGATAGGAACCCAACGCAACTCGAATTTCAGCATGCCCATAATGTATTCAAAATTTAAGCCAATCTCCGTAACACGGTTGATTTAGTAAACCTGAAGAGTATGCACCTGAGTGAAAGACGTATATCTTTGTTTCTATTAATAATTTGGAGTTGAGTCCTGAATAAGAATTGTGTATATTTACGATATGAACCCAACGCAACTCGTTGTTCAGCATTCCCATAAAGTATTCACAATTTAAGCCAATCTCCGTAACACGGTTGATTTAGTAAACCTGAAAAGTATGCACCTGAGTGAAAGACATATATCTTTGTTTCTATTAATAATTTAGACTTGAGTCCTGAAGAAGAATTGTGTATATTTACAATAGAAACCCAACGCATTTCGTATTTCAGCATTCCCATAATTTATTCACAATTTAAGCCAATCTCCGTAACACGGTTGATATAGTAAACCCGAAGAGTATGCACCTGAGTGTAAGACTTATATCTTTGTTTCTATTAATAATTTGGACTTGAGTCCTGAAGAAGAATTGTGTATATTTATGATAGGAAACCAACGCAATTCGTATTTCAGCATGCCCATAATGTATTCAAAATTTAAGACAATCTCCGTAACACGGTTCATTTAGTAAACCTGAAGAGTATGCACCTGAGTGAAAAATGTATATCATTGTTTCTATTAATAATTAGGACTTGAGTCCTGAAGAAGAATTGTGTATATTTACGATAGGAACCCAACACATCTCGTATTTCAGCATTCCCATAATGTCTTCACAATTTAAGCCAATCTCCGTAACACGGTTGATTTAGTAAACCTGAAGAGTTTGCACCTGAGTGAAAGACTTATATCTTTGTTTCTATTAATAATTTGGACTTGAGTCCTGAAGAAGAATTGTGTATATTTACGATAGGAACCCAACGCAACTCGAATTTCAGCATGCCCATAATGTATTCAAAATTTAAGCCAATCTCCGTAACACGGTTGATTTAGTAAACCTGAAGAGTATGCACCTGAGTGAAAGACGTATATCTTTGTTTCTATTAATAATTTGGAGTTGAGTCCTGAATAAGAATTGTGTATATTTACGATATGAACCCAACGCAACTCGTTGTTCAGCATTCCCATAAAGTATTCACAATTTAAGCCAATCTCCGTAACACGGTTGATTTAGTAAACCTGAAAAGTATGCACCTGAGTGAAAGACATATATCTTTGTTTCTATTAATAATTTAGACTTGAGTCCTGAAGAAGAATTGTGTATATTTACAATAGAAACCCAACGCATTTCGTATTTCAGCATTCCCATAATTTATTCACAATTTAAGCCAATCTCCGTAACACGGTTGATATAGTAAACCCGAAGAGTATGCACCTGAGTGTAAGACTTATATCTTTGTTTCTATTAATAATTTGGACTTGAGTCCTGAAGAAGAATTGTGTATATTTATGATAGGAACCCAACGCAATTCGTATTTCAGCATGCCCATAATGTATTCAAAATTTAAGACAATCTCCGTAACACGGTTCATTTAGTAAACCTGAAGAGTATGCACCTGAGTGAAAAATGTATATCATTGTTTCTATTAATAATTAGGACTTGAGTCCTGAAGAAGAATTGTGTATATTTACGATAGGAACCCAACACATCTCGTATTTCAGCATTCCCATAATGTCTTCACAATTTAAGCCAATCTCCGTAACACGGTTGATTTAGTAAACCTGAAGAGTTTGCACCTGAGTGAAAGACTTATATCTTTGTTTCTATTAATAATTTGGACTTGAGTCCTGAAGAAGAATTGTGTATATTTACGATAGGAACCCAACGCAACTCGAATTTCAGCATGCCCATAATGTATTCAAAATTTAAGCCAATCTCCGTAACACGGTTGATTTAGTAAACCTGAAGAGTATGCACCTGAGTGAAAGACGTATATCTTTGTTTCTATTAATAATTTGGAGTTGAGTCCTGAATAAAAATTGTGTATATTTACGATATGAACCCAACGCAACTCGTTGTTCAGCATTCCCATAAAGTATTCACAATTTAAGCCAATCTCCGTAACACGGTTGATTTAGTAAACCTGAAAAGTATGCACCTGAGTGAAAGACATATATCTTTGTTTCTATTAATAATTTGGACTTGAGTCCTGAAGAAGAATTGTGTATATTTACGATAGGAACCCAAAGCAACTCGAATTTCAGCATGCCCATAATGTATTCAAAATTTAAGCCAATCTCCGTAACACGGTTGATTTAGTAAACCTGAAGAGTATGCACCTGAGTGAAAGACGTATATCTTTGTTTCTATTAATAATTTGGAGTTGAGTCCTGAATAAGAATTGTGTATATTTACGATATGAACCCAACGCAACTCGTTGTTCAGCATTCCCATAAAGTATTCACAATTTAAGCCAATCTCCGTAACACGGTTGATTTAGTAAACCTGAAAAGTATGCACCTGAGTGAAAGACATATATCTTTGTTTCTATTAATAATTTAGACTTGAGTCCTGAAGAAGAATTGTGTATATTTACAATAGAAACCCAACGCATTTCGTATTTCAGCATTCCCATAATTTATTCACAATTTAAGCCAATCTCCGTAACACGGTTGATATAGTAAACCCGAAGAGTATGCACCTGAGTGTAAGACTTATATCTTTGTTTCTATTAATAATTTGGACTTGAGTCCTGAAGAAGAATTGTGTATATTTATGATAGGAACCCAACGCAATTCGTATTTCAGCATGCCCATAATGTATTCAAAATTTAAGACAATCTCCGTAACACGGTTCATTTAGTAAACCTGAAGAGTATGCACCTGAGTGAAAAATGTATATCATTGTTTCTATTAATAATTTGGACTTGAGTCCTGAAGAAGAATTGTGTATAGTTACGATAGGAACCCAACGCATTTCGTATTTCAGCATTCCCATAATGTATTCACAATTTAAGGCAGTCTCCGTAACACGGTTGATTTAATAAACCTGAAGAATATGAACCTGAGTGAAAGACGTATATCTTTGTTTCTATTAATAATTTGGACTTGAGTCCTGAAGAAGAATTGTGTATATTTACGATAGGAACCCAACGCAACTCAAATTTCAACATGCCCATAATGTATTCAAAATTTAAGCCAATCTCCGTAACATGGTTGATTTAGTAAACCTGAAGAGTATGCACCTGAGTGAAAGACGTATATCTTTGTATCTATTAATATATTGGACTTGAGCCCTGAAGAAGAATTGTGTATATTTACGATAGGAACCCAACGCAACTCGTATTTCAGCATTCCCATAATGTATTCACAATTTAAGCTAATCTCCGTAACACGGTTGATTTAGTAAACCTGAAGAGTATGCACCTGAGTGAAACACGTATATCATTGTTTCTATTAATAATTTGGACTTGATTCCCGAAGAAGAATTGTGTATATTTACGATAGGAACCCAACGCAACTCGTATTTCAGCATACCCATAATGTATTCAAAATTTAAGCCAATCTCCGTGACACGGTTGATTTAGTAAACTTGAAGAGTATGCACCTGAGTGAAAGACGTATATCTTTGTTTCTATTAATAACTTGGACTTGCGTTCTGAAGAAGAATTGTGTATATTTACGATAGGAACCCAACGCAACTCGTATTTTAGCATTCCCATAATGTATTCTCAATTTAAGCCAATATCCGTAACACGGTTGATTTAGTAAACCTGAAGAGTATGCACCTGAGTGAAAGACATATATCTTTGTTTCTATTAATAATTTGGACTTGAGTCCTGAAGAAGAATTGTGTATATTTACGAAATAAACCCAACGCAATTCGTATTTCAGCATTCCCATAATGTATTCACAATTTAAGCCAATCTCCGTAACACGGTTGATTTAGTAAACCTGAAGAGTATGCAGCTGAGTGAAAGACTTATATCTTTGTTTCTATTAATAATTTGGACTTGAGTACTGAAGAAGAATTCTGTATATTTACGATAGGAACCCAACGCAACTCGTATTTCAGCATGCCCATAATGTATTCAAAATTTAAGCCAATCTCCGTAACACGGCTGATTTAGTAAACCTGAAGAGTATGCACCTGAGTGAAAGACGTATATCTTTGTTTCTATTAATAATTAGGACTTGAGTCCTGAAGAAGAATTGTGTATATTTACGATAGGAACCCAACACATCTCGTATTTCAGCATTCCCATAATGTCTTCACAATTTAAGCCAATCTCCGTAACACGGTTGATTTAGTAAACCTGAAGAGTTTGCACCTGAGTGAAAGACTTATATCTTTGTTTCTATTAATAATTTGGACTTGAGTCCTGAAGAAGAATTGTGTATATTTACGATAGGAACCCAACGCAACTCGAATTTCAGCATGCCCATAATGTATTCAAAATTTAAGCCAATCTCCGTAACACGGTTGATTTAGTAAACCTGAAGAGTATGCACCTGAGTGAAAGACGTATATCTTTGTTTCTATTAATAATTTGGAGTTGAGTCCTGAATAAGAATTGTGTATATTTACGATATGAACCCAACGCAACTCGTTGTTCAGCATTCCCATAAAGTATTCACAATTTAAGCCAATCTCCGTAACACGGTTGATTTAGTAAACCTGAAAAGTATGCACCTGAGTGAAAGACATATATCTTTTTTTCTATTAATAATTTGGACTTGAGTCCTGAAGAAGAATTGTGTATATTTACAATAGAAACCCAACGCATTTCGTATTTCAGCATTCCCATAATTTATTCACAATTTAAGCCAATCTCCGTAACACAGTTGATTTAGTAAAACTGAAGAGTATGCACATGAGTGAAAGACGTATATCTTTGTTTCTATTAATAATTTGGATTTGAGTCCTGAAGAAGAATTGTGTATATTTAGGATAGGAACCCAACGCAACTCGTATTTCAGCATGCCCATAATGTATTCAATATTTAAGCCGATCTCCTTGACACGGTTGGTTTAGTAAACCTGAAGAGTATGCACCTGAGTGAAAGACGTATATCTTTGTTTCTATTAAAAATTTGGACTCGAGTCCTGAATAAGAATTGCGTATATTTACGATAGGAACCCAACGCAACTCGTATTTCAGCATTCCCATAATGTATTCACAATTTAAGCCAATCTCCGTAACACGGTTGATTTAGTAAACCTGAAGAGTATGCACCTGAGTGAAAGACGTATATCTTTGTATGTATTAATAATTTGGACTTGAGCCCTGAAGAAGAATTTTGTATATTTACGATAGGAACCCAACACAACTCGTATTTCAGCATTCCCATAATGTATTCAAAATTTAAGCCAATCTCCGTGACACGGTTGATTTAGTAAACTTGAAGAGTATGCACCTGAGTGAAAGACGTATATCTTTGTTTCTATTAATAACTTGGACTTGAGTTCTGAAGAAGAATTGTGTATATTTACGATAGGAACCCAACGCAACTCGTATTTTAGCATTCCCATATTGTATTCTCAATTTAAGCCAATCTCCGTAACACGGTTGATTTAGTAAACCCGAAGAGTATGCACCTGAGTGAAAGACATATATCTTTGTTTCTATTAATAATTTGGACTTGAGTCCTGAAGAAGAATTGTGTATATTTACGAAAGAAACCCAACGCAATTCGTATTTCAACATTCCCATAATGTATTCACAATTTAAGCCAATCTCCGTAACACGGTTGATTTACTAAACCTGAAGAGTATGCAGCTGAGTGAAAGACTTATATCTTTGTTTCTATTAATAATTTGGACTTGAGTACTGAAGAAGAATTCTGTATATTTACGATAGGAACCCAACGCAACTCGTATTTCAGCATGCCCATAATGTATTCAAAATTTAAGCCAATCTCCGTAACACGGTTGATTTAGTAAACCTGAAGAGTATGCACCTGAGTGAAAGACGTATATTATTGTTTCTATTAATAATTTGGACTTGATTCCAGAAGAAGAATTGTGTATATTTACGATAGGAACCCAACGCATCTCGTATTTCAGCATTCCCATAATGTCTTCACAATTTAAGCCAATCTCCGTAACACGGTTGATTTAGTAAACCCGAAGAGTTTGCACCTGAGTGAAAGACTTATATCTTTGTTTCTATTAATAATTTGGACTTGAGTCCTGAAGAAGAATTGTGTATATTTACGATAGGAACCCAAAGCAACTCGAATTTCAGCATGCCCATAATGTATTCAAAATTTAAGCCAATCTCCGTAACACGGTTGATTTAGTAAACCTGAAGAGTATGCACCTGAGTGAAAGACGTATATCTTTGTTTCTATTAATAATTTGGAGTTGAGTCCTGAATAAGAATTGTGTATATTTATGATATGAACCCAACGCAACTCGTTGTTCAGCATTCCCATAAAGTATTCACAATTTAAGCCAATCTCCGTAACACGGTTGATTTAGTAAACCTGAAAAGTATGCACCTGAGTGAAAGACATATATCTTTGTTTCTATTAATAATTTGGACTTGAGTCCTGAAGAAGAATTGTGTATATTTACAATAGAAACCCAACGCATTTCGTATTTCAGCATTCCCATAATTTATTCACAATTTAAGCCAATCTCCGTAACACGGTTGATATAGTAAACCCGAAGAGTATGCACCTGAGTGTAAGACTTATATCTTTGTTTCTATTAATAATTTGGACTTGAGTCCTGAAGAAGAATTGTGTATATTTATGATAGGAACCCAACGCAATTCGTATTTCAGCATGCCCATAATGTATTCAAAATTTAAGACAATCTCCGTAACACGGTTCATTTAGTAAACCTGAAGAGTATGCACCTGAGTGAAAAATGTATATCATTGTTTCTATTAATAATTTGGACTTCAGTCCTGAAGAAGAATTGTGTATAGTTACGATAGGAACCCAACGCAACTCGTATTTCAGCATTCCCATAATGTATTCACAATTTAAGGCAGTCTCCGTAACACGGTTGATTTAATAAACCTGAAGAGTATGCACCTGAGTGAAAGACGTATATCTTTGTTTCTATTAATAATTTGGACTTGAGTCCTGAAGAAGAATTGTGTATATTTACGATAGGAACCCAACGCAACTCAAATTTCAACATGCCCATAATGTATTCAAAATTTAAGCCAATCTCCGTAACACGGTTGATTTAGTAAACCTGAAGAGTATGCACCTGAGTGAAAGACGTATATCTTTGTATCTATTAATAATTTGGACTTGAGCCCTGAAGAAGAATTGTGTATATTTACGATAGGAACCCAACGCAACTCGTATTTCAGCATTCCCATAATGTATTCACAATTTAAGCTAATCTCCGTAACACGGTTGATTTAGTAAACCTGAAGAGTATGCACCTGAGTGAAACACGTATATCATTGTTTCTATTAATAATTTGGACTTGAGTCCCGAAGAAGAATTGTGTATATTTACGATAGGAACCCAACGCAACTCGTATTTCAGCATACCCATAATGTATTCAAAATTTAAGCCAATCTCCGTGAAATGGTTGATTTAGTAAACTTGAAGAGTATGCACCTGAGTGAAAGACGTATATCTTTGTTTCTATTAATAACTTGGACTTGCGTTCTGAAGAAGAATTGTGTATATTTACGATAGGAACCCAACGCAACTCGTATTTTAGCATTCCCATAATGTATTCTCAATTTAAGCCAATCTCCGTAACACGGTTGATTTAGTAAACCCGAAGAGTATGCACCTGAGTGAAAGACATATATCTTTGTTTCTATTAATAATTTGGACTTGAGTCCTGAAGAAGAATTGTGTATATTTACGAAAGAAACCCAACGCAATTCGTATTTCAGCATTCCAATAATGTATTCACAATTTAAGCCAATCTCCGTAACACGGTTGATTTAGTAAACCTGAAGAGTATGCAGCTGAGTGAAAGACTTATATCTTTGTTTCTATTAATAATTTGGACTTGAGTACTGAAGAAGAATTCTGTATATTTACGATAGGAACCCAACGCAACTCGTATTTCAGCATGCCCATAATGTATTCAAAATTTAAGCCAATCTCCGTAACACGGCTGATTTAGTAAACCTGAAGAGTATGCACCTGAGTGAAAGACGTATATCTTTGTTTCTATTAATAAATAGGACTTGAGTCCTGAAGAAGAATTGTGTATATTTATGATAGGAACCCAACGCATCTCGTATTTCAGCATTCCCATAATGTCTTCACAATTTAAGCCAATCTCCGTAACACGGTTGATTTAGTAAACCTGAAGAGTTTGCACCTGAGTGAAAGACTTATATCTTTGTTTCTATTAATAATTTGGACTTGAGTCCTGAAGAAGAATTGTGTATATTTACGATAGGAACCCAACGCAACTCGAATTTCAGCATGCCCATAATGTATTCAAAATTTAAGCCAATCTCCGTAACAAGGTTGATTTAGTAAACCTGAAGAGTATGCACCTGAGTGAAAGACGTATATCTTTGTTTCTATTAATAATTTGGAGTTGAGTCCTGGATAAGAATTGTGTATATTTACGATATGAACCCAACGCAACTCGTTGTTCAGCATTCCCATAAAGTATTCACAATTTAAGCCAATCTCCGTAACACGGTTGATTTAGTAAACCTGAAAAGTATGCACTTGAGTGAAAGACATATATCTTTGTTTCTATTAATAATTTGGACTTGAGTCCTGAAGAAGAATTGTGTATATTTACAATAGAAACCCAACGCATTTCGTATTTCAGCATTCCCATAATTTATTCACAACTTAAGCCAATCTCCGTAACACAGTTGATATAGTAAACCCGAAGAGTATGCACCTGAGTGTAAGACTTATATCTTTGTTTCTATTAATAATTTGGACTTGAGTCCCGAAGAAGAATTGTGTATATTTACGATAGGAACCCAACGCAACTCGTATTTCATCATGCCCATAATGTATTCAAAATTTAAGACAATCTCCGTAACACGGTTCATTTAGTAAACCTGAAGAGTATGCACCTGAGTGAAAGATGTATATCTTTGTTTCTATTAATAATTTGGACTTGAGTCCTGAAGAAGAATTGTGTATAGTTACTATAGGAACCCAACGCTACTCGTATTTCAGCATTCCCATAATGTATTCACAATTTAAGGCAATCTCCGTAACACGGTTGATTTAATAAACCTGAAGAGTATGCACCTGAGTGAAAGACGTATATCTTTGTTTCTATTAATAATTTGGACTTGAGTCCTGAAGAAGAATTGTGTATATTTACGATAGGAACCCAACGCAACTCGTATTTCAGCATGCCCATAATTTATTCAAAATTTAAGCCAATCTCCGTAACACGGTGGATTTAGTAAACCTGAAGAGTATGCACCTGACTAAAAGACGTATATCTTTGTTTCTATTAATAATTTGGACTTGAGTCCTGAAGAAGAATTGTGTATATTTACGCTAGGAACCCAACGCAACTCGTATTTTAGCATTCCCATAATGTATTCACAATTTAAGCCAATCTCCGTAACACGGTTGATTTAGTAAACCTGAAGAGTATGCACCTGAGTGAAAGACATATATCTTTGTTTCTATTAATAATTTGGACTTGAGTCCTGAAGAAGAATTGTGTATATTTACGAAAGAAACCCAACGCAACTCGTATTTCAGCATTCCCATAATGTATTCACAATTTAAGCCAATCTTCGTAACACGGTTGATTTAGTAAACCTGAAGAGTATGCACCTGAGTGAAAGACGTATATCTTTGTTTCTATTAATAATTTGGACTTGAGTCCTGAAGAAGAATTGTGTATATTTATGATAGGAACCCATCGCAACTCGTATTTCAGCATTACCATAAAGTATTCACAATTTAAGCCAATCTCTGTAACACGGTTGATTTAGTAAACCTGAAGAGTATGCACCTGAGTAAAAGACATATATCTTTGTTTCTATTAATAATTTGGACTTGAGTCCTGAAGAAGAATTGTGTATATTTACGATAGGAGCCCAACGCAACTCGTATTTCAGCATGCCCATAATGTATTCAAAATTTAAGCCAATCTCCGTAACACAGTTGATTTAGTAAACCTGAAGAGTATGCACCTGAGCGAAAGACGTATATCTTTGTTTCTGTTCATAATTTGGACTTGAGTTCTGAAGAAACATTGTGTATATTTATGTTAGGAACCCAACGCAACTTCTATTTCAGCATTCCCATAATGTATTCACAATTTAAGCCAATCTCCGTAACACGGATGATTTAGTAAACCTTAAGAGTATGCACCTGAGTGAAAGACGTATATCTTTGTTTCTATTAATAATTTGGACTTGAGTCCTGAAGAAGAATTGTGTATATTTACGATAGGAACCCAACACAACTTGTATTTCAGCATGCCCATAATGTATTCAAAATTTAAGCCAATCTCCGTAACACGGTTGATTTAGTAAACCTGAAGAGTATGCACCAGAGTGAAAGACATATATCTTTGTTTCTATTAATAATTTGGACTTGAGTCCTGAAGAAGATCTGTGTATATTTACGATAGGAACCCAACGCAACTCGTATTTCAGCATTCCCATAATGTATTCACAGATTAAGCCAATCTCCGTAACACGGTTGATTTAGTAAACCTGAAGAGTATGCATCTGAGTGAAAGACTTATATCTTTGTTTCTATTAATAATTTGGACTTCAGTACTGAAGAAGAATTGTGTATATTCACGATAGGAACCCAACGCAACTTGTATTTCAGCATGCCCATAATGTATTTAAAATTTAAGCCAATCTCCGTAACACGGTTGATTTAGTAAACCTGAAGAGTATGCACCTGAGTGAAAGACGTATATCTTTGTTTCTGTTAATAATTTGGACTTGAGTCCTGAAGAAGAAATGTGTATATTTACGATAGAAACCCAACACAACTCGTATTTCAGCATTCCCATAATGTATTCACAATTTATGCCAATCTCCGTAACACGGTTGATTTAGTAAACCTGAAGAGTATGCACCTGAGTGAGAGACGTATATCTTTGATTCTATTAATAATTTGGACTTGAGTCCTGAAGAAGAATTGTGTATATTTACGATAGGAACCCAACGCAACTTGTATTTCAGCATGCCCATAATGTATTCAAAAATTAAGCCAATCTTCGTAACACGGTTGATTTAGTAAACCTGAAGAGTATGCACCTGAGTGAAAGACGTATATCTTTGTTTCTATTTATAATTTAGACTCTAGTCCTGAAGAAGATTTGTGTATATTTATGATAGGAACCCAACGCAACTCGTATTTCATCATGCCCATAATGTATTCAAAATTTAAGCCAATCACCGTAACACGGTTGATTTAGTAAACCTGAAGAGTACGCACTTGAGTGAAAGATGTATATCTTTGTTTCTATTAATAATTTGGACTTGAGTCCTAAAGAAGAATTGTGTATATTTACGATAGGAACCCAACGCAACTCGTATTTTAGCATGCCCATAATTCATTCAAAATTTAAGCCAATCTCCGTAACACGGTGGATTTAGTAAACCTGAAGAGTATGCACCTGACTAAAAGACGTATGTCTTTGTTTCTATTAATAATTTGGACTTGAGTCCTGAAGAAGAATTGTGTATATTTACGCTAGGAACCCAACGCAACTCGTATTTTAGCATTCCCATAATGTATTCACAATTTAAGCCATCTCCGTAACACGGTTGATTTAGTAAACCTGAAGAGTATGCACCTGAGTGAAAGACATATATCTTTGTTTCTATTAATAATTTGGAGTTGAGTCCTGAATAAGAATTGTGTATATTTACGATATGAACCCAACGCAACTCGTTGTTCAGCATTCCCATAAAGTATTCAGAATTTAAGCCAATCTCCGTAACACGGTTGATTTAGTAAACCTGAAAAGTATGCACCTGGGTGAAAGACATATATCTTTGTTTCTATTAAAAACTTGGACTGGAGTCCTGAAGAAGAATTGTGTATATTTATAATAGAAACCCAACGCATTTCGTATTTCAGCATTCCCATAATTTATTCACAATTTAAGCCAATCTCCGTAACACGGTTGATATAGTAAACCCGAAGAGTATGCACCTGAGTGAAAGACATATATCTTTGTTTCTATTAATAATTTGGACTTGAGTCCTGAAGAAGAATTGTGTATATTTACGAAAGAAACCCAACGCAACTCGTATTTCAGCATTCCCATAATGTATTCACAATTTAAGCCAATCTTCGTAACACGGTTGATTTAGTAAACCTGAAGAGTATGCACCTGAGTGAAAGACGTATATCTTTGTTTCTATTAATAATTTGGACTTGAGTCCTGAAGAAGAATTGTGTATATTTATGATAGGAACCCATCGCAACTCGTATTTCAGCATTACCATAAAGTATTCACAATTTAAGCCAATCTCTGTAACACGGTTGATTTAGTAAACCTGAAGAGTATGCACCTGAGTAAAAGACATATATCTTTGTTTCTATTAATAATTTGGACTTGAGTCCTGAAGAAGAATTGTGTATATTCACGATAGGAACCCAACGCAACTCGTATTTCAGCATGCCCATAATTTATTCAAAATTTAAGCCAATCTCCGTAACACAGTTGATTTAGTAAACCTGAAGAGTATGCACCTGAGCGAAAGACGTATATCTTTGTTTCTATTAATAATTTGGACTTGAGTCCTGAAGAAGAATTGTGTATATTTACGCTAGGAACCCGACGCAACTCGTATTTTAGCATTCCCATAATGTATTCACAATTTAAGCCAATCCTCGTAACACGGTTGATTTAGTAAAACTGAAGAGTATGCACCTGAGTGAAAGACATATATCTTTGTTTCTATTAATAATTTGGACTTGAGTCCTGAAGAAGAAGTGTGTATATATACGAAAGAAACCCAACGCAACTCGTATTTCAGCATTCCCATAATGTATTCACAATTTAAGCCAATCTCCGTAACACGGTTGATTTAGTAAACCTGAAGAGTATGCACCTGAGTGAAAGACATATATCTTTGTTTCTATTAATAATTTGGACATGAGTCCTGAAGAAGAATTGTGTATATTTACGATAGGAGCCCAACGCAACTCATATTTCAGCATGCCCATAATGTATTCAAAATTTAAGCCAATCTCCGTAACACAGTTGATTTAGTAAACCTGAAGAGTATGCACCTGAGCGAAAGACGTATATCTTTGTTTCTGTTCATAATTTGGACTTGAGTTCTGAAGAAAAATTGTGTATATTTACGATAGGAACCCAACGCAACTCGTATTTCAGCATTCCCATAATGTATTAACAATTTAAGCCAATCTCCGTAACACGGATGATTTAGTAAACCTGAAGAGTATGCACATGAGTTAAAGACGTATATCTTTGTTTCTATTAATAATTTGGACTTGAGTCCTGAAGAAGAATTGTGTATATTTACGATAGGAACCCAACACAACTTGTATTTCAGCATGCCCATAATGTATTCAAAATTTAAGCCAATCTCCGTAACACGGTTGATTTAGTAAACCTGAAGAGTATGCACCAGAGTGAAAGACATATATCTTTGTTTCTATTAATAATTTGGACTTGAGTCCTGAAGAAGATCTGTGTATATTTACGATAGGAACCCAACGCAACTCGTATTTCAGCATTCCCATAATGTATTCACAGATTAAGCCAATCTCCGTAACACGGTTGATTTAGTAAACCTGAAGAGTATGCACCTGAGTGAAAGACTTATATCTTTGTTTCTATTAATAATTTGGACTTCAGTACTGAAGAAGAATTGTGTATATTTACGATAGGAACCCAACGCAACTCGTATTTCAGCATGCCCATAATGTATTCAAAATTTAAGCCAATCTCCGTAACACGGTTGATTTAGTAAACCTGAAGAGTATGCACCTGAGTGAAAGACGTATATCTTTGTTTCTGTTAATAATTTGGACTTGAGTCCTGAAGAAGAATTGTGTATATTTACGATAGGAACCCAACACAACTCGTCTTTCAGCATTCCCATAATGTATTCACAATTTATGTCAATCTCCGTAACACGGTTGATTTAGTAAACCTGAAGAGTATGCACCTGAGTGAAAGACGTATATCTTTGATTCTGTTAATAATTTGGACTTGAGTCCTGGAGAAGAATTGTGTATATTTACGATAGGAACCCAACGCAACTTGTATTTCAGCATGCCCATAATGTATTCAAAATTTAAGCCAATCTTCGTAACATGGTTGATTTAGTAAACCTGAAGAGTATGCACCTGAGTGAAAGACGTATATCTTTGTTTCTATTAAAAATTTACTCTAGTCCTGAAGAAGATTTGTGTATATTTATGATAGGAACCCAACGCAACTCGTATTTCATCATGCCCATAATGTATTCAAAATTTAAGCCAATCACCGTAACACGGTTGATTTAGTAAACCTGAAGAGTACGCACTTGAGTGAAAGACGTATATCTTTGTTTCTATTAATAATTTGGACTTGAGTCCTAAAGAAGAATTGTGTATATTTACGATAGGAACCCAACGCAACTCGTATTTCAGCATGCCCACAATTCATTCAAAATTTAAGCCAATCTCCGTAACACGGTGGATTTAGTAAACCTGAAGAGTATGCACCTGACTAAAAGACGTATATCTTTGTTTCTATTAATAATTTGGACTTGAGTCCTGAAGAAGAATTGTGTATATTTACGCTAGGAACCCAACGCAACTCGTATTTTAGCATTCCCATAATGTATTCACAATTTAAGCCATCTCCGTAACACGGTTGATTTAGTAAACCTGAAGAGTATGCACCTGAGTGAAAGACATATATCTTTGTTTCTATTAATAATTTGGACTTGAGTCCTGAAGAAGAATTGTGTATATTTACGATAGGAACCCAACGCATCTCGTATTTCAGCATTCCCATAATGTCTTCACAATTTAAGCCAATCTCCGTAACACGGTTGATTTAGTAAACCTGAAGAGTTTGCACCTGAGTGAAAGACTTATATCTTTGTTTCTATTCATAATTTGGACTTGAGTCCTGAAGAAGAATTGTGTATATTTACGATAGGAACCCAACACAACTCGAATTTCAGCATGCCCATAATGTATTCAAAATTTAAGCCAATCTCCGTAACACGGTTGATTTAGTAAACCTGAAGAGTATGCACCTGGGTGAAAGACGTATATCTTTGTTTCTATTAATAATTTGGAGTTGAGTCCTGAATAAGAATTGTGTATATTTACAATATGAACCCAACGCAACTCGTTGTTCAGCATTCCCATAAAGTATTCACAATATAAGCCAATCTCCGTAACACGGTTGATTTAGTAAACCTGAAAAGTATGCACCTGAGTGAAAGACATATATCTTTGTTTCTATTAATAATTTGGACTTGAGTCCTGAAGAAGAATTGTGTATATTTACAATAGAAACCCAACGCATTTCGTATTTCAGCATTCAAATAATTTATTCACAATTTAAGCCAATCTCCGTAACACGGTTTATATAGTAAACCCGAAGAGTATGCACCTGAGTGTAAGACTTATATCTTTGTTTCTATTAATAATTTGGACTTGAGTCCTGAAGAAGAATTGTGTATATTTATGATCGGAACCCAACGCAATTCGTATTTCAGCATGCCCATAATGTATTCAAAATTTAAGCCAATCTCCGTAACACGGTTCATTTAGTAAACCTGAAGAGTATGCACCTGAGTGAAAGACGTATATCTTTGTTTCTATTAATAATTTGGACTTGAGTCCTGAAGAAGAATTGTGTAAAGTTACGATAGGAACCCAACACAACTCGTATTTTAGCATTCCCATAATGTATTCACAATTTAAGGCAATCTCCGTAACATGGTTGATTTAGTAAACCTGAAGAGTATGCACCTGAGTGAAAGACGTATATCTTTGTTTCTATTAATAATTTGGACTTGAGTCTTGAAGAAGAATTTTGTATATTTACGATAGGAACCCAACGCAACTCGTATTTCAGCATTCCCATAATGTATTCACAATTTAAGGCAATCTCCGTAGAGCGGTTGATTTAGTAAACCTGAAGAGTATGCACCTGAGTGAAAGACGTATATCTTTGTTTCTATTAATAATTTGGACTTGAGTCCTGAAAAAGAATTGTGTATATTTACGATAGGAACCCAACGCATCTCGTATTTCAGCATTCCCATAATGTCTTCACAATTTAAGCCAATCTCCGTAACACGGTTGATTTAGTAAACCTGAAGAGTTTGCACCTGAGTGAAAGACTTATATCTTTGTTTCTATTAATAATTTGGACTTGAGTCCTGAAGAAGAATTGTGTATATTTACGATAGGAACCCAACGCAACTCGAATTTCAGCATTCCCATAATGTATTCAAAATTTAAACCAATCTCCGTAACACGGTTGATTTAGTAAACCTGAAGAGTATGCACCTGAGTGAAAGACGTATATCTTTGTTTCTATTAATAATTTGGAGTTGAGTCCTGAATAAGAATTGTTTATATTTACGATATGAACCCAACGCAACTCGTTGTTCAGCATTCCAATAAAGTATTCACAATTTAAGCCAATCTCCGTAACACGGTTGATTTAGTGAACCTGAAAAGTATGCACCTGAGTGAAAGACATATATCTTTGTTTCTATTAATAATTTGGACTTGAGTCCTGAAAAAGAATTGTGTATATTTACAATAGAAACCCAACGCATTTCGTATTTCAGCATTCCCATAATTTATTCACAATTTAAGCCAATCTCCGTAACACGGTTGATATAGTAAACCCGAAGAGTATGCACCTGAGTGTAAGACTTATATCTTTGTTTCTATTAATAATTTGGACTTGAGTCCTGAAGAAGAATTGTGTATATTTATGATAGGAACCCAACTCAATTCGTATTTCAGCATGCCCATAATGTATTCAAAATTTAAGCCAATCTCCGTAACACGGTTCATTTAGTAAACCTGAAGAGTATGCACCTGAGTGAAAGACGTATATCTTTGTTTCTATTAATAATTTGGACTTGAGTCCTGAAGAAGAATTGTGTATAGTTACGATAGGAACCCAACGCAACTCGTATTTCAGCATTCCCATAATGTGTTCACAATTTAAGGCAATCTCCGTAACACGGTTGATTTAGTAAACCTGAAGAGTATGCACCTGAGTGAAAGACGTATATCTTTGTTTCTATTAATAATTTGGACTTGATTCCTCAAGAAGAATTGTGTATATTTACGATAGGAACCCATCGCAACTCGTATTTCAGCATTCCCATAAAGTATTCACAATTTAAGGCAATCTTCGTAACACGGTGGATTTAGTAAACCTGAAGAGTATGCACCTGAGTGAAAGACATATATCTTTGTTTCTATTAATAATTTGGACTTGAGTCCTGAAGAAGAATTGTGTATATTTACGAAAGAAACCCAACGCAACTCGTATTTCAGCATTCCCATAATGTACTCACAATTTAAGCCAATCTCCGTAACACGCTTGATTTAGTAAACCTGAAGAGTATGCACCTGAGTGAAAGACGTATATCTTTGTTTCTATTAATAATTTGGACTTGATTCCTCAAGAAGAATTGTGTATATTTACGATAGGAACAGATCGCAACTCGTATTTCAGCATTCCCATAAAGTATTCACAATTTAAGCCAATCTCTGTAACACGGTTGATTTAGTAAACCTGAAGAGTATGCACCTGAGTAAAAGACATATATCTTTGTTTCTATTAATAATTTGGACTTGAGTCCTGAAGAAGAATTGTGTATATTTACGATAGGAGCCCAACGCAACTCATATTTCAGCATGCCCATAATGTATTCAAAATTTAAGCCAATCTCCGTAACACAGTTGATTTAGTAAACCTGAAGAGTATGCACCTGAGCGAAAGGCGTATATCTTTGTTTCTATTCATAATTTGGACTTGAGTTAGGAAGAAAAATTGTGTATATTTACGATAGGAACCCAACGCAACTCGTATTTCAGCATTCCCATAATGTATTCACATTTTAAGCCAATCTCCGTAACACGGATGATTTAGTAAACCTGAAGAGTATGCACCTGAGTGAAAGACGTATATCTTTGTTTCTATTAATAATTTGGACTTGAGTCCTGAAGAAGAATTGTGTATATTTACGATAGGAACCCAACACAACTTGTATTTCAGCATGCCCATAATGTATTCAAAATTTAAGCCAATCTCCGTAACACGGTTGATTTAGTAAACCTGAAGAGTATGCACCAGAGTGAAAGACATATATCTTTGTTTCTATTAATAATTTGGACTTGAGTCCTGAAGAAGATTTGTGTATATGTACGATATGAACCCAACGCAACTCGTATTTCAGCATTCCCATAATGTATTCACAGATTAAGCCAATCTCCGTAACACGGTTGATTTAGTAAACCTGAAGAGTATGCACCTGAGTGAAAGACTTATATCTTTGTTTCTATTAATAATTTGGACTTCAGTACTGAAGAAGAATTGTGTATATTTACGATAGGAACCCAACGCAACTCGTATTTCAGCATGCCCATAATGTATTCAAAATTTAAGCCAATCTCCGTAACACGGTTGATTTAGTAAACCTGAAGAGTATGCACCGGAGTGAAAGACGTATATCTTTGTTTCTGTTAATAATTTGGACTTGAGTCCTGAAGAAGAATTGTGTATATTTACGATAGGAATCCAACGCAACTCGTATTTCAGCATTCCCATAATGTATTCACAATTTATGCCAATCTCCGTAACACGGTTGATTTAGTAAACCTGAAGAGTATGCACCTGAGTGAAAGACGTATATCTTTGTTTGTATTAATAATTTGGACTTGAGTCCTGAAGTAGAATTGTGTATATTTACGATAGGAACCCAACACAACTTGTATTTCAGCATGCCCATAATGTATTCAAAATTTAAGCCAATCTTTGTAACACGGTTGATTTAGTAAACCTGAAGAGTATGCACGTGAGTGAAAGACGTATATCTTTGTTTCTATTAATAACTTGGACTTGAGTCCTGAAGAAGAATTGTGTATATTTACGCTAGGAACCCAACGCAACTCGTATTTTAACATGCCCATAAATTATTCAAAATTTAAGCCAATCTCCGTAACACGGTGGATTTAGTAAACCTTAAGAGTATGCACCTGACTAAAAGACGTATATCTTTGTTTCTATTAATAATTTGGACTTGAGTCCTGAAGAACAATTGTGTACATTTACACTAGGAACCCAACGCAACTCCTATTTTAGCATTCCCATAATGTATTCACAATTTAAGCCAATCTCCGTAACACGGTTGATTTAGTAAACCTGAAGAGTATGCACCTGAGTGAAAGACATATATCTTTGTTTCTATTAATAATTTGGACTTGAGTCCTGAAGAAGAATTGTGTATATTTACGATAGGAACCCAACACAACTCGTATTTCAGCATGCCCATAATGTATTCAAAATTTAAGCCAATCTCCGTAACACGGTTAATTTAGTAAACCTGAAGAGTATGCACCTGAGTGAAAGACGTGTATCTTTGTTTCTATTAATATTTTGGACTTGAGTCCCGAAGAAGAATTGTGTATATTTACGATAGGAACCAACCGCAACTCGTATTTCAGCATTCCCATAATGTATTCACAATTTAAGCCATTCTCTGTAACACGGTTGATTTAGTAAACCTGAAGAGTATGCACCTGAGTGAAAGACGTATATAGTTGTTTCTATTAGTAATTTGGACTTGAGTCCTGAAGAAGAATTGTGTATATTTACGATAGGAACCCAACACAACTCGTATTTCAGCATTCCCATAATGTATTCACAATTTAAGCCAATCTCCGTAACACGGTTGATTTAGTAAACCTGAAGAGTATGCACCTGAGTGAAAGACGTATATCTTTGTTTCTATTAATAATTTGGACTTGAGTCCTGAAGAAGAATTGTGTATAGTTACTATAGGAACCCAACACAACTCGTATTTCAGCATGCCCTTAATGTATTCAAAATTTAAGCCAATCTCCGTAACACGGTTGATTTAGTAAACCTGAAGAGTATGCACCTGAGTTAAAGACGTATATCTTTGTTTCTATTAATAATTTAGACTTGAGTCCCGAAGAAGAATTGTGTATATTTACGATAGGAACCCAACACAACTCGTATTTCAGCATGCCCATAATGTATTCAAAACTTAAGCCAATATCCGTAACACGGTTGTTTTAGTAAACCTGAAGAGTATGCACCTGAGTGAAAGACGTATATCTTTGTTTCTATTAATAATTTGGACTTGAGTCGTGAAGAAGAATTGTGTATATTTACGATAGAAACCCAACGCAACTCGTATTTCAGAATTCCCATAACGTATTCACAATTTAAGCCAATCTTCGTAACATGGTTGATTTAGTAAACCTGAAGAGTATGCACCTGAGTGAAAGACTTATATCTTTGTTCCTATTAATAATTTGGACTTGAGTCGTAAAGAAGAATTGTGTATATTTACGATAGGAACCCAACGCAACTCGTATTTTAGCATGCTCATAATGTATTCAAAATTTAAGCCAATCTCCGTAACACGGTTGATTTAGTAAACCTGAAGAGTATGCACCTGAGTGAAAGACGTATATATTTGATTCTATTAATAATTTGGACTTGAGTCCTGAAGAAGAATTGTGTATATTTACGATAGGAACCCAACGCAACTCGTATTTCAGCATTCCCATAATGTATTCACAATTTAAGCCAATCTCCGTAACACGGTTGATTTAGTAAACCTGGAGAGTATGCACCTGAGTGAAAGACGTATATCGTTGTTTCTATTAATAATTTGGACTTGAGTCCTGAAGAAGAATTGTGAATATTTACGATAGGAACCCAACACAACTTGTATTTCAGCATTCCCATAATGTATACACAATTTAAGCCAAACTCCGTAACACGGTTGATTTAGTAAACCTGAAGAGTATGCACCTGAGTGAAAGATGTATATATTTGTTTCTATTAATAATTTGGACTTGAGTCCTGAAGACGAATTGTGTATATTTACTATAGGAACCCAACACAACTCGTATTTCAGCATGCCCATAATGTATTCAAAATTTAAGCCAATCTCCGTAACACGGTTGATTTAGTAAACCTCAAGAGTATGCACCTGAGTGAAAGACGTATATCTTTGTTTCTATTAATAATTTGGACTTGAGTCCTGAAGAAGAATTGTGTATATTTACGATAGGAACCCAACACAACTCGTATTTCAGCATGCCCATAATGTATTCAAAACTTAAGCCATTCTAAGTAACACGGTTGATTTAGTAAACCTGAAGAGTATGCACCTGAGTGAAAGACGTATATCTTTGATTCTATTAATAATTTGGACTTGAGTCCTGAAGAAGAATTGTGTATATTTACGATAGGAACCCAACGCAACTCGTATTTCAGCATTCCCATAATGTATTAAAAATTTAAGCCAATCTCCGTAACACGGTTGATTTAGTAAACCTGAAGAGTATGCACCTGAGTGAAAGACGTATATCTTTGTTTCTATTAATAATTTGGACTTGAGTCTTGAAGAAGAATTGTGTATATTTACGATAGGAACCCAACGCAACTCGTATTTCAGCATTCCCATAATGTATTCACAATTTAAGCCAATCTCCGTAACACGGTTGATTTAGTAAACCTGAAGAGTATGCACGTGAGTGAAAGTCTTATATCTTTGTTTCCATTAATAATTTGGACTTGAGTCCTGAAGAAGAATTGTGTATATTTACGATAGGAACTCAACGCAATTCGTATTTCAGCATGCCCATAATGTATTCAAAAATTAAGCCAATCTCCGTAACACGGTTGATTTAGTAAACCTCAAGAGTATGCACGTGAGTGAAAGTCTTATATCATTGTTTCCATTAGTAATTTGGACTTGAGTCCTGAAGAAGAATTGTGTATATTTACGATAGGAACTCAACGCAACTCGTATTTCAGCATGCCCATAATGTATTCAAAATTTAAGCCAATCTCCGTAACACGGTTGATTTAGTAAACCTGAAGAGTATGCACCTGAGTGAAAGACGTATATCTTTGTTTCTATTAATAATTTGGACTTGAGTCCTGACGAAGAATTGTGTATATTTACGATAGGAACCCAACGCAACTCGTATTTCAGCATGCCCATAATGTATTCACAATTTATGTCAATCTCCGTAACACGGTTGATTTAGTAAACCTGAAGAGTATGCACCTGAGTGAAAGATGTATATCTTTGTTTCTATTAATAATTTGGACTTGAGTCGTGAAGAAGAATTGTGTATATTTACGATAGAAACCTAACGCAACTCGTATTTCAGCATGCCCATAATGTATTCAAAATTTAAGCCAATCTCCGTAACACGGTTGATTTAGTAAACCTGAAGAGTATGCACCTGAGTGAAAGACGTATATCTTTGTTTCTATTAATAATTTGGACTTGAGTCCTGAAGAATAATTGTGTATATTTACGATAGGAACCCAACGCAACACGTATTTCAACATTCCCATAATATATTCACAATTTAAGCCAATCTTCGTAACATGGTTGATTTAGTAAACCTGAAGAGTATGCACCTGAGTGAAAGACTTATATCTTTGTTCCTATTAATAATTTGGACTTGAGTCCTGAAGACGAATTGTGTATATTTATGATAGGAACCCAACTCAACTCGTATTTCAGCATGCCCATAATGTATTCAAAATTTAAGCCAATCTCCGTAACACGGTTGATTTAGTAAACCTGAAGAGTATGCACCTGAGTGAAAGACGTATATCTTTGTTTCTATTAATAATTTGGACTTGAGTCATGAATAAGAATTGTGTATATTTACGATAGGAACCCAACGCAACTCGTATTTCAGCATTCCCATAATGTATTCACAATTTAAGCCAATCTCCGTAACACGGTTTATTTAGTAAACCTGAAGAGTATGCACTTGAGTGAAAGACGTATATCATTGTTTCTATTAATAATTTGGGCTTGAGTCCTGAAGAAGAATTGTGTATATTTACGATAGGAACCCAACGCAACTCGTATTTCAGCTTTCCCATAATTTATTCACAATTTAAGCCAATCTCCGTAACACGGTTGATTTAGTAAACCTGAAGAGTATGCACGTGAGTGAAAGTCTTATATCTTTGTTTCCATTAATAATTTGGACTTGAGTCCTGAAGAAGAATTGTGTATATTTACGATAGGAACTCAACGCAACTCGTATTTCAGCATGCCCATTATGTATTCAAAATTTAAGCCAATCTCCGTAACACGGTTGATTTAGTAAACCTGAAGAGTATGCACCTGAGTGAAACACGTATATCTTTGTTTTTATTAATAATTTGGACTTGAGTCCTGACGAAGAATTGTGTATATTTACGATAGGAACCCAACGCAACTCGTATTTCGGCATTCCCATAATGTATTCACAATTTAAGCCAATCTTCGTAACATGGTTGATTTAGTAAACCTGAAGAGTATGCACCTGAGTGAAAGACTTATATCTTTTTTCCTATTAATAATTTGGACTTGAGTCCTGAAGAAGAATTGTGTATATTTACGATAGGAACCCAACGCAACTCGTATTTCAGCATTCCCATAATGTATTCACAATTTAAGCCAATCTCCGTAACACGGTTGATTTAGTAAACCTGAAGAGTATGCACCTGAGTGAAAGACGTATATCTTTGTTTCTATTAATAATTTGGACTTGAGTCCTGAAGAAGAATTGTGTATATTTACAATAGGAACCCAACCCAACTCGTATTTCAGCATTCCCATAATGTATTCACAATTTAAGCCAATCTTCGTAACATGGTTGATTTAGTAAACCTGAAGAGTATGCACCTGAGTGAAAGACTTATATCTTTGTTCCTATTAATAATTTGGACTTGAGTCCTGAAGAAGAATTGTGTATATTTACGATAGGAACCCAACGCAACTCGTATTTTAGGATGCCCATAATGTATTCAAAATTTAAGCCAATCTCCGTAACACGGTTGATTTAGTAAACCTGAAGAGTATGCACCTGAGTGACAGACGTATATCTTTGTTTCTATGAATAATTTGGACTTTAGTCCTGAAGAAGAATTGTGTATATTTACGATAGGAACCCAACGCAACTCGTATTTCAGCATTCCCATAATGTATTCACAATTTAAGCCAATCTCCGTAACACGGTTGATTTAGTAAACCTGAAGAGTATGCACCTGAGTGAAAGACGTATATCTTTGTTTCTATTAATAATTTGGACTTGAGTCCTGAAGAAGAATTGTGTATATTTACGATAGGAACCCAACGCAACTCGTATTTCAGCATTCCCATAATGTATTCACAATTTAAGCCAATCTCCGTAACACGGTTGATTTAGTAAACCTGAAGAGTATGCACATGAGTGAAAGACTTATATCTTTGTTTCCATTAATAATTTGGACTTGAGTCCTGAAGAAGAATTGTGTATATTTACGATAGGAACTCAACGCAACTCGTATTTCAGAATGCCCATAATGTATTCAAAATTTAAGCCAATCTCCGTAACACGGTTAATTTAGTAAACCTGAAGAGTATGCACCTGAGTGAAAGACGTGTATCTTTGTTTCTATTAATATTTTGGACTTGAGTCCCGAAGAAGAATTGTGTATATTTACGATAGGAACCAACCGCAACTCGTATTTCAGCATTCCCATAATGTATTCACAATTTAAGCCATTCTCTGTAACACGGTTGATTTAGTAAACCTGAAGAGTATGCACCTGAGTGAAAGACGTATATAGTTGTTTCTATTAGTAATTTGGACTTGAGTCCTGAAGAAGAATTGTGTATATTTACGATAGGAACCCAACACAACTCGTATTTCAGCATTCCCATAATGTATTCACAATTTAAGCCAATCTCCGTAACACGGTTGATTTAGTAAACCTGAAGAGTATGCACCTGAGTGAAAGACGTATATCTTTGTTTCTATTAATAATTTGGACTTGAGTCCTGAAGAAGAATTTTGTATAGTTACTATAGGAACCCAACACAACTCGTATTTCAGCATGCCCTTAATGTATTCAAAATTTAAGCCAATCTCCGTAACACGGTTGATTTAGTAAACCTGAAGAGTATGCACTTGAGTTAAAGACGTATATCTTTGTTTCTATTAATAATTTAGACTTGAGTCCCGAAGAAGAATTGTGTTTATTTACGATAGGAACCCAACACAACTCGTATTTCAGCATGCCCATAATATATTCAAAACTTAAGCCAATATCCGTAACACGGTTGATTTAGTAAACCTGAAGAGTATGCACCTGAGTGAAAGACGTATATCTTTGTTTCTATTAATAATTTGGACTTGAGTCGTGAAGAAGAATTGTGTATATTTACGATAGAAACCCAACGCAACTCGTATTTCAGAATTCCCATAACGTATTCACAATTTAAGTCAATCTTCGTAACATGGTTGATTTAGTAAACCTGAAGAGTATGCACCTGAGTGAAAGACTTATATCTTTGTTCCTATTAATAATTTGGACTTGAGTCGTAAAGAAGAATTGTGTATATTTACGATAGGAACCCAACGCAACTCGTATTTTAGCATGCTCATAATGTATTCAAAATTTAAGCCAATCTCCGTTACACGGTTGATTTAGTAAACCTGAAGAGTATGCACCTGAGTGAAAGACGTATATATTTGATTCTATTAATAATTTGGACTTGAGTCCTGAAGAAGAATTGTGTATATTTACGATAGGAACCCAACGCAACTCGTATTTCAGCATTCCCATAATGTATTCACAATTTAAGCCAATCTCCGTAACACGGTTGATTTAGTAAACCTGGAGAGTATGCACCTGAGTGAAAGACGTATATCGTTGTTTCTATTAATAATTTGGACTTGAGTCCTGAAGAAGAATTGTGAATATTTACGATAGGAACCCAACACAACTTGTATTTCAGCATTCCCATAATGTATTCACAATTTAAGCCAAACTCCGTAACACGGTTGATTTAGTAAACCTGAAGAGTATGCACCTGAGTGAAAGATGTATATATTTGTTTCTATTAATAATTTGGACTTGAGTCCTGAAGACGAATTGTGTATATTTACTATTGGAACCCAACACAACTCGTATTTCAGCATGCCCATAATGTATTCAAAATTTAAGCCAATCTCCGTAACACGGTTGATTTAGTAAACCTCAAGAGTATGCACCTGAGTGAAAGACGTATATCTTTGTTTCTATTAATAATTTGGACTTGAGTCCTGAAGAAGAATTGTGTATATTTACGATAGGAACCCAACACAACTCGTATTTCAGCATGCCCATAATGTATTCAAAACTTAAGCCATTCTCAGTAACACGGTTGATTTAGTAAACCTGAAGAGTATGCACCTGAGTGAAAGACGTATATCTTTGTTTCTATTAATAATTTGGACTTGAGTCGTGAAGAAGAATTGTGTATATTTACGATAGGAACCCAACACAACTCGTATTTCAGCATTCCCATAATGTATTCACAATTTAAGCCAATCTTCGTAACATAGTTGATTTAATAAACCTGAAGATTATGCACCTGAGTGAAAGACTTATATCTTTGTTCCTATTAATAATTTGGACTTGAGTCGTAAAGAAGAATTGTGTATATTTACGTTAGGAACCGAATGCAACTCGTATTTCAGCATGCCCATAATGTATTCAAAATTTAAGCCAATCTTTGTAACACGGTAGATTTAGTAAACCTGAAGAGTATGCACCTGAGTGAAAGACGTATATCTTTGATTCTATTAATAATTTGGACTTGAGTCCTGAAGAAGAATTGTGTATATTTACGATAGGAACCCAACGCAACTCGTATTTCAGCATTCCCATAATGTATTAAAAATTTAAGCCAATCTCCGTAACACGGTTGATTTAGTAAACCTGAAGAGTATGCACCTGAGTGAAAGACAGATATCTTTGTTTCTATTAATAATTTGGACTTGAGTCTTGAAGAAGAATTGTGTATATTTACGATAGGAACCCAACGCAACTCGTATTTCAGCATTCCCATAATGTATTCACAATTTAAGCCAATCTCCGTAACACGGTTGATTTAGTAAACCTGAAGAGTATGCACGTGAGTGAAAGTCTTATATCTTTGTTTCCATTAATAATTTGGACTTGAGTCCTGAAGAAGAATTGTGTATATTTACGATAGGAACTCAACGCAATTCGTATTTCTGCATGCCCATAATGTATTCAAAATTTAAGCCAATCTCCGTAACACGGTTGATTTAGTAAACCTGAAGAGTATGCACGTGAGTGAAAGTCTTATATCATTGTTTCCATTAATAATTTGGACTTGAGTCCTGAAGAAGAATTGTGTATATTTACGATAGGAACTCAACGCAACTCGTATTTCAGCATGCCCATAATGTATTCAAAATTTAAGCCAATCTCCGTAACACGGTTGATTTAGTAAACCTGAAGAGTATGCACCTGAGTGAAAGACGTATATCTTTGTTTCTATTAATAATTTGGACTTGAGTCCTGACGAAGAATTGTGTATATTTACGATAGGAACCCAACGCAACTCGTATTTCAGCATTCCCATAATGTATTCACAATTTATGTCAATCTCCGTAACACGGTTGATTTAGTAAACCTGAAGAGTATGCACCTGAGTGAAAGACGTATATCTTTGTTTCTATTAATAATTTGGACTTGAGTCCTAAAGAAGAATTGTGTATATTTACGATAGGAACCCAACACAACTCGTATTTCAGCATGCCCATAATGTATTCAAAATTTAAGCCAATCTCCGTAACACGGTTGATTTAGTAAACCTGAAGAGTATGCACCTGAGTGAAAGACGTATATCTTTGTTTCTATTAATAATTTGGACTTGAGTCCTGAAGAATAATTGTGTATATTTACGATAGGAACCCAACGCAACACGTATTTCAACATTCCCATAATATATTCACAATTTAAGCCAATCTTCGTAACATGGTTGATTTAGTAAACCTGAAGAGTATGCACCTGAGTGAAAGACTTATATCTTTGTTCCTATTAATAATTTGGACTTGAGTCCTGAAGACGAATTGTGTATATTTACGATAGGAACCCAACTCAACTCGTATTTCAGCATGCCCATAATGTATTCAAAATTTAAGCCAATCTCCGTAACACGGTTGATTTAGTAAACCTGAAGAGTATGCACCTGAGTGAAAGACGTATATCTTTGTTTCTATTAATAATTTGGACTTGAGTCATGAATAAGAATTGTGTATATTTACGATAGGAACCCAACGCAACTCGTATTTCAGCATTCCCATAATGTATTCACAATTTAAGCCAATCTCCGTAACACGGTTTATTTAGTAAACCTGAAGAGTATGCACTTGAGTGAAAGACGTATATCATTGTTTCTATTAATAATTTGGGCTTGAGTCCTGAAGAAGAATTGTGTATATTTACGATAGGAACCCAACGCAACTCGTATTTCAGCTTTCCCATAATTTATTCACAATTTAAGCCAATCTCCGTAACACGGTTGATTTAGTAAACCTGAAGAGTATGCACGTGAGTGAAAGTCTTATATCTTTGTTTCCATTAATAATTTGGACTTGAGTCCTGAAGAAGAATTGTGTATATTTACGATAGGAACTCAACGCAACTCGTATTTCAGCATGCCCATTATGTATTCAAAATTTAAGCCAATCTCCGTAACACGGTTGATTTAGTAAACCTGAAGAGTATGCACCTGAGTGACAGACGTATATCTTTGTTTCTATGAATAATTTGGACTTTAGTCCTGAAGAAGAATTGTGTATATTTACGATAGGAACCCAACGCAACTCGTATTTCAGCATTCCCATAATGTATTCACAATTAACGCCAATCTCCGTAACACGGTTGATTTAGTAAACCTGAAGAGTATGCACCTGAGTGAAAGACGTATATCTTTGTTTCTATTAATAATTTGGACTTGAGTCCTGAAGAAGAATTGTGTATATTTACGATAGGAACCCAACGCAACTCGTATTTCAGCATTCCCATAATGTATTCACAATTTAAGCCAATCTCCGTAACACGGTTGATTTAGTAAACCTGAAGAGTATGCACCTGAGTGAAAGACTTATATCTTTGTTTCCATTAATAATTTGGACTTGAGTCCTGAAGAAGAATTGTGTATATTTACGATAGGAACTCAACGCAACTCGTATTTCAGAATGCCCATAATGTATTCAAAATTTAAGCCAATCTCCGTAACACGGTTAATTTAGTAAACCTGAAGAGTATGCACCTGAGTGAAAGACGTGTATCTTTGTTTCTATTAATATTTTGGACTTGAGTCCTGAAGAAGAATTGTGTATATTTACGATAGGAACCAACCGCAACTCGTATTTCAGCATTCCCATAATGTATTCACAATTTAAGCCATTCTCTGTAACACGGTTGATTTAGTAAACCTGAAGAGTATGCACCTGAGTGAAAGACGTATATAGTTGTTTCTATTAGTAATTTGGACTTGAGTCCTGAAGAAGAATTGTGTATATTTACGATAGGAACCCAACACAACTCGTATTTCAGCATTCCCATAATGTATTCACAATTTAAGCCAATCTCCGTAACACGGTTGATTTAGTAAACCTGAAGAGTATGCACCTGAGTGAAAGACGTATATCTTTGTTTCTATTAATAATTTGGACTTGAGTCCTGAAGAAGAATTGTGTATAGTTACTATAGGAACCCAACACAACTCGTATTTCAGCATGCCCTTAATGTATTCAAAATTTAAGCCAATCTCCGTAACACGGTTGATTTAGTAAACCTGAAGAGTATGCACCTGAGTTAAAGACGTATATCTTTGTTTCTATTAATAATTTAGACTTGAGTCCCGAAGAAGAATTGTGTATATTTACGATAGGAACCCAACACAACTCGTATTTCAGCATGCCCATAATGTATTCAAAACTTAAGCCAATATCCGTAACACGGTTGATTTAGTAAACCTGAAGAGTATGCACCTGAGTGAAAGACGTATATCTTTGTTTCTATTAATAATTTGGACTTGAGTCGTGAAGAAGAATTGTGTATATTTACGATAGAAACCCAACGCAACTCGTATTTCAGAATTCCCATAACGTATTCACAATTTAAGCCAATCTTCGTAACATGGTTGATTTAGTAAACCTGAAGAGTATGCACCTGAGTGAAAGACTTATATCTTTGTTCCTATTAATAATTTGGACTTGAGTCGTAAAGAAAAATTGTGTATATTTACGATAGGAACCCAACGCAACTCGTATTTTAGCATGCTCATAATGTATTCAAAATTTAAGCCAATCTCCGTAACACGGTTGATTTAGTAAACCTGAAGAGTATGCACCTGAGTGAAAGACGTATATATTTGATTCTATTAATAATTTGGACTTGAGTCCTGAAGAAGAATTGTGTATATTTACGATAGGAACCCAACGCAACTCGTATTTCAGCATTCCCATAATGTATTCACAATTTAAGCCAATCTCCGTAACACGGTTGATTTAGTAAACCTGGAGAGTATGCACCTGAGTGAAAGACGTATATCGTTGTTTCTATTAATAATTTGGACTTGAGTCCTGAAGAAGAATTGTGAATATTTACGATAGGAACCCAACACAACTTGTATTTCAGCATTCCCATAATGTATTCACAATTCAAGCCAAACTCCGTAACACGGTTGATTTAGTAAACCTGAAGAGTATGCACCTGAGTGAAAGATGTATATATTTGTTTCTATTAATAATTTGGACTTGAGTCCTGAAGATGAATTGTGTATATTTACTATAGGAACCCAACACAACTCGTATTTCAGCATGCCCATAATGTATTCAAAATTTAAGCCAATCTCCGTAACACGGTTGATTTAGTAAACCTCAAGAGTATGCACCTGAGTGAAAGACGTATATCTTTGTTTCTATTAATAATTTGGACTTGAGTCCTGAAGAAGAATTGTGTATATTTACGATAGGAACCCAACACAACTCGTATTTCAGCATGCCCATAATGTATTCAAAACTTAAGCCATTCTCAGTAACACGGTTGATTTAGTAAACCTGAAGAGTATGCACCTGAGTGAAAGACGTATATCTTTGTTTCTATTAATAATTTGGACTTGAGTCGTGAAGAAGAATTGTGTATATTTACGATAGGAACCCAACACAACTCGTATTTCAGCATTCCCATAATGTATTCACAATTTAAGCCAATCTTCGTAACATAGTTGATTTAATAAACCTGAAGATTATGCACCTGAGTGAAAGACTTATATCTTTGTTCCTATTAATAATTTGGACTTGAGTTGTAAAGAAGAATTGTGTATATTTACGTTAGGAACCGAATGCAACTCGTATTTCAGCATGCCCATAATGTATTCAAAATTTAAGCCAATCTTTGTAACACGGTAGATTTAGTAAACCTGAAGAGTATGCACCTGAGTGAAAGACGTATATCTTTGATTCTATTAATAATTTGGACTTGAGTCCTGAAGAAGAATTGTGTATATTTACGATAGGAACCCAACGCAACTCGTATTTCAGCATTCCCATAATGTATTCACAATTTAAGCCAATCTCCGTAACACGGTTGATTTAGTAAACCTGAAGAGTATGCACGTGAGTGAAAGTCTTATATCTTTGTTTCCATTAATAATTTGGACTTGAGTCCTGAAGAAGAATTGTGTATATTTACGATAGGAACTCAACGCAATTCGTATTTCAGCATGCCCATAATGTATTCAAAATTTAAGCCAATCTCCGTAACACGGTTGATTTAGTAAACCTGAAGAGTATGCACGTGAGTGAAAGTCTTATATCATTGTTTCCATTAATAATTTGGACTTGAGTGCTGAAGAAGAATTGTGTATATTTACGATAGGAACTCAACGCAACTCGTATTTCAGCATGCCCATAATGTATTCAAAATTTAAGCCAATCTCCGTAACACGGTTGATTTAGTAAACCTGAAGAGTATGCACCTGAGTGAAAGACGTATATCTTTGTTTCTATTAATAATTTGGACTTGAGTCCTGACGAAGAATTGTGTATATTTACGATAGGAACCCAACGCAACTCGTATTTCAGCATTCCCATAATGTATTCACAATTTATGTCAATCTCCGTAACACGGTTGATTTAGTAAACCTGAAGAGTATGCACCTGAGTGAAAGACGTATATCTTTGTTTCTATTAATAATTTGGACTTGAGTCCCAAAGAAGAATTGTGTATATTTACGATAGGAACCCAACACAACTCGTATTTCAGCATGCCCATAATGTATTCAAAATTTAAGCCAATCTCCGTAACACGGTTGATTTAGTAAACCTGAAGAGTATGCACTTGAGTGAAAGACGTATATCTTTGTTTCTATTAATAATTTGGACTTGAGTCCTGAAGAATAATTGTGTATATTTACGATAGGAACCCAACGCAACACGTATTTCAACATTCCCATAATATATTCACAATTTAAGCCAATCTTCGTAACATGGTTGATTTAGTAAACCTAAAGAGTATGCACCTGAGTGAAAGACTTATATCTTTGTTCCTATTAATAATTTGGACTTGAGTCCTGAAGACGAATTGTGTATATTTACGATAGGAACCCAACTCAACTCGTATTTCAGCATGCCCATAATGTATTCAAAATTTAAGCCAATCTCCGTAACACGGTTGATTTAGTAAACCTGAAGAGTATGCACCTGAGTGAAAGACGTATATCTTTGTTTCTATTAATAATTTGGACTTGAGTCATGAATAAGAATTGTGTATATTTACGATAGGAACCCAACGCAACTCGTATTTCAGCATTCCCATAATGTATTCACAATTTAAGCCAATCTCCGTAACACGGTTTATTTAGTAAACCTGAAGAGTATGCACTTGAGTGAAAGACGTATATCATTGTTTCTATTAATAATTTGGGCTTGAGTCCTGAAGAAGAATTGTGTATATTTACGATAGGAACCCAACGCAACTCGTATTTCAGCTTTCCCATAATTTATTCACAATTTAAGCCAATCTCCGTAACACGGTTGATTTAGTAAACCTGAAGAGTATGCACGTGAGTGAAAGTCTTATATCTTTGTTTCCATTAATAATTTGGAATTGAGTCCTGAAGAAGAATTGTGTATATTTACGATAGGAACCCAACCCAACTCGTATTTCAGCATTCCCATAATGTATTCACAATTTAAGCCAATCTTCGTAACACGGTTGATTTAGTAAACCTGAAGAGTATGCACCTGAGTGAAAAACTTATATCTTTGTTCCTATTAATAATTTGGACTTGAGTCCTGAAGAAGAATTGTGTATATTTACGATAGGAACCCAACGCAACTCGTATTTCAGGATGCCCATTATGTATTCAAAATTTAAGCCAATCTCCGTAACACGGTTGATTTAGTAAACCTGAAGAGTATGCACCTGAGTGACAGACGTATATCTTTGTTTCTATGAATAATTTGGACTTTAGTCCTGAAGAAGAATTGTGTATATTTACGATAGGAACCCAACGCAACTCGTATTTCAGCATTCCCATAATGTATTCACAATTTAAGCCAATCTCCGTAACACGGTTGATTTAGTAAACCTGAAGAGTATGCACCTGAGTGAAAGACGTATATCTTTGTTTCTATTAATAATTTGGACTTGAGTCCTGAAGAAGAATTGTGTATATTTACGATAGGAACCCAACGCAACTCGTATTTCAGCATTCCCATAATGTATTCACAATTTAAGCCAATCTCCGTAACACGGTTGATTTAGTAAACCTGAAGAGTATGCACCTGAGTGAAAGACTTATATCTTTGTTTCCATTAATAATTTGGACTTGAGTCCTGAAGAAGAATTGTGTATATTTACGATAGGAACTCAACGCAACTCGTATTTCAGAATGCCCATAATGTATTCAAAATTTAAGCCAATCTCCGTAACACGGTTGATTTAGTAAACCTGAAGAGTATGCACCTGAGTGAAAGACGTATATATTTGTTTCTATTAATAATTTGGACTTGAGTCATGAAGAAGAATTGTGTATATTTACGATAGGAACCCAACGCAACTCGTATTTCAGCATTCCCATAATGTATTCACAATTTAAGTCAATCTCCGTAACACGGTTGATTTAGTAAACCTGAAGAGTATGCACCTAAGTGAAAGACGTATATCATTGTTTCTATTAATAATTTGGACTTGAGTCCTGAAGAAGAATTGTGTATATTTACGATAGGAACCCAACGCAACTCGTATTTCAGCATTCCCATAATGTATTCACAATTTAAGCCAATCTCCGTAACACGGTTGATTTAGTAAACCTGAAGAGTATGCACGTGAGTGAAAGTCTTATATCTTTGTTTCCATTAATAATTTGGACTTGAGTCCTGAAGAAGAATTGTGTATATTTACGATAGGAACTCAACGCAACTCGTATTTCAGCATCCCCATAATGTATTCAAAATTTAAGCCAATCTCCGTAACACGGTTGATTTAGTAAACCTTAAGAGTATGCACCTGAGTGAAAGACGTATATCTTTGTTTCTATTAATAATTTGGACTTGATTCCTGACGAAGAATTGTGTATATTTACGATAGGAACCCACCGCAACTCGTATTTCAGCATTCCCATAATGTATTCACAATTTAAGCCAATCTTCGTAACATGGTTGATTTAGTAAACCTGAAGAGTATGCACCTGAGTGAAAGACTTATATCTTTGTTCCTATTAATAATTTGGACTTGAGTCCTGAAGAAGAATTGTGTATATTTACGATAGGAACCCAACGCAACTCGTATTTCAGCATGCCCATAATGTATTCAAAATTTAAGCCAATCTCCGTAACACCGTTGATTTAGTAAACCTGAAGAGTATGCACCTGAGTGAAAGACGTATATCTTTGTTTCTATTAATAATTTGGACTTGAGTCCTGAAGAAGAATTGTGTATATTTACAATAGGAACCCAACACAACTCGTATTTCAGCATTCCCATATTGTATTCACAATTTAAGCCAATCTTCGTAACATGGTTGATTTAGTAAACCTGAAGAGTATGCACCTGAGTGAAAGAATTATATCTTTGTTCCTATTAATAATTTGGACTTGAGTCCTGAAGAAGAATTGTGTATATTTACGATAGGAACCCAACGCAACTCGTATTTCAGGATGCCCATAATGTATTCAAAATTTAAGCCAATCTCCGTAACACGGTTGATTTAGTAAACCTGAAGAGTATGCACCTGAGTGAAAGACGTATATCTATGTTTCTATTTATAATTTGGACTTTAGTCCTGAAGAAGAATTGTGTATATTTACGATAGGAACCCAACGCAACTCGTATTTCAGCATTCCCATAATGTATTCACAATTTAAGCCAATCTCCGTAACACGGTTGATTTAGTAAACCTGAAGAGTATGCACCTGAGTGAAAGACGTATATCTTTGTTTCTATTAATAATTTGGACTTGAGTCATGAAGAAGAATTGTGTATATTTACGATAGGAACCCAACGCAACTCGTATTTCAGCATTCCCACAATGTATTCACAATTTAAGTCAATCTCCGTAACACGGTTGATTTAGTAAACCTGAAGAGTATGCACCTGAGTGAAAGACGTATATCATTGTTTCTATTAATAATTTGGACTTGAGTCCTGAAGAAGAATTGTGTATATTTACGATAGGAACCCAACGCAACTCGTATTTCAGCATTCCCATAATGTATTCACAATTTAAGCCAATCTCCGTAACACGGTTGATTTAGTAAACCTGAAGAGTATGCACGTGAGTGAAAGTCTTATATCTTTGTTTCCATTAATAATTTGGACTTGAGTCCGAAAGAAGAATTGTGTATATTTACGATAGGAACTCAACGCAACTCGTATTTCAGCATGCCCATAATGTATTCAAAATTTAAGCCAATCTCCGTAACACGGTTGATTTAGTAAACCTGAAGAGTATGCACCTGAGTGAAAGACGTATATCTTTGTTTCTATTAATAATTTGGACTTGAGTCCTCAAGAAGAATTGTGTATATTTACGATAGGAACTCAACGCAACTCGTATTTCAGAATGCCCATAATGTATTCAAAATTTAAGCCAATCTCCGTAACACGGTTGATTTAGTAAACCTGAAGAGTATGCACGTGAGTGAAAGACGTATATCTTTGTTTCTATTAATAATTTGGACTTGAGTCCTGAAGAAGAATTGTGTATATTTACGATAGGAACCCAACGCAACTCGTATTTCAGCATTCCCATAATGTATTCACAATTTAAGTCAATCTCCGTAACACGGTTGATTTAGTAAACCTGAAGAGTATGCACCTGAGTGAAAGACGTATATCATTGTTTCTATTAATAATTTGGACTTGAGTCCTGAAGAAGAATTGTGTATATTTACGATAGGAACTCAACGCAACTCGTATTTCAGCATGCCCATAATGTATTCAAAATTTAAGCCAATCTCCGTAACACGGTTGATTTAGTAAACCTGAAGAGTATGCACCTGAGTGAAAGACGTATATCTTTGTTTCTATTAATAATTTGGACTTGATTCCTGATGAAGAATTGTGTATATTTACGATAGGAACCCACCGCAACTCGTATTTCAGCATTCCCATAATGTATTCACAATTTAAGCCAATCTTCGTAACATGGTTGATGTAGTAAACCTGAAGAGTATGCACCTGAGTGAAAGACTTATATCTTTGTTCCTATTAATAATTTGGACTTGAGTCCTGAAGAAGAATTGTGTATATTTACGATAGGAACCCAACGCAACTCGTATTTCAGCATGCCCATAATGTATTCAAAATTTAAGCCAATCTCCGTAACACGGTTGATTTAGTAAACCTGAAGAGTATGCACCTGAGTGAAAGACGTATATCTTTGTTTCTATTAATAATTTGGACTTGAGTCCTGAAGAAGAATTGTGTATATTTACAATAGGAACCCAACGCAACTCGTATTTCAGCATTCCCATATTGTATTCACAATTTAAGCCAATCTTCGTAACATGGTTGATTTAGTAAACCTGAAGAGTATGCACCTGAGTGAAAGACTTATATCTTTGTTCCTATTAATAATTTGGACTTGAGTCCTGAAGAAGAATTGTGTATATTTACGATAGGAACCCACCGCAACTCGTATTTCAGCATTCCCATAATGTATTCACAATTTAAGCCAATCTTCGTAACATGGTTGATGTAGTAAACCTGAAGAGTATGCACCTGAGTGAAAGACTTATATCTTTGTTCCTATTAATAATTTGGACTTGAGTCCTGAAGAAGAATTGTGTATATTTACGATAGGAACCCAACGCAACTCGTATTTCAGCATGCCCATAATGTATTCACAATTTAAGCCAATCTCTGTAACACGGTTGATTTAGTAAACCTGAAGAGTATGCACCTGAGTGAAAGACGTATATCTTTGTTTCTATTAATAATTTGGACTTGAGTCCTGAAGAAGAATTGTGTATATTTACAATAGGAACCCAACGCAACTCGTATTTCAGCATTCCCATATTGTATTCACAATTTAAGCCAATCTTCGTCACATGGTTGATTTAGTAAACCTGAAGAGTATGCACCTGAGTGAAAGACTTATATCTTTGTTCCTATTAATAATTTGGACTTGAGTCCTGAAGAAGAATTGTGTATATTTACAATAGGAACCCAACGCAACTCGTATTTCAGGATTCCTATAATGTATTCAAAATTTAAGCCAATCTCCGTAACACGGTTGATTTAGTAAACCTGAAGAGTATGCACCTGAGTGAAAGACGTATATCTTTGTTTCTATTTATAATTTGGACTTTAGTCCTGAAGAAGAATTGTGTATATTTACGATAGGAACCCAACGCAACTCGTATTTCAGCATTCCCATAATGTATTCACAATTTAAGCCAATCTCCGTAACACGGTTGATTTAGTAAACCTGAAGAGTATGCACCTGAGTGAAAGACGTATATCTTTGTTTCTATTAATAATTTGGACTTGAGTCCTCAAGAAGAATTGTGTATATTTACGATAGGAACTCAACGCAACTCGTATTTCAGAATGCCCATAATGTATTCAAAATTTAAGCCAGTCTCCGTAACACGGTTGATTTAGTAAACCTGAAGAGTATGCACGTGAGTGAAAGACGTATATCTTTGTTTCTATTAATAATTTGGACTTGAGTCCTGAAGAAGAATTGTGTATATTTACGATAGGAACCCAACGCAACTCGTATTTCAGCATTCCCACAATGTATTCACAATTTAAGTCAATCTCCGTAACACGGTTGATTTAGTAAACCTGAAGAGTATGCACCTGAGTGAAAGACGTATATCATTGTTTCTATTAATAATTTGGACTTGAGTCCTGAAGAAGAATTGTGTATATTTACGATAGGAACCCAACGCAACTCGTATTTCAGCATTCCCATAATGTATTCACAATTTAAGCCAATCTCCGTAACACGGTTGATTTAGTAAACCTGAAGAGTATGCACGTGAGTGAAAGTCTTATATCTTTGTTTCCATTAATAATTTGGACTTGAGTCCGAAAGAAGAATTGTGTATATTTACGATAGGAACTCAACGCAACTCGTATTTCAGCATGCCCATAATGTATTCAAAATTTAAGCCAATCTCCGTAACACGGTTGATTTAGTAAACCTGAAGAGTATGCACCTGAGTGAAAGACGTATATCTTTGTTTCTATTAATAATTTGGACTTGAGTCCTCAAGAAGAATTGTGTATATTTACGATAGGAACTCAACGCAACTCGTATTTCAGAATGCCCATAATGTATTCAAAATTTAAGCCAATCTCCGTAACACGGTTGATTTAGTAAACCTGAAGAGTATGCACGTGAGTGAAAGACGTATATCTTTGTTTCTATTAATAATTTGGACTTGAGTCCTGAAGAAGAATTGTGTATATTTACGATAGGAACCCAACGCAACTCGTATTTCAGCATTCCCATAATGTATTCACAATTTAAGTCAATCTCCGTAACACGGTTGATTTAGTAAACCTGAAGAGTATGCACCTGAGTGAAAGACGTATATCATTGTTTCTATTAATAATTTGGACTTGAGTCCTGAAGAAGAATTGTGTATATTTACGATAGGAACTCAACGCAACTCGTATTTCAGCATGCCCATAATGTATTCAAAATTTAAGCCAATCTCCGTAACACGGTTGATTTAGTAAACCTGAAGAGTATGCACCTGAGTGAAAGACGTATATCTTTGTTTCTATTAATAATTTGGACTTGATTCCTGATGAAGAATTGTGTATATTTACGATAGGAACCCACCGCAACTCGTATTTCAGCATTCCCATAATGTATTCACAATTTAAGCCAATCTTCGTAACATGGTTGATGTAGTAAACCTGAAGAGTATGCACCTGAGTGAAAGACTTATATCTTTGTTCCTATTAATAATTTGGACTTGAGTCCTGAAGAAGAATTGTGTATATTTACGATAGGAACCCAACGCAACTCGTATTTCAGCATGCCCATAATGTATTCAAAATTTAAGCCAATCTCCGTAACACGGTTGATTTAGTAAACCTGAAGAGTATGCACCTGAGTGAAAGACGTATATCTTTGTTTCTATTAATAATTTGGACTTGAGTCCTGAAGAAGAATTGTGTATATTTACAATAGGAACCCAACGCAACTCGTATTTCAGCATTCCCATATTGTATTCACAATTTAAGCCAATCTTCGTAACATGGTTGATTTAGTAAACCTGAAGAGTATGCACCTGAGTGAAAGACTTATATCTTTGTTCCTATTAATAATTTGGACTTGAGTCCTGAAGAAGAATTGTGTATATTTACGATAGGAACCCACCGCAACTCGTATTTCAGCATTCCCATAATGTATTCACAATTTAAGCCAATCTTCGTAACATGGTTGATGTAGTAAACCTGAAGAGTATGCACCTGAGTGAAAGACTTATATCTTTGTTCCTATTAATAATTTGGACTTGAGTCCTGAAGAAGAATTGTGTATATTTACGATAGGAACCCAACGCAACTCGTATTTCAGCATGCCCATAATGTATTCACAATTTAAGCCAATCTCTGTAACACGGTTGATTTAGTAAACCTGAAGAGTATGCACCTGAGTGAAAGACGTATATCTTTGTTTCTATTAATAATTTGGACTTGAGTCCTGAAGAAGAATTGTGTATATTTACAATAGGAACCCAACGCAACTCGTATTTCAGCATTCCCATATTGTATTCACAATTTAAGCCAATCTTCGTCACATGGTTGATTTAGTAAACCTGAAGAGTATGCACCTGAGTGAAAGACTTATATCTTTGTTCCTATTAATAATTTGGACTTGAGTCCTGAAGAAGAATTGTGTATATTTACAATAGGAACCCAACGCAACTCGTATTTCAGGATGCCTATAATGTATTCAAAATTTAAGCCAATCTCCGTAACACGGTTGATTTAGTAAACCTGAAGAGTATGCACCTGAGTGAAAGACGTATATCTTTGTTTCTATTTATAATTTGGACTTTAGTCCTGAAGAAGAATTGTGTATATTTACGATAGGAACCCAACGCAACTCGTATTTCAGCATTCCCATAATGTATTCACAATTTAAGCCAATCTCCGTAACACGGTTGATTTAGTAAACCTGAAGAGTATGCACCTGAGTGAAAGACGTATATCTTTGTTTCTATTAATAATTTGGACTTGAGTCCTCAAGAAGAATTGTGTATATTTACGATAGGAACTCAACGCAACTCGTATTTCAGAATGCCCATAATGTATTCAAAATTTAAGCCAGTCTCCGTAACACGGTTGATTTAGTAAACCTGAAGAGTATGCACGTGAGTGAAAGACGTATATCTTTGTTTCTATTAATAATTTGGACTTGAGTCCTGAAGAAGAATTGTGTATATTTACGATAGGAACCCAACGCAACTCGTATTTCAGCATTCCCATAATGTATTCACAATTTATGTCAATCTCCGTAACACGGTTGATTTAGTAAACCTGAAGAGTATGCACCTGAGTGAAAGACGTATATCTTTGTTTCTATTAATAATTTGGACTTGAGTCCTGAAGAAGAATTGTGTATATTTACGATAGGAACCCAACACAACTCGTATTTCAGCATGCCCATAATGTATTCAAAATTTAAGCCAATCTCCGTAACACGGTTGATTTAGTAAACCTGAAGAGTATGCACCTGAGTGAAAGACGTATATCTTTGTTTCTATTAATAATTTGGACTTGAGTCCTGAAGAATAATTGTGTATATTTACGATAGGAACCCAACGCAACACGTATTTCAGCATTCCCATAATATATTCACAATTTAAGCCAATCTTCGTAACATGGTTGATTTAGTAAACCTGAAGAGTATGCACCTGAGTGAAAGACTTATATCTTTGTTCCTATTAATAATTTGGACTTGAGTCCTGAAGACGAATTGTGTATATTTACGATAGGAACCCAACTCAACTCGTATTTCAGCATGCTCATAATGTATTCAAAATTTAAGCCAATCTCCGTAACACGGTTGATTTAGTAAACCTGAAGAGTATGCACCTGAGTGAAAGACGTATATCTTTGTTTCTATTAATAATTTGGACTTGAGTCATGAAGAAGAATTGTGTATATTTACGATAGGAACCCAACGCAACTCGTATTTCAGCATTCCCATAATGTATTCACAATTTAAGTCAATCTCCGTAACACGGTTGATTTAGTAAACCTGAAGAGTATGCACCTGAGTGAAAGACGTATATCATTGTTTCTATTAATAATTTGGACTTGAGTCCTGAAGAAGAATTGTGTATATTTACGATAGGAACCCAACGCAACTCGTATTTCAGCATTCCCATAATGTATTCACAATTTAAGCCAATCTCCGTAACACGGTTGATTTAGTAAACCTGAAGAGTATGCACGTGAGTGAAAGTCTTATATCTTTGTTTCCATTAATAATTTGGACTTGAGTCCTGAAGAAGAATTGTGTATATTTACGATAGGAACTCAACGCAACTCGTATTTCAGCATCCCCATAATGTATTCAAAATTTAAGCCAATCTCCGTAACACGGTTGATTTAGTAAACCTTAAGAGTATGCACCTGAGTGAAAGACGTATATCTTTGTTTCTATTAATAATTTGGACTTGATTCCTGACGAAGAATTGTGTATATTTACGATAGGAACCCACCGCAACTCGTATTTCAGCATTCCCATAATGTATTCACAATTTAAGCCAATCTTCGTAACATGGTTGATTTAGTAAACCTGAAGAGTATGCACCTGAGTGAAAGACTTATATCTTTGTTCCTATTAATAATTTGGACTTGAGTCCTGAAGAAGAATTGTGTATATTTACGATAGGAACCCAACGCAACTCGTATTGCAGCATGCCCATAATGTATTCAAAATTTAAGCCAATCTCCGTAACACGGTTGATTTAGTAAACCTGAAGAGTATGCACCTGAGTGAAAGACGTATATCTTTGTTTCTATTAATAATTTGGACTTGAGTCCTGAAGAAGAATTGTGTATATTTACAATAGGAACCCAACACAACTCGTATTTCAGCATTCCCATATTGTATTCACAATTTAAGCCAATCTTCGTAACATGGTTGATTTAGTAAACCTGAAGAGTATGCACCTGAGTGAAAGACTTATATCTTTGTTCCTATTAATAATTTGGACTTGAGTCCTGAAGAAGAATTGTGTATATTTACGATAGGAACCCAACGCAACTCGTATTTCAGGATGCCCATAATGTATTCAAAATTTAAGCCAATCTCCGTAACACGGTTGATTTAGTAAACCTGAATAGTATGCACCTGAGTGAAAGACGTATATCTATGTTTCTATTTATAATTTGGACTTTAGTCCTGAAGAAGAATTGTGTATATTTACGATAAGAACCCAACGCAACTCGTATTTCAGCATTCCCATAATGTATTCACAATTTAAGCCAATCTCCGTAACACGGTTGATTTAGTAAACCTGAAGAGTATGCACCTGAGTGAAAGACGTATATCTTTGTTTCTATTAATAATTTGGACTTGAGTCATGAAGAAGAATTGTGTATATTTACGATAGGAACCCAACGCAACTCGTATTTCAGCATTCCCACAATGTATTCACAATTTAAGTCAATCTCCGTAACACGGTTGATTTAGTAAACCTGAAGAGTATGCACCTGAGTGAAAGACGTATATCATTGTTTCTATTAATAATTTGGACTTGAGTCCTGAAGAAGAATTGTGTATATTTACGATAGGAACCCAACGCAACTCGTATTTCAGCATTCCCATAATGTATTCACAATTTAAGCCAATCTCCGTAACACGGTTGATTTAGTAAACCTGAAGAGTATGCACGTGAGTGAAAGTCTTATATCTTTGTTTCCATTAATAATTTGGACTTGAGTCCGAAAGAAGAATTGTGTATATTTACGATAGGAACTCAACGCAACTCGTATTTCAGCATGCCCATAATGTATTCAAAATTTAAGCCAATCTCCGTAACACGGTTGATTTAGTAAACCTGAAGAGTATGCACCTGAGTGAAAGACGTATATCTTTGTTTCTATTAATAATTTGGACTTGAGTCCTCAAGAAGAATTGTGTATATTTACGATAGGAACTCAACGCAACTCGTATTTCAGAATTCCCATAATGTATTCAAAATTTAAGCCAATCTCCGTAACACGGTTGATTTAGTAAACCTGAAGAGTATGCACGTGAGTGAAAGACGTATATCTTTGTTTCTATTAATAATTTGGACTTGAGTCCTGAAGAAGAATTGTGTATATTTACGATAGGAACCCAACGCAACTCGTATTTCAGCATTCCCATAATGTATTCACAATTTAAGTCAATCTCCGTAACACGGTTGATTTAGTAAACCTGAAGAGTATGCACCTGAGTGAAAGACGTATATCATTGTTTCTATTAATAATTTGGACTTGAGTCCTGAAGAAGAATTGTGTATATTTACGATAGGAACTCAACGCAACTCGTATTTCAGCATGCCCATAATGTATTCAAAATTTAAGCCAATCTCCGTAACACGGTTGATTTAGTAAACCTGAAGAGTATGCACCTGAGTGAAAGACGTATATCTTTGTTTCTATTAATAATTTGGACTTGATTCCTGATGAAGAATTGTGTATATTTACGATAGGAACCCACCGCAACTCGTATTTCAGCATTCCCATAATGTATTCACAATTTAAGCCAATCTTCGTAACATGGTTGATGTAGTAAACCTGAAGAGTATGCACCTGAGTGAAAGACTTATATCTTTGTTCCTATTAATAATTTGGACTTGAGTCCTGAAGAAGAATTGTGTATATTTACGATAGGAACCCAACGCAACTCGTATTTCAGCATGCCCATAATGTATTCAAAATTTAAGCCAATCTCCGTAACACGGTTGATTTAGTAAACCTGAAGAGTATGCACCTGAGTGAAAGACGTATATCTTTGTTTCTATTAATAATTTGGACTTGAGTCCTGAAGAAGAATTGTGTATATTTACAATAGGAACCCAACGCAACTCGTATTTCAGCATTCCCATATTGTATTCACAATTTAAGCCAATCTTCGTAACATGGTTGATTTAGTAAACCTGAAGAGTATGCACCTGAGTGAAAGACTTATATCTTTGTTCCTATTAATAATTTGGACTTGAGTCCTGAAGAAGAATTGTGTATATTTACGATAGGAACCCACCGCAACTCGTATTTCAGCATTCCCATAATGTATTCACAATTTAAGCCAATCTTCGTAACATGGTTGATGTAGTAAACCTGAAGAGTATGCACCTGAGTGAAAGACTTATATCTTTGTTCCTATTAATAATTTGGACTTGAGTCCTGAAGAAGAATTGTGTATATTTACGATAGGAACCCAACGCAACTCGTATTTCAGCATGCCCATAATGTATTCACAATTTAAGCCAATCTCTGTAACACGGTTGATTTAGTAAACCTGAAGAGTATGCACCTGAGTGAAAGACGTATATCTTTGTTTCTATTAATAATTTGGACTTGAGTCCTGAAGAAGAATTGTGTATATTTACAATAGGAACCCAACGCAACTCGTATTTCAGCATTCCCATATTGTATTCACAATTTAAGCCAATCTTCGTCACATGGTTGATTTAGTAAACCTGAAGAGTATGCACCTGAGTGAAAGACTTATATCTTTGTTCCTATTAATAATTTGGACTTGAGATATGAAGAAGAATTGTGTATATTTACAATAGGAACCCAACGCAACTCGTATTTCAGGATGCCTATAATGTATTCAAAATTTAAGCCAATCTCCGTAACACGGTTGATTTAGTAAACCTGAAGAGTATGCACCTGAGTGAAAGACGTATATCTTTGTTTCTATTTATAATTTGGACTTTAGTCCTGAAGAAGAATTGTGTATATTTACGATAGGAACCCAACGCAACTCGTATTTCAGCATTCCCATAATGTATTCACAATTTAAGCCAATCTCCGTAACACGGTTGATTTAGTAAACCTGAAGAGTATGCACCTGAGTGAAAGACGTATATCTTTGTTTCTATTAATAATTTGGACTTGAGTCCTCAAGAAGAATTGTGTATATTTACGATAGGAACTCAACGCAACTCGTATTTCAGAATGCCCATAATGTATTCAAAATTTAAGCCAGTCTCCGTAACACGGTTGATTTAGTAAACCTGAAGAGTATGCACGTGAGTGAAAGACGTATATCTTTGTTTCTATTAATAATTTGGACTTGAGTCCTGAAGAAGAATTGTGTATATTTACGATAGGAACCCAACGCAACTCGTATTTCAGCATTCCCATAATGTATTCACAATTTATGTCAATCTCCGTAACACGGTTGATTTAGTAAACCTGAAGAGTATGCACCTGAGTGAAAGACGTATATCTTTGTTTCTATTAATAATTTGGACTTGAGTCCTGAAGAAGAATTGTGTATATTTACGATAGGAACCCAACACAACTCGTATTTCAGCATGCCCTTAATGTATTCAAAATTTAAGCCAATCTCCGTAACACGGTTGATTTAGTAAACCTGAAGAGTATGCACCTGAGTGAAAGACGTATATCTTTGTTTCTATTAATAATTTGGACTTGAGTCCTGAAGAATAATTGTGTATATTTACGATAGGAACCCAACGCAACACGTATTTCAGCATTCCCATAATATATTCACAATTTAAGCCAATCTTCGTAACATGGTTGATTTAGTAAACCTGAAGAGTATGCACCTGAGTGAAAGACTTATATCTTTGTTCCTATTAATAATTTGGACTTGAGTCCTGAAGACGAATTGTGTATATTTACGATAGGAACCCAACTCAACTCGTATTTCAGCATGCCCATAATGTATTCAAAATTTAAGCCAATCTCCGTAACACGGTTGATTTAGTAAACCTGAAGAGTATGCACCTGAGTGAAAGACGTATATCTTTGTTTCTATTAATAATTTGGACTTGAGTCATGAAGAAGAATTGTGTATATTTACGATAGGAACCCAACGCAACTCGTATTTCAGCATTCCCATAATTTATTCACAATTTAAGTCAATCTCCGTAACACGGTTGATTTAGTAAACCTGAAGAGTATGCACCTGAGTGAAAGACGTATATCATTGTTTCTATTAATAATTTGGACTTGAGTCCTGAAGAAGAATTGTGTATATTTACGATAGGAACCCAACGCAACTCGTATTTCAGCATTCCCATAATGTATTCACAATTTAAGCCAATCTCCGTAACACGGTTGATTTAGTAAACCTGAAGAGTATGCACGTGAGTGAAAGTCTTATATCTTTGTTTCCATTAATAATTTGGACTTGAGTCCTGAAGAAGAATTGTGTATATTTACGATAGGAACTCATCGCAACTCGTATTTCAGCATGCCCATAATGTATTCAAAATTTAAGCCAATCTCCGTAACACATTTGATTTAGTAAACCTGAAGAGTATGCACCTGAGTGAAACACATATATCTTTGTTTCTATTAATAATTTGGACTTGATTCCTGACGAAGAATTGTGTATATCTACGATAGGAACCCACCGCAACTCGTATTTCAGCATTCCCATAATGTATTCACAATTTAAGCTAATCTTCATAACATGGTTGATTTAGTAAACCTGAAGAGTATGCACCTGAGTGAAAGACTTATATCATTGTTCCTATTAATAATTTGGACTTGAGTCCTGAAGAAGAATTGTGTATATTTACGATAGGAACCCAACGCAACTCGTATTTCAGCATGCCCATAATGTATTCAAAATTTAAGCCAATCTCCGTAACACGGTTGATTTAGTAAACCTGAAGAGTATGCACCTGAGTGAAAGACGTATATCTTTGTTTCTATTAATAATTTGGACTTGAGTCCTGAAGAAGAATTGTGTATATTTACAATAGGAACCCAACGCAACTCGTATTTCAGCATTCCCATATTGTATTCACAATTTAATCCAATCTTCGTAACATGGTTGATTTAGTAAACCTGAAGAGTATGCACCTGAGTGAAAGACTTATATCTTTGTTCCTATTAATAATTTGGACTTGAGTCCTGAAGAAGAATTGTGTATATTTACGATAGGAACCCAACGCAACTCGTATTTCAGGATGCCCATAATGTATTCAAAATTTAAGCCAATCTCCGTAACACGGTTGATTTAGTAAACCTGAAGAGTATGCACCTGAGTGAAAGACGTATATCTTTGTTTCTATTTATAATTTGGACTTTAGTCCTGAAGAAGAATTGTGTATATTTACGATAGGAACCCAACGCAACTCGTATTTCAGCATTCCCATAATGTATTCACAATTTAAGCCAATCTCCGTAACACGGTTGATTTAGTAAACCTGAAGAGTATGCACCTGAGTGAAAGACGTATATCTTTGTTTCTATTAATAATTTGGACTTGAGTCCTGAAGAAGAATTGTGTATATTTACGATAGGAACCCAACGCAACTCGTATTTCAGCATTCCCATAATGTATTCACAATTTAAGCCAATCTCCGTAACACGGTTGATTTAGTAAACCTGAAGAGTATGCACCTGAGTGAAAGACTTATATCTTTGTTTCCATTAATAATTTGGACTTGAGTCCTGAAGAAGAATTGTGTATATTTACGATAGGAACTCAACGCAACTCGTATTTCAGAATGCCCATAATGTATTCAAAATTTAAGCCAATCTCCGTAACACGGTTGATTTAGTAAACCTGAAGAGTATGCACCTGAGTGAAAGACGTATATCTTTGTTTCTATTAATAATTTGGACTTGAGTCCTGAAGAAGAATGGTGTATATTTACGATATGAACCCAACGCAACTCGTATTTCAGCATTCCCATAATGTATTCACAATTTAAGCCAATCTTCGTAACATGGTTGATTTAGTAAACCTGAAGAGTATGCACCTGAGAGAAAGACTTATATCTTTGTTCCTATTATTAATTTGGACTTGAGTCCTGAAGAAGAATTGTGTATATTTACGATAGGAACCCAACGCAACTCGTATTAACAAAGTGTTCGGCGAACTCAAGTTTCGTTATTGAATGGTTTTGGTTAAACAGACAAAACTTGAGTCTATCATCCCTAAAGTCAGCTTCATCGGTCTCAAATTGCACCGAACTCATGAACTCATAGATTATTTTTTCGTTAGAGTTGTATTGCATTTTGAATATACGATCCATGCTCAAATCATGAAAAAATTTCCTAGTGCTCTTATACACTCCTAATTCATGGAGAGCATCATGGCATAAAAAACAGGAAGGTTTTACTTGCCTTGCAATTGTAGTGATGAACCGAGTTCGGTGTTCGTTGTCGGCGAAGATGAGGTCCACGTAGACTAGGATGGGTGCCATAGCGTTGGAGCTCTGCCCTTTATCCTTCCTTGGTGCCATTTTTGGAGATTTCGAAGCTCAAAATCCAAAAATTGAAATTTGGGGGTAGGGTTTTTCGGACCTGTGGAAATTGGGGAAAAGTTGGATTGGTGGGTATGGGTGTGTAGAGGAAGGTGAGGGGAGTATTTTGGTGGTGGAATGGGGTGATTTGGTGGAGAAATGAAGAAGATATGGTAGAGAGAAGGTTTGAAAATGGAGGTCGGGGAAGAGGGGTTCGAAATTTGGGTTTGGGATTTGGGGAAGATGAAGTGATTTGGGCGTTTTTGGGGTTAAAACGCCCGTATACCCGATCGAGTATGGGGAGTTACTCGGTCGAGTATGGCTGGAAACCCGAAGTTTTGAGAACACTGACTCCGGTACCCGATCGGGTATAACACAATACTCGATCGGGTATGTTTCTTTTTCCACGTTTTGAGGCCTGTACTCGATCGAGTGTGGGAGTCAGCTTCCATTGAACTTCGCCTTTTTGTACATACTCGACCGGGTATATAGTGATACCCGATCGGGTATCCTTTGTTTTGCAATTCTTGAGCTCTGTACTCGATCGAATGCTGTGGACATGTTCCTTTTAGCTTTGCCTTTCAGTATATACTTGACCGGGTATATAATTGTACCCGATCGAGTATGCATGCTTTCCTGAAAAAATTAATACTCCTTCGATCGAGTAATGCCCGGTTCCCCTTCTTTGCTTCAAAACCTGCATTTTTTTTCTTTTTCTCCAAAACTTGTGATTAGTTCCCTCTCTCACTGATCTCTCAAATAATAAAAAAAATGAACTTTAAACACTCGAAATAACGAAAAATAAAAATAAAACTTGGGTTGCCTCCCAAGAAGCGCCTTAGTTATCGTCGCGGCACGACGTTATTCATTTTTTTTATGTGGGATCGTGAGCATCCCTTGTTTTATTCTTTGAGGCCCTATTTAGCCATTTTTCAATTTTATTTTTCGGCCTTTTCCAGTAAGGCCGGGGTTTCTTTCTCATTACAACCTCAATCATAGGTGGATTTAGTTCACATTTCAACACATCTCTTTCTATCAATGATGACTTCTCATGTTTATTTTTTTCTTCTTGAAAAAAATTTGATTTTATCAGCTTCTTTAAAAAGTATCGGTTCTTGTGGTTCAAAAACATTTAAAGAACAAAGAGTTAGATTTTGCATTCTTTTTTTCGTAGAGTCCAAGATGTTGAATTCTACTTTTTGGTCATCGAACTCTAAAGTTAATGAACCACTAGACACGTCAATTTTTGTTTTTGCGGTCTTCATGAAGGGTCTACCCAAAAGGATGGGTGTTGTTTGATCATCAGTTCCCATTTCAAGGACATAGAAGTCAACAGGGAAAACCATATTTTCTACTTCTACTAACACATCTTCTATTACACCCTTCGGGTAAGTACTAGATTGATCCGCTAGTTGAATCACTACACCGGTTTGATGTAATAGGCCAAGTTGTAGAGATTTATAAACAGAATAGGGGATGACATTTATTGATGCCCCTAAATCCAACAAGGCCCTAGGAAATGTGGTGTCTCCTATTTTGCAAGGGATAGTGAACATGCCTGTGTCGTTACATTTTTCGGGGAGTTTTCTTTGGAAAATAGCCGAGACACGTTCACTAACTCTAACCTCTTGTTTCCCCTTCAATTTATCTTTCCTTTTTGTTTTGCATAATTCTTTTAAAAATTTAGCAAAATGGGGGACATTTTTCATTAAGTTAAGAAGCGGAATGTTTACCTCACACTTGGCGAAAGTTTCATAGATGTCAGCATCTTTTTCTAGCTTCTTTGTCTCCCTCAGCGCCTCAGGAAACAGGGTTACTGGTTCATATGATGAAAGTGGAGGGAACTTGGTTTCTGTGATCCCCTCCTCCGGCTGAACTACTTCCTCAGGGTCCACCTCCTCAATCTCTCTATCGTTCTTCTCTACCTCTTTCGACGTCGCTCCACTTCTCAACATGATAGCATTCACATGTTGTCTCGGGTTTTGCTCCGTTTGAGATGGGAGTTTACCCGAGTCCTTCGTTTCAAGTCGGTTCACGGCATTTGCAATTTGACTCACTTGGCTTTCCAAATTTTGAATGCTAGACTTGGTCTCATGCTGAAATCGAACCATGTTTTGTTGCATGGTTAAGACATTTGAGGTGAGTGCTCGGATCATGTCTTCGGTGGACATACTTGAGCTTGAAGTTTGGCCTTGATGATTTGGGAAAGATTGTTGCAAGGGCTGACTTTTTTGCGGTTGAGGGTTCCCATATCTCAAATTCGAGTGATCTCTCCATCCGGGATTGTAGGAGTTAGAGTGCGGATCATATCTCTTTTGGCCTTGAAACCCCAAAGCATTGACTTGCTCGGAGTTTTCCTCTTGTAGTGTTGGGCATGAGTCGGTGGGGTGCCCTTGTGTCGAGCATATGCCGCAGACCTTGACTTCTTGGGTTTTTGGTTTTAAGAGAAAATCTTTAACCAAATAAGTCAAGCCGGCTACTTGACTTTCCAACGAGTTGTTGGATTCCACCGCCATAACTCGTTTGGATGACCGCCGATCATAGTATCTGCAATTCCCGGCCAACTCCGAGATAAGGTTTCTAGCTTGAGAAGGAGTCTTGTTGACAATCCCCCCTCCACATGCGGCGTTGATCATCCGCCTATCATCATTGCAAAGACCATCATAGAAGTATAAGATGAGGTCTTGCTCCGAATAACCGTGGTATGGACAGCTTGCACACAGTTTCTTGAATCGTTCCCAATATTCGTAGAACGATTCATCATCCTTTTGCTCCACATTGCTAATCTGTTTTTTTAGAGATGAGGAGACAGAGGCAGGGTAATACCTTTCGAGGAAAGCTTTCTTCATGGTCGCCCATGTACCTATACTTCCCGAAGGAAGATAGAATAGCCAATCCTTTGCGGTATCCTTTAGAGAAAATGGAAAAGCCCGCAGTTTGATTTGTTCTTCCGTCACACCGTTTGGACACATGCTTGTGCAAACGACGTGAAACTCCGAGAGATGTTTGTTCGGATCCTCTCCTCTCAGGCCATGGAAGGATGGCAGCAAATGAATGAGCCCATATTTTAGCTCAAACGTATTACCCTCATCAAGTATAGGGAAGGTAATACACAGTGGTTGTTGATTCAAGTTTGGAGCTGTGAGCTCCCTCAGTGTTCTTGTTTCAAGAGCCATGTGGAAGGACTCTTCGGATTCGCTAGAACTAGAGCTAGCGGTGTATGAATATCTGGTAGATGATTCTTCCGAGTCGGTATTAGAAAATTTACTTTTCAACCATTAGAAAGTTTGTTCTATTTCGAGATTTGTTTGATAGGTGATTTCATTCAGTGAACGATATTTAACCACATACTTCAAAGCTCAGAAATAGAAAAATAAGAACTCTTTATATTTTTATTTAATATTGTTTTTTATATTTTCTTGAAATACAATAAAAGAAAAATAATTGCCTTTCCCCGGCAACGGCGCCAAATTTGACGTGCACTTGTCGTGAGGTGCACTCAAAATAAATACAATACAACGATTATACGTATTATAACGAAGTAAGGTTCGTATCCACAGGGAAAGGAATATTTTTCTTTTATATAATGAGTAACAAAAGGGGGGTTTTGAGTTTGATTTAATTTAATTTAATTAACACTAAGATAAACGACTTATGTGGTTTAATTAATAGAGATGAGGACTTGGTTTTGCTTTTATCCACTTAATGAAATGTTTGTCGATCCCGGTTATATCTTTAACTATTTTCCTCTCGAATACTCAATCGAAGAGTATATCCAGTTCATCGAGGGTAGTTATTAATAACGAGATGCGTTCATTAATAAAACTTACTATCGAGTCAATATAGAACAAGCGCCGTATATTAACTTGATAGTAGCAATAAACTTAAGATGAAAACGATTGAGATTGATAACCTCAACACAAGCGGTTTATTGGTTTAATCAATATAATTAATTCCCCTTGACATATTAACCATGAGATGCATGCATTAATAATCCAAGTTTACTACTGTTGAAAGAACCGGATTAATAACAAGCGTATTAACCGATTGATTCTAGTAATAATTAATATAAGAAACAAAACTAGTTGATACTTTAAGTAATGTTCAAAATATTAACATGAAATATGAATAGGAATTAATTAATACTCAAGGAAGAATATTAAATAATATGAATCCTACTATAATTAATATCAAGATGTTAACTAATTGTCATCTTAGTAACACTCCCCAATATTAACATAGAGGAAGAAATAACTATTACTATAACCAGTGTCAAGATGTTAACTAATTGTCATCTTAGTAACACTCCCCAACTTTGATATAGAAATAGTATTTTAAATGAAGAATTAATATTCAAGGAAGAAGATTAAAGAAAATAACTCACAACTTACAAATTCATTAAGCTTCAAAGTAGCAAAACCAAGATGGAAGAGTTTAGCTCCTCATTTGGAGACTAAACATGATGAAAAATATAAAGAAAGAAGTATTCTAGACTGAGCTTAGATGTATAAAGGAATTGGATATCTAATTGTGAAGGAAAGGAGGTGTATTTATAGGCTTTTGAGATGCAGCTCGGGTACCCGATCGGGTATATGCAAGGTACCCGATCGGGTATGTATAATACCTCAAATTCGAGGTATACTCGATCGATCAAAGGGAAAATTTTATAAGAATACCCGATCGAGTATACCTTTGTACCCGGTCGAGTATGCTTATAACTTCAGATCCGGGGCATACTCGACCGAGTTCGGGTTTGTATTTGAAGGGATACCCGATCGGGTGTGTCGGTGTACCCGATCGGGTATGGACATTCGATCGTGGTCCGAATCTTCTCTGCATGATCCTTTGTCTTCGGATCTGATCCGATTTGAGATTTCAACAAGATACCCGATCGAGTATAGGTCATACTCGACCGGGTATAGACCAAAAAATCAGGATCTTCTTTCTTTTGATTTTTGCACCTTCCTTCCACTTTTGGGTTTCACCAACTGTCCTTTGAGTTGATCAAGACCTGTTTGAGCTCAGAATAAACCTAATCTAAACAATTTACAAGAATTTAACAAACTAAACTATTACACCAAAAGTGTGTAATTTCCCAAGTAAAAATCAATCAAAACTAATTAAAAACACAAACATACAAATGGAAATTACAAGTGTATCAACTCCCCCACACTTAGTTTCTTTACTCGTCCTCGAGTAAAGTCAAATGTTCACAAGTGTTTAAGTTTTCCAAAGTTTCAACAATTTTACAAGATAAAAGCACAGAGACCACCAAGGATAAAATATGAGTCTTAAGTTCAATTTACAAATATTATTTTGGGTTTTATGGCCTTCTAGTGCTCATCTTCTCTTCTCCTCTTCTCTTCTTCTTCCTCTTCTTCTTGACTCTTCTTTTCCTCCAAGGAGATGAAATGAGTACCTGCAAGAACAAATATTTCTCTCATATCTCTCATTTTGCCTAGGAGCCTTTTTAGGTTTTCATCCTATCATCTCTTTTCATTTTCCATTCTCCCCAACTCACTCATTTTTTTATAAGCCTTTTTTGCTTAGATTGCCCATGTTTTTTATAACACCAATTGGGATTTCTTCGGGAGAGGTTTTGGCCTAATCCCCCTCTCTCTTTGTACGATTATTCTTTTCTAATAAAACACGGCAAATGTTCCCCGGCGTTTGCCCCACTGATTTTGGTGGTTTGCCTACCGGGTTAAAAAAATGGTTAATATGGGCACCAAACTTGTCAAAAATACTCATACATTCCATCATGAGATCTCATAGAAGCCATGATTTATTTCTTCATCACGCAATCTCAAAGAGTTTTTGAGTCTACCTTAAATGTAACAATAAGAATATTTTTATGGTGGAACCATTGAAGAGAAACTTTTAGAGCCTTAGTTTGTACTTGCACAACAAATTCCACTTGAATGGGATATAAGGCAACCCATGACAAAATATCATCTTGCTGCATTGAGTATAAATTCAACTACAATATTAATTTTAAATGTATTCCAACTTGAATTTCCCCACGTAGAAACAAGTAACTAAATGTATCACTAAGTGATAATCATATGGAAGCAAAACCAACTGCTTTGAGATTATCTGTCACTATAAAAAACATGCAATTGGTGACGTTTATCAACGACGGTTCAAACTTCAAAGAACAGATATGGAATACGTGTTTAACGTCGGTTTACCCAAGCATTGGAAAATGTCTTTTCATTTAATGTCAAAAATATTAGCAAGGGTTTCATGGAATATATATAGTGTCGGTTTTCACCGACATTGATTTACTGCAAAAGTTTCCTACACTAGTGCTCTTCCATTGTTAAAAGGAAACATAAATTATGTCATGAAAAGTCCAACCCTAGTTACAAAACAATATTTTTCTGACACTTCTATCTTCTTTCAAATTGTATTCCACCATAAACCATCTGTATCCACAATTTTCTTCATTGTAAACATCAAATGCCTCATAATCTTTTTTGTGCTACCATATTCAACCTTTTATTTGGTAACAGGTTAGGTATTTCTACCCGCGATAACTTGAGGATGAAAGATAGGTAAATATCAATTTTTTAATTACGCTTAAAATTTTTTAGTTTCTTTGAATTCATGTTATGTATCAATTTTTCCACTAGTATTAAGAACCAAGTGTTATGACATCATCTCTAGTAATAGATTGCTACAGAATAGAAATATAGTAACCCATATGTACCTTGATTAGGTTCATGGGTTAGTCTACGTATGTTGGAATTGTACATGAATTTATCCAAATTTATATGTCTTTAATAAATTGGTCCTTGTGATATTCCATGTTTGTTCATTTTTTTAATATAGAGCCAATTGTAGTAGAATCATTTACATGCAATAGATGTTTCATTAAACTCGTCTCTAATTCTAGGGAAAACTATCAAATAGCCCCCCGTAGTATATGAGAAAAGTCAATTAAGCCCTCGAACTAAAAAAACACCCAATTAAGTCCATCAACTTTAAAAACACAGTCAAATTTGGAATTTAACAAGTGAAGATCCGGTCATCCGGTCATTTGGAAGATGTGGCTGCCCATGTGGATTTTTTTATTCGTTCTTTTTCTTTCTTTTCTTTCTTGTTTTCCTTCCGCCCCACCTCTTTTTCTTCTTGTTCTTTCATCTTCTCCACAACCCTCATGTATGAACATTTCTTCTTTCTTGGATTTTACCTTTCTTTCTCCCACCCATACTGCTTCCCCTTTTGTTTCATCTTGTAGCTTCCTGCTACCCCATTGTGGTTCATCATTGTCATTCTTAATTGTTTAAGTTAAGAACTCTATCGAAGACTTGAAGAGGCGACATGGTGGCACACAGTGGCGGAGCCAGAGGTTTGTCCAAGGAGGGGCAAACCAAAGACTAAAAATTTTAAAGTTCGTGTCCAACAGTTGTGTTTCTGAAGAGAGACTTCTTGAAATACTTTGTTTTTGATTTTTGAAAGCAAAAAATTGTGTTCTAGCATCATTGTGCACACTCTCTACAATACCAACATGATCTCTAAATTTTTCAGGAGCTTTCTTCCAATTACGGAATCCGGTCCTCACAAACACATCATCACCGAATCTCTTTCCTTCATGCCCATGAAAAAGGTAACACCAAAAACAGAAAGCGGCATCTTTAGAAATACTATATTCCAACCATTCCCAAGTTTTAAACCACTCTTCTCGAAAGCTCCTTAATGTCTTACCAAATTCAGTTCGTGGAAACTTATGAGATGCTGGTTGACAAGCACCTTTAACAACATATGCTCTCATCACATCATCCCTAATCCCCGACGCATATTCATTAATTGGTTTTCGTAAAAATGGATCACTAATAATATCCCATTCATGTGTACTTTCTGTTCGGGCTCTCTTGTCCCTCTCATTCCTCTCATCTCTAGCAATATTTTCATTTGACACAGTGGCATTTTCAACACTAGAGATAGACTGATTAGGAACAATTGAAGAACTAACACCTCCAATCAAAGACCTCTTAGTCTTAATTACAAATTTATCCAAACTCATACTCCTAAATATAACAAAAATAAGTATAAATTAAAAATGTTCCAAAATTGCATCTAGAACTGATGGCTAATATCTTCAGCTTCCTGTTGGTTAATGCGACCTCATTGGTGCCGGTGTTCGTCTGAAATGAAGAGAATTAGCTCGGGAAGGCGGTCACGACGGCGAGGACGAGCTCAAAAGTCCGACGTATGTTTATACACCTCCGGCGATCATGGTGGCTTAGTTGACGAACTCGGAATTCTACCATACATCTTCTACACCTTCGGGAAGGATGGAATCTTGGTCAACGAGCTCGAAATCCCGGCGAACATTTTCTACACACCCGGAGCCGTCGTGCTTGGCCATGGATGGCAGCTTGGCCGACGAGTTCGAAATTTCAGCATCCGTGCTCTACACTTCTACACCTCCGACACCACCGAGCTCGTGCTTGGCTGGCCAATTATGAGACTCAAAGAAAAGAAAAGAAAAGAACAGAAAAGAAAAGAAGAAAAGAAAGGGAGAAGAACAAGTTGGGCTAGTGAAATGGCGGAAGAAAAATGTCACAGGAGGAAAGATAAAAAGAAAATGAAAAAGGGAAAATAAAAAAACACATGTGGATTGTCATGCCCCGGACCCACCCGGATACCTCAACAATCCGTCGTACAGTACGAATAGTAAACCGCAGTTCAATACATCCATACTATACGAGGCGTCTGGAATATCGTTCACACATAGTACATCGATAAACAAACATAATGTAAAACATTCATTAAAGCAACGGAAACATTAATACAAGTGTTCAAGCCACACTTGGCAAACTTAGGCGTACAAGCCCTTAAATAATTATTCAAAGAATATATATCCATGAGCATTATTCATATCATTTCCAAAATAGGAACGAAAGAAGCACGAACCAAGTCTTCTTCCTTTGATCTTCCCGAAGCAACGAGCGGTGGTAGCAACCTTCAAGTTCTACCTGAAACTGTGAGGTCGCCTCCCCCGTGAAGGGGATGTCAGTACTTTGAAGCATTTGAAAAGTACAATGACAACTACACTGTATATAATTAATGTTTCAATTTCTAAGACCCTCAATCTAGGGTGATACTATATTATAGGCCGTAACTCCCGGTTACCCTATTTAAAACCCACTTACCTTATATGTAAGGTCAAGTAGTCGGCCTGTGGGCCCATGCTTACCCTATCACGTATTTTCACCATGGTAGAGTCACACTCACTGATATCATTTCGTCGTGCTAGAGGCTGACTCTAGTCACACCATTTCATGCTACAGGCTTCCTCTAGTGACTCTACATTATGCTAGAGGCTTACTCTAGGCATTTCTCGTTGTGTTAGAAGCTTCCTCTACTCATTCTTCATTATGTTAGAGGCTGACTCTAGTCATCTTACGTTGTGCTAGAGGCTGACTCTAGTCACCTTCCCATATGTTAGAGGCTTCTTCTAAATCATATCATTAAGATTCCTCAACAACTTCTATGCCTAGGGTCACTTTATATTGAGTAGCCTTGGAGCCCTACTCCTAGCTTAACTTAGCATTCACCCATTCCTACCTTAACGTATCTCATAAGACTACTTAAGGTATATCATTCACAATCCAAGCCATTAGGATTTACTCTATCGTTTTTCATACTAACATCCCAACTAGTATTTCATTACTAGTCAAATAATTCTAGAACAACCAAGTTCTTAATTCATAGTCATATTGCTCATCTCAATTTATTTTCCATTCCAAATATGATTTAACCCCCAATATCAAAAATATCACTTTTATCCATTCATGATTTCTCTACATGAAGTAAAAATATATTTTATCACCATTTTTCACAATTTATGTCATTATCATGCTATCATATTCATAATACACAATCATACACAATTTCTTCTAAATTTGTATATCATGCTTCATTTACTCATATGCAATGGTATTTTCATTTAGGCATTATTAATCATTAATAATCCACGAAAATCACATTTAACACTTTAGGTAATCTTATGAAATTAACTCACTAATTATAAGCAATGTAGTCGGTCATCCTCACCTCGAATGAGCTTTAAGAAGTTCTACCCTTCTTGGTTGAACTCCGGCGAAACTCCGGTGAACTCCAGTGATACTCCGGCCAAATTCCGGCAACAGTTAGGAACACCTTAGTCAAGCTCCTAATAAGGTTTTATCATCACAAAACCATATCAACACAAATAACCTCTAAAAGGTTATTTTCTGGCGAACCGGTCATTTGACTTCTAAGTCCGTTCTTGGACTTAGAACTACCTTCCAACCCCTTGTTCTACACCTCTAAACATGTAGAACAATCCTAGGGGTCCTCCATATTATATATAATTCATAAGGTAGATAAGAAGTAGAGGAAAAGTTAGTATAAGATCATTACCTTAATTCTTCACACTTTTTCTGTCTTTTTCCTTCTTCAAACTTCTTTCTTTTTCTTGTTTGAGCTTGGGTTCGAGTTTGGCTATGGGAGATGTAGTTTTCAGAAGTTTTATTCCTCTCTTGGTGATCTTTGGTCGAAATGTATGGAGTCGAAATGTATGGAGTGAGGGTGATTGAGAATGCCTTTTTGGCATTTCTTATAATAATGTGATGAATAAGTCCCACCCTAATTAATTGATTTGCTCCCCCAGCCAATTCTCCTTTGTTTCTCATGCACATATGCGGCCCTCCTTATTCTTTGCAAGTCCAATAAACGTGGGTTGGCCCCCACACATGTGGGAGGTCACCCCTTTGAGTCCAGAAGTGTACAATCGGTCCCGAAAGTTGTATTTCTTGAACTGTTTTAATTATATCTTATTTTATAGGGTCAAATAAAATACGTCACACGTTCCTAATCATTATAGGCCTTTATAATAGATGTACATTCCCCAACTTTAATTTAAAAGTCTCCGAAATTCATTTTGGGCTGTTATCCGATAAATTACCGATACTGGTAATTGGGCCTCGTTCGACCAACGGGTTCACTCTATACCTTTTCTATGGCCCAACTAAAATGTTCACCACCATATACATATTATCTAGACCAAGATGAACATCATATGTGTTGTTCTGGAATTATCGGGCGGTCCCCGTTCCCAGTGTGGACCCCACGTGCGATTCACTATTCACTATTCACGCAAAGAAATAACAATAATTTACAACTTCGCAAATTCATAATTCATTCTTCGAGGTTTATTACATGATTTACTAAAATTAAAATATGTTTGGGGACGGTGTTACAAGTTCACCCCCCTTAACGGGAATTTCGTCCCCGAAATTCACAACACTTATTCAAACAGAAATGCATATTGTTCCTTCATCAAGGCTTCCGTTTCCCAAGTTTCTTCTTCAACTCGGTCACTTTTCCAAAGGATTTTCACCATGGAAACTTTCTTGCTTCTCAACTTCTTTACTTGCCTATTAAGTATCTTTACCGGTTGCACGACATAGTTCTGGTCTTCCCGTATTTCCACGGGTGGTTTCTCTAATACATGAGATGGATCTGGCATATACTTCTTAAGCATAGACACGTGGAACACATTATGTATCTTCTCCAACTCTGGACTCAACTGTAATCGGTATGCTACGGCCCCAATTCTCTCAAGAATCACAAATGGCCCTATGTATCGTGGGTTAAGTTTCCCTCGGCTCTGGAATCGGATGATTCCCATCCAAGGTGAAACTTTCAAGGAATACCTCATCTCCCACCTTAAACTCTAAGGCTCTTCGGTGCTTATCGGCATAGCTCCTCTGTCTATCTTGGGCCGCCTTAAGCCTTTCACGAACCATCTTCACCTTTGACTTGGTGATCTCTACCAATTCGGTGCTCTCAAGTTTGGCCATGCCAACCTCATCCCAACACAAAGGTGTACGGCATCTCCTCCCATACAACGCCTCGTATGGAGGCATGTTTATACTCGCCTGATAACTGTTGTTATAGGCAAACTCCACAAGTGTTAAGTGGTTGTCCCAACTTCCTTGGAACTTCAATGCACATGCTCTCAACATATCCTCCAATATTTGTATAACCTGCTTAGATTGCCCATCCGTCTGTGGATGAAAGGCAGTGCTAAATTTCAACCTTGTTCCCATAGACTCTTGGATCTTCGGCCAAAATCGTGATGTGAATCGTGGATCTCTATCAGATACAATGGTTATTGGAACCCCGTGTAGCCTCACGATCTCATCCACATACAACTTGGCCAACCTCTCCAGTGTATAGGTGGTGTTGATAGGTAGAAAATGTGCACTCTTCGTGAGTCTATCAACCACGACCCATACGGCATCATAGTTCTTAACCGTCCGTGGTAGCCTTACCACGAAATCCATAGTCACGTTCTCTCATTTCCATTCAGGAATGGAAAGCGGCTGTAATAACCCAGCTGGATGCTGATGTTATGCCTTAACTTGCTGACAAGTAAGACATCTACTGATGTACCCGGCTATTTCCCTCTTCATACCAGACCACCAGTAATTTTCTTTCAAGTCGCGGTACATTTGTGTACCTCCCCGGTGCATTGCATACGCCGACGAATGGGCCTCCTCTAAGATGGACTTTCGGATCCCATCATCCGACGATACACACACTCGGTCACGAAATAATAGGAGACCATCGTCTCTTTCCCTGAAATCCTCAACCGGTCCCGCTAGCATGCGTTCACGAACCTTCATAAGCTCTTCGTCAGTCTCTTGACCCTTCTTGATCTCATCAAGTAATGTAGGTCTCACCTCGAATCTAGCTAACAAGGCACCATCGCTAGATACCTCCAATTGGGCTCTCAATGCCCTCAAACTAGTTAACAATGCCCCAGATGAACTCTTTCGGCTCAAGGCATCCGCTACCACATTGGCTTTACCGGGGTGGTACTCAATAACTAGATGATATTATTTTATCAACTCCATCCACCGTCTCTGTCTCATGTGTAACTCTTTCTGAGTAAACACATACTTCAAGGTTTTGTGGTCAGTGTAGATGTGACATGTCTCCCCGTAGAGATAGTGTCTCCAAATCTTTAGTGCAAATACAACTGCCCCCAGCTCTAGGTCATGAGTAGGATAATTGGCCTCATGCTTCTTCAACTGCCGTGAAGCATAGGCAATCACCCTCCCATTCTGCATCAACACACATCCAAACCCTTGGATGCTCGCATCGATGTAGACATCGTACCCCATACCCTATTTGGGTAATGCAAGTACCGGTGCCTCGATCAATCTCTTCTTCACTTCTAGGAATCCCTTCTCACATCGGTCATCCCATACAAACTTAGCCCCTTTTCAAGTGAGCTTTGTTAATGGCGACGCCAAAATAGAGAACCTTTCCATGAACTTTCTATAGTAACCTGCCAATCCAAGGAAACTACGAATCTCCTTCACGTTCTTTAGCCTTTCCCATTCAATGATGCCTCAGTCTTCTTGTTATCAACTGCGATTCCCGATCTCGAGACTACATGACCGAGAAAGCCAATCTCCCTTAGCCAAAATTCACACTTGGAAAACATAGCATAGAGTTGCTTCTCCCGTAGTGTCTCAAGAACGAGTACTGAGTGCTCCTGATACTCTTCTTCACTCTTTGAGTAAATCAAGATGTCATCTATGAATACAATCACGAACCGATCTAAGTATTTATGAAATACTCGGTTCATCAAGTCCATGAATAATGCTGGTGCGTTTGTTAGCCCAACCGACATGACTAGGAACTCGAAGTGACTATACCTTGTGCGGAAAGCACTCTTCGGTATGGCATCCTCCTTTATCTTCAACTGATGGTACCCCGACCTCAAGTCAATCTTTGAAAACCCTGTTGCTCCTCGGAGGTGATCAAACAAGTCATCAATCATAGGTAAAGGATACATATTCTTGATTGTGACCTTGTTCAGTTGACGATAGTCAATACACATTCGAAGCGTCCCATCTTTCTTTTTCACAAATAGCACCGGTTCTCCCCACGGGGAGTAGCTCGGCCTTATGAAACCTTTATCCAATAGCTCTTTCAATTGGGTTTTCAATTCATTAAGTTCAGCGGGTGCCATTCGGTACGGCGGTATAAAGATTGGTTTGGTGTCGGGCTCGACCTCGATCACGAACTCAATCTCTCTATCGGGTGGAAGTCCCGGTAAGTCTTTTGGGAAGACATCCGGATACTTACACACTACCCTTATGTCGTTGATGTCTACCTCTTCTTTGGTTTTATCTACCACATATGCTAGATATGCTTGGCATCCCTTTCTCGTCATATTCCTTGCTCTCACCGCGGATATGATGCAACTGTTTGATTTGCCTCTATCACCCTCAAAGCGTAAGTTCGATCCTTCATCGCTTTTGAGTTCAAGAACCTTCGTGTAGCAATCGACCCTAACATGACGCTTCTCAAGCCAATCCATTTCGAGGATCGCATCAAACACAATCATACTCAGCGGTACCAAATCACACGTCAAGGTTTGGCCCTCCACTTCCACCTCACATGATGGATAATAGTTATTTCTTTCGATATCATCCCCCAAAGGTGTGGATACCAATAGGGTTTGAGTCAGCGGTACGAGTGGTACGTTGAATCCCCCGGCGAACGCTTCACTCACAAATGATCGTTACGCCCCGGTATCGATAAGGATTCTCGCACTTCTCCCATTAATACTTAGTGTTCCTACATTTATAATCCATCTAAGATACTTCTCTAACATACCGTATCTTATTTTTTGTTCTTGTAAGCAAAGAATTGCAAAGAAGGTGGGAGGGATCGCTTTTAAGGCTACTTTTGCTATGTTTTTGGAACTTCGAACAACCCGTATTCGTATTGTTATCATTTTCTTGCGTATGATGGTCCAATAATACTCATTAGAGTTCCATTATATCTAACCATAACATACCAAAAACTTTTATTAAGAACATAATTTGAAAGTATGTCCTTAGAGTGGACATATTGCTCAACGATGGTTGACGTTCGCAGTTGAGATATAAATTGGCACCGTCTCACCGTTTTGATCATATCTCTTCACATACTTAACCACATCACTCGGTTCAAATTCCATCATTTAGAGAATGAAAGTATCTACAACTTTCATGAAGTCAACATTTTCATTTGGCGAACACATCGAGGTGTACCCGGTCGGGTAACTTACCATACCCGGTCGGGTATGAGTTCCAGTGGATAATCTCCCACTCTACCCGGCCTGGTAGCCCGCCGGGAAAAAATTTCCAGCATACCCGGTCGGGTATGTGTTCTAGTGGGTAATCTCCCACTCTACCCGACCTGGTATTTCAGGCGGGTAACGTTTCCAGTAAGAATTTTCAGCGTACTCGATCGGGTAACCTAATATACCCGGTCGGGTATGTGTTTCAGAAGACTTACGAGGCCAAAAACCCCCCATACCCGGTCGGGTAACCTCTTATACCCGGTTAGGTATCAGCCTGTTCCTTCCCGATTTCCCCCAGTCTGATCCTAAGTTTGTTCCCAACTCATCCCTGGGCTTTATAACTTCAAATTATGGATGAAGAATGGATAAAACACGAGATGTTAAGTGGTTATACCTGCAATCGAATCTGGGTTAGCTCGGGCATCCGCCTCTGTCATTGCATAGACCCTAGCTTGGGTCCTCCCTTGGTTCACGGAGGGTGCGTTGCGTATACTTGCCCCACCGTGACCCACACTTGCATTTGGTGCCCCACCTCGGCTTCTACTCACCATGCCTGCACTGCTTGGCCCGGGTGCCCGGTTCCCACCAATTTGAGGACAATTTGACCTTATGTGCCCTGTATCTCCGCATTGGTAGCACCGTGGGGGATCACGACATTTGCCCTCGTGATTTCTCTTGCAATTCTTGCACTTAAGCTTCGTCGAGGCTTGTGACCCCGAATTTTGCCCACCCATGCTGGGATTCCACCTCGATGGTGGTGCAGGTGTCCTGAAAAATCCTCCTCCCCCATGGTTCCCCTTTTTGTTAGAACCTTGGGGGCCGTGGTTTTCCCACTTTCTCTTCTTCGCCTCCTCGGCGTTTTTCAGCTTCCTTTCCTCCCATTCTTTTTCTTCCTTCAAGCCTTGCTCAACTACTTGACTGAACGTCATGTTAGGCAATTGTGTTGCCCTCTCACGCACGTCTAAGTCCAAGGCATTCCAGAAATGGTTCACCATCCGATTCTCATCACAAATCTACTCCTGAATGAATTCAGCAAGTTTTCTGAACTTGTGCTCTAGTTCTTTCACAGTGTATTGACCTCCTTGGGTCAAGTTCGTGTACTCCCTCCTCTTCATGTTTACTGCAAAGTCGGAGAAGTATTGGTTAAAGAACTCTTGTCGGATGTTCTCCCAAGTGACGGCCTCACCGTACTTCCCTTTAATTCTGTCCCACCACGTGGACGCCATGCCTTCTAGAAACCTCGTTGCTACTCTCATTTTCATGTTTGGCGGCAGCTGCATGTCAAGGGCCGCCTCGTTGAATCTTTTTATCCATTCAGCCGCAATGGAGATGTCTCCCGTCCCATCGAACGGTTTGCACCCCAACTCCTTTGCTTCTTTTAGGTATTTCAAGATCCTTATTATTGGGACCTCGACACCTCTTCCTCCTCGGGATTCCTCATGTTCCCTAGAGCTAACACGGCTTCCCCTTCTCGAAGCCCCTCCCAAAGCACGCCTTGCCCGGCGCCTTTGGCGATCTTGTTGGTATTGCTGAAGCAATTCCCCAATCCTCTCGAGAACATCATTATCATTGCTCTCTTCATTGGTGTCATCATCTTTCCCATCATATGGGGTTTCAACCGGCTCAGTCCCCGGTTGGTAGGTTGAATCCTCTTCGGACTCGTACGACTCATTTATGGTTACAACATGACCGTCACTCACGGTCTGAGATCGGCCTTCGCGGCCTTATCCCCTGGACACTCTGGAAGCCCCTCTACTGCCGTGCTCGGACCCTCCCGGTGCCCGGCCAGTTGGGTTCCTCCTAGTCACCTTCCCGGTACGTTCCATTTCTGAAAGAAATTGAGAATGAGTCATTAGACTCGTATCAAGTGTCAATTGATGGATAGGTACTTAAAAGACACCTCTTGGCTCAAATCACCGTCATACCAATTGTTAAGGGTACCATCTTAACAATTAGAGACATTGTAATTCAAGTACCAAAAGTTCTATAAGTACAAAACTTCTTATGCTCATGGTTTTCAAATTCATTTTCAAAAAGGAATTTTGAAGCTTCATTATGATGTTTACGGACTAAGGCTCTGATACCAATTAAATTGTCACGCCTCGGACCCACCCGGACACGTCAACAATCCACCGTACAGTACGAATAGTCAACCGCAGTTCAACACATCCATACCATACGAGGCATCTGGAATATCGTTCACACATTGTACATCCATAAACAAACATAATTTAAAACATTCATTAAAGTAGCGGAAACATTAATACAAGTGTTCAAGCCACACTTGGCAAACTTTGTCGTACAAGCCCTCAAATAATTATTCAAAACATATATATCCATGAGCATTATTCATATCGTTTTCAAAACAGGAATGAAAGAAGCACGAACCAAGTCTTCTTCCTTTGATCTCCCCGAAGCAACGGGCGGTGGTAGCAACCTTCAAGTTCTACCTGAAACTGTGAGGTCGCCTCCCCCGTGAAGGGGAGGTCAGTACTTTGAAGCATTTGAAAAGTCCAATGACAACTACACTGTATATAATCAATGTTTCAATTTCTAAAACCCTCAATCTAGGGTGATACTATATTATAGGCCGTAACTCCCGGTTACCCTATTCAAAACCCACTTACCTTATATGTAAGGTCAAGTAGTCGACCCGTGGGCCCATGCTTACCCTATCACGTCTTCTCACCATGGTAGAGTCACACTCACTGATATCATTCCGTCGTGCTAGAGGCTGACTCTAGTCACACCATTTCATGCTACAGGCTTCCTCTAGTGACTCTACATTATGCTAGAGGCTTCCTCTAGGCATTTCTTGTTGTTTTAGAAGCTTCCTCTACTCACTCTTCATTATGCTAGAGGCTGACTCTAGTCATCTTACGATGTGCTAGAGGCTGACTCTAGTCACCTTCCCATATGTTAGAGGCTTCTTCTAAATCATATCATTAAGATTTCTCAGCAACTTCTATGCCTAGGGTCACTTTATATTGAGTAGCCTTGGAGGCCTACTCCTAGCTTAACTTAGCATTCACCCATTCCTACCTTAACGTATCTCATATGACTACTTAAGGTATATCATTCACAATCCAAGCCATTAGGATTTACTCTATCATTTTTCATACTAACATCCCAACTAGTATTTCATTACTAGTCAAATAATTCTAGAACAACCAAGTTCTTAATTCATAGTCATATTGCTCATCTCAATTTAGTTTCCATTCCAAATATGATTTAAACCCCAATATCAAAAATATCACTTTTATCCATTCATGATTTCTCTACATGAAGTAAAAGTATATGTTATCACCATTTTTCACAATTTATTTCATTATCATGCTATCATATTCATAATACACAATCATACACAATTTCTTCTAAATTTGTATATCATGCTTCTTTTACACATATGCAATGGTATTTTCATTTAGGCATTATTAATCATTAATAATTCATGAAAATCACATTTAACACTTTAGCTAATCTTATGAAATTAACTCACTAATTATAAGCAATATAGTCAGTCATCCTCACCTCGAATGACCTTTAAGAAGTTCTACCCTTCTTGGTTGAACTCCGACGAAACTCCGGTGAACTCCGGCGAAACTACGGTGAACTCCGGCGATACTCCGGAAAAATTCCGGCAACAGTTAGGAACACCTTAGTCAAGCTCCTAATAAGGTTTTATCATCACAAAACCGTATCAACACAAATAACCTCTAAAAGATTATTTTCCGGCGAACCGGTCATTTGACTTCTAAATCCGTTCTTGGACTTAGAACTACCTTCCAACCCCTTGTTCTACACTTCTAAACATGTAGAACAATCCTAGGGGCCCTCCATATGATATATAATTCGTAAGGTAGATAAGAAGTAGAGGAAAAGTTAGTATAAGGTCATTACCTTAATTCTTCACAGTTTTTTCTATCTTTTTCCTTCTTCAAACTTCTTTCGTTTTCTTTTTGAGCTTGAGCTCGAGTTTGGCTATGGGAGATGTAGTTTTCAGAGGTTTTCTTCCTCTCTTGGTGAGATTTGGTCGAAATGTATGGAGTGGGGGTGATTGAGAATGCCTTTTTGGCATTTCTCACAATAATGTAATGAATAGGTCTCACCCTAATGAATTGATTTGCTCCCGCAGCCAATTCTCCATTGTTTCTCATGCACATATGTGGCCCTCCTTATTATTTGCAAGTCCAAAAAACGTGGGTTGGCCCCCACACATGTGGGAGGTCACCCCTTTGAGTCCAGAAGTGTACAATCGGTCCCGAAAGTTGTATTTCTCGGACTGTTTTAATTATATCTTATTTTATCGGGTCAAATAAAATACATCACACATTCCTAATCATTATAGGCCTTTAGAATAGATGTACATTCCCCAACTTTAATTTAAAAGTCTCTGAAATTCATTTCGGGTTGTTATCCGATAAATTACCAATACCGGTAATTGGGCCTCGTTCGACCAACGAGTTAACTCTATACCTTTTCTATGGCCCAACTAAAATATCCACCACCATATACATATTATCTAGACCAAGATGAACATCATATGTGGTTCTGGAATTATCGGGTGGTCCCCGTTCCCGATGTGGGCCCCACGTGCGATTAACTATTCACGCAAAGAAATAACAACAATTTACAACTTCGCAAATTCATAATTCATTCTTCGAGGGTTATTACATGTGATGGTCCCGGATAGGGTAAAAGTCTAGAGGGGGGGGGGTGAATAGACTTTTAAACCTTTTTCGACTTTTGAAAGTTTTCCCTCTAAAAGAGTTAATCTTTAAACTTTTGAGAGTTTTATAGATGCACAGCGGAAGACTTTACCCTTTGAGTAAAGAGTGTTTAGCCACTTTCTAACTTGGAGAGTGTTTGGCTTAGAATGCTAGCAGTTGGCTTAGCAGGTGGATAAGAGCAGGGAACTGCTGAGGCAACTGCTCAGGAAATGCAAAGTGTATGATGGAGGTAGAGATAGTTGTTTGATGAGTATGGTGTGGTCTTTTGGTAAGTATGCTTAAAAGAGGGGAGACTAGCTTTTTGCTGAAGCAGTGGACTCGACAGTTGGGTGAATATGAGGGAACTGCTGAGGCACCTACTTGGGTCAAAAGCTTATTGGGTTAAGCAAACTTCTTGATGAGGTATTGACAATCTGGTGATGTTTGAGACAGTGACATGAAACAAGTACATATATGAGCATAGGGCTTAGCAGTTGGGTGGATTCCAGGGAACTGCTGAGGCACCTGCTGTACTTAGAAGATGAATTTCAGAGAACTGAAAGAATGATCCTTTTAGATGTTGTTGGTGCACGTTATAGGTGTGAATCCGGTCTCAAAGAAAGTGAGTAATTAAGCAGTAGGATAAGCAGTTGGGTCAATTAAGACAACTGCTTAGGATTCTGCCAGCAGACTACAATCTTTATGTGAGAAGTGTTTTGTGTGTGCTTTGTTGACTGAAATGAATTCAACACATGATATATCCTGGTTCAGAGGTGGTGTAATCCTCCTACGTCCAGTCCCACCCTCTTTCAGATGGATTTCACTAAAGTATTAAGCCCAATACACTTAGTGCCAATCTAGCATTTACAACACTTAGGCCTAGATTGAAGGTTTTTCACGATGAGTATAGCACCACTCAAAGTTACTCAGTCCTTAGACTTTTCTCTAATGAACCGGTGGGGATCAAAAGGTACTCTATCTATCTACTTACACTGTAGGATCCGAACAACTGTTCTCCTAAGTGTTTACAGCAATATGTGATTTGTTACAAGAAAGTTCTAACCTCCAACTAGGAACTAAACTTCTATGATTTAGCAATGAAAAACTTTGTAAACTGGAAGTTTAGTGAAGCATGAGTCCAAGCAGAGAGTAAAGTTTGGAATAACACTTTCTCTTTTGCTAGATATCTCGTAAATGCTCGTGATAGAAATTCTCTCTTTGGATGCTCAAACGCTTGGTTAGAAACTTTCGTTTCAGCCTATATTTATAGGCATCTCCTTTGAATTAATCTCATCCGTTGGTTAGGATGGATTAATCTCTGACGTTGAAACTCTGGCAAGGACAAATTGTACATTCGTCTTCTTGTGCTAGAGCTTTAATTCAGGCTCATCTCCTTGTCTCGCATTATTTAGCCGCTGGTGAATCACTTCAAACTGCAGTCCTATGTGTATGTACATGACTCCGGACCCAGTACGTATTTGGCATTAAATGCCGGTCAATGCTTTGTCTCTAATCATTCATTTTATACTTTCAGTTTGTTTTATCTAAAGTGTGACATACGAATAATCTTTGAGTTAAATAGTATTTGCCGGTAGAATTCAAATATCCTATTAAGGTAAAGAAAATTTACCTTATTGCATTTTTACTTTTCCGGTAATATTTCTTAGACTCAAAAGTTGTACATTTAATTTGTCACGTAAATACTAGAACAAAGTGAGACACATTGTACACGTGCTTAGTATAGTGGCATCATCAAAATCTTATCAAAATTGGGTACTAACAATTTCCCCCTTTTTGATGATGCCAAAACTATACAACACAAGTAACAAACATTTTTATTGATTTTCTTTGAAATTTTTGTACATTGTTCTACTTTCTAGAGTACAATAGTTTATAGTCATTTTCGGACTTTAAGATCTAGCCTACTCTTGCTTGTCTTCTTCTTGTTTCTTCTTGGCTTCTTCCTTGGCTCTGGCCTCTTCTGCTTTTCTTCTTCTGATTTCAGCTTCTTCCTTGTAGAGCTGATTCTTTCTTTTTGTTTTTGCCCCTTTCTGTGCTGCTAGTGATCTTTTAGAGGAGGGACCTGCTTGTGTTGACTTTCCCCCCTTTTTGGTAGCAGCAGGGGTCTTGATGTTTTGAAGGAGATCATGTAGTTCAGGGTCCAAAGCAACTTCGTGTTGATGTGTTCGCCTTGGGTATAGGTCGTTCAACTCGATGGATAGTCCTAACACAGTGTTGTGGAGTTCCTCTAAGTCAATCTTGACTTCTTCTTTGACATCCTTGTCCAATTTGACCAGTTTCTCAGCTGTTTCTTGCTGGCGTTGGCCTAGTTTTCGTAGTTCATCTCCCTGCTTCTGGAAGGCATCCTGAGTGGCTTTGTGTAAGTTTGCAAGGTGCTTAGCAACATCTGCTCTTGTTTTGGCAATGGATTCTGAGTGCTCCACTTGCTTTGTTGTCAGTTTTTTTGAGAGATGAAGCATGGCTGGAAGCTCCTTGGTCCGCATGGTTTGGATGAACTCCTCATGCTCTTGGATTGCTTTAAATGCCTGTTCAAGATTAGGAGGTAAAGAGATGGTAGGAGGTACCTGAGCAGAGGGCTCTGCTGCTTGGGAGGCCACTACTAGTTCTTTTTCCCTTAGCTTCTTCAGTGAGTCTACAATCGGATTTTCCAGCTCTTCATCCCTGGCTTTCAAAGCTTCAAATTCGTTGCGAAGTGCCTCCATCTGAGCTGGTTGGTTTGAGAGTTGAATGTTGAGCTGAGCTTTCTGCTCTGAGTTGAATACTTGCTGTATCATCAAATTGCTCTTTGGATGGCAGTGTACTTCTGCGAACCTCATTTCTAGTTGCTCATCAAAATGCTTCTTCATTTTGATCAGTCTCTTGTGTAGGCGCACCTCAGCATTGCTAATGAATTTTGTGGTTGCTCTTCTTTCGTTGATGAAGACCTCTGCTAGTGTTGGAGTGTCTTCTTCATCCTCATGCTGAATTTGGTTTTTGATTTCATTGGACGTGGCAGGCTGCTCAGGTGCTGTATCTTGGTGGGGTTCCAAGTTGAGATCTATCATAGCAGTCCCCTGCTGGATAGTAGCAACCAACAATTTCTGGGGTGCCTTAGAGGATTCCCCACCTCCTTTAGTCTCCAACCTTGATTTCTCAAGGGTTTGCTGAGTTCTTTATCACTAGAGGAGGAGGAGTGAACGGTTTGCTTATCTCTTGATCTTGGTGGTCCCTTGGGTGCGTTGTGAGCATCATCATCATCATCATCATCATCATCATCATCATCATCATCCAGGTCATCATTGTCTAAGTCTTCGATTGTATCTTTGGCAGTGAGGTTCTTTTTCTTTAATGTGTACACTTGGTTGATCGTGTGAAGTCTTGTAGCCTCAGCCATGTCCTCAGTGCCAAGCCACTCCACAACGAAGTCTTCTTCCTCTATGAAATGAGAGAATGTGTCTGCTTGAAGAAGGATCCTTGATAGCTTCCAGGAGCGCCATGCTTTGACCCTTGCAAAATCTGCATCCAATTGCTCTGAGGGAGTCATTTTAAGTGACTCCACTGCTGGTGAAGGAGGACTCTGCTCTGGCTCTGGGGGAGCCACCTGCTCTCTTACATGAGTGGTTTTTTCAGTTTGTAGGTGAGCCACCTGCTCTAGTAAGAGAGCCACCTGCTTTTCTTGTTGAGTTATGCTTGGAATGTGTATGGAAAGGGGGAGTGCAGAGTTGTTGCTTCCATTTGAGGAACCGGCAGAGGCCTCTGCTTCATCTTGAACTATGGCTAAGGGTGAGGCGACTACTTCTTCGAGATGACATGATGAGGCTGCCTCTTCTAGTTCTGCCTGGAGATTTCTTGTAGCTGTTTTTGGCCTCTTAGATTTGGCTTCTAGACACCCAGAGCGTGGTCTTTTAGCTAGCTTGGTTTTGATCCTTGTGAATTCCATTTGAAGAGGTTGATGAGAGTGAAGAGTGGGGTCTTCCTTTTGAATCACGGGGGCTCCTGCCTTTGAGGTTTGATGTAGGAATTTCCTCCAGATGGTTTCTTCTTTGACCTTTCCTATGATCCCCTTTATTTTGAGAATTTCCCCAATTAGGAACCCATACCCTAGCAATGGTAGGGTACCATCTTCCTTTCTATCCTTGTGAGATTTGTTGACATATCTCACAAGTTCTTTGAAAACGTACCTGGTCCAGTACTTACACTCAATGTTTTGCTCATCTAGTGCTGGTACCAAACTCTAAATTCCTTTTGCTCAAGTTATGTTTACCATTTGTATTGTTTTGGTGAAATTGAAGAATTGCTCCTTTTGATGTGATGGATTTACCTAATGGCCATGATTGAGTGTAAATGGTTGGTTAATGAACGGACACTAGAATTCTTTCATCCGTGAACATTAGGGCGGGAGGATGAAAATCTCGTCCTTACTGTTATTGTGTAGGATAATATATATGTTTGTAGCTGATATAATTACACTACGAGAAATCACACATTTTAAAATAAAAACTCGCGTAACACACAAAAAGTTGTCATATTATATTGAGTAATAGTTACAAAACTCAAATTCGTCACAATACAATGATTTCTTATGACAATATTATTGTCTTTCATTTTAACTCTTAGATTTCAACACTAATTCATGTGTACTATGACGATAAAATAAAATTTGTCACTAATTTTTTAAGCGCCAAAATTTGAACTGCTTCTTGACCTTGGTTTTTGTTATATACTTCTATATTACTAGGTGATATCTCAAATAGACAAGTTCATGAAATTTGTGGAAGGCTATTATGGTCGAGAGGGTAAGATTAGATGTTTGAATCTCATAACTCAAGATAAAGATACAATTAAGATTCCTCTTTTGGAGCGTGAAATTGATCCAACATATAATACTTGGGTTTATCATGGTGAAGAATCAGATTTAAGAACTTTTAAAAATATACATACTTATATAGGGCATGAAATGGATAATATATGTGAAGAAGAAGATCCCTAGAAAATAATCCAAGGGTCTTGGAGTAAACAATGATAAAAATGCAAGTAAATTCGTCCCTAGGCCTCTCCGTAATGTTCGTAACACTTAAACAGGAGAAGAGAAGCCTTATTTATAGAAAACATATGAGTTTGGGCTGAAGTTAAACTAAAAAGGGTCAAAATCCGCGTTTCTCCGCGTTTTGGACGTACACACGATCGTGCGTCCCTGGCCATGCACGATCGTGCATACATGGCAGTGGCTCCTATGCTTTCTCGCCTCGGACACATGATCGTGCGTTCCCCTACGCACGGCATGCGTCAAACTTCCGAATTTGACTTTGATTCTTTAATGAAAGTTGTATATAATGAAGTACTCTATCCACCGCAACTTGCCGAATGAGATTCGAATCATCCAATCAAAAGATATGATCAAAATGGTGGAAGGTCTCGTTCTGAAATCTCAACAGCGATCATCCGACTTCATCGTCTCTTTTCACCTTTCTACTCTCAGATTCTAGAAATGGTGTCTTCATATGATTTGTAACCCTTGAAGTGGGCTTTCATATAAGATTTGAATCGTGTCCTTTAGATGCTTATACAAACAGATATGCTTGAATGTTTGACAGAAGGTCATCCTGATCGTCGTTTTCAAGCTCTATCCATCTTCTTTTGATCCCGTAGCCAATCCTAGAGCTCTTTTGTCTTCAAATATTCATCGTGAACCTCCCGGTGACCCCCAAAGCTCTCAATCCATTCTCGAATACATCTCGAATAATCCTGATTGCTCATCTAGTGCCGGTACCAAACTCTAAATTCCTGATTTTGACTCCAAATGACCTAAAACTCGAACCAATGCCTGATACACATAACTTGAGCTAAAATTGAGACTTGCAACACCTTAAAGCTAGGTAAACCATCAAAAGCTGATCCCAACATGTATCAAAGGCGTGTCAAAATACGGACTTATCAAATTCCCCCACACCTAAGCCTTTACTTGTCCTCAAGCAAACAGAACAACGGGACTTACGATAATCACCACATGAAATTAAAATAATTAGTATGCACATGTAGTTAAAGGGATACTCACAGAACACACATCCTAAATCAAGAAAATTCTTCCCTAAACTACATCTTTTTACTCTAGCTAAAATATTTGACAAAATTATTCACAACATCCTCAAAGTAATGACTGCATACACAAATAAACTAGCTAGTGATGAGAAAGACCTGTGAAGACGGTGGTGAATGGTGGATGGTAAGAATAAATAGTCCCTTTCTTGAGAGTTTGGAACATCCTAACAAAGACTTAATGCATTCAGAAAATTCGGGGCTATTCTTAGGATCAAAGAACTCAGTAGGCCACTAATTAAGAACTATCATTTAAACCTATGCAAGGAGTAGACATGGTGTACAACTAAGCTAAACCGTCGCGGCACATTGGTGCTTTGACGTACACTTGAAGTACGTGAAGGACTAAAGCTAATTTTGCTAAAGCCTCCAAGTTCATTTAATTAAGATCAGTTTTCCTTGTCATGTTGGCACGAGAACGCCATTTCTTTCGAAAGATCTCCAAGTCTCATCTTATTGTGTAGAACACTTACTCTTTTTGACCGGGTCTCCCATTCTCATTTTTCGCAAGGTAAGAGGTCTAGTTCATTTAATTAATTTTTTCAATTTTCAGATTTTCACTAGACATTACCCCATTCCAATCTTGACCTCACCAAGGAAAATTAGCAATTAAAGTTCAATTAATCAAGGTGAATCCATGCCTACAATGCAATCCTCGAAAATATCAAATTCCTAAAAAGTGATTGCTCTTACCCCATTCGGGGCATAGGGACAGTGCCAACAATGGCTCCTACCAAAACTCGCTAAACTTAACAAATTAATCCTCTAGTTCCCTAAACACCAAGACTATGTTAGAATTATTCACGAGTAAGGAAACAAGCCATTTGCTATGGAGCTCAACTGATTGGGTAAAGAACAAAATGGTCAGGCTCAAAGTGCCTTCTCCTAACGGACTTATTCAGGCAAAATGGAAGATTTAATCAATTCAATGGGTGACTAATGCTATCATCCTCTCAAAACTAGCTCATCGTGCAGCAATTTAAGCCTAAACACATTAAAGATGTTGATCAACACACTAGGTAGCTCATAAAGACACAATTTAAAGAAAGATTTTAAAAAATTTTGACATGACTTTCCTATGAATATACAATTGACACCTGCACATGTTGACTCTAATAATCTCATGTAATAACTACTGCTCGAATGCCCAATTCACTCCCCCACATTTAAAATTTGGCATCGCCCTCGATGACCACAAAATGCATTATGCACAAGGGGTAAAGAGGAAAGGGTCATGCGTGCTCAACTTAACTTAAGTCAACAATTAACATAGACAAACAGAATCATCATGAAAACTTCCCTAAAGGCGTTGATCGGTTGATAAGTTCTTATTACAACACGCATTTGATGCGTGTTGGAGTCGGATTTTGATGGTTTTCCTAGCTTTAAGGTGTTGCAAGTCTCAATTTTAGCTCAAGATGTAATTATCAGACGTTGGGTTGAGTTTTGTTGCATTTGGAGTTGAATTGAAGAAGTTAGAGACCGGCATCGGCGCTTAAAGAGGCAATCGGGAAGAGTTTGGAAGCATTCAAGGAAGATTTGAGAGATTTGGAGGTCACTGGGAGATTCACGACGAAATTATGATAAAGAAAGAGCATTTGGATCAACCTTTTTTTGCATCCGAGAGCATTTGGAGCAAGAAACAACATGAAACAGTCAAGGATAAGCCAGGCAGTGGGCCTAGGCACGATTGTGTCTGAAGAAGAAAGTCACGAGGGGCTACTGCCAGCCAGACACGATCGTGTCTCGACCGGGCACGATCATGCCTCCATACGAAACACGTGCATTCTCCGTAGGCACGGTCCCATGCACGATCATGTCTGGCGTCGTGCCTGGCCCCGATTTGTCCTAATTCAGCTCGAATTCAGTCGTTTTCTATAAATAAGGCCTTCATACCCCTTTTGAAGGGGGGTGAACTTTGAGAGAGGCCTAGGACGAATTTTAGCTGTGTTTTTACGTTGTTTACTTCAAGAACATGGGATTCGTTGTAAGTTCAATTCTTTTAATTAATGACAATTTATTCTATTCATTCTAATTCTGTTGATTCGTCAATTATGAGGCGTGAGTAGTATGGCTAGATTCCTTTCGGTATAATCACATGAATGTTGTTTAATTTGTGTTTGAATAATTTAACTGATATCTCTTGTAACCTAGATGGCCACTAGATTCACAATTGCATGTAGAATAAATTAAGAGAGATCTAATTTATTCTAGGACACATTCACACACACTTAATCATTCGCTAAGAGATTAGTAGCGATTAAGGAGCCGTAAGCTCGCTCGTCTTGGCAATAATTTAGGATCCTGTCGCATGAGAGATCAATTTTGTCCCCTAAATTATTGTACTCTGCGCCGCGAAAGCGGTAAGAACTTAGTAATGATTAGCTAGGCTCAATTAAATCAATTTCGTGTAATCAGGCATGATCTGCCAGAAATCTGGTTAACCTCGGAATCAATCCATGTTCCCTTCATCGTTAATTAAGGAAAACCCGATCTTTTTACTCACTCCTTAGCATTAGTTTTATTTAACTCAACCAACCAAACTCGCACAATTGCATTTTGTTTTATTTATTTCTTTTTAATTGCTGAGTTTAGTTAATCTTTAATTCCCTTTTGTCCGTCCTTGTGGAGACGATACTCGTACTTTCAACCACTTTTCTACAACCATATTAAGTGCGAGAAAAATCACATCAGTTTTTGGCGCCATTGCCGGGGACGGTGTCGGATTTAAGGATTAATTAATATCAGCGACTTGTTTTAGTATTTCGTAGGATTTTTGTCTGCTAACCTTGCATGTCAGATCTGTTTATGCATACACGCTCTAAGAAGGGAGAATCATTAGTCCCTCTTAATCCTGAGATTGAGAAGCTCGCCAGACAGATTCGTAAGGCTTGGAGAGAAAAGAACGCGACCATGGAACAACCTTCTTCGTCTGGAATAGCTGGGACGTCTGAGGTCCAAACCACTTCTGGTAACCTGGATTTTTATGTCAATACCTCTCCTTAGTCTTCACCGCCTATTTCACCTAGAAATTACTCGGGATTTCAGAATTCCTGCACCCCATTCTTTCCTCAAAATCAGTCCACTCCACAATTAAATCTTCCACCACTATATCACCTTTTCCAAATACCTCTACTGCTCCTGAATCCACTTTTCAAAATCAAACTTATGGGATGCAAGGTATAGGGCAAAACATTCTGGTCTTTCGGACGAGACAAAACCAACCCCCTTCCACTCAAAATCCACCCCTGACTCAACCACAAACTCAGCCCTTCCAAAAATAGTTTCAACCGTTCCGTCAGCCCCAAGTGCAGCCCCAACTGCAACCAAACGTTATCCAACCACAACCTATTCGTCCACAACCAGTTCTTCAGCCGAGACATCAGGCCCCTCAATTCCGGAACTATGTCCCACATGACAACCCGCTTTATCCAGGAGAGACCATTGCAGATTTCCTCGCTCTGGAGATTACAGAGTATGATAGCATTCAAGTGCCAGGAATTACTACACCCCACTACGAGATCAAGCTAGCGGTGATCAACATGGTCTTGAATAATCAGTTTGGGGAGAGCCCTACAAAAGATCCAGTGGCACATATTACAAAATTCCTCAGGATGTGCCAGACATTCAAGATCCCTGGGCTAGATGATGATCAGGTACAGATGTTATTGTTCCCTTTCTCATTGAGGGATGATGCACAGAGGTGGTTAGATAGCAATCCACATCACCATATTTAGACTTGAGATCAGCTGCATAAGGCCTTCATCAAAGAGTACTTTCCAATATAAAAGGCTATAAAGTTGAAGAAGCAGCTGCAAGACTTCAAGCAAGGCTCGTTGGAGACATTGGTTGAGGCATGGAAGAGATTTAAAGTGCTGAGAAGAGCTTGTCCTTAAGGCAAGATGACTGATTTTGAGATTCTATTTTGCTTCTACAGTGGACTCAGCAATGAAGGAAAGATGATGCTTGATGCTTCGGGAGGTGGAGTTTTCCCTCAATTACCATCTGAGGTCGCGGAAGAACTAGTTGAGAAGATTGTGTCGAATAACGCTTCATGGTACTGGTCTCGGGACACAGCTCACCAGAAAGACCCGGGTTTGTATGAGATCAGTGATAATTCTTCCCTTTCTGCAAGGGTAGATACTTTGACTAGTATGATTCAGAAGCTAGCTACCACCGTGGAAGATAATCGGAAGAAAACGGATCTTGCTCTCTCGGTGCCCAGTGTTAATATGGTAGCCCCCGGTCCTATTAGTACCTCTTGTACTATGTGTGGGGGACTCCATTCTCCGCATGAATGCACTATGATGACACACTCGACAGCCCCTGGAATAGAGCAAGTGGATGCGTTGTATTACCAGCGGCAGGGCTATAACAATCAGCCCTACGGACAGCAGCAACTAGGGAACTACGGGTAAGGAAATCAGCAGCAGCAGTCTAGGTACTCTAATCAGCCCCAAGCACATCAAGGCCAGCAACAAACACCTCATTCGGGGCAAGGAAATTTTAGGAGAGAGACTGAACAAAAGTTTGCTAGCTTGGAGGAAACCCTCAAACGTTTCATACAAACTTCTGAGATAAATACTCAACAAGTAAATGCGAGGATGCAGAACATGGAAAATCAATTGGGGCAGCTTGCAAAAGCCATATATGAGAGGCCTCAGGGATCCCTCCCTAGTAACACCGAGCCAAACCCAAGAGAACATGTTCAGGTAGTCACCTTGAGGAGCGGAAGAGAGCTAGAACCTGCTGCCACAACAAAGAAGCCCGATGAAGTTGAAGTTTAACCGGCTGCCCGGGAAGAAGAAAAAGAGAAAGATGAGGTAAGAGAGGTAGCGGCTGCACCAAAATAGCCCGTTCCGGTCAAAAATTACATCCCACCTCTTCCCTATCCGGCGCGATTGACTAGGAAGAACGATAGTGACCAGTTTTGTAAGTTCCTGCATCTCATGAAGCAAGTGCAGATTAACTTACCATTCGTGGATGCACTAGCACAAATGCCAAAGTACGCGAAGTTCATGAAGGATTTACTAACGAACAAGAGGAGTGTTCAGCTGTGATATAGACAGATCTGTCGAAGAAGCTTAAGGATCTAGGTTCTTTTACTATTCTCTTCTTTATAGGAGATCTTACTTTTGATAGGGCCCTGGCTGATTTGGGTGCAAGCATTAATTTGATGCCTCTTGCTTTATATGAAAAGCTTGCACTCGGTCCACTTAAACCTACACGAATGTGCATTCAGTTGGCTGATCGATCAGTCAAATATCCCGAAGGGATTATTCAAGACGTGTTGGTTAAAGTGGACAAATTTATATTTCCGGTTGACTTTGTTATTTTTGACATGGATCAGGATCGTGAGGTACCATTGATATTGGGCAGACCATTTTTGGCAACTGCCCGAGCACTTATTGATGTTGGAGACGGTAAGCTTGTCCTCTGCGTTGGGGACCAGTATGTCACCTTTGACATGTCCAAAATAGTGAAGAGGCCCTGTAAGGATAGTGGAGAGTGTTTTTACATGGATGTGATGGATTCTTTGGTGGAGGATTGCATTCCTAACATGCTTTCTGATGAAGCCTTCTTTGATCTTCTTTTGGATGATGGTTTGTTAGCAGAGGATCTTGAGCTCTTCCCTAGTTTTCATTGTCTTATGATAGGTGGAGAGGAGGACTCAAGTGATGCTAGTGATGTGAAGGGGAAGGAAGATGACTTAGATAAGGTGGATAAGGAAGACTGTCAGACGGATTCTTCTATTGTTACTCCTTCTCCATTAAATCTAAAGCCTCTTCCCTCCCACCTTGAGTATGCGTTTTTAGATGAATGTTCTGACCTCCTGTTATTCTTGCATCCGGGCTTGAGCCATCCCAAAAATCTGCATTTCTTGATCTACTTAGTGAACAAAGGGAAGCTCTAGCCCGGAAACTTTCTGACATAAAAGGAATCAGTCCTACTTTCTACACTCATAAAATTTTGATGGAAGATAATGCTAAACCGTTACTGCAGACACAAAGAAGATTGAATCCTAATATGCAGGAGGTGGTTAGGGATGAAGTCATCTGTCTGTTAGATTTAGGCATTATTTATCCGATTTCAGACAACCCTTGGGTCAGCCTGACCCAGGTGGTTCCCAAGAAAGGGGGGATGACTATGGTTAAGAATGAGAAAGATGAGTTGATTGCTACGCGTACGGTCACCGGATGGCAGGTTTGCATTGATTACCGAAGATTGAATGCCACCACCCGGAAGGACCACTTTACCCTCCCCTTTATTGATCAGATTTTAGAAAGGCTAGCAGGGCATAGGTTTTACTGTTTCCTTGACGGGATGTCGGGATACTTCCAGATCCTCATAGCCCCCGAGGACCATGATAAAACCACTTTCACATGTCCATTCAGTACCTTTGCTTATCGGAGGATGGCGTTTGGATTATGTAATGTCCCTGCTACCTTTATGAGATGCATGCTTGCTATTTCTGGGGATTTTATTAGGAAGTTTATGGAGGTTTTATGGATGACTTTTCTATGTATGGTGATACTTTTGATGAGTGCTTAGAGAATTTGAAGAAAGTCCAGGTTAGGTGTCGAGAGGTGAATTTGGTACTTAACTGGGAGAAGTGCCACTTCATGGTTAGTGAGGGAGTGGTCCTAGGGCATAAGATATCGAGTAGGGTGATTGATCCGGCTAAGGTTGATGTGATTTCTAAATTTCCTCCTCCTACCTAGGTCCGTTCCATTACGAGTTTTCTAGGACACACAGGTTTCTACCGTAGGTTCATCCAGGACTTTTCGAAGATAGCCCGACCCATGACTAAGCTCCTTGAGAAGGACACACCGTTTGACTTCTCAAAGGAGTGTTTAGAGACTTTTGAGTGTTTGAAGGAGAAACTGGTCAAGGCACCAGTGGTAGTAGCTCCTGACTGGTCTTTGCCTTTTGAGATTATGTGTGATGCTAGTGATTTTGCAATAGGAGCCATTCTTGGGCAGCGTCGAGAGAAACATTTTCAGCCTATTTCGTATGCTTCTAAGACTCTCAATAGTGCCCAGGAAAAATACACTACACTGAGAAAGAATTGCTTGCTGTTGTGTTTGCTCTTGACAAGTGTCGTCCTTATTTGATTTTGTCTAAGGTAATGATATTCACCGATCATTCTGCTCTTAAATATTTGATGCAAAAAGTGGATGCTAAGCCTAGATTGATTCGGTGGATATTACTACTCCAAGAGTTTGATATTGAGATAAGGGATAAGAAAGGGGCTGAGAATTTACCAGCTGATCACTTGAGTAGGTTAGAGAACCCCTTTCTTGATTCCTTGAGTGAGAGAGATATTGAGGGCACTTTTCCTGATGAGAGACTTTTGCGTATCGTTGATGAGGTGCCTTGGTTCTCTGACATCGCCAATCTTGTTGGGGGTGTTGTTCCTTCTGATTATACACCTCATCAACGAAGGAATTTTTTTGCTGATCTGAAGTATTATTTCTGGGAGGAACCATATCTGTTTCGTATTTGCGCTGATCAGGTTATTAGAAGATGTGTTCCCCTTTGTGAAGGAGCTGAAATTGTTAAACATTGTCACTCTGGACCGACCGGGGGACGCTATTCCTTCAACCGGACAGCCTGTAAGGTCTTGGAATGTGTGTTCTTCTGGCCCACTTTGTTTAAAGATGCTCTAACGTTTGTGCAGGAATGTGACAAGTGTCAACGCACCGGGGCGATTACCAAAAGGGATGAGATGCCCCCGAATTTTATATTGGTTTGTGAGGTTTTTGATGTTTGGGGCATTGACTTCATGGGACCGTTTACGGAGTCTAAGGTAATAAATTCATTCTTGTTGCTGTGGATTATGTTTCTAAGTGGGTTGAGGTTGAAGCTCTGCCCACAAATGATGCTAGAGTCGTGATTCGTTTTCTGAAGAAATTGTTTTCTAGATTTGGAGTGCCACGAGTCTTGATAAGTGACAGGGGTACCCACTTTGGGAATGATCCCATGACGCACCTTTTGGCAAAGTACAGGGTCAATCATAAAGGGGGCGTCCCATATCACCCTCAAACTAGTGGCGAAGTAGAGAATTCGAATAGGGACATTAAGACCATCCTTGAGAAGACCGTTGAGTTAGATGATTGGTCCGATAAGTTAGATGATGCGTTGTGGGCATTGCGTACAGCGTATAAGACACCCATTGACACTACTCCGTTTCACTTGGTTTATTGGAAGGCGTGCCACCTTCCGGTAGAGATTGAGCATAAGGCCTACTGGGCCTTGAAAATGCTGAATAAGGATCTTTCTTTGGCGGATTGTGAGCGGCTTTGGAAACTAAACGAGTTGGATGAGTAGAGGCTTATGGCATATGAGAACTCTAAGATTAGTAAGGAGCGTACCAAAGCCTATCATGATCGGCATATCAAACAGGGAAACGAGTTTTGTAAGGGGGATCAAGTTCTGCTGTTCAATCCCCGAATGAAAATTTTTAAAGGAAAATTGAAGTCTAGGTGGTCCGGTCCTTTTGTAGTGAGCGATGTTTTTCCATTCAGAACTGTTGAAATTGACCATCCTGAGAAGGGCCGTTTTAAAGTTAACGGCCATCACTTGAAGAAATACTATGGAGGACCGATAGAACGCGAGCGTGAGGTGACCTTTGTCACGAATTTTGAGAGATGAGTGTGTAGTGCGTCAGGCAAACGATGTTAAAAATAGCGCTTCTCGGGAGGCAACCCGAGCTTAATTTTTGCTTCAGTAGTTTAGTTTTTACTGCTTTTAAAAAAAACCACAAAAAAAAACAAAAAAAAAAGTGGTTTTGACCGGGCACGGTCGTGCCTACATTGAAGGATGATACGTGAGCTCACTGCCAACCAGGCACGATCGTGTCTGGATGGGGGCACGATCGTGCCTAGGACGCGAAAGGGGCATGTCTACTGCTAGCCAGGCAAGATCGTGTTTGGGCCGGGCACGATCGTGCCTGACAAATTTCCCAACTGCGACCCACCACACCTCCGACCACCGCCGTGACTCCAGTCGAACCACCACTGTCCCTTCTCTCTCTCTCCTCTACTCCAAACAAGGTAATCTCCTTCTTCTCTCTTCTTCTCTTCTCAATTAATGATGTTTTCAAGCCTTGTGATTTCCGATTTTGCATGAGCTCAAAAATTAGGGATTTGATTTTCTTTGTTCAAATTGAGGCTTGCATTGATGATATCGATGTTTTAAGTTTATGAATTTGCCTCTTTTGTGTGAAATCCCTAATTTTTGAAGTTATTTTGGCCAATTTAGGGTTGAATTTGCTGAAAGTGAGAAAAATTTGGGGATTTTGATTTCCTTGCTTGGTTTAAGCATTGAATTGTTGTTTGTGATGTTAAATGATTATTGTTGAATCTTTTTGAGCAAGAATCCCCAAATTTTAAGGCCAAACTTCGTCTAAATTAAGAATTGAGAGTTCTTCCCCCAATTTTGATTTTCTTTCTAATTCATTTGGGAAGCACTTCATTCTAAAAACTTGTGATGAATAACGATGCTTGCTAGTGACCTTGTTTATACCGTGTGTCGTTGAAAATTTGAATTTTATTCAAAGAACCTTTCTTTGATAAAAGTTCAAAATTTTCAACTATTATAGTTAAACTTGGGGTTGTTTTAGCTATAATGATGATGATCTTGGTTGATTAATTGCTGACGGGACCATTACTGTGATTTGTGAGTCTATTCTAACACTTGTACGACCCGTTGGAATTCTTGTTTTTGACTTGTTTTGACAGATGCCGCCAAGACAAAAGCAGACTTGAGGTGCGGGTGCCAATTCTAGCAGGGCCAATGCTGTCCGATACCAACCGAAGTTTCCACTGCTCCGGGATGAGCTGAAGTACGTTGAGCTCCTACCTAAAAGCATGGACACTTTGTACTACCCTGACGAGGCCTCACTCACTACAGCAGGAGTGAGAGATGAGGTGATGCACCTCCTGCGACGAGGGTGGTGGAGGCATCTGTTCTATGAGATTAGAGAACCCACATATAGAGAGATTACAGGTGAGGTTTTGTCCACATTTAGGATGACCAAGGAGATTGCTATCGAGGAAAACCATAGGCCCGTCATCAAATTCTGAGCATTTGAGGAGGAGCATGCCATTTCCATGGTAGCGATGCACGATCATTTCGAGTTTACTAGAATCGAGGATGGTGGCCAACATGAGGTCATTTGGATATACTTCCCACCCGACGTTAACCACAAGGTCTTTTGGGAGTCCATTACTAATGGGGGTGGAGAATATCGGCCGAAGATGTCTCCGAGCACGCTCCTCTATCCACGACAGTACCGTATCATTCATACCCCTCTCATCCACTATCACCGTCAAAGTCGAGGTTGCCAGAAAGGTCACTGCTACAGACCTATTCTGCCTTTATTGCATGGTCCATAACTGTAAGCCCCACATGGGCTATCTCATTGCCAAGTTCCTCCACCGCCAGGCCACGAACCATATTAAGTCCATATTTGCTGGCCCATTCATCACTTGACTACTGACGGGGATGGGCTTTGGAGACCGGTTTGAGAGGATGGAGGAGATCTCTAGTTTTCTTGCATTGACCCGGCTTCCCGAGGTCAACACTGGAGTGGTGAGGAGGAGGCCACAGGTGCAGCCGGCAACAACAGCAGGAGGAGGACAACGGGCAGGCGATGATGATGATGGGAGCGATGAGGAGATGGAGGAAGTTGCACACGACATTCCATATGATGCACCCCCCTATGGCCACACGTTTCCTGATACTTGAGCGGGGGTGCACGCGCATCAGGACGCCGTTTACCATCAGCTTTCCGCAGAGCAGCATGAGCGGTTTGAGCAGCAGGACTTCTACAGAGAAATGAGGGAGGATCAGGCAATGCACTACACACAGCTGCAGTCCCAGTATACACAGATCGATGAGCGTCTCACTTCATTGGAGGATAGTTAGCGCTCATTCTTTGACAGATACCCATCGCCTCCCCCTTCTGAGCAGTAGAGTTCATTATTAGATTCTGTTGGATGAATGTACACCTTAAACACTCTCACACTCTCACATTTTTATACTTAACTCTCTGTTTTGTTTTGTTTTGTTCTTAAATGATGTGTTGTAGCTCAAAAGAATGCTTAATGGATGACGTGCCGAGAGTTCAAAGACTCAGTTTAGTTCCGGACCGACCAACGCTATAGGGAAGTTTCAATGTCTCTTTTACTCACTGTGTAATGTTGACTTGAGTTGATTTTGAGCACGCGTGACCCTTTCCTCTTTACCCCGTTTGCATAGTGCATTTTTGGTCATCGAGGGCGATGCCAAAGTTTAAGTGTGGGGGAGTGAATTGGGCATTCGGGCAGTAGTTGTTACATGTGATTTTTAGAGTTAGCATGTGCGGGTGTTAGTTGTATATTCATAGGAAATTCATGTCAAATTTTTGAAAAATTTTCTTTAAAATGTGTCTTTGTGAGCTGGCTAGTGTTTTGACTACGCTTTTAGAATATCTTTGAAGTGTTTAGGCTTAAATTTCTTGCACTATAATCTGGTTGTTGAAAGGATGAAGACATTAGTCACCCATGTAATGAATTAACAATTTTCCCATTGACCTGAATAAGTTCCTTTAGGAAAAGTCATTTTGAGCATGACCGTTCATTGTTTGCCCCAATTAATTGAGCACCATAGCCAAATGGCCTGCTTCCTTACCCGTGAATATTTCTGACTTAGTCTTGATGTTTAGGGAACTAAGGAATTAATTTGTTAAGTTTAGGGAATTTGTGTAGGAGTCAATTTTGGTACTGTTCCTATGCTCCAAATGGGGTAAGAGCAGTCACTTTGTAGGAATTTGATATTTTCGAGGATTGCATTGTAGGCATGGATTCACTTTTAAATTAATGAACTTTTATTGCTATTTTTCCTGGGTGAGGCCGAGATTAGAATGGGTTAGTGTGTAGTGAGAATCCGAAAGGTGAAAAATTAATATAGCTAGACCTCTTACCTTGCGAAAAAGAGAATGGGAGCCCCGGTCAAAAAGCGTAAGTGTTTTACACAATAAGATGAGACCTTGGGTATCTTTCGAAAGAAATGGCGTTCTCGTGCCAACATGACAAGGAAAGCTGAACTTATTTAATGAACTTGGAGGCTTTAGCAAAATTAGCTTTAGTCCTCCACGTACTTTAAGTATACGTCAAAGCACCAATGTGCCGCGGCGGTTTAGCTTTGTTGTACACCATGTCTACTCTTTGCATAGGTTTAGATGATTGTTCCTAAATTGTGGCCTACTGAGTTTCTTGATCATAAGAATAGCACTGAAGTTCCTGAATGCATTGAGTCTTTGTTAGAATATTCCAATCTCTCAAAATAAAGGGACTATTTATTACCATTTACCATTCACCACCCCCTTCACAAGTCATTCTGATCAATAGCTAGTTTATTTGTGTATGCTGTCATTACTTTAAGGATGTTATGAATAATTTTGTCAAATAGTTTAGTGACATGCACTTGTCGTGAGGTGCACTCAAAATAAATACAATACAACGATTATACGTAGTATAACGAAGTAAGGTTCGTATCCACAGGGAAAGGAATACTTTTCTTTTATATAATGAGTAACAAAGGGGGAGGTTTTGAGTTTGATTTAATTTAATTTAATTAACACTAAGATGAACGACTTATGTGGTTTAATTAATAGAGATGAGGACTTGGTTTTGCTTTTATCCACTTAATGAAATGTTTGTCGATCCCGGTTATATCTTTAACTATCTTCCTCTCGAATACTCAATCGAGGAGTATATCCAATTCATCGAGGGTAGTTATTAATAACGAGATGCGTTCATTAATAAAACTTACTATCGAGTCAATATAGAACAAGCGCCGTATATTAACTTGATAGTAGCAATTAACTTAAGATGAAAACGATTGAGATTGATAACCTCAACACAAGCGGTCTATTGGTTTAATCAATATAGTTAATTCCCCTTGGCATATTAACCATGAGATGCATGCATTAATACTCCAAGTTTACTACTGTTGAAGTAACCGGATTAAGAACAAGCGTATTAACCGATTGATTCTTGTAATAATTAATATAAGAAACAAAACTAGTTGATACTTTAAGTAATGTTCAAAATAATAACATGAAATATGAATAGGAATTAATTAATACTCAAGGAAGAATATTAAAGAATATGAATCCTACTATAATTAATATCAAGATGTTAACTAATTGTCATCTTAGTAACACTCCCCAATATCAACATAAAGGAAGAAATAACTATTACTATAACCAATGTCAAGATGTTAACTAATTGTCATCTTAGTAACACTCCCAACCTTTGATATAGAAATAGTATTTTAAAGGAAGAATTAATATTCAAGGGAGAAGATTAAAGAAAATAACTCACAACTTACAAATTCATTAAGCTTCAAAGTAGCAAAACCAAGATGGAAGAGTTTAGCTCCTCATTTGAAGACTAAACATGATGAAAAATATAAAGAAAGAACTATTCTAGACTGAGCTTAGATGTATAAAGGAATTGGATGATTAAAAGTGAAGGAAAATGGGGTTATTTATAGGTGTTTTCAAGACCTAAGGTCGGATACCCGGTTGGGTATTTTGACATACCTGACCAGGTATTTACCAAATCAAATATTTTCCCATTTTTTGTGTCTTCTGCACATTCTTTGGTCCGAAATCACTTCATACCCGACCGGGTATATGGAATACCCGACCGGGTATTTGCTAGTTTTGCAACAGTTTTCTTTGTCACTTCATACCCGGCCAGGTAAAGTCCATACCCGACCGGGTTTTGCATAAAACTCAGGTTTTTCCATCCTTCTTGCATCCAAACCTATCCTAAACTTATAGCTCAACTAAGTACAACTTACAACAAACAATAAAATGCTAAAAATACAATTACAATCAAATGCAAACTAATAACTACAAACTTGCATAATACTAGTAAATAAATGATACAAGTGATAATAAAAATGTACACTTAGGCACTAACAACTAGTGCCTATCAAACACCCCCGACACCCCCGCACTTGAACTTTTACTCGTCTCGAGTAAAACAAATCTTGTCCATGAAGTTTCCAAACCAACAATTGTAGAAATCACAACCATTCACAAGTGATTTTGAAAGTCAACATAAAAAATGTTTCAATGATCAAAACACATGAATAAAACGTCTTCAACATCATTGAGTTCCTCTTTTTTTGCTCCTTATGTGTACCCTTAGGATCCTCCAAATATAAAAGAAATACTTTCTCTCATTCTCTCATTTTGCCTAGGTGCCCTTTCGGGTTTTCATCCCAGCTTCCCACATTTTCCTTTTTAATTCTCACCATTTCACTCTTCTTTTTGCTTTTATGTTGCTTAAGTTTCCCTTTTGGGTTTTCTACCTAACAAGTTTATATATATTTTTTTAGATAGCAAGAATAAAGAGCATGAAATGGGAGCATACCATAATAGTTCTCCCCCCAAGCTAGTTCATGGCACTGCCCTTAGTGCCCGCCCGCATCTCCTTCATTAAAGAATAAACCCTGACCATAGTAGCTATCATGAAAACCGCCCGCATATGGATATTCATCGTCGTTTGTGTCTGAGCTGCCGCCATATCCGCCATCACCACCTCCGAAATCCCTGCCAGCACCATCACCGCCAGCCTGTCCACCTCCTCCGGAGCTAGATCCTCCGAAATTACCCCAATGTGAGGGGTCATACCATGTAGGATGTTGGACTGGAGTGGGCATGTGGGAACAATACCCTTGGTGGTCAAAATATGCGTACATAGGGTCGAAGGCCCGTCTTTGATCCTCTTCCACCCTTTGGTACGCACTGTAGAGATCGTCGATGTGTGTGTTCATTGCCGTTTGGTTAAGATTGAGTTGTTGTATACCGGCAAGCATTTGTTGTTCAAAGGGGGTGTATTGAGGGGTTGGGGATCGGGTTGTGCCTGTGCTTGTGGTTGTTCGGGACTGGGTGGTGGCTCAAGTTGAGGGATGTCATAAAGATAGTGGTCAGGAGTAGTTCCGGGTAGGCAAAGGTGTCTCCTATCCCCGAGTTGATGGTTAAAAATGTTGGGGAGTTCATCGGAGGGGATTGTAAAAAGTTGTGTGGGTGAGGGATTTATGGTCCAATGGTAAAATGCTGTGGTCCCAATGGTGTGGGAGTGACTCAAATCATGTGCGGTGAGTAGAAACTTTAGATTAAGGAAATTCCAATCTTGTACTTCTCTATTCGCACAATAGCCAAATTTGGTACAAATATGATGTATGTACCCTCCTATGAAAATGTCACCCATAGCTTCACATTCCTTTTTTAGATGGTCCCACAAACATGAAGCAACATCTAATCTAGGAGCTTCTGGAAAGATACACATAGCAAGAACGGCCAATTCACTAATCCTTGTTTGATGACTATTTGGCCTCCCAAAGACATTATACCCAAACCATTTAAGTGCGATTCGAAAGGTAGGGTGTTGAACATGTGTAACATGCATATGTGAAGATTTAAAAACCCTAACCCATGTCATTCTTCGCCACAAATCATGCACAATGGTTTTATCACTTCTTGCCTTTCTTTCGTCCACACCTAAAACCGGTAAACCAAATAGCTCGGCAAATTCACGTTTCATTAAAGTTCTTGGTATGTTGTTATAAAGAAACGTGAGTTTGCTCTCATAGGTGTCCCCTATGTTTTCAGTAAATTCAACCGATGCTAGGAACTCATACATAATTCTTTTGTAGATATTATAGGACATATTGAACAATGTAGTAAGTCCTATGTTGTTGCATAATTCTAGCATCATATCATACAACATCAATGCTCGCAATGTTTCATGACAAATAAATCGGGTTGAATGTACCTCTCGGTTGAGTTGGGTGAGGAATTTCTTGTGATGAGCCCTAGAGGTGAATTCGATGCTCTCATACCCCGGAACATGTGGAATTGGAGCACTTGAGTTGGAGGAAGATGCTCTAGCCCTTTTTGGTGCCATGGTTAACTTTTTTCTTGAACTTGGGGGTTGGAATTTCGGACTCGGGACTTGGGGGAGTGAAAAAATTCAGATTTTTTTTTTTGGTTTTGGGTGTTTTTGAGGGTGTGGAGGTGTAGAGGGTGATGTGGGGATGAAGAAATGGGATTTTCTTGGGATTTTTCGAGCTAAAAATCGGACCTTGAGAAAGGGGTAGGGTTTTTCCGGTTATGGGATTTGGGGATTTTTGGTGGGTGTGTTGGGTGTAGAAATGGAGAGGGTGATGTGGGGATGAGAAGAATGTGGGGTTAATTTGGATGTTTTGGTTGAGATTGGAGTGGTTTGAAGTTTGTATGATAGTCAATGGAGGTTGAGGGTTTGAGTTTGGGAGATTAGGGAAGAGAATGGGTGTTTTTTGGGCTGATTTGGGACCAAATCGGACTGAAATCCCGGTTACCCGACCGGGTTTTAGTAATACCCAAATGGGTATGCTGTTTTTCGCTTGGCAGTGGCTGTTTTGCCCAAAAACCCGGTCGGGTTTGCGTGATACCCGATCGGGTATTAGGCCATTTTATATATTTTTTTCATTTTTCGTCACCCGGCCGGTTTTAATGTAAAAACCCGAATGGTTATTACTTCCGGAGACTCCCAGGGGCATATATAAGTGAAAACCCGGCCGGGTTTTAGGCATACCCGGTCGGGTTTTAGCTTTTTTGGTTTTATAAAAATTTCACCCGCCTGGGGTGTTGCCCGTGTATTCCTTCATTGTTTTGTTACCCGACCGGGTGTGGTATATACCCGGCCGGGTTTGTTCCCAATTTTACTTCAAAAACTTTTTTGTTAAAGTGCAAAGAAGAAAAAAAATGAAGAAATAAACGTACCTTGCATGGGTTGCGTCCCAAGAAGCGCTATAGTTAACGTCGCGGCACGACGTTATTTTTTCTACTTCAATCTTTCATGTTCGGGTCATGATGACCCGTCCTCTGCACATTTCTACCCTGGTGACTCTTATAGAAGAGCTCAATTCACCGAACACCCATTTTGACAATCTTTCTAGGATCAAATATCCAGATTCCCATTGCTTTATGTTGTTAGAGCGAGGGAAAATTTGTACCGATTAGCATGGTCAATGGAAAGGGTTTTGATCTTGGTGGCATGAGAGGGGGTATCAAATGTTTATTTAACTTCACTGTCATTTCCCGCATATTTGTGAATGAAAAGAAATCCTAATGATACTCTCTCGGTTTATTCGCAACCGCGACAAGTACATTTGAATTACCCTCACATTCGCTGAGGATTTCGTCTCTGTCCTTCTCTACCCTTTGTGTTTCCCTTAGAGCCTCAGGAAATCGTGGCATGATCTCAAGAATGGCCGGTGATGGAGTTGAGTTTTGAGGTTCTTACTCCTCCGGTTGAGCTTTTTCTGCAGGCTCCTCTTCTTCCTCCTCCTCGCGGATGTAGTTCACAACGCTTGGCATTTGCTTTATTTGATTCTCCAAGTTCGATTCGTTGGACACTGTTTCTTGCGGGCATTGTGACATAGCTCTTTGCATACTCGTCACGTTGATAGTGAGGGCTCGGACCATGTCTTCAGTGGACATGCTAGAATAAGAATTCGCGTACATGTGATCTCCCCTCGGTAAATTATATGTGTCGGAGAACAGATCATATTTCCTTTGGGAACCAACATCATCAGCTTGTTGAAAGTACTCTTCCTGGAGCTTCGGACAAAAATCTGTAATATGCCTGTGAGACATGCAAATATTGCATGTCTTGGCATCTTGAGTTTCTGAGCTTAAGATAAACTCCTTTATGAGAGAAGCCAAAACGGAAATTTGACTCTAAGGATGATGTGTTGGTATCCATATACTCATGTAAGCTCAGAAAATAGTTTTTTTTTTTGTTTTTTTATATATTTTTTTGTTTTTGATTTTTATGAGATGAAAGAAAAAGAAAAATAATTGCCTTTCCCCGACAACGGCGCCAAATTTGACGTGCACTTGTCGTGAGGTGCACTCAAAATAAATACAATACAACGATTATACGTAGTATAACAAAGTAAGGTTCGTATCCACAGGGAAAGGAATACTTTTCTTTTATATAATGAGTAACAAAGGGGGAGGTTTTGAGTTTGATTTAATTTAATTTAATCAACACTAAGATGAAGAAATAACTATTTGTCATCTTAGTAACACTCTCCAACTTTGATATAGAAATAGTATTTTAAAGGAAGAATTAATATTCAAGGGAGAAGATTAAAGAAAATAACTCACAATTTACAAATTCATTAAGCTTCAAAGTAGCAAAACCAAGATGGAAGAGTTTAGCTCCTCATTTGGAGACTAAACATGATGAAAAATATAAAGAAAGAACTATTCTAGACTGAGCATAGATGTATAAAGGAATTGGATGATTAAAAGTGAAGGAAAATGGGGTTATTTATAGGTGTTTTCAAAACCTATAGCCGGATACCCGACCGGGTATTTTGACATACCCGACCGGGTATTTACTAAATCAAATATTTTCCCATGTTTCTGTGTCTTCTGAACGTTCTTTGGTCCGAAATCACTTCGTACCCGACCGGGTATATGGAATACCCGATCGGGTATTTGCTAGTTTTGCAGCAGTTTCCTTTCACTTCATACCCGGCCGGGTAAAGTCCATACCCGACCGAGTTTTGCATAAAACTCAGGTTTTTCCATCCTTCTTGCATCCAAACCTATGCTAAACTTATAGCTCAACTAACTACAACTTACAGCAAACAATAAAATGCTAAAAATACGATTACAATCAAATGCAAACTAACAACTACAAACTTGCATAATACTAGTAAATAAATATTACAAATGATAATAAAAATGTACACTTAGGCACTAACAACTAATGCCTATCATTTAGCTTGAGTACAAAGATGTAGTTTAGGGAAGAATTTTCTTGGTTTAGATTGTATGTTCTGTGAATATCCCTTTAGCTACGTGTGCATGCTACTGTTTTAATTCCGTGTGGTAATTACCGTAAGTCCCGTCGTTGTTTGATTTGCTTTAGGACAAGAAAACGCTTAAGTGTGGGGGAATCTGATAAGTTCTTATTACAACACGCATTTGATGCGTGTTGGAGTCGGATTTTGATGGTTTTCCTAGCTTTAAGGTGTTGCAAGTCTCAATTTTAGCTCAAGATGTAATTATCAGGCATTGGGCCGAGTTTTGTTGCATTTGGAGTTGAATTGAAGAAGTTAGAGACTGACATCGGCGCTTAAAGAGGAAACCAGGAAGAGTTTGGAAGCATTCGAGGAAGATTTGAGAGATTTAAAGGTCACCGGGAGATTCACGACGAAATTCTGATAAAGAAAGAGCATTTGGATCGACCTTTTTTGCATCCGAGAGCATTTGGAGCAAGAAACGCCATGAAACAGTCAAGGATAGGTCAGGCATGACTGTGCCTGGGTCTAGGCACGATCTTGTCTGAAGAAGAAAGTCACGAGGGGCTACTGCCAACAAGACACGATTGTGTCTGGGCCGGGCACGATCGTGCCTCCATACGAAATGCGCGCATGCTTCGCAGGCACGGTCACAGGCACGATCGTGCCTGGCGTCGTGCCTGGCCCCGATTTGTCCTAATTCAGCTCAAATTCACCCGTTTTCTATAAATAAGGCCTTCATATCCCTTTTGAAGGGGGGACGAACTTTGAGAGAGGCCTAGGACGAATTTGATCTGCGTTTTTACGTTGTTTACTTAAAGAACTTGTGATTCTTTGTAAGTTCAATTCTTTTAATTAATGACAATTTATTCTATTCATTCCAATTCTGTTGATTCATCAATTATGAGGAATAAGTAGTTTAATTAGGGATCCGGGTTTAATGAAGGGGTTGATCATGATGTATGGCTAGATTCCTTTTGGTATAATCACATGAATGTTGTTTAATTTGTGTTTGAATAATTTAACTGATATCTTTTGTAACCTAGATGACCACTAGATTTACAATTGCATGTAGAAAAAATTAAGAGAGATCTAATTTATTCTAGGACACATTCACACACACTTAATCGTTCGCTAAGAGATTAGTAGCGATTAAGAGGCCGTAAGCTCGCTCGTCTTGGCAGTAATTTAGGATAGACCTGGGATCGGTTCGGTTCTTGTTAAAATTCGATGGAACCGTATTAAAAATTATAGGCGCTAAATTCGGTTCAGTTCTAGTTTAAAATGTAGTTGTTAAATTCGGTTCGGTTCTAGTTAAATTCGGTTTGGTTCTTACACTTTTTCGGTTCCTAGTAAAAATTTATTATCCTCCTAAAATAAACACATTTTACCTTTAGTTACATAAAAAATCAAATTTTAAATGATTAAATTATGACCATTACATTATACACACATGATATTCCAATTTTCAAATATCACAAAAATATCCAAGTGCAAACTTTAAGTTTAAACATAACAACAACATAAAGGTTTAAAATAGACATGAACTATCAAGCAAAAAGATTTAATAACTTCAAGGTACACATCCAATAGCAGGTAGTTCAACCTCAAAATAATATTCTTCTAGTAGTAATGCACCATAAATAAAAAGTACGGAGTACGTAATAATAAACTGACCATTAATATTTGTAATTTACTATGAACAAGTAACAACATAATCAACGGAATAATATTTGTAAATTTTAGGATCATGTCGCATGAGAGATTAGCCTGGTCCCCTAAATTATTGCACTCTGCACCACGAAAGCGGTAAGAACTTAGTAATGATTAGCTAGGCTCAATGAAATTAACTTCGTGTAATTAGGTCTGATCTGCCCGAAATATGGTTAACCCCGAAATCAATCCATGTTCCCTTCGTCGTTAATTAAGGAAAACCCATTCTTTATACTCGCTCATTAGCATTAGTTTTATATTACTCAACCAACCAAACTCGCACAATTGCATTTTGTTTTATTTTTTTTTTTAATTGCTGAGTTTAGTTAATCTTTAATTCCCTTTTGTCCGTCCTTGTGGAGACGATACTCGTACTTTCAACCACTTTTCTACAACCATTTGAAGTGCGAGAAAAATCACATCATCGGTGCAGAATCAGAATTGAGTCAAACTGTGAACCTTGTTGCCTCATCCAAACGAAAAAACCCTGACCTGCAAAACAAACACAGAAACACAAAAACACAAAAAAAGAAACATGCTAAAACAAAAGTGCAGAAATAAGCTTCAGTTGCCTCCCATGAAGCGCTATTTTTAATGTCATTTTCTCGACACAACCACCTCATCAAAAACTCAGTCGAAGACAATCCGGCTCATAAAATTAGTCTTCCAGAAATCAAACCTCCTATCAACAAATGCCTTGAGATGGCGTAAGACCTTAAATTCATGAAAACAATTGCGCATCTCAGGGCCACTCATAAAGCACAAGAATGAGTTTAGGCCTTTATGAGGCCCTTTATCAACGAATGAGTCAAAATCAGTCTCTTTAAGAGGTGGGGGTTTCCCCTCCTCCTCCCCGGTTGGATCAATGACATCCAACAAAAAACACTCATTAACATCTTGACAGGACTGTTTTGCCAGTTTGGCCATGCAAAAAGTAACTCTCTCCTCCCCAACCCTTAAAATCAATTTCCCTTCCCCAACATCTATTAGGGCCCCGAGCAATGTCCAGAAAAGGCCTTCCAAGAATTAAGGGCACATCAAGATCTTGGGGCATATCTAGGACAACAAAATCGACATGAATCACAAATTTGTCCACTTTAACCAACACATCTTCAGCAATCCCCTGGGGATATTTGACCGATCGGTCAGCCAGCTGTATGCACATACGTGTTGGTTTAAGCGGACCGAGTGCAAGCTTCTCATACAAGGTACATGGCATCAAATTGATGCTTGCACCCAAATCAGCTAAAGCATTATAAAAAATCTCACTTCCTATGAAACACGAAATAGTGAACTTACCTGGGTCCTTGGGCTTTTTAGGCATCTCCTTTAGCACCACTGCCGAGCATTCTTCATTCAGCACCACCGATTTCGGTTCTCCCCACTTTCTTTTTGTTAGAGAAGAGTTCTTTCATAAAATTTGCGTACCTCGACATTTGTTGCAGCGCCTCCATGAATGGTACGTTTACTTGAATCTGTTTAAAGAAGTTTAAAAACTTGTTGAAGTCCTCAATGTCACTCTTCCCCTTTAAGCGTTGCGAGTATGGGGGGTTGTAAGCTTTGACTGGAACAGGTTAGTTTGGGACTGCGTCTCTCTTCTCCTTCTTTTCTTCTAGAACAACTGCAATAGGTTCAACCTCTTCAACTTTCTTCTCTGTGGTAACAGGCTCCGGATCCCGTCCACTCCTCAGTGTGATTGCGTGAACTTGCTCTCTTGGATTTGGTTCGGTGTTGCTCGGGAGGGATCCCCTAGGCCTCTAAGATACGGCCTTTGTGAGCTGCTCCAACTGAATTTGCATGTCCCGAATACTTGACTGTGTTTCTTGAATACTCGACTGCGTTGATTGATCTCTAGCCGCAGTCACTTGAATGAATTGCTCTAATGTCTTCTCCAAGCTAGAAAGTTTATGCTCAGTCTCATTCCTTTGTGGCTGGAAGTGTTATGCTTGCGGTTGAGATCGCGGTTGATTATAGTTCTTGAACTGCTACAGCTGGCCGTAAGGCTGATTGTAGTAGCCCTGCCTCTGCAAGTACATCGCGTCAACTTGCTCCACTCCAGGGGCTGCCGAGTGTGCCATCATATTGCATTCATGCAACCAATGGAGTCCCCCACAGTTAGTACTAGAAGGACTAATAGGACCGGGGGCTACCATGTTCACACCGGACACCGAGAAAGCAAGTTCCATCTTCTTTCCCATATCCTCCGTGCTAGTAGTGAGCTTCTGAAACATGCTACTATGTTAGTCAACGTATCTACCCTTGCAGAAAGGGCAGAATAATCACTGATCTCATATAGGCCCAGAGCCGTTTGGTGAGGTGTGTCCCGAGAGCTTAATTAATTATTTAAACTAAGATGAACACTAAGATGAACTCATATAGGCCCAGACTCGGAAAGGGGGGGTTTTGAGTTTGATTTGATTTAATTTAATTGTAACGAATAATTGTAATTAGATTTTGATGATGCTAGATTAATTAGGACTTTAGAGTACCCCTTTAGAAATTATGTATTAGAATTTTCCTTTGTAAAGTTCTTAGAGTAATCGACTTGACAGAAGACCTTCAAGAGCAGAAGACCTTCAAGAGCAGAAGGGCTTCAAGAGCAGAAGGACTTCAAGAGCAGAAGTGCCTCTTAATGCATTATTGAAACAGAGGACCTTTGGTTCTCTGCTCCAGAACAGAAGTCCTCGGGATCTCTGTTAGTCTTGACTCTGACAGAAACCCTTCTGGGTCTCTGTTGGATACTCCCAACAGAAGTGCTCCAGACCTCCTCTGTTCTACTCTCAGACAAAGACGCCAGAAGGTCTGACACTTAGAAGAATTTCACAGAACCGGGAAGTCAACTAAAAGATTCCTTCAACGGCTAGGAGTATGAAACGGAAAAGCTACAGTGCATGCATTAAATGCTCATTTAATGCAGCCCATGCTACGTAGTGTAATTGCAGATGATTGGCCGCAATGTCAGGAATACTTTATCCCAAAATAGTAACCCGCCAACTTTACCGGGCTCTACTAGTCAAGTCAACTGATCGCGCATTAAATGCAGTTGTCCTCCTACTCCTCCAACGGGAAGACAACCTCAGTATAAAAGATACACTACGAAGAACAACCGCATAACTTTGCAACTTTGCCAAGATAACTTTGCAACTTTGCCAAGATAACTTTGCAACTTTTGCTAACCATTGCTACAAATAAGATATTCAAACTCTGAAAAGCAAAAAAGCCTCCTTGAGATTCAAACTCAATATCTTCTACAAGAGAAGGCAGAAGTTGGAAAAATACTCTTTCCAACTCAAGCAAAGTTCCAAGTGTTCTTCAACTCTTCAAGCTCATCACATACAAATCTTTTGTAACGAAGCTAGTTGGAGGAACCCCAGTTTCAACAGAAACTCTTCTTGCTACAAGAAGGACGTCCAAGTAACTGGAGTAGTGAAGTGGTGATACTTCAAGGAAACTCAGTGAAAGGACCAGTGTTAAAGGAAGCCAGGCAGTGCATCCCAGGACACATCTAGGCTTGAAGAAGACGTGGAGTGCTTCTTAAGTACTAGGACTAAGGCTTTGTAAACGGCAGTTTTTACAGCTTAGTGGAACAGTGGATTAGAGGAACGAGTTGTTCCTTGAACCACTATAAAAATCCCTGGTGTCGTTTACTTACTGCTTTAATACTTGCACTTAGACAGAACTGTCTAACTCCTTGGACTTGGTATCTGTGTTCAGCAGAACTTGTTCTACGAGTTAACAGAAGGCCTACTGCCTTTGCTTCTCTGAGGCTAACAGAACTCCCTGCCAGAACCCCATCCGCTGCCAGTCTGTTCTTTCAACAGAACAGGCTATTCTGTAAATCTGGTACTTAGTTTAAAAAGCTAAAAACCAATACAGTCTATTCACCCCCCCCCCCCCTCTAGACTGTATCCAGTATAACCGGGACCAACAAGTGGTATCAGAGCCTCCTTGTTCTAATAATCTCTTAGGTTATTTGTTGAACAAAGATCCACTTGTTTTTCTGTTTTACCTCATTTCTATCTGATATAATGGATCACTCCTTGTCCAAGAATCTTATGTTTTCAGATCTTAAGTTTGATGACTGGAGGATCCGGATGAAAGCACATCTCTATGCCCTGCATGATGAGATGTGGGAAGTTCTAGACATTGGCCCCTTCACAAGCTTCCAGAAGGTCAATCCTGAACATGCCATAGACAACACCAGACCCCAGATGATCAGTAAAGCCAAGTCAGAATGGACCACTGAAGAGAGGAGAAAGTACAACCTAGACAATATTGCCAAGGACATCCTCTACAAGTCCATTGATGATAGGTACTTCAACAGAATCAAGAAGTGCAAGACTGCTAAGGAAATCTGGGATACTCTTGAGCTCATTGGAGCTGGTGATGAGCAAGAGAAGGACAACAAACTAACCATAGCCAACAAGAAGTTTGATGACTTCAAACTTCTCCCTGGTGAAAGCATCTCCAAGATGTATGACAGGATCCTCACTCTCACTGGAGAGATCTCTGAGCTTGGCAAGGAACTCACCACCAAGGAGATCAACCTGAAGGTGTTGAGGGGACTGCCCTCAGCATGGAAGATGAAGGTAGTTGCTGTCCAAGCCAGCAAGGATGTAAAGACTTATCCCACTGATAAGCTCATTTCAGATCTCAAAGCTCATGAGTTTGAAATGATTGAAGAGAAGGAAGATGTACCAGAAGAGAGGACCACTACAGCCCTCACTGCCAGCACATCTAAGGTAAATGATTTTGACCCTTCAGTACTTTTATCTGATGAATACATGGCTGCCTTTGCCAGGAGATTCAAAAAGTTTATGAAGAATCCCAAAGATGGAAGGAGTCCATCTTTCAACAGAAAGCCATGCCAGAAGGTCAAATCAACAGAAAGCAGTGGAGAGCTTCTCTGTTACAACTGCAGACAACCTGGTCACTTCAAGGCTGATTGTCCCCATCCTAGAGTGTCCAAGAAGCAAGGACAGGATGGAGAAAAGAAGAAGTACGAGGACAACTCCAGAAGGAGAAAGGCACTTGTGACAGAACAGCTAGAGAAAGACCCTCTGTCAGAAACAGAATCCAGTTCTGACTCAGATTCTGATGAGGCCTTCTGTTGCCTTGATACTGAGACAGAAGACCTTTGCCTCATGGCTCATTCTGATGATGAGGTAACCTCTACTTCTGAATCTAGTTTTTCTTCGGTAGGCTTAGCTTTTGATTCTGATTCAATGTCAGAATTTTGGGAAGATTTTAAGGCCATACAAGCCACTTATTCTTCTGTAACAGAAGAAAACAGTAAGTTGAAAGCTGAAATCCTTGACTTAAAGAAGGAGGTTGAGATCAAAATCAATCTTCTAATTGAGGAAAGAGATCAACTGGAAACTGAAAATGTTTCTCTTCTCAAGAGAATAAGAGAAATAGAGCCTCTTGAGATTAAGTACAAAGCTTACCAGAAGGCCCAGTCTTCCATGGAAAAGATTGTGCTTGATCAACAGATTGGCACTGGTTTTGGTCTTGGTTATGGCTCAACAGAATCAGGTGAGCCTTCTGTAATGCCTAGCACCAGAGTTGCTAAGGCAGATAAGGTCATAGAGCCACTGATTTCTAGCCCCATCTGTCAAGCTGGTGTATCTGGCACCAAGGTTGTTCATGAGGAAGTCAGACCAGAAAAGGGAAAGATAAAGGTTCAACAGAAACCCTTTTTGAAAAATAATGAACCTGGCAGAAAACCTAACAACAGAAGAGGTTCTCAAAATAACAAAAATAAAAGACCATTCATTGACAGACAACCTCATGTCAATCGTGCCAGAAATGATCACCAGAAGGGCAAATATCAAGAGAGAGTTAACTTCAGGCAGAAGAGGTTGGCTGGTCAACTTCAGAAGCCCAAGGTTAACCGTCCCTCTGCTCTTGATAGTATATGGGACTTCTTTCCAACAAAAAAGGCTATGCAAAAGTATGTAAACAGGAAGCATGACCCTCACAAGCATCTGCCCAAAGTGAATCACACTTCAGTTTACTACAACTACCAGGTGGACAATGGGTACCACCCACCAAGGTTTCACTTGATGAGACCAAAATGGTACCAACTACCCAGACTCCATGACCCCCCAGGACCCAGCATTGCTTGGGTACCTAAATCTTTCTTTTGATCTTGCAGGAACTGTGTGCTGGAGCCATCTCTGAACAAGAATGGTTTATTGATAATGGATGCTCCAGGCACATGACAGGTGACAGAAGTTGCCTAACAGAGTTCCAGAAATGCAAAGGACCTAGAGTTACCTTTGGAGGTAATGACAAAGAAGGTCAAACAAAAGGAAGAGGAAAGCTGATCAGGAACCAGATAATCATTGATGATGTCTCATATGTCAAAGGACTGAAGTTCAACTTGCTAAGTGCTAGCCAATTCTGTGACAAAGGCTACACTGTTGAATTCACAAAGGACTTCTGCTATGTGAAGCATGAGACAACAAAGGAAGTGGTTCTTACAGCATCAAGGAAGAAGAACATCTATGTAGTTGATTGGAACACTGCAAAAGATGGAGTTTGCCTGATAGCCAAAGGAGATTCAAAACTGAGCTGGGACTGGCACAAAAAGCTCAACCATTTGAATTTCAAAACAATCAACAAACTGGCCAGAGAACACAATGTAGAAGGGCTACCAGACATTGTGTACAAGAAGGAGACCCTCTGCAGTGCATGTCAGAAAGGCAAACAAGTGAAGAATTCCTTCAAGCCCATTGCTGGAGATCTTTCTACAAGCCCTCTAAATCTGATTCACATGGATTTATTTGGACCTGTTGAGACTCCAAGTGTTGGTGGCAAGAAATATACCTTAGTCATGGTTGATGACTACTCCAGATACACATGGACTGTTTTTCTATCAAAGAAAAATGAAACTCTTCAGAAGTTGCCATATCTGTTAAAGCAACTTCAGACTGAGAAGAACTTGAAAGTGAAGACAATCAGATCAGACAGAGGAACTGAATTTGTCAACCAGGTCATAAAGGACTTCTGTGATCAGAATGGAACTTTTCATCAACTTTCTGCCGCCAGAACCCCTCAACAGAATGGCGTAGCAGAAAGAAGGAACAGAACTTTAAAAGAAGCTGCAAGAACAATGATTGCAGAATCTGGATTGCCTATGAGATATTGGGCTGAAGCAATCAACACTGCATGCTATACTCAGAACAGAAGCATGATCAACAAGAATCACCAGAAGACCCCTTATGAACTCTGGAAGGGAAGAAAACCTAACATCAGCTACTTTCATGTATTTGGATGCAAGTGCTACATTCTCAACAATGGAAAGGAGCATCTGAAAGTATTTAAAGAAAAGGCTGATGAAGGAGTCTTTATAGGCTATTCAAACACCAGTAAAGCCTATAGAGTACTCAACAGAAGGACCCTACATGTTGAAGAATCCATACATGTGAAGTTCGATGAAAGCATCTCTGTTAAAGAGGTAACAGAGATTCTTAAGGAAGTCAGCATAGAAGACAGAACACCAGAACCAACAGAAGAGGTAGCAGACAACCCTGTATTTCCAACACCTGCTCCAAACCCCCTTCTGTTGAATGAAGATGAAGACTCTGAAGATGAGGAACCAGAGAGACCAAGACAGCAGCTGACAGAACCAGACCTGACATGGTTAAGAGATCATCCTCCTAACCAAGTGATTGGTCAAATCAGAAGTGGAGTTCAAACCAGATCCACATCAAGAAGAGAAGCAATGCTTGCCTGCTATATATCTCAGATGGAACCTATGACAGTTGAAGAAGCTCTTGCAGACTCAGATTGGATCAATGCTATGCAAGAAGAGCTCACTCAGTTTGAAAGGAACAAAGTATGGGAACTTGTTCCTAGGCCAAAGCACCAGAATGTCATTGGAACCAAATGGGTATTCAAGAACAAAGCAGATGAAGATGGCAACATTGTAAGGAACAAAGCAAGGCTAGTAGCTAAAGGATATTGTCAAGAAGAAGGAATAGATTTTGATGAGACCTTTGCACCAGTTGCCAGACTTGAAGCTATCAGAATCTTTCTAGCATATGCTGCCTACAACAACATCAAGGTCTACCAGATGGATGTCAAGAGTGCATTTCTGAATGGAGATCTTGAAGAGGAAGTTTATGTGGAACAACCACCAGGTTTTGTCATTCCTACTCAATCTTCTTGTGTCTACAAGCTTAAAAAGGCCCTCTATGGTCTTAAGCAAGCTTCCAGAGCCTGGTATGACACATTGTCCCTTTTCCTGGTGAACCATGGGTTTACTAAAGGAAAGGTTGACAAAACTCTATTTCAAATCTCTGTTGCTAATCATATTCTGTTAGTACAAATATATGTTGATGACATTATATTTGGTAGTACTAATCCAGAACTGTGCAAGAAATTTTCTCAAGTGATGCAGAGTCAATTTGAAATGAGTATGATGGGAGAACTCAGTTACTTCCTAGGACTTCAAGTCAAACAAGTTCCAGAAGGGATCTTTATCAATCAAGGGAAATACACCAGAGATCTAATCAAGAAGTTTGGAGTGGAAGGCAAATCATCAGTGAAGATTCCCATGAACACTTCACAAGGAATTGGTCCAGATGATGAAGGAAAGGATGTAGACGCAACAACCTATAGAGGAATCATAGGATCTCTGTTGTATCTAACTGCAAGCAGACCAGACATCTCATTCTCTGTTGGAATCTGTGCCAGATACCAATCAAAGCCCAAGGAAAGCCATCTAAGTGCTGCAAAGAGAATCATCAGATACATCAAAGGAAATCCAAATGCAGGCCTATGGTATCCAAAGGGAGGTAACTTTGAACTAATTGGTTATTCTGACTCAGATTTTGCAGGTTGCAGACTAGACAGAAAGAGCACCTCTGGTCACTGCCAATTGCTAGGAGGAAGGCTTGTTTCCTGGTTTAGCAAGAAGCAGAACTCCATCTCAACAAGTACAGCTGAGGCAGAGTACATTGCAGCTGGAAGTTGCTGTGCTCAGCTACTCTGGATGAAGCAACAACTGAAGGACTATGGAATTCAAGCAAAGGGGATCAAACTGTTGTGTGACAACACCAGTGCCATTGCTATCACTCAGAATCCAGTTCTTCATTCCAGGACAAAGCACATTGAGATCAGACATCACTTCATCAGAGATCATGTTGAAAAGAAGCACATCTGCATGGAACATGTGCCAACAGAAGACCAGCTTGCAGATATCCTGACAAAGCCTCTTCCTGAGGCTAGGTTCAACAAACTGAAAGAGGAATTGGGAATGATGGATGAGATTCCAAGGGAAAGATGAAAAGGAAGGCCCTCTGTTGCTCATTTGCTGTTGACACAATTCCTGTAGCAGAACCCCTTCTGTTAACCCCTTCTGTCAACCTCTTCTGATCCCTACCCTGGCAGAACACCTCAGCAACAGAAACCCCCCTTCTTACAGAAAAACCCTCTCTTGTCTAACAGAAGGTGGTGGACTTAGAAAATCTTGTAAACCGGGTGACCTAGTAAATTATTAAAGCTCTTTTACCCTTTTACCCTTAAAACGGTATCAAGCCGTATAAAATTTACTGCGCCCCCGTTTATTTACTGCGCCCCTTTTTACATTTATTGGTATCTTGGAACCGTAAATTATCTCAAACGTCCACTAACCCATATCCATAAAACCCCCTTCGCAAACCTAAACCGTTACTGCTCTCATAACTCTCAAGCTTTTGAACTCTTATCTCTCCAAAAATTCTCTAACCGCAGTAAACTCCATGGCCTTCTTGAGCTTCTCCGATCTCTCAAAGGAACAAAAGGCAACCCTCCTGAAGAATGTATTGACTGGCATGAGATGCGAACTGGAAGTACTACCCAGGTTCGCAGAGAAAAAGGAGCGGATGACCGCCATTGTTGATGGTCTGTCTAAATGTCAACTGAGCAAGGTCATCTCTCATAGTTATGAAGCCTACAGCAACGTGGACACCGTTGAGTTCTATCTCAACGCATCCTTCAAGGATGAAATCATCTCCTCCGTCGTCCAAGGAGAAGAGGTGTTGATTGATGCTGACGTCATCAAAAACATCTTCAACATTCAGCAAGAAGAAGGAAGGGACTCTCTACTCGATTTGGAGGATACTGACATCCCTCTGACAGAATTCAAGAAAAAGTTCTGCAGAAAAGGGGAAGAAGTAGAGAAGGTCAACATCAAGAAGAACTTGCTCAAGAGGGAATTTGAGCTGCTCATAAACATTTTCCACAAATGTTTATGGTGCAAGTACACCTCCACAGATGATGTCACAACTGCCAATGCAAAGGCCCTGTATGCAGTGCATCATGGGGTGAACATCAATTGGGGACAAGTCATGGTGAAGTCCCTGATTGAAGTCATCAAGAAGAAGAACCCAAAAACTAGCCTCTACTCTGGGAAGCTAGGACATGGTCTACTGATTTCAGAAGTGCTCCTCAAACAAGGGGTACACTTGAGGAAGGCTTCAACCTTGGATCACACCAAGGTAATCTTCTTAACTGCTTCTCCAAATAGGGAGAAAGCCATAAAAGCTGAAATGAAGAGACAGCTTCAACTTGAGGCTAAAAGGCAACAGGGAGAGAAGGTACAGAAACCTCTCTCTGTAGCCCCTTCTGCTGAGAAGAAGAAGAAGAAGACCGAAGAGGAAGCACCTGTTGCCCCTTCTAAGGCCGGACTGAAGAGGAAAAGGACCACAAAACCAAAGAAGAAGGTTTCTAAACCTGTGGTTTCTGCATCTGAAGGAGTGGCAGACACTCAGGGGGAACCAGAGATCCCTACCTCTGCTGCATCTCCTGAACAGAACAGGGTGTCTACTTCAACAGAACACCCCAGTCCTGTCAAAGATGGGTATCTGTCCTTGCTAGACAGACAGTTTACCCGGGTTCTTGAATGGAGAAGGTGGAGAATGGGACCCCTCTCCAAAATAATCCAGTATTTTGACCATTATGAACCAGAAGAGGAAGCCATTCTGAACTGGGTTGGGACTGATGATGTCTCGAAGTGTTTTGCCCTCAACTTCCTTCACTCTGTTCTTGAGAAGAAGAAGGCGAGCTACAAAGGGAAGGCCATTCTCATCTCCTCACCTTCAGAAGAGGCTGTCAAACCTCTAGGAGAGGAAGAAATTGAAGCCTTTGAGGAATAGTTGTTCACAAAGATGGCCCTGCAAAACAATTGTTCCCTTCAGAAACCGTTCACCCTCACCTCCACCATCCCCCCCTCAACAGAATGCCTCACCTGTTCACTCTTCACCCCAGCACCAGAACCCCTCACCCCAACAGATCTCCTCCTCATCCTCTGAATCTGATCATCAATCTCCTCCTCCAGAATCACCTCCCCCACAACAATCTGCAGAGAACCTTAAACCTGTATGGTTTCTCAGAGACTCGGATCCTACAACTGTCTCCCCCATCTCTGCACCCAAAGGGTATTCTAGGGACTCTGTTGCCCCCAATCCTTCCCTCAAAAGAAGAAGAAGATAGTACGCAACAGAAAACCTATCTACTCTCCATATGAGATTTCCTCTGACATGGATGGATTCATGATCAGCAAATCTTACAAGGCCACATCCAAGAGACAGAAGACCCCTCCTCTGACTCAACTGGAACATGAACAGGCTGTCCAATCTCTTTCATCTGTCCAAGAACATCATCCTTTGCCTAAGGGAAGAGGTCTAGAGATGCCTCAAGCTGATGGACAACAGGACAACGTCCCCTTCAACAAATTTGTTGAATCTGCTGAAGAATTTGGAGGACAGATCCACCAAGGCATGAACAAACTGATTGAGATCAATGACAAACACTATGGGCACCTTGCTCATGTGAATGACAATATAAACTCAGGTATGCAGTTCATCTCTGATCGCTTTGAGAACCTCACAGGAACTCTCAACAACTTCATAGCCTCATCATCCGCCAGAACAGATGTCCTGTCAACAGAAGTGGTAGGCATCCACAACACTCTTTCTATCTTCCAGCAGACTCTCCTGAGTCAAGGCCATGCTATTCACAATATCTCAGAGCATCTTGAAGCTCTGAAGGAATCTGATGCCAGGACAGAGAGGCACTTGACCTCTATTGAGGCAATGTGCAGAGTTCATCAAGAACAGGCTCAAGCACTTCTGTCTACTGACAGAGACCGTTATCAGAAGATGGTGCTTCTTGAAGCCAATAACAAGGACATCTTCTCTGCCATACAAAAGCAGCAAGGTCTCATTGAAGGCCTTACCTCTGTCACCCAGACTCTACCAGAGGCCCTGGAGCAGATAGCCTCCACTCAGGCTTCAGAATTCCAGAAGATCAGCCTAATGATAGAAGATCTAAATGATGCCAAAAAGGGGGAAGAGAACCCTCAACAGACCTGGCCTAGGTCCCACAGAACTCCTACCAGGCCACCCTCCTCTGATGAGCCTGCAGTAGATCCGGCTCCCTGTTGGGAATATTTTATGGTGTTCAATCTAGTTAGTTATCTTTGTATTTGTGTAGTTATTAATTAATCGTGTAATACGGGCCACAAATGTGTATCAGCCCATGGGCTTCCTTGTAACCCGTAAGTTAGCCAACTTCTCCTATAAAAGGAGGCTAACTTACGGGAACCCTAACGATCGTGAGAGGCTTAGAGTTCAGAGGCGTAAAGATAGAGAGAGTTTAGGTTTGCCGCTGCTCTCCTTCTCCAGGGAGAGCAGCGGCCGGTTTTCATACGGTATACCAGATTCGCGTATAATATCTACATATCTTTCTATCTGCTTCTTCTATAACTGCTTTGTTGTTTGTTAAGTATTCTGGGATTATCAATTGGTATCAGAGCCGAGGCGTGAAACAGGTTGAATGTATCTGCGATTTTCTTGGATCTAACGAAGAATGCTCTGCTTTTCTTCTCTTTTTCTTCATATAGAGTTTTGCTCCTGTAATCTTGTTTGTGAACGAAAATCTGTAAAAATTATACTGTTGGAATCGCCTCTCAAAACCGATTCCACAGCATATCTTCTTTTTCGTTTTCTGCAAATTTTCATTTTCGAAAAACTCTCCTTGGAAACTCGAGTTTATGCTTTTATATGCCTGCAGAAACGATTTTGACTTGAAACAGATACAGGAGGGATCGCGACCTTCAGGGCTATTCAGAACAGTTTTCAGATTCTCAAAATTCGAAAGTTTTAAAAATCGAGAGTTTTAAACTCGCAGTCATGAACTCGCGGTCTTCAACTCGATGTGTAAACTCGCAGTCTTCAACTCGATGTGTACTTGCGGTCTTCAACTCGATGTGTAAACTCGTGGTCTTCAACTCGATGCGTAAACTCGCGGTCTTCAACTCGAGTTGTAAACTCGCGGTCTTCAACTCGAGTTTTAAACCTCGAGTTCTGACCTCGAGTTTAAACCTCGAGTTCTGACCTCGAGTTTAAACCTCGAGTTCTGACCTCGAGTTTAAACCTCGAGTTCTGACCTCGAGTTTTAAACCTCGAGTTCTGACCTCGAGTTTAAACCTCGAGTTCTGACCTCGAGTTTTAAACCTCGAGTTCTGACATCGAGTTTTAAACCTCGAGTTTTTAAAATTTGAGAGTTTTGGAATTGCGAGTTTTGGAATTTATTTCGAGTTTTAGGAACTCGATGTTTTGGATTTCGACATTCTAAAAAATTTCAGAATTTTCGGAATTTCTCGATGTTTTGAATCTTTCAAAGTTTGCAGTTTCTTGGAACTCATAATTCGAATCTTGACATCTTTTGCAGTTCATCGAAGCTTTACATTATAAGGATCTCTGAATGATTCCCTGCTTATATAAATGTTTCAGGAGTTTTTCGATGTTCTGATGTTTTTCAAACAGCAAGTTTTCGATATTATGAAGTTTTTCGAAACTCCAAAGTTTTCGAGGTTCCAAACATTTTGAAATTCTGAAGATTTCGTTATTCTGAGGTCTGTTTTGCAGGTGGATTTCGTCATTACTCTTCAAGGAAAACTAGAAATTAAAATCTCCAGATTTGGATTTCGAGTTTTTGCCTTAGAATTTTGTTTAAATTCACCTGCTCTTGAAATTCAACATCGAGAACCTCAACCTCGAAGATTTTCCTCAAACACTCAATATTTGAGATTTTCTGCGACACCGCACTATTTTGGCCATAACTTTTGACTCGGTGATCCGATTTGAGCAAACTTTTTTTTGTTGGAAAGCTAACGAAAAGATCTACATTTATTCTCGGGCTACGCCCCAGAACCCATTCTCACGCGCCCTTACTCGCAGTCTTTGAGGGTCAAAACGTGAGTTTTCCAACAAACATTGTAAATCACCGATGTCCAGGTCAAAACTTAGGCAAATCTGTTCAAATTCTTTCAAAGTCAACCCTGAGGTCAAACATTTTCTAAACTTCAATGTAAAGGTCTGAAAATCGTAGATAATTCAATCAACCTCGCGTCAACGGTCATCTTACAACAATCAACAATCAACTGCTGAAGCCTCCCCTGACTCATCAACATTATGTGATCATAAATATGCTGAAATTCTACATGGTGAGCTCAGGGAAACCGTCATGTGTGGTACATGTTCAGATTGCTCCACACACATGGCGGGTATGACAAGCTGTGAGCAATCAAACCTTGCACATTCTGAGGGGGAGTTTCAGTTTTCTCCTCCTGGAGCCTTACACCGACAAAGCAAGGAATCTCTCAACGGATGCAACATTCTAGGGGGAGTGTTCAATGTTATCCTCCCCGGTGCCTAACAATGACAAAGCATACCGAGTGCTCCAGTTGAGGGGGAGTACAGAGAGAAAATGAAGAAAGTAATGAGAGAACATGTCTCTATGGCTTAGTAAACCCAACTAAGCCTACCCAAGGGACAAAGCCGAGCGTAAGTGCGTAAGTGAGCGAGTGAGTGAGTGAACATTATGAGCATTAGGAAGCAGAAGGCTCAAGTGAGAAGAAAAACAATTATCAATGATGAGTCTGCTACCTTAATTGCCTGCTATGAATTGAACATTTGCTCCTAGCCACTAAAATACTCTGGACTATCCCCATAGGTTCAGGACTGAATTTATTCAGATCCCGGGTAGAAGTCGCTGCATTTTGTCCAAACGGCGCATGCACAACCCTACCCTAGACCACTCACTTGTCTCCCAACAGACAGGTGTTTAATCATAGTTCACGGGGAACCGCATCTCTCATTACTGTCTCCTTCCGAGGAAAGTAATACTGACTACAGTGGCCTCAGCCCCATGCCACTGAACTTTCATTGATCACGTCGTGTCTAGTTACTCACTCCCAAATGTTTTGAAATTTTCTAGGACACAGACACATTTTAGAGTCAGTTGCTAGTCTTCAAGACTTGCGAGAACTTCCATAGGGCTCATCTATTACAGATGTAGACCAATAATTGGAAGGAAGTCCTGCTGTTGCAACATAAGAATCACTAACATTTTCAGGCCATTGCTTTAGAGTTTATCTCTATAGTGATGATAACGGGCGTCTTCACGACCCCGGGGGGCTACATTATCTTCTTTAAATTCTGCTTGTTTTTCCTGTTTTTATTTCCGCAGAATAAAAGAATAACAGCATGACGTCCCGATTCATCGGATCGTCATGAGGGGGAGAGTGGTCCACATGCTGTTAACACTGAACAAATCATTCTGGGACACCTCACTCCTCCATCACAAAATTCAACACCCTCTCTACTATCTCCGCAACTCAAATCAAATGGTCAGCTACACTCACAAATCAACCATCATCATGTTCCACTGTGCCACCGACAAGTTCTCCTCAAATGCATTTATTCCAAATAGTCAAAAAGACTACATTGTGGAGGAGATAGAGGTCAAATACTCCTGTCCTGAAGATGAATTCCATGGGCGTCTCCTATTCTCCAAAGAACATTCATTCTAGAGGCGTCACCGGACTTCATCTAAGCTGATCAAGAGCAACTTCTGGAAGGCAAGGACTACATGCAAGATACTGAAGGTCCCTCAACCCCCGGCATCAAAGATCAAATTGTCAAGAAGACATCAAAGGGGAGATTGCAAGGATTTCTTCAGATAGCCTTCCTCAGAAGTCAAGTTCAAAGACAAAGGAAGCTCAATAACAACAAAGACAAAGATATCTGCGCTGCAATGCTGATTCAACACGATTGATCACCAAGGGGGAGATTGTTGGGAATATTTTATGGTGTTCAATCTAGTTAGTTATCTTTGTATTTGTGTAGTTATTAATTAATCGTGTAATACGGGCCACAAATGTGTATCAGCCCGTGGGCTTCCTTGTAACCCGTAAGTTAGCCAACTTCTCCTATAAAAGGAGGCTAACTTACGGGAACCCTAACGATCGTGAGAGGCTTAGAGTTCAGAGGTGTAAAGATAGAGAGAGTTTAGGTTTGCCGCTGCTCTCCTTCTCCAGGGAGAGCAGCGGCCGGTTTTCATACGGTATACCAGATTCGCGTATAATATCTACATATCTTTCTATCTGCTTCTTCTATAACTGCTTTGTTGTTTGTTAAGTATTCTGGGATTATCACTCCCTACTTTGAAGCTGCCCTACAGAAGAAGGGAGCAGCAGGCATACCTAGACCCCCATCTCCAGTAAAGAAGAGCACCAAGAAGAAGAAAGTTTTCAACTTCACTGAATGGAGATTGGGTGGTTCTCAGAACATTGACAGAGCTCAATTTGAAGAGATGAAGGCTAAAATGACTCCTACCCAACAACAGCACCTCTATTTGGACAAAGATGGTGTTGTCAGAGTTAGGTATGGGGGTTCACTAGAAGAAGCAGAAGAATGGTACAAGAAGAACATTGTCCCAGGAAAGACCATACATGAAGGTGTCCTCAACTATTTGGACTGCAAGCTTTCTCCAATATGGGCATCTTATCAAAGGTCTGGCAATCTGTTCAAAATCAAAGCTGAAATAAATGAAGAACTGCTCAGGCTTCAAAGACTAGAGGAAGAAGCTCTACAGGCAGCTAATCTGGAGAATGTGTAAGGCTTAAACTCTGTAATATCTATCTAATAAAATCACATCTCTGCCTTCTTACTTTGAAGTGCTTTTCCTCAAATTCTTGTCTTTTTGCCTTCTGCTTATGTTTGTTTATTTCTGTTATATTCTGCTATCTGAATGTACCGCACTCTTACTATTTTCCTATGCCAAGTTGCCCACCAAGATTTTAATGGAAGTTTTTAAACTTAATTTTTCTTTATGGTGAAGGCACTTCTCTGGAAATAGTTAAAGGGTTTTGGCATCATCAAAAAGGGGGAAATTGTAAGGAATAATTGTAATTAGATTTTGATGATGCTAGATTAATTAGGACTTTAGAGTACCCCTTTAGAAATTATGTATTAGAATTTTCCTTTGTAAAGTTCTTAGAGTAATCGACTTGACAGAAGACCTTCAAGAGCAGAAGACCTTCAAGAGCAGAAGGGCTTCAAGAGCAGAAGGACTTCAAGAGCAGAAGTGCCTCTTAAGGCATTATTGAAACAGAGGACCTTTGGTTCTCTGCTCCAGAACAGAAGTCCTCAGGATCTCTGTTAGTCTTGACTCTGACAGAAACCCTTCTGGGTCTCTGTTGGATACTCCCAACAGAAGTGCTCCAGACCTCCTCTGTTCTACTCTCAGACAAAGACGCCAGAAGGTCTGACACTTAGAAGAATTTCACAGAACCGGGAAGTCAACTAAAAGATTCCTTCAACGGCTAGGAGTATGAAACGGAAAAGCTACAGTGCATGCATTAAATGCTCATTTAATGCACCCCATGCTACGTAGAGTAATTGCAGATGATTGGCCGCAATGTCAGGAATACTTTATCCCAAAATAGTAACCCGCCAACTTTACCGGGCTCTACTAGTCAAGTCAACTGATCGCGCATTAAATGCAGTTGTCCTCCTACTCCTCCAACGGGAAGACAACCTCAGTATAAAAGATACACTACGAAGAACAACCGCATAACTTTGCAACTTTGCCAAGATAACTTTGCAACTTTGCCAAGATAACTTTGCAACTTTTGCTAACCATTGCTACAAACAAGATATTCAAACTCTGAAAAGCAAAAAAGCCTCCTTGAGATTCAAACTCAATATCTTCTACAAGAGAAGGCAGAAGTTGGAAAAATACTCTTTCCAACTCAAGCAAAGTTCCAAGTGTTCTTCAACTCTTCAAGCTCATCACATACAAATCTTTTGTAACGAAGCTAGTTGGAGGAACCCCAGTTTCAACAGAAACTCTTCTTGCTACAAGAAGGACGTCCAAGTAACTGGAGTAGTGAAGTGGTGATACTTCAAGGAAACTCAGTGAAAGGACCAGTGTTAAAGGAAGCCAGGCAGTGCATCCCAGGACACATCTAGGCTTGAAGAAGACGTGTAGTGCTTCTTAAGTACTAGGACTAAGGCTTTGTAAACGGCAGTTTTTACAGCTTAGTGGAACAGTGGATTAGAGGAACGAGTTGTTCCTTGAACCACTATAAAAATCCCTGGTGTCGTTTACTTACTGCTTTAATACTTGCACTTAGATAGAACTGTCTAACTCCTTGGACTTGGTATCTGTGTTCAGCAGAACTTGTTCTACGAGTTAACAGAAGGCCTACTGCCTTTGCTTCTCTGAGGCTAACAGAACTCCCTGCCAGAACCCCATCCGCTGCCAGTCTGTTCTTTCAACAGAACAGGCTATTCTGTAAATCTGGTACTTAGTTTAAAAAGCTAAAAACCAATACAGTCTATTCACCCCCCCTCTAGACTGTATCCAGTATAACCGGGACCAACATTAATTAACACTAAGATGAACAACTTATATGAGTTTAAATAATAGAGATGAGGACTTGGTTTTGCTTTTATCCACTTAATGAAATGTTCGTCGATCCTGGTTATATCATTAACTATCTTCCTCTCGAATACTCAATCGAGGAGTATATCCAGTTCATCGAGGGTAGTTATTAATAACGAGACGCGTTCATTAATAAAACTTACTACCGAGTCAATATAGAACACGCGCCGTATATTATCCCGATAGTAGCAATAAACTTAAGATGAAAACGATTGAGATTGATAACCTCAACACAAGCGGTTTGTTGGTTTAATCAATATAATTTAGCCCCCTTAGATTATTAACCATGAGACGCATGCATTAATAATCCAAGGTTTACTACCGTTGAAAGAACCGAATTAATAAGTAGCGTATTAATCGATTGATTCTAGTAATAATTAATATATGAAACAAAACTAGTTGATCCTTTAAGTGATGCTCAAAATATTAATATGGAATATGAATAGGAAATAATTAATATTCAAGGAAGAAGATTAAAGAAAATAACTCACAACTTACAAATTCATTAAGCTTCAAAGTAGCAAAACCAAGATGGAAGAGTTTAGCTCCTCATTTGGAGACTAAACATGAAGAAAATATAAAGAAAGAACTATTCTAGACTGAGCTTAGAAGTATATAGGAAATTGGATATCTAATTGTGAAGGAAAGGGGATGTATTTATTCGCTCTTGGGATGCAGCTCGGGTACCCGATCGGATATATACACGGTACTCGATCGGGTATGTGTAAAATGCCAGATTCGAGGTATACTCGATCGATTATAGGCTATATTCTATAGGTATACCCGATCGGGTGTGCTTTTATACCCGATCGAGTTTGTGTAGAAAATGATATTCGGGCTATGCTCGACCGGATTTGGTGTTAAACTCAAGGGCATACCCGATCGGGTATGTCGGTCTACCCGATCGGGTATAGACACTCGATCGTGGTCAAAATCTTCCCTGCATGTTCCTTTGTCTTCGGATCCGATCCGATTTGAAGTTTCAACAAGATACGCGATCGAGTATAGATGATACCTGACCGGGTATAGACCAAAAAATTCAGGATCCTACTTTCTCTTGAGATTATGCACCTTTCTTCCACTTTTGGGGTTCACCAACTGTCCTTTGAGTGATCAAGACCTGTTTGAGCTCAGAATGAACCTAATCTAAACAATTTACAAGACTTTAACAAACTAAACTATTACACCAAAAGTGTGTAATTTCCAAAGTAAAAATCAATCAAAACTAATTAAAAATACAAACATACACATGGAAATTACATGATTATCACAGACATCATCAAAATCTACCTTTAGTGCAATATGATCCTAACAATATTTATGAGATGTTGTTGATGCTGGTTCAGTCCTTCTTTGAATAAGGCCATTCTGATTGGGATTGAACATCATCTAATACATCCACTTATACCCGGTGGCTGGAGAAGAAGATCTTTTCAGCTGATTCCTTGTCAGCAGTTTTTCAGCAAGCAGTTTAGAGCTTACTGTCTTGAGAATCTCTTCTTTCCAGTGAGCACATCTTTGATGACATTCTTGAGAACAGAATGTCTTCTTCTGTCATAGACTGGTGTGTGCCCAATAGATAATTCTTAAACCATTAACATAAGTTGTATTAATGATCTGAGAATTTCATTTTGTTTATTTCCAATCTTGACCTCTTTATTCCACTCAATACTTCCATCATCCTTTTTGCCTTGTTGATTCTTCCTTTCTTTTAAGAGCAGTAGCACCACTTGTGATACCATAAGAAACGTACAATAGTCTTTTGATATTTATTATCATCAGATGTTAATTGATGAAAATGAAATTATTAGATCTTTGTTTGTTTCATGAAATTGGTTGCTCTCTTCTCCCTTCATATCATTGAATCTCTTCTGAACCTTCGCCGATCCCTTTGTGGACTGGTTGACTAAAAGTGTTGTCAGTCAGAAGGGTGTGTGATAGGTTCTTTGATATGGGAGTAAGGGTAAGGAGGGTGTATGATGATGTGGAAATATATAGTTGGTTACTGGTCCATTTGTTTATTGGATTGATATGGATAATGGATGGACCAGTAAGTGTATTGATTTTCAGGTTTTCATCCTAGCATCTCTTTTATTTTTCCACCTCTCCACTCACTCATCATTTTTTTGTAAGCCTTTTTTGGTGTAATCCTCCTACATCCAGTCCCAACCTATTTCAGATGGATTTTCCACTAAATGAATATCCCATTACATTTAGTGCCCAATCTACCCCTGGCCCGGGCATAGATTGTGAGGTTTTTCACGAGGAACCACACTGTTCCAAGCTACTCATGTCCTCCAAGGTTTTTCACTAATGGCTTGCCCAGCCAGAAGCTACTCATGTCCTTGCCTCACCTTCGGGATGATCACACACATCCCAGAATGAATACACTAGACTAGTTTACATAGGTTTAAACTAATCTACCAACTAATCTAAGCTCTATAGATGTGTATGAATGATAAGCTATTCTAAGAGCATTAGATGAGTGGGGTGGTAACCAGAGTGGTGAAGGTGAATCAGCTAGCTGGATGTTTTCTTGTAAACCGTGATTCCCTTCTGTTCCACTGGGTTCCAATATACCAAGGTTTGTTGCAATCTGGTGCCACACTTGGTCTTCCCGCACTCCTTCTGTATTTACAGACTTTGTTGTTGAATCTCCTCCGTTGGCTGAGTGATCCAATCTTGATCGTTGCTTGATCTACTTGTTTTGTTCCACTTGACTGGGCAGCATGGTTGATTCTTGTCTTCTTGTGACACAGATCATTTTATCTTCACTCAACTTGATTCATCATTTCGAGGCAAAGATAAGATGATTTATCTTTATCTTTTTAGCTTACAGAAATTCAGTATCTAGGTCGAGTGTTGTTCAATGTTTTTCCTCAAGATAAGATTACTTTCTTTTAGTAAATAATGTTACAGGAAATTTTGTCACATAATTTCTTGTAATATTATTTTCTATGCGTTCTTTCATTCCGACTGCAAGTTGGTCTTCTGTCTTCTTGTTTCTATGCTAAGAGAAGAATAGCAGATGTTGAGATTCCGATTAGAATACCTTACCAGAATACCTATGAGGTCTTCTGTTCTGGTGTCAACAGAGAACCAACTCTGTTTGAGGTTCTCTGTTACGATCATAACAGAAGGTCTTCTGGTATATATCAGAGACCCCCTTTTTGGTGTTCACCAGAGTTGATCAGTTTTGATGTCCATCAGAGTTGAGGTTCTCTGGTATGATCAGAAGGTCATTGAAGGTTTTCTGATTAGTCTGTTCAAAAGGGCTTCAGTTGACTCTTTTCGTACCTTTTTTCTTTTTGTTTCTTTTATCTTTGTTTTATGGTACATTTCTTCTCTTTTTAGTACTCTATGTTTTTCTTAAGTAATTTATCACTTTTGAGCACATTACAATAAACAGTAGCAGAACAAATACAAGTGCTAGTCTATTACAGGGATAGTATTACAAAAAGGGGTGGCATCATCAAAACAATACTTGTTCATCAAAATCTAGGGGACCTAACATAATCCTCCTACGTCCAGTCCCACCCTCTTTCAGATGGATCTCTACTAAAGTATTAAGCTCAATACACTTAGTGCTCAATCTAGCCTTTACAACTGAAATGGCCTAGATTGAAAGGTGTTTCACAAGGAGTACACACCACTCCAAGCTACTCAGTCCTTTAGAATTTTCTCAATTGATCCAGTGGGGATCAAAAGGTACTCTATCTATCTATCCACACAAGGATTTGAACAACTGCTCTCCTAAGTGTTTACAACAGTATATTTTGTGATTTTCAAGAAATTTCTAACCTCCAACTAGGAACTAAACTTCCAGAATATAGCAATGATGATTTGTAACTTGGAAGTTTATTGAAGCATGAGTGAAAGCAGAGAGTAAAGTTAAACCAGCACTTCTCTTGCTAGATGTCTCTTAAATGCTCAGTGAGAGTTGTTCTCTACTTCGGAGGCTCAAAGCTTGGTTAGAAACTCTTGTTTCGGCCTATATTTATAGGCTTCTCCTGTTGATTAATCTCATCCGTTGGTTAGGATGATTCAATCTTTGACGTTGAACGTGTTGTACTTTTGTCTTCATGTACTGGAGCCAATCTTGGTGATTTCCATTGTCTTTCACTGATAAGCCGCTGAGAGATCATATCAAGATCAATTTAATTGTGTGCGTCCCATGCTGTAGGTCCATGTACGTTTCAGCATTAATTACTTTTCAAATTTTGTCTCCAATCATACACATGCAATGTATATGATATTCATACCTATGTGACTTTTATTTTTGTGACAATAATAATTTTTGTGTTAAATAAAATATATCTCTGTAGGAGTTTAAATATCCTATTAAGGTAAATAAAAATTACCTTATTGCATTTTAAATTTCCAGTATAATTTTATTAGCAACAAAAATTGTAATTTTTTTTGTCACGAAGGGTTATTTTTTGGTTCCTAAAGTTGATTGTATATTTTCACTTTTTCTTTTCTTGATCAACTTTGGACCCGGTCACTCTAGAAATAAATTAGACCAACATGTACAAGAGTGAAGTATAGTGGCATCATCAAAATCTATCAAAATTGGGTACTAACAAGTTGGGTATTGACGAGCACTTTGTCACGGTGCGTCAAAATAATTTTAATACTAAACACTTATACGTAGTAAAGCGTAGTAGAGTTCGTATCCACAGGGAAAGGAATGATTTTCTTTCTATGAAACTAGTAAATAAAAGGGGGGGTTTTGGTTTTGAGTGTTTTAATTCAATTAAGAAACTAAGATGAACAACCTATATGTGTTTAATTCAAGAATAAAAGGGACTTGGCTTTGCTACTTTCCACTTGTTCATATATTTTAGTCGATCCTTGTTATATCTATAACTTATCCCCTATCGAATACTCAATCGAGGAGTATCTCCAATTCATCGAGGGTAGTTATTAACAACGACCGTTCATTAATAACCCTTACTATTAATCAAGTATAGAACAACGCCGTATACCGATATAATAGTAGCATTCAATCTTTTTAACTCCTTGATGAAATCAATTGAGATTGATAACCTTAACACAACGGTCTCAGTTTAACCAACAAAATTAATCCCTATTAAGTCTATTAACCACGACCGTGCATTAATAAACCGAAGTTACTTACTTGTGAAACCACCAACGATTAACCATCGGTTCGTTGATCGTTTCTAGTAATAATTAATGTCGGAACGTTAACTAATCGTCACTTAGCAACCCTCCAACATTAATATAGAATGAGATTAAGGGAAGAATTAATAATCAAGAGAAGAAGTTAAGAAAATAACTCACAACTTTAATAATCAACAAGCTTCAAGAGCAAAACCAAGAATGGAAGTTTAGCTCCTCATTTGGAGGCTAAACATAGCTAGAAAAATATAAAGAAATGCTATTCTAAACTGAGCTAAAGAGATTGGAAGAAGGGATGATTTTTAGAGGAGAAAAAGAGTGCTATTTATAGGTGTTTTTCAACACCTTTGGCCGGGTACCCGACCGGGTATAGGTACATACCCGACCGGGTACCGGTCAAAATCAGATAATCTCCCACGTTTCATTGTTCCAGCACGTTAATTTATCCCGGGTCAAGTCAGACCCGACCGGGTCAAGTGAGGGACCCGACTGGGTGTGGTCTAAATCAGATTTTTTTCCAAATCTTTGTGATCTTCAGCATGTTCTGGTGTTCCGGGTCATATCTGACCCGACCGGGTCAGGTAAGGGACCCGACCGGGTCTTACTTTTTCTTCTTAGATCTGTTCTTCAACTGACCCGACCGGGTTGAAGGTCTGACCCGGTCGGGTTTTTGTGCTCCTGGGTCTTTTTGTCTTCAATTTTTCTCCCTTTTTCCTTGCTACAAACTCTATCACTATTCTATAACTCCGAAAAGAAGGAGAGAACAATTACAAACAAAATAAAACAAGTACTTACAAACTAACTAAAAGTGATGGAAAATCCACACTCAATCAACATAAAAACATACGTTTATGCACTATAAACTAGTGCATATCAAACACCCCCACACTTGAATTTTTACTAGTCTTGAGTAAAACAAATTCTGTCCAAGGGGTCCTTAATTGACAAGGGTAGCAACACCAACATCCACAAGTTTTTACAACAAATACATAAAGCATCTCCAAAACCAAAAGAGTAAAGATGGGTCTTCAATTTCAATCTGAACTCTATATAGTAATCGCCCTCAGGATCCTGCAAAATCAAAAGAAATAACTTTCTCTCATTCTCTCATTTTGCCTAGGTGCCCTTTCAGGTTTTCAACCCAGCTTCACACATTTTTTTATTTTTATTTTTTTTTATTTTTCTCAAATCTCACAAACTCACTCTTATTTTTGCTTTATTTTTGCTTAAGCTGCCCTTTGTGGGTTTTCAACTCAACAAGCTTTCGTTTTTTTTAGAGATAACAAGAATAAAGAGTGTGAATGTGAACATACCGGGAAGATCTCCCTCACCACTAGTCCGTGGCACAGTCCCTAGTGCCCGCCCGCATCTCCGCCATCGAAAAATCCTCCATAGCCCCTATACTGTGTATCCTCGTCCATATGATCCCCGCTGTATCCGTCTTCCCCGCCTCTACCACTAGAGGTTGAGCCACCAAAATAACCCCATTCAGTGGGGTTGTACCATGAAGGTGCCGGAGGAGGAGTGGTCATGGAGGTGAAGTTTCCCTGATGCGCGATATAGGAGTAGATAGGCCCAAAAGTCCTCCTTTGATCCTCTTCATATCGGCGCCAATCTTCTCGCCTTTGTTCTTCAATCCTCTCGAAGCTGAGCCTTTGCTCATTTCTGTACAGCCCGACTTCCTCCCGAAGTTGGGTGTAATTGAGAGTATTGATGAGCATGGGGTTGTGGGTGAGGTTGTTCAGGAATGATGGGTGGTGCTTCAAGTGCAGGCTGTTCATTGGCGGCTTCATTGTCCCCCGCCTCATTTTCTGGGGGTGCAAAATGTGGTGGAATTCCCCCGGGCATACAATAGTGGTGTCCATCACCGATTTGGTGATCGATGATGTTAAGCGGGAGGTTTTCGGAAGGGAAGGGGTAGTATAGTTCTTGGCCTGGTTTGATGTGCCAATTGTAGATTTCTAGGCCATCATGTTCGAGGTGTGAGAGGGTCACATCGCCAGCATTCTTTAAAAATTGAAGGCCAAGAAGGGTCCTGTGGTTTTGTGCACCATTGCATACAAAACCATATAGTGTCGCAATGTGGGTAATTAGACCCCCTATCAGAATTTTTCCTCCACCACTTTTAACATTGATGATGTGATCCCAAAGAACTGTGGTCACATCATATGGCCCGGCACCCGGAAGAACATCTTGTGCTAAGAGGCATACATCCCACACCCTAGTTTGATCGTTGTTTGGTCTTCCGAAAAAGCAATTAGCCAAGAATTTTAAGAAAATTCGGAAGACCGGGTGTTGGACATGGTTGACATTGAGGTGGGAGGTACGAACCTTGACAATTCCGGTCATTCTTCTCCATAGTTCATAGGCCACCGGTGAACTATACGCTACCGTGTCATCAAGCAAAGGTAGACCGAAGTGTTCAGCGAATTCTCGTTTGGTGAGTGAGCGGTTCTCGTTGAGCAAACGAAAGTTGATCGTGTTATTTGTGTGATCATTTTCATCCTTCACATGCTCAACGGAACTGTAAAATTCATACACCAAACGAGAATATAGCCAATAGTGCATATCAAATATTTTAAGCATGCCACACCTTTGGAATATATCTCTCATAATGTCATGAATCCAAAACATCGTTAATGTCAATTGGCATACAAAGCGAGAGGGTTTTACCTCTCGTTCGGATTGCTCAAGGAAGCGGATGTGTTGTGATTCGGTCTCAAACTCCACTGATTCAAAACCCTCGACTGGTGGAATAGCTCTTGGAGCTCTTGAAGAAGAAGCTCTTCCCTTTTTTGGTGCCATGGGATTGTTTTCCTCCCTTTTTTTTGAAGGGTTTTTGATTTTTTTGGGGAAGTGAGGTTTGGTGAGGGTGAGTGGTATGGTTTTGTAGAGGATGATGAGGAGAAGAGGTTTTTGGTGTTTGTTGGAGAATTTGGTTTGAAATTGGACCTTGAATGTCCGAAAATGGAGAGGTTCGAAATTTTGGGTAGGGTTTTTGAGTTTGGTTGATTTGGGGGATTTTGGAGGGATTAATTGGTGTAGGGTGGAAGAGGGAGGTGAGGAGATGAAGAATATGATGTTTTTTGATGAATTTGGTGTGGGAATGGGGGAGATTTGGGAGTTTTGGTGGATGAAAATGGAGGTTTGGGGAGGGTTGGTTCGAAATTTGGGGAGAGGGAATGGGGAAGAAGGTAAAGGCCCGACCTGGTATAGGCTGAAAAGTCGTTGACCCGGTCGGGTCCCCTTATTTACCCGATCGGGTCAGCGTTCCAGAGGCTGGCAGAATGTTTTTTGGCTGGATACCCGGTCGGGTCTCCTTATTTGACCCGGTCGGGTAAGATGCGTTCTTAACCAGTGAGGTCTGGTGGTTGATACCCAATCGGGTGAAATAAGGTACCCGGTCGGGTTTTTCCTCCTTTTTTCAATTTTCTCGCTCCCCCACCCGGGTAGCCATTCGGGTATGTCCGTCTGTCTGCAATACCCGACCGGGTGAACTCACATACCCGGTCGGGTTTATTCTTTTTTTTTTTAATTTTTCATTTCCCCACCCGGGTAGCCGTGCGGGTATCCCTGTATTCCTGTAATACCCGGTCGGGTGAGTGATGATACCCGGCCAGGTATACTCCAAATTCATTTTTTTTTGAAATGATTTTACACACACACTCTACTGGGAAAAAATATATATACCGTGCATGGGTTGCCTCCCAAGAAGCGCTTTATTTAACGTCGTGGCTCGACGATATCTTCTGTTGTTCCTCATTCGTAGACCGGTTCAGAAAGGTCTACGACTTCCACATTTTTGGGTTGAAAACCCTCAAAGAAGGGTTTTAATCTCTGTCCGTTCACTTTCAGCACATCTCCCGTCTCCAGGTCCTGAATTTCCACCGCCCCGTGTGGATATGTTTTGACCACTTTCTATGGTCCGGTCCAACGGGATCTCAGCTTTCCCGGAAATAGACGAAGGCGTGATTGGAATAGGAGGACTTTTTCATCAAGTTTAAAGTCTTTTCGTATGATCATTTTATCATGCCACTCCTTCGTCTTTCTTTTGTATATTTCTGCATTGTCATAAGAATCCAGGCGAAGTTCTTCCAATTCTTGTAATTGGAGCTTCCTATGTACACCGGCCTCGTCAAGATTGAGGTTGAATTCTTTAACCGCCCAATAGGACTTGTGTTCGAGCTCTACAGGGAGATGACATGCTTTCCCAAACACAAGTCTATAAGGAGACATACCGATTGGGGTTTTGTAAGCAGTTCGGTATGCCCATAGCGCATCATCAATGCGTATACTCCAATCCTTCCTGTTCGGGTTCACTGTTTTCTGGAGTATAGATTTCAACTCCCTGTTTGAGGTTTCCGCTTGGCCATTGGTTTGAGGGTGGTAGGCTGTAGAAATTTTGTGAGTCACACCATATTTTTTTAGTAGGGATCCCACAATTTTATTGCAAAAATGTGTGCCTCGATTGCTAATTAAAATTCGAGGGACCCCGAACCTTGAAAATATGTGTGATTTGAGAAAACTAGCCACCACCTTGGCATCATCAGTTTTTGTTGCTTTGGCCTCCACCCATTTGGAGACGTAGTCTACTGCAAGAAGGATGTATATGTTACCTTGGGAATTTGGGAATGGTCCCATGAAGTCGATACCCCATGCATCGAAAATCTCACAGAAAAGCATGGGGTTTTGTGGCATCTCGTTCCTCCTGGAAATGTTGCCCGCTCTTTGGCAATTGTCACGAGATCGACAAAAGCCGTGTGCATCCCGAAATAGACTCGGCCACCAAAAACCGCTTTCAAGTATCTTCATTGCTGTTCGTTTCGGGCCGAAATGTCCTCCACAAGCATAAGAGTGACAAAACCCTATGATGTGGGCTATCTCATATTCAGGGATGCATCTTCGGATTATTTGATCCTTACAATGCTTCCACAAATATGGGTCATCCCACACATAGAGTCTTGAATCCATTTTTAATTTTTCTTTTTGAGATTTTGAGAGTTGTGGAGGAAATTTGCCGGAAACGAGGAAGTTCACGATATTTGCGTACCATGGTTGTGTGACTTTGATGGAGAAGAGAGTTTCGTCCGGGAATTCTCCTTTGATGAGATTTGTGTGGAGTTCTTCGATGTCTTTGTGAGGAATGAGGCGGCTTAAATGATCGGCCACCAAATTCTCCGCTCCTTTCTTGTCTTTGATTTCCACATCAAACTCACTCAATAGAAGGACCCATCGAATGAGTCTTGGTTTGGCTTCTTTCTTTGTCATAAGGAATCGAAGAGCGGCATGGTCGGTGTAGACAATAACTTTCGTTCCAAGAAGGTAGGAACGAAACTTTTCCAAAGCAAAAACCACCGCTAGCATTTCCTTCTCGGTGGTGGAGTAGTTCTTTTGGGCTTCGTTGAGGGTTGATGAGGCGTAGTAGATGACATGGGAGGCTCTTCCAACTTTCTGGACCAAAACAGCCCCCACCGTATAGTCACTTGCGTCGCACATGATCTCAAAAGGAAGAGACCAGTCGGGAGCCTGTATGATCGGGGCAGTCACCAATCTTGCTTTCAAAGTGTCAAAAGCCTCTTTGCATTCATCGTTTAGATTAAATTCCACCTCCTTTTGTAAAATTTTGCAAAGGGGAGATGAGATTTTTGAGAAATCCTTGATGAATCTCCTATAGAAACCGGCGTGACCGAGGAAAGAGCGGATGTCCCGTACATTTGTGGGGTACGGGAGCGTTTGAATCACATCGATCTTTGCTTTGTCCACCTCGATCCCCTTTGATGAGATCACATGCCCAAGAACAATCCCTTGTTCTACCATGAAGTGGCATTTTTCAGAGTTCAACACAAGGTTGGATTCAATGCAACTCTTTAGCACAAGAGTGAGGTGATAGAGGCAAGAGTCAAAAGAGTCCCCATGGATTGTGAAATCATCCATAAAGACCTCCATGAATACCTCCACAAATTCTGAAAAGATGCTCATCATGCACCTTTGAAAGGTGCCCGGTGCGTTGCATAATCCAAAGGGCATTCGTCGGTAGGCAAAAGTGCCAAATGGACATGTGAAGGTTGTTTTCTCTTGGTCCTCCGGGGCTATTGGTATTTGGAAATACCCGGAGTAACCATCGAGAAAACAATAGAACTTGTGCCCTGCTAACCTCTCTAGCATTTGATCAATAAAAGGCAATGGAAAGAAGTCTTTCCTAGTCACCGAATTGAGTCTTCGGTAGTCAATGCAAACTCGCCACCCGTTTTGAATTCGGGTGGGCACCATCTCGCCATCCTTGTTTTCAATGACCGTTACTCCGGTCTTCTTTGGCACCACTTGAGTAGGACTCACCCACTTGCTATCGGAAATGGGAAAGATGATTCCCATTTGAAGCAATTTGATTACCTCCTTTTTCACCACCTCCATCATGGGTGGGTTCAATCTTCGTTGCGGTTGTCTCACCGCTTTGGCCTCGTCTTCGAGCAAGATCCTGTGCATGCATGTGGATGGACTAATGCCTTTGATGTCGGCAATAGACCATCCAATGGCCAATTTATATTCCTTCAAGACTGCGATCAATCTTTCTTCTTGTTCTTGGGACAGGGCATTTGAAATAATCACCGGTAGGGTGTGATTTTCACCCAAGAACACATGCTTCATATTTTCAGGGAGTGGTTATAATTCCACCTCCAGTATCTGCAAAACAGATGGTAGCGGCTTCTCGCTTGGAATGGTTAGTGGGAGGGCTTTAGAGCCCGGTGGCAAAAGTGGGAGTTGATTTAACTCCGCCACCATAACCTTCATGTTATTTGACATAGAGTATTCCAATGTAAAATCCTCTATGTCGTTTTCTATTGAGCTTAGTACTTCATCCTTTCCCTCAATTTCAAATACATCTTGGACCCAAGTGTCGCAAGTGTCAATCGCAAATAGAGAGTGATTATCAGTGGGGTATTTCATGGAGTCGTAGATATTAAATTCGACTTTTTCACCATCGAACTCCATGGTTAACACTCCACTAAAAACGTCAATTTTTGCCTTAGCCGTTTTCAAAAAGGGTCGGCCTAGTAAAATTGGGACTGCATTTTTATCGTTCTCCATTTCAAGAACGTAAAAATCAGCGGGAAAGATTAAATTATCCACCATGACGAGAACATCCTCTACCACACCTTTTGGGTAGGCATTGGATCTATCGGCAAGTTGGATAACGACCCCCGTCTCATGTAAAGGTCCTAGTTCTAGGGACTTATATAGAGAATATGGGATGACATTGATTGATGCACCCAAATCTAACATAGCCCTAGAAGAACTAGAATTTCCAAGTTTACATGGTATAGTGAACATTCCCGGATCACTATACTTTTTAGGCAGTTTCTTTTGAAAAACGGCCGACACTCTTTCACTTACTTGGATTTTATGCTTGCCATTCAACTTGTGTTTCCTTTTAATTGTGCAAAGTTCTTTTAAAAACTTTGCAAACCTAGGAACACCTTTTATTAAATTGAGAAGAGGGATATTTACCTCACATTTGCTGAAGGTCTCATAGATGTCTTTGTCATTGTTGTATTTCCGGTTATCCTTGAGAGCCTCCGGAAAAGGTGGCACCGGCTCATATGAGTTGAGCGGTGGGAACTTTCTTTGAGGTGTGATCTCCTCCTCTTTTTCCTCTTCATTTTGAGGGTATGTGCTTGGCATCAAGGTCTCCTCCTCCTCTTCTCCCACATGGCTCTTTGCTTTTGCCTTAGCCATAACAAATTCTTTGCCACTTCTCAAAGTGACCGCATGAGCTTGTTGCCTCGGGTTCGGCTCCGTTTGAGATGGGAGTTTTGCCGAATCCCTAGCTTCTAGCCTACTCACGGCGTTTGAGATTTGGCTCATTTGGCTTTCCAAATTGTGGATGCTAGACTTTGTGGTTTCTTGAAATTGGGCCACACTTTGTTGCATCGTAGTCATATTCATGGCTAATGCTCGAATCATGTCTTCGGTTGACATGCTTGAGTTCGATGTTTGGCCTTGTTGTTTAAATTGTTGAGGAGGGGAGGGTTTGTTTGTTGAGGGGGTTGAGGGTTTCCGTACCTTAGATTTGGATGATCCCTCCATCCTGGATTGTAGGTGTTGCCGTGAGGATCGTACCTCCTTTGGCCTTGGAACCCCAAAGCATTGACTTGCTCGGAGTTCTCCTCTTGTAAAGTTGGGCAAGAATCTGTGGGATGCCCTTGTGTTGAACAGATGCCGCAGACCTTGAATTCTTGGGTTTTTGGATTCAAAAGGAAATCTTTAACAAAAGAAGTCAAGCCGGCTACTTGACTCTCCAACGAGTTGTTAGATTCCGCTGACATAACTCTCTTTGTTGACCGCCGATCATAGTGTCTACAATTTTCGGCCAACTCCGAGATAAGATTCCTAGCTTGAGAAGGAGTTTTGTTGACTATTCCTCCTCCGCATGCAGCATTGATCATCCGTCTATCATCATCGCAAAGACCATCATAAAAGTAAAGGATGAGGTATTGCTCCGAGTAGCCGTGATACGGACAGCTCGCACAGAGTTTCTTGAATCGTTCCCAGAATTCGTAGAACGGTTCATCATCTTTTTGCTCCACATTGCTGATTTGTTTCTTTAAAGATGAGGAGATGGAGGCGGGATAATACCTTTCGAGGAAGCTCTTCTTCATGGCCGCCCAAGTGTCTATGCTTCCCGAGGGAAGATAGAATAACCAATCTTTGGCGGTGTCTTTGAGGGAGAATGGGAAAGCCCTCAACTTAATTTGCTCCTCGATAACACCGTTTGGGCACATGCTTGTGCAAACGATGTGGAACTCCGAAAGATGTTTATTCGGATCCTCTCCTCTTATCCCGTGGAAAGATGGAAGTAGATGTATGAGTCCGGATTTCAACTCAAATGTAGCACCCGCATCAAGAGTTGGGAAGGTGATACATAAGGGTTGTTGATTTAGATTGGGGGCTGTGAGCTCCCTCAGCGTTCTTGTTTCAAGAGTCATTGATATTAACTCCTCGGACTCGCTAGATTGAGAACTAGCACTTGAGGATTCCCTCGAGTCGGTATTTGAGTATTTATTCTTTAACCGCTCGAGAGCTTTTTCTATTTCGGGGTTTGTTTAGTAGGTGAGTTGGTTTATGGATCGGGTTTTTACCATATACTCAAACAAAGCTCAGCAAAAATAGAAAACTTTATATATATATTTTTTTAATTTTTCTTGAAATAAAAAGAAAAAAAGTAATTGCCTTTCCCCGGCAACGGCGCCAAATTTGACGAGCACTTTGTCACGGTGCGTCAAAATAATTTCAATACTAAACACTTATACGTAGTATAGCGTAGTAGAGTTCGTATCCACAGGGAAATGAATGATTTTCTTTCTATGAAACTAGTAAATAAAAGGGGGGGTTTTGGTTTTGAGTGTTTTAATTCAATTAAGAAACTAAGATGAACAACCTATATGTGTTTAATTCAAGAATAAAAGGGACTTGGCTTTGCTACTTTCCACTTGTTGATATATTTTAGTCGATCCTTGTTATATCTATAACTTATCCCCTCTCGAATACTCAATCGAGGAGTATCTCCAATTCATCGAGGGTAGTTATTAACAACGACCGTTCATTAATAACCCTTACTATTAATCAAGTATAGAACAACGCCGTATACCGATATAATAGTAGCATTCAATCTTTTTAATTCCTTGATGAAATCAATTGAGATTGATAACCTTAACACAACGGTCTCGGTTTAACCAACAAAATTAATCCCTCTTAAATCTATTAACCACGACCGTGCATTAATAAACCGAAGTTACTTACTTGTGAAACCACCAACGATTAACCATCGGTTCGTTGATCGTTTCTAGTAATAATTAATGTCGGAACGTTAACTAATCGTCACTTAGCAACCCTCCAACATTAATATAGAATGAGATTAAGGGAAGAATTAATAATCAAGAGAAGAAGTTAAGAAAATAACTCACAACTTTAATAATGAACAAGCTTCAAGAGCAAAACCAAGAATGGAAGTTTAGCTCCTCATTTGGAGGCTAAACATAGCTAGAAAAATATAAAGAAATGCTATTCTAAACTGAGCTAAAGAGATTGGAAGAAGGGATGATTTTTAGAGGAGAAAAAGAGTGCTATTTATAGGTGTTTTTCAACACCTTTGGCCGGGTACCCGACCGGGTATAGGTACATACCCGACCGGGTACCGGTCAAAATCAGATAATCTCCCACGTTTCATTGTTCCAGCACGTTAATTTGTCCCGGGTCAAGTCAGACCCGACCGGGTCAAGTGAGGGACCCGACCGGGTTTGGTCTAAATCAGATTTTTTTCCAAATCTTTGTGATCTTCAGCATGTTCTGGTGTTCCAGGTCATATCTGACCCGACCGGGTCGGGTAAGGGACCCGACCGGGTCTTACTTTTTCTTCTTAGATCTGTTCTTCAACTGACCCGACCGGGTTCAAGGTCTGACCCGGTTGGGTTTTTGTGCTCCTAGGTCTTTTTGTCTTCAGTTTTTCTCCCTTTTTCCTTGCTACAAACTCTATCACTATTCTATAACTCCGAAAAGAAGGAGAGAACAATTACAAACAAAATAAAACAAGTACTTACAAACTAACTAAAAGTGATGGAAAATCCACACTCAATCAACATAAAAACATACGTTTATGCACTATAAACTAGTGCATATCAGGTATCCACTATAGAACTTTTCAATTCACGAGCTTTAGTCCCATTCCTCGTGACAACTTGTCCAACAATTCTCTATCCAATGCCTTGGTTAGCGGATCCGCTATGTTATCCTTTGACTTCACGTAGTCAACAGTGATAACACCCGTTGTGAGGAGTTGTTTAATGGTGTTGTGTCTACGACGAACGTGTCTAGACTTACCATTGTACATGTTACTCTGTACCCTTCCAATTGCCACTTGACAATCGGAATGTATGCATATTGGAGGGACAGGCTTTTCCCAACTTGGAATATCCTCGAGAAAATGGCGTAGCCATTCAGCCTCTTCAGTGCATTTATCCAAGGCTATCAGCTCAGACTCCATCGTGGATCTAGCTATTATCGTTTGTTTCGAGGATTTCCATGACACGGCTGCACCTCCCAAAGTGAAAACATATCCACTTGTGTACTTAGAGTCCTTTATGTCGGATATCCAACTAGCGTCGCTATACCATTCTAGTACATCTGGATATCTTCCATAGTGCAGTCCAAGGTTTTAGGTTTTACGTAAATACCTCAAAACCCTTACTATTGCCTTCCAGTGTTCATCACCGGGGTTGCTAGTATATCTACTTAGCTTGCTAACCACAAAAGCAATATCAGGCTTGGTACAACTCATTAGATACATCAAGCTTCCAATAATCCTAGCGTATTCTACTTGAGAAATACACTCTCCATGATTTTTGGTAAGGAGTACATTTTTATCTAATGGAGTTCTTACCTCTTGATAATCATCCTTATTAAATTTCGTAAGGATTTTATCAACGTAATGGGATTGGCTTAGCATAAGACCATCTGGTCCCCTAATTATTTTAATCCCAAGGTATATCGGTCAACCCCATATCCTTCATGTCAAATTTAGAATTTAACATGCTTTTGGTAGAATTAATCATTAGATTATGCTACCCACGATGAGTATATCATCCACGTCTAAACATAAAATGACATAGCCGTCTACTGTGTTTTTCACATAGACGCATTTGTCACTTTCATTTAATTTAAACCCATTAATTAACATTGCATGGTCGAACTTTTGTTGCCACTATTTAGGGGCTTGTTTCAATCTATACAATGATTTAATTAATTTACACACTTTCCTTTCTTGGCCAGGAACACGAAAGCCCTCGGGTTGTTCCATATAGATTTCTTCGTCTATATCGCCATTTAGAAAAGCGGTTTTTACATTCATTTGATGAACTTCTCATTTCCGCAATGCGGCAATTGCTAGTATCATCCTAATGGAATTTATTCTCGTCACAGGAGAATACGTGTCAAAGTAATCATGGCCCTCACGTTGCTTGTATCCCTTGATTACAAGTCTGGCCTTGTACTTATCGATGGAGCCGTCGGGTTTCATTTTTCGTTTAAAATCCACTTGGATCCCAAAGGTTTATTTCCCGAAGGAAGATCAACCAATTCCCACGTGTGATTTTGTAGGATAGAATTCACCTCACTTTTGATGGCTTCTTTCTACATATGACCTTCGGTAAACGTCACGGATTCTGTATAAGTCCGTGGCTCATTTTCTACCAAACATGTTAGAAAATCCGGTTCATTTTCTACCATACATGATAGAATATCCGAGTCAAATTCTACCAAGTAGTGAGAAAATCTGGTCTGATGGATTTTTTAACTCTAGCACGTTTGCTACATCTGGGTTCGGCTTCTTCTCCGGATCCCTCGCTAGCATTTTCCATAGCTACCTCAAATGTTCGTTTTGACGTGCTTGGTCCTTCGTTGGACTTGCATGGAAATACGTCTTCAAAGAATGAAGCATTCACTCATTCAATTATTGTGTTCTTATGTACATCCGGATTATTCGAATCGTACACTAAAAACTGATAAACACTACAATTTTGTGCATATCCAATAAAAATACAATCCACCATTTTTGGACCTATTTTTATTTTCTTAGGTGTTGGTACAAGCACCTTTGCAAGACACCCCCATACTTTTAAATATTGATAGGAAGGCCTTCTACATTTGCACAACTCGTACAGAGTTTTATCATATTTTTTCCGGGAAACCTTATTTAAAAGGTAGTTGCTTGACAAGACTGCTTCGCCCCACATATTTTGTGGCAGGCCCGAACTTACTAGCATTGCATTCATCATATCTTTCAATGTGCGATTCTTTCGTTCGGCAACAACGTTTGATTGAGGTGAATAGGGTGCGGTACGTTCATGTACTATACCCACGCTCGCGCAAAAGTCACCAATGGGTGCTTCATACTCACCACCTCGACACTTCTAACCGTTTTAATCCGTCGATTAAGTTTGTTTTCCACTTTAATCTTATAAAGAACGAATTTATCGATCACTTCATGTTTATTTTTTAATAAATAAACATAGCTATAGCGAGTGCTATCATCGATAAAAGTAATAAAATATCTATTACCGCCGTGTGTTTGAATTGATTTAAAATCACAAACGTCACTATGAATTAATTCAAGTGGTTCCAGTTTTCTTTCAATCAATTTTGAAAGATGTTTTCGTTAGTTTTGCCTCTACACAAACTTCACATTTGTGCTTCACATCAATTGTGAATTTAGGAATGTGTTCCATGTTAATTAATCTACTTATATAATTAAAATTAACATGTCCTAGTCTACCATGCCACACATTGGAAGACTCAAGCAAGTAAGCAGAAGGGATTTTATTATTATTATTATTATTATTATTATTATTATTATTATTATTATTATAATTAATATTATTATTATTATTATTATTATTATTACTATTATTACTATTATTATTACTATTATTATTACTATTATTATTACTATTATTATTACTATTATTATTACTATTATTATTACTATTATTATTACTATTATTATTACTATTATTATTACTATTATTATTATTATTATTATTATTATTAATAGTCGTTACATTAAGCTTAAACATCCCATCACATGCATACCATTTGCCCACATACATTCCCGACTTAGACAAAACTAGTTTGTCCGACTCAAAAACCATGCGGAATCCATGTATGTTCAACAATGAACCGGAAATCAGGTTTTTGTGTATTTTCGGAACGAACAAAACTTGGTTGAGAGTCAGCTCCTTTCCTGAAGTCATCTTCAGGACCACCTTGCCAACGCCTCAACCGCGGATTGAGCAGAATTTCCCATCCACACCTTCTCACCATTTGATGGCTCAAAGGTCGTGAAAAGCTCTCGGTTTGAGCAAATATGTCGGGTTGCACCGGTGTCCACGAACCACTCCATGGAATTGGGTCCAACGAGGTTGACCTCGGTCACCACGGCCGCAATGATAATGTCTTCATCATTTTGCCCACCTTGCACCAAGTTGACGTGAGAATCTTTCTTCCTCTTTGGTGCCTTGCAATCCGCGGACTTATGTCCGTTCTCGTTGCAATTGAAGCATTTTCCATTGAACTTTGTCTTGGAAATGCCTCCTTTGGGACCGAGCTTGCTCTTCCCATTATTTTTGGTTTTGGAGCCCTTTACATGCTCCACCACGTTTGCCTTGACGCTGGTGACAATTGGGAGTTTCCCATCGTTCTTCCGATTATCCTCTTCAATCCGCAGACGGATGATCAACTGCTCCAAGTTCATTTCCTTTCGCTTATGCTTAAGGTAGTTCTTGAAATCCTTCCAAGCCGGCGGCAATAAATGGATAAATGACGCCACTTAGAAAGACTCACTAACTGTCATTCCTTCATCTCGAATTTCGTTGAAGATCATTTGCATCTCCTCAACTTGACTCAAGACCGTCTTCGAATCCACCATTTTAAAAACAAGGAATCGACCAACAACAAATTTCTTAGCGCCAGCATCCTCGTTTTTATATTTGCAGTCCAAAGCATTCCATAGCTTCATAGCCGTAGCTAATTTGCTATAAACGTTGTACAAAGCATCATGCAGCCCGTTCAACACGTAGTTTCGGCAAAGGAAGTCATCGGTCAAGAACCTAGCAAGACCGAGAGTAGTGAGATAGAAGAGCATCTTTTACTGTCACCTCTTGAAGTTTAACCCATTGAATTTTTCGGGTTTCTCCACAGAGTTGCTCGGCACGGTAACCATATGGATTGCCCCTTGGTTGTCCAAAGCAGATGCTCCGCGTTGTGAAATATTGTTCACCGGAACTTCGCTTTCAGAGTGAGTGTCGTTTAGCACGTTCTGCCCACCAACATTCCCAATTTCTTGTGAAGCCATTTTAACATTTTCTTACGTTTTCTGAAAACACAAAAAAATAAGTTCGTTCACAAAAGTGACAAACTGTTTTAAGATTGTATCCATATGATACAAGCTTAGAAGAATACGTTTTAATATTGTTGGGTGTGCCTCGGAAAAACGAAGAAATATTAATTAAATAAAAGTAACTAATAAATAAAACAGCTTAAGAAAAACAGAAATAAGATGGAACAGAATTTAGCTAAAGCTCGTGCTACGCACGATGTCCTTAAAACGTATTTGTCGCCTCCCATGGTGCTAGGAGCGTTGTAACGACCATTTCCCAGGATACAGTGGCTAACGAACTAACGTTTGAGCACACAAACGAAATTTTCGGTGAACGGGAACAAGCTAGAAGACTCAGGAAACTTTCAGAAGAGCTGGAGGTGTTTTTAGAGCTAAAGAGTGCGTGAGTTCGTTTGTGAATGTGTGTTTATTGCAAAGCACCTGCCAGCTATATATAGGAGGATTTGTTGTGTGTTGAATGGATTGTTAATGGACCTGAACGTTGTACATCAATGATCAGTCCGTTGGGCATTGAATCATCCATAAACTGTCCATTTAACGCAACATGAAAAGATAAGAAAGGTGGGCATTTATTGTTGTAACGGACCACAATACGTCAAGCACTTATGGTGCGAACATCAGAGTTGGAGCACTTCTGATGCGATCAGAAGACCCTCACCAGAACACCTCGAGGTGATATGATCTGAAGCCACCAGAAGACCTCATGGTCTTCTGTCCGGAAGCCACCAGAAGACCTCATTGTCTTCTGGTTCCGAAGCCAACAATGACCCTCTAAGGTCTTCTGGTCCGAAGCAGTTATGCCGCTGAGCAATTTTACTTCTGGTAAAAAATAAAACGTTACGGGAAGAAACAAAAATTAAATCGTATCTTTGAATGATAGATTTTCGGACGACATTCATGTTCGCAGGTCGCCCGCGCACACGAGTCATGGTTTTTCTTCTCTGTTTTCGGGATTTGATCGGCACCCCCCTGCGCACGAAGAGAGCCTTTCCCCGTAGGAATCTTAACTCCTTCAAGGTGGGTTTCCTTTATAAAGGGGTGAAAATTCCTTGGGTTTTTCGGTGTGGGATAAATCCCACTAGAAAACCCATCCTTTTCCCAGTTTTTCCATTTTAACAAGTGAACTTCGAGAATCAATTTCTCATTCACACGTTATCCGTTTCACATGTTCATATATCGAATTGTAGCACTTAGCAAGGACAATCCGAAACAACTTTGACCCGACCCAAATCGGAAGTGGACCCCACTCAAAAAATGCCCCAAAATGACCATTTTATGCAATTTATTAACACTTTTTCCAACACCAAGTTCCTATTATGAAGCTAGAAAAGTATTGTGTGATGGGGTTGGGGTATGAATGTATACATGCTTGCAAGTATGATTGTGTTTTATTTTGAAAGGAAAACACCTACTTGGAATGCCCAACTTGTGTAACTTCTAGATGGAGAGACAATGATGGTACTAGGAAAAAGATACACTCCAAGAAATCACATATTTTGTGACAAAAAATTGTGTGACGCATAAAAAGTTGTCACATTTTATTGGGAAATAGTTACAAAATTCATATTCGTCACTTTAAAATGCTTTTTTTTATGACAATACCACTATGTGTGACTTTAACTCTCAAACTTTGTCACTAATTTATATAATACGTGACGATAAAAACAAATTTGTCACTTCAATTTTTGCACCAAAATTTGACGGCAAACATTTGGAGGGAAATGTTTTCATGACATATTAACAACAACTAATGACGATAAGTTGTGTCACGTAATTTTAATTATGATGATGAAATCATATTTTGTCACTAAATGTTATATTAAATAATGACAATATTATTTTGTCATTTAAGCTCTCTTTTGGTGACGAATAATGTAAATGCGTCATAATTGTACTTTTAGAAAATGAATAAAGTTTTAGCAAAATCTATTAATCTAAAATAATAATAAGTATAATTATTCTTGATCATACATATTGTCACTAATAAATATATATGGGATGACGATAGGATTGAATTTGTTAATTGTACTGTGAGAGCCAATACATGGATTAGAAATTTAGAAGGGGAAATTTTCATGAAATTTTAACAATAGTTAATGATGATATCAACAAATACTCTTCTTACCAAGGGTTGAGAGCTCTCGCAATGTAAAACCCTACGGCGGCGGCCGCATCTTCTGGTAGCGTTTCCGACGTGTGATTGCAAGACCGGCGGAGTCTTCATACCAGACCTAAGGACGATGACCGGGATTCGATTTTTGTAAAAGGATAATTGGTGGCCACTCTTCCTTGTCCGCAACAGGAACTTCGAACAAGTGCAGGAGCTCTTCACGAAGGCTTCAATTCTCGTTCATGGCAGCAATACTAGGCAGCAAAAAGGGCTCACACATGCTATCCAGGTGTACATGAAGCGGATAAAAAACTCTTCGCTTTGAAGACCAGTAGCATCAATGTGGCTTGGTAGCAGGACGCAAGAACAAGGCGAAAATTGGGAGGTTCTGTTCGAGCACTTTGAATTGTAGAAGTATATAAGGTGCGGCCGTCTCTAGGTTTTTCCTAGGATTTTTTCCAGCGGTAACTCTGGTGACCTGACACGGCTTGTCTCTGAGGCGTCCCCGTTGACTGAAAGTGCAAAAAACGGTGATTGTTCTCAGCTGGAATTGCAGAGGTTTGCGAAGCCCAGCCACAATCCAGTGCTTTGCCCATATGTCACAGGCTCACAAGCCATCCATTATTTTTTTAATGGAGACTAAAATAAGATGTCAAAGGGCGAAGGAGATTATCCGAGCATATGGATTTCATAGTAGCCATGGAGTGGATAGCGTCGGTTTAAGCGGCGGAGTAATACTGGGATGGCGCGATACTGTGGAGATTGAGGTCATACGGGACGTGGCAAATTTCATTGATTGCTTGGTTCGACTCAGTCTGAAAGAACAGGCGTGGAGAATGATGGGATTCTATGGCTTCCCGGAAACTAGTCGGCGTCGAGATTCGTGGAATTTGATAGGAGATTTGGCAGCCCACAACAGTGGGCCGTGGATGATGACAGGTGATTTTAATGATATATATTCTTTATGATACGGAGAAGAAAGGTCGTATCCTCCATCCCCCATGGAGACTCCGTGGTTTTTGGGAAGCGGTTCATGGTAGTGGATTGAAAGATTTTCCATTTTTGGGATATCAGCGGACATGAGAGAGAGGAAAAGGTACATGTATTTGGGTGGAAGAAAAACTTGACATATTTTTAGTCAATGACGATTGTTGGAACATGTTCATGGAGGCACGTGCTGCATCAGTTGAGGCCCCGGCTAGTGACCATATGGCGCTCTGGATGGCGATAGTAGCAACTAAAAATTCAAATAGGAAAAAAGAAGTCAAGTTTGAGAATAACTGGGTGGAGGAGGATGATATGCACTAATTAGTAGTGCATAAATGTATATTTTTATGATTGATTTGTATGTATTGTTTACCGTTTTATTTAGTTTGTAAATATTTGTGTGATTTTAGTTGTAATCGTATTTTAATTCTCATTTATAAGTTGTAAAGTATAGTTAGGATTTGTGGTGTTGGAAAGGAAGACTTTGAAGAGAAGAAAACAAGAAATTTGACTGCCCAGGAGTGAAACCTGACCGGGTAGAAACCCCCACCCGGTCGGGTATGATTTAACAGACGAAATTGCCAAGAAAGTCACTGGACCCGGTCGGGTCCCCTACTTAACCCGGTCGGGTCAGATGTGACCCGGGACAAAACGACGTGCGAAGATCACCAGAACGTGGCGAATTATCTGATTTTGACCGGACCCGGTCGGGTAAGTACTTGACCCGGTCGGGTACCCGGCCAAAGGTGTTGAAAAACACCTATACATAGCACACTTTTTCTTCTCTAAAAATCATCCCTTCTTCCATACTCTTTAGCTCAATTTAGAATAGCATTTCTTTATATTTTTCTAGCTATGTTTAGTCTCCAAATGAGGAGCTAAACCTCCATTCTTGGTGTTGCTCTTGAAGCTTGTTGATTATTAAAGTTGTGAGTTATTTTCTTAACTTCTTTCCTTGAATATTAATTAATAGTTCTTTCCTTAATACCATCTCTATATTAATGTTGGGGAGTGTTGCTAAGATGACAATTAGTTAACATCTCGACATTAGTTAGAATGGTATTTTCTTCCTCTATATTAATATTGGGGAGTGTTGCTAAGATGACAATTAGTTAACATCTTGATATTAATTATAGTAGGATTCATCTTCTTTAATAATATTCTTCCTTGAATATTAATTAATTCCTACTCTCATTTCATATTAATATTTTGAACATTACTTAAAGGATCAACTAGTTTTGTTTCATATATTAATTATTACTAGAAACGATCAACGAACCGATGGTTAATCGTTGATGGTTTCACAAGTAAGTAACTTCGGTTTATTAATGCACGGTCGTGGTTAATAAACTTAAGAGGGATTAATTTTGTTGGTTAAACCGAAACCGCTTGTGTTGAGGTTATCAATCTCAATTGATTTCATCAAGGAGTTAGAAAGATTAAATGCTACTATTAAATCGGTATACGGCGTTGTTCTATATTTGATTAATAGTAAGGGTTATTAATGAACGGTCGTTGTTAATAACTACCCTCGATGAAGTGGATATACTCCCCGATTGAGTATTCGAGAGGGAATAAGTTATAGATATAACAATGATCGACTAAAATATATCAACAAGTGGAAAGTAGCAATGCCAAGTCCTTTTTATCTTTGAATTAAACACATATAGGTTGTTCATCTTAGTTTCTTAATTGAATGAAATCACTCAAAACCAAAACCTCCCTTTTAATTACTAGTTTCATAAGAAAGAAAATCATTCCTTTCCCTGTGGATACGAACTCTACTACACTATACTACGTATAAGTGTTTAGTATTGAAATTATTTTGACGCACCGTGACAAAGTGGTCGTCAAATTTGGCGTCGTTGCCGGGGAAAGGCAATTATTTTTATTTTTATTTTATCTCATAAAAAAAATTAAAAAAAAAAATAATAAAGAAAAATCTTACTTTTCTATTTTCTGAGCTTGCATGAGTAAATGGATACCAACACATCATCCCTAGAGAGTCAAATTTCCGACTTGACTTCTCTAATAAAGGAGTTTATCTCATGTTCAAAATCTCAAGATATACATACATGCAACATTTGCATGTCACAAAGGCATCTTACGGATTTTTGCCCAGAGCTTCGAGAAGAATTCTTTGAACAAAGGAATGGTGTTGGTTTCCAAGAGAGGTATGATTCATTCTCCAACACATATAGCTCATACTCATGTTCTTATTCCAGCATGTCCACTGAAGACATGATCCGAGCTCTCACTATCAATGTGACAAATATGCAACAAAATATGTCACAATGCTCGCAAGAAGCAGTGTCCAACGAACAGAACTTGGACAATCAGTTGAAACAAATGCCAAGCATTGTGAACCACATGGGCGAGGAGGAGGAAGAAGAGGAGCTTACGGAGAAAGCTCAACCGGAGGAGGAACCTCAAAACTCAATTCAACCACCGGCCATTCCTGAGATCATGCCACCATTTCCTGAGGCTCTAAGGGAAACACAAAGGGTGGAGAAGGACAAAGATATCTATGAAATCTTCAGCAATTGTGAGTATAATTTAGACTTCTCTTTGTTCACAAATAAGCAAGGAATAACGGTGGGATTACACAAATATTTCATACTCCCTCTTATACCACCCGGATCAAAACCCCTTCCATTGGCCATGCTTAATGAAAATCATGGACCAACACTCTCACAATATGAAGCGATAGAAATCTGGATATTTGATCCTGGAAAGGTCAAAATAAAGGGTCAGAAAATCAAGCATTCCTATGGAAGTCCTAGGAGTGAAAATGTGGCGAAGATAAACTATCATGATCCCAGTTTGAACGACTGAACACAATGATGGCGTCGTTCCGCAACGTTAACTAAGGCGCTTCTTGGAAGGCAACCCAAGCAAGGTACGTTTACTTGTTTTATTTTATTTTTACACTTTTCAAAAAAAAATGACCTGGGATTGAACCCGGCCGGGTATAAAACCCCACCCGGTCGGGTTACCTCTAAAAACAAAACACCCGGCCAACCACCCGACCGGGTAGACCCCCACACCCGGCCGGGCAACCCAGCAAAAGCTTTCTGCCTCGGGTGAACAGTTTACGCCCGACCGGGTACACTACCCCACCCGGCCGGGTATCTCGATTTTTTGGAAACCAGGCCATTTCTCAAAAAAAAAAAAAATCACCCCCTTTGTCTTCCCTTTCGAACCACACCCCAAATTTCCTCCATTTCCAAAAGTCAAAGCTTCATATCTCCTACATCCATCCACCAATTAAACCCATTTCATTCATCACCTCTTCACCCTTTTCATCTCCACACCCACGAATCACCAACAAAACCTCCCAAAAAGTAACCAAAAAAAAAATCATCTCAGACACAAGCACTAGGGACAGTGCTTTGATTAGCTTGGGGGGAGAGTTTTATGGAATACTCACATTCATACTCTTTATTCTTGTAAAAAAAAATATATATATTAAAAAAGCTTGTTAAGTTGAAAACCTGAAAGGGCAACTTAAGCAAAAATGAGAGTGAGTTATGAGGATTAAAACAGAAAAATGATAAATGAAAAGGGTTGGAGTCCGAACCGGGAGCCTCATGAGGTCTCGGACAGCGGTAGCAAGTCCCGTAGAAATAATAAGACCCAAGGGTTGGGTTGTGCAAATGATAAATGAAAAGGAACATATAAGAAGGGCCGTGTGCCGACAAATAAATAAATTCACTTATTATAAAGATAATGAGTGGGAAATATGAATTGTTATTTATATTATGATATCACCCTATTTTGAGGGTCTTGGAAATTAAAACGTTGATTATACTTAGTATAGTTGCTATTGTACTTGTCAAATATTTCCAAGTACTGACCTCCCCTTCACGGGGGAGGCCACCTCACAGTTTCAGGTAGAACTTGAAGGTTGCTACCGGCTCCCGTTGCTTCGGGGATATTCAAGGGAGAGGACGTGGTTCGTGCTTCTTCTGTTTCCTGTTTTCAAAATAATTATAACAATGCTCATGGATATTATCTTTTGAATAATTACTTTGGGGGCTTGTATGCCTAGTTATGCCAAGTGTGGCTTTAACAATCGTATTAATGCTTCCGCTGTTTTAAATGAATGTTTTACATTATGTTTGTTTATGGATGTACTATGCGTGAATGATATTCATGACGCTTTGTATAGTATGGATGAGTTGGACTGCGGTTGACTATTCGTACTGTACGGCGGGTTGTTGACGTGTCCGGCTAGGTCCGGGGCGTGACAATTTAATTGGTATCAGAGCCTTAGTCCGTAAACATCATAATGAAGCTTCAAAATGCTTTTTGAAAATGAAATTGAAAACCATGAGCATAAGGTTTTGTACTTATAGAACTTTTGGTACTTGAGTTGCAATGTCTCTAATTGTTAAGATGGTACCCTTAACAATTGGTATGGCGGTGATTTGAGCCAAAAGATGTCTTTAAGTGCCTATCCATCAATTGACATTTGATACGAGTCTAATGACTCATTCTGAATTTCTTTCAGAAATGGAACGTACCGGGAAAGTTACTCGACGGAACCCGACTGGCCAAGCACCGGGAGGATCCCAACGTGGCAGTCGGGGAGGATCGAGGGTGTCTAGGAGACAAGGCCGTGCAGGCCACTCGCTGACCGTGAGTGACGGTCATGTGGAAACTATAGACGAGCACTATGAGTCCGAGGAGGATTCAACCTACCAACCGGGAACCGAGCCGGTTGAGACCCCATATGATGGGGAATTCGATGATGCTAGTGACGAGAGCGATGATAATGAAGCTCTCGAACGGATTGAGGAATTGCTCCGGCAATACCACCAAGATCGCCAAAGGCGCCGGGCAAGGCGTGCTTTGGAAGGGGCTTCAAGGAGAGGAAGCCGCGTGACTCCCCGGGAGATCATAGAATCCCGAGGAGGGGGAGGTGCTGAGGTCCCTATAATAAGGATCTCAAAGTACCTCAAAGAGGCAAGAGACTTGGGATGTAAACCGTTTGATGGAACGGGGGACATCTCCGTGGCGGCCGAGTGGATCAAAAGATTCAACGAGGCGGCCCTCGACATGCAACTACCACCCCACATGAAGTTGAGAGTAGCCACGAGGCTACTAGAAGGCATGGCGTCCACATGGTGGGATGGAACAAAAGGGAAGTACGGCGAGGCCGTCACTTGGGAGAATTTCCGACAGGAGTTCTTCAGCCAATACTACTCCGACTTCGAGGTGAACTTGAAGAGAAGGGAGTACACGAATTTGACCCAAGGAGGTGAATGTACGGTGAAGGAACTTGAGCACAAATTCAGAAAGCTTGCTGAGTTCATACCGGAGTACATTTGTGAAGAAAACCGGATGGTGAACCACTTCTGGGATGCCTTGGACCTTGACATACGCGAGAGGGCAACAAAATTGCCTAATATGACGTTTAGTCAAGTGGTTGAACAGGGCTTGAAGGGAGAGAAAGAGTGGGAGGAAAGGAAACGAAGGAATGCCGAGGAGGCAAAGAAAAGAAAATGGGAGAACCATGGCCCTCAAGGTTCCAACAAGAAGGGGAACCACGGGGGAGGCGGATCCTTCAAAACCCCTGCACCACCGGTAAGGGGAAATCAAGGTCCGAGCGGGCAAAGCTCTGTGTCACAAGGCTCAAGCGTGAAGAAGTGCAGCAACTGCAAGAAGAACCACTTTGGCAAGTGCCGCGATCCCCCGAGGTGTTATCAATGCGGGGAGGTCGGGCATTTGAAGGTGAGTTGCCCACAACTTGGGCGAGCCATGGGGGCCGGACCAAGTAGTGGAATGACGGTGAGCAGGAACCGAACCGGAGCACCAAATGCTAGCGGTGGGCACGGTGGGACGGGTGCAAGCAACGCGCCATCCGTAAATCAAGGAAGGACCAAAGCTCGGGTCTATGCTATGACGGAGGTGGATGCTCGTGCCAACCCGGACTCCGTTGCGGGTAATTCCTTAAACTCACGTATTAGTCTATTATAAACAATAGGAGTGTGGAACTTGTAGATTTATAACCCCGACGAGTTTGGTCGGGTTTGAGGAGGATAAAGGGGAGGAGAATCCTCGCTTTGGGCGAATGCCGCCCGGCTTTGATGAAAGCCGCCCGGCTTTCGTCTTGATTATTGGGGAAAAATACTACGGCAACGAATGCCGGCCGGCTTCCACCGAGAACCGCCCGGCTTTCGTATATAATAAATTAACAAATTTTTCTCGCAAACGAAAACCGCCCGGCTTTCACAAAAACCGGCCGGCGTTTGGAAAATTGGTCCGGAATAATCTGCGGCGCTCAAAGTCGCCCGGCTTTGGTGAATGCCGCCCGGCTTTCGTTGGGTTTGGAATCCTGCGCTGCTGAAACCTGGCCAGGTTTCGTAGAAACCGGCCGGCTTCGAAACCTATTCCCTGAATAAAGACTACGGCGACGAAAACCGGCCGGCTTTCGTGAAAGCCGCCCGGCTTTCGTGAAAGCCGCCCGGCTTTCGTGACTACATACTGGGAATTATTCTCGCAGTCGAAAACCGGCCGGCTTTCGTGAAAAGCGGCCGGCTTTCACCAGGGTCGGTCCCAGGACGATTCTAAGGGTTAGAAACCGGGAATTTTCGGACGGGTGTCAAACGGACCCCACCCGAACCGCAACCAACATACTCTACGACTTGAGAAACAAGCCTATTAATTAGATAGTGTGTCTTACATTTCTTATGAATGTAGGAACACTAAAGATAAACGGGAGAGACGCAAGGATCCTTATTGATACCGGGGCGCAATGATCATTTGTGAGTGAGGCGTTCGCCAGCGGATTCAACGGACCACTTGTACCAATGACTCAAACCCTATTGGTGTCCACGCCTCTAGGGGATGATATCGAGAGAGGTAGCCACTATCCATCGTGTGAGGTGGAGGTGGAGGGACAGAACTTGACGTGTGATTTCGTACCGCTGAGTATGATTGAGTTTGATGCAATCCTCGAGATGGATTGGCTTGAGAAACATCATGCTAGGGTCGATTGCTACACAAAGATTCTTGAACTCGAAGGCGGTGAAGGGTTGACCTTACGCTTCGAGGGAGATAGAGGCAAATCAAACAGTTGTATCATATCCGCCGTGAGAGCGAGGAATATGATGAGAAAGGGATGCCACGCATATCTAGCTTACGTGGTGGACAAAACCAAAGAAGAAGTAGACATCAATGATGTGAGAATAGTGTGCAAGTATCCGGATGTCTTCCCAAAAGACTTGTCGGGGCTTCCACCCGATAGGGAGATTGAGTTCGTGATCGAGGTTGAACCCGACACCAAACCAATCTCTATACCGCCATACAGAATGGCACCCGCTGAACTTAACGAGTTGAAAACCCAATTGCAAGAGCTATTGGATAACGGTTTCATAAGGCCGAGTCACTCTCCGTGGGGAGCACCGGTCCTTTTCGTGAAAAAGAAAGATGGAACACTCCGAATGTGCATTGACTATCGTCAACTGAACAAGGTCACAATCAAGAATAGGTATCCCTTGCCTAGGATTGATGACTTGTTTGATCAGCTCCGAGGAGCGACGGTGTTTTCGAAGATTGACTTGAGGTCGGGGTACCACCAACTGAAAATAAAGGAGGATGACATACCGAAGAGTGCATTCCGCACAAGGTATGGTCATTTCGAGTTCCTAGTTATGTCGTTCGGGCTAACCAACGCCCCGGCGGCATTTATGGACTTGATGAACCGGGTATTTCATAAATACTTGGACCGGTTTGTGATTGTGTTCATAGATGATATCTTGATTTACTCGAAGAGTGAAGAAGAGCATGAGGAGCACTTGATACTTGTTCTTGAGACACTACGGGAGAAGCAACTCTATGCCAAGTTTTCCAAATGTGAATTTTGGCTAAGGGAGATTGGCTTTCTCGAGCATGTGGTTTCGGGATCAGGGATTGCCGTAGATAACAAGAAGATCGAGGCCATTACTGAATGGGAGAGGCCAAAGAATGTCAAGGAAATTCGTAGCTTCCTTGGATTGGCAGGGTACTACCGAAAATTTGTGGAGAAGTTCTCAGTTTTGGCATCGCCATTGACAAAGTTCACTCGAAAGGGGGCCAAGTTTGTATGGGATGACCGATGTGAGAAGGGATTCCTTGAACCTAAGAAGAGATTGACCGAGGCACCGGTACTCGCACTACCCAAACAGGGTGTGGGGTACGATGTCTACAGCGACGCAAGCATCCAAGGGCTTGGATGTGTCTTGATGCAGAATGGGAGGGTGATTGCCTATGCTTCACGACAGTTGAAGAAGCATGAGGTAAATTATCCCACTCATGACTTAGAGCTGGGGGCGGTGGTGTTCGCATTGAAGATTTGGAGACATTATCTCTACGGGGAAACATGTCATATATACACCGACCACAAAAGCCTGAAGTACGTGTTTACTCAGAAAGAGTTAAACATGAGACAGAGACGGTGGATGGAGTTGATAAAAGACTACCATCTAGTTATCGAGTACCACTCCGGTAAAGCCAACGTGGTAGCGGATGCCTTGAGCCGAAAGAATTCATCTGGGGCATTATTGACTAGCTTGAGGGCATTGAGAGCCCAATTGGAGGTATCTAGCGATGGTGCCTTGTTAGCTAGATTCGAGGTGAGACCTACATTACTTGATGAAATCAAGAAGGGTCAAGAGACCGACGAAGAACTTATGAAGATCCGTGAACGCATGCTAGCGGGACCGGTTGAGGATTTCAGGGAGAGAGACGATGGTCTCTTATTATTTCGTGACCGAGTGTGTGTACCGTTGGATGATGAGCTCCGAAAGTCCATCTTAGAGGAGGCTCATTCATCGGCGTATGCCATGCACCCGGGAGGCACGAAGATGTACCGTGATTTGAAGGAAAGTTACTGGTGGTCGGGCATGAAGAGGGAAATAGCCGAGTACATCAGTAGGTGTCTTACTTGTCAGCAAGTTAAGGCAGAACATCAGCATCCGGCTGGGTTACTACAACCACTTTCCATTCCTGAATGGAAGTGGGAGCACGTGACTATGGATTTCGTGGTGGGGCTGCCACGGACGATTAAGAACTATGATGCTGTATGGGTTGTGGTCGATAGGCTCACAAAGAGTGCACACTTTCTACCTATCAACACCACCTATGCACTGGAGAGGTTAGCCAAGTTGTATGTGGATGAGATCGTGAGGCTACATGGGGTTCCTATAACCATTGTATCCGATAGAGATCCGCGATTCACATCACGATTTTGGCCGAAATTCCAAGAATCTATGGGGACAAAGTTGAAATTCAGTACAACTTTTCATCCACAAACGGATGGGCAATCTGAGCGGGTTATACAGATATTAGAGGATATGCTGAGAGCCTGCGCATTGGAGTTCCAAGGGAGTTGGGACAACCATTTGTCACTTGTGGAGTTTGCCTATAACAACAGTTATCAGGCAAGTATAGGCATGCCTCCATACGAGGCATTGTATGGGAGGAGATGTCGTACATCGTTGTGTTGGGATGAGGTTGGCATGGCCAAACTCGAGAGCACGAAATTGGTGGAGATCACCAAGTCTAAGGTGAAGATGATTCGTGAGAGACTTAAGGCGGCCCAGGATAGACAGAAAAGTTATGCCGATAAGCGCCGAAGAGCCTTGGAGTTTAAGATGGGAGATGAAGTGTTTTTGAAAGTTTCACCTTGGAAGGGAATCATCCGATTTCAGAGCCGAGGGAAACTTAACCCACGATACATAAGGCCATTCGTGGTTCTTGAGAGGATTGGGTTCGTGGCATACCGATTACAGTTGACTCCAGAATTGGAGAAGATACATAACGTATTCCACGTGTCCATGCTTAAGAAGTATATGCCGGATCCATCTCATGTATTAGAAAAACCACCCGTGGAAATACGGGAAGACTTGAATTATGCCGTGCAACCGGTGAAGATACTTGACAGGCAAGTCAAGAAATTGAGAAGCAAGAAAGTCCCAATGGTTAAAATCCTTTGGAAAAGTGACCGAGTTGAGGAGGAAACTTGGGAAACGGAAGCGTTGATGAAAGAGCAATACGCGTTTTGTTTGAATGAGCATTGTGAATTTCGGGGACGAAATTCCCGTTAAGGGGGGTGAACTTGTAACACCGACCCCGAGCATTTTTACTTTTAGTAAAGTATGTAATAAACCTTGAAGGATGATTTAAGAAATTGCGTGATTGTAAATTTTTACTATTTCTTTTACGTGAATAGTAAATTGCATGTGGGGCCCACAGCGGGAACAGGGACCACCCGATAATTCCCGAACCACATATTATATTCATCTTGGTCTAGATAATATATATATGGTGGTGGATATTTTATTTGGGCCATAAGAAAGGCATGGAATTGACCGGTTGGTCAAACGGGGCCCAATTACCGGTATTGGTAATTTAGCGGATAACAGCCCGAAATGAGTTTCGGGGACTCCAAAATTGATGTTGGGGAAGGTACATCTATTCTAAAGGCCCATAATCTTTGGGAACGCGTCATATATTTTATTTGGCCCGATAAAATAAAATATAATTAAAACGGACCGAGAAATACAACTTTCGGGGCCGATTGTACACACCGGGACATAACGGGATGACCTCCCACCTAAGTGGGGGCCACCCCACGTTTTTAGGTGGGATAGCTGACTAAGAAATAGCTGGAGGGGACAAGCCAAAGAGGCTTGTGCGGACAGGAAGAGGGGAAGAAGTCTCATTGAGACAAAACCTCATGCCAATGCCTCATCCTAGGCATTATTGGCATTCTTGATTGAGGAGGATACATCCCCCCTATCCTCTTGCCTTGCACGACCAAAACCAAGGGAGGAGAAGCTCTGGGAATAGCTCACACCAACAAGGACTTTGGAGGAAGCAAACGAAAGGGAATTCCAAGAAGAAAAACTAGAAGAAGAGGTAAGAATACAATTTCTACTCTTTTAACTAGTTTTATGGTGTATGATTTTTAAGAAATCATATGGTGGATTAAACATGATGTTCTACACGTTTAAAAGTGTAGAATATTGATATAAAGTGGTGATATTTAACTTAGAAGAGTTGGTGAATCGATAGGAGTCGAAATCGCCGGAAACCGCCACTTTAAGGGAACTGCTCGTTTCTGCAGACCACGAAAGCCGCCCGGCTTTCGTGAAAGCCGCCCGGCTTTTGCCCAGCAGTTCAGTTTTACACCTTTAATCGGCCTAGAACGGGGATTGATCGAGGGGCTTAGCAAAGGCAACTATTTCAGCACTTCATAAGGTGAGGATGGCTGACTATATTGCTTATAATTAATGAGTTAATTTCATGAGATTACCGAAGGTAATTAAAAGTATTTTTATGGATTATTAATGATTAATAATGCCTAAAAATGACAAGACTAAATGTCTAAAGCAAAAAGGGAACATGATATACAAATTTAAGAGTAAATTGTGTATGTTCATGTATTATGAGTATGTTGACTTGAAAGTGGAATTTATTATGAAACATATGTTGAAATATACTTTTTCTTCATATCGGAATATATGAGTGATTAAAAGTGATATTTTGAATATTGAGATAAATGATATTTTTCAAAGGAAAATCAGTTGGAATTGTCTATATGACTATGAGTTGAGGACTTGGTTTGTTGATTTTAATTTGACTAGTATTAAGATACTAGTTGGACATTTAAAAGGAATGTTGTTAAAGATTGATCCTAAGGTTGGATTGTAAAATATTATGCCTTAATTAGTCTTAAGAGATGCTTTAAGCTAAGGTAAGAAAGCATGAACTTTAAGTTATACTAGGGGTAGGCCTTAAGGGATACCCAAGTTAATGCAAATATTAAATTGATCCTAAGTGTAGGATTGGCCTACGGGTGTGTTCGATAGTCCTTGTGGATAGCCGGTCGAATTATGGAAATAGTAAGGACCATGGCCCTTCCCGACTCTAGAGAGCGGGGTTGGATAGCATGGACTTACATCGTGATCACGGGTTAGGGTGGAATCCGAATCGGAGACCTAACTAGGTTCCGGTAGCGGTAACACATAAGATAGGACGCCGAAGGGCCTTACCTTCCTACGGGATGATGGGTACGAGTCTAGGGGCGGGATGTTGGAGTCCGAACCGGGAGCCTCATGAGGTCTCGGACAGCGGTAGCAAGTCCCGTAGAAATAATAAGACCCAAGGGTTGGGTTGTGCAAATGATAAATGAAAAGGAACATATAAGAAGGGCCGTGTGCCGACAAATAAATAAATTCACTTATTATAAAGATAATGAGTGGGAAATATGAATTGTTATTTATATTATGATATCACCCTATTTTGAGGGTCTTGGAAATTAAAACGTTGATTATACTTAGTATAGTTGCTATTGTACTTGTCAAATATTTCCAAATACTGACCTCCTCTTCACGAGGGAGGCCACCTCACAGTTTCAGGTAGAACTTGAAGGTTGCTACCGGCGCCCGTTGCTTCGGGGATATTCAAGGGAGAGGACGTGGTTCGTGCTTCTTCTGTTTCCTGTTTTCAAAATAATTATAACAATGCTCATGGATATTATCTTTTGAATAATTACTTTGGGGGCTTGTATGCCTAGTTATGCCAAGTGTGGCTTGAACAATCGTATTAATGCTTCCGCTGTTTTAAATGAATGTTTTACATTATGTTTGTTTATGGATGTACTATGCGTGAATGATATTCATGACGCTTTTGTATAGTATGGATGAGTTGGACTGCGGTTGACTATTCGTACTGTACGGCGGATTGTTGACGTGTCCGGTTAGGTCCGGGGCGTGACAATGCGCTTGCCTATATTCATTTAACTTCCGTCCCATTTTTTTAATATATTCAAATATGACCCACTCTATAATAATCACTCAAAGTTAGTTATCATTGATTTGAAAAATTAATTTTGAATAACTAAAATGGGACCTGAGGGATTATATATAACGTTGTTGTATGATTACGAATGTTTTTTAATTTCTTGGATTGAAATTTATTGATCTGATATGAAATGGTCTGGTAATTTGTCTGATCTCTATATATTTTATAATTATTGAAGTTTGGTTTTATATGATGTGAGTGTTGGAATAATCTTAAATTTTAATTATTAGTTATTTGGTTTATTTATTTAAGTTATGTTTTAATTAAGATATGGTTCGTTTATCCGTAAGTTTTTATTTATCAGTGTCTTGTAATAGTTGATTTGGTCTAATATTTAAGGAGATCTTTTAGGAGGTTGAGGAGATGTGGAGTATGTTCAGGAGGTTATTCCATTATGGTTCCTATACTCTTGAAGTAGAAATGGTTTGCTCTCAATTGTTCTCTATTATGTGTGAGTGTTTGTGCCGTGCTTATAATATGTAAACAAGGGTGAGATTGAAAATCGTCCTAAATCAATAAACAATCAATTCAATAAAGAAAGAAGAGAAGCAAGATCCTATCAATTAGAAACAACCCGACAAAGTGGGTGATATTTGAATAAATGAATGAATATAGGCAACAGCTTTTACCTTTTCCATCGTTAATTGGATATATATATAGCCAAGCAGATCGGAAGGCTGCGATCAAGTCCACGCCGCACTCAGCTCCATCGCTCCTCTACTATCCGGCCTCTAGCTGTATATATATATATTTGCTCGATTACTCACATCAACATTTCCACTATCACATTCATTTAATCATCACTCTCAGGAGATCATATATATCCATCGAAATGGAGTTTTCTAATCATCACTTCATAATTCCCATCTACATCATCTCTGCTTTAGCCATCACTACTCAAGAAACGGCATCCCAAACTCTTCTCAATGGCAATAATGTCGTCGGATCCCCGACGCCCGGCTATTTCGTGGCGAAACCCCCGAGGCGCGCCGGATCACCGAAACCGGCCGTCGCTTCACAGAAGTCGGCTGTCATCAATCAGTTCGTCGACGGGCACAACCGGGCGCGAGCGTCGGTGGGCGTTCCTCCGGTGACGTGGAACGAGTCGGTTGCGGCGTATGCGGAGGCGTACGCGGCGCAGAGGGCGGGCGACTGCGAGATGGAGCACTCGGATGGGCCGTACGGGGAGAACATCGCGGAGGGGTACGGGGAGCTGAAGGCGTCGGACGCGGTGAACATGTGGGTGGGGGAGCGGCCGTACTACGACCACGCGTCGAATTCTTGCACCGGCGGGGAGGAGTGCCTGCACTACACGCAGGTGGTGTGGCGGGACACCACCAGTATCGGTTGCGCCAGGGAAGTGTGCCGTAACGGCTGGATGTTTGTCACCTGCAACTATTACCCACCCGGCAACTATATCGGGGAACGTCCTTATTAGTTTTCCACCCAATAATATTAATATTAATTAATTAGAGAAAACAAATATCAGGAAATCGTATTACTGCTATTTTTTCTTTTACTTACTACCCGTATTTTTACTTCAGTGGCAGTGCTTTTTCATTAGTTTCTAGGACAATGATAGTTAATCTTCATTCATTAGTAAAGTTATAAATTCGTTTTATTTTATACTACGTAATTGTTATTATGAGTCTTCTTAATTACTCCGTATGATTTTAGACCTTCAATAATATGTTTAGTAGCTATTTTTTGGAAGATCGTAGCTAATTAGATATATGATCTTGTTGTGGAATATAATGCTACACATTTTTAAACATAATGTTCTAACTAGTCTATGGTAATATTATTATTAAAGGACATTAATAATCATAGAGATAGAAATATCAAGCTAATCGCATAGATACTTATTAGACAACAAGTTTATTGGATAAATCCACCTTGAGAGCACGATTACATGTATGTCATCACTATTATCCTCATTAATAATATGTGTTATATTCTTATACCTGAGGCATCATGATTAAGAGCTTGAGAATAAATATATTTTGACATTATTAAACTACTTTTAGACGAGTAATTGTCATAAAAGTGGTGATTAAACATATAATAAACCTTGTAGATGTATGTGAATTGTCAAGAAGTTATTTGTCACTCCTGCCTTACGGAAGAAAGGCATTACAACCAAGTATAGCTTTGATAACATATGCAAAATGTTGCAATAGGTGCCAAAAATGTCACAATTCAACATTCTTAGTATCCTTGCATCCGACTGATGTTAAAACACATGTAATGGTATCAATTCATCTTTTTATTGTCACATTATGTACTGCTCAATTTAAAAAGAAGAGTAAGGACTCATTTTGATCGGACCCAAATCAACAACAAGATGTAAAAGTAAAAATGATAAATATATTACTCTCTCGGTTCTTAAAAGAACTTCCAACATTCCCTTTTCATCCGTCTAAAAAAGAACTTCACTTTCTCTTTTTGGCAAAGAATTTATGGTTCACAACAATTCTTACACATTCTTACACATTTCTCTTTCCTCTGCACAACTCTCCATGTGCACACAATACCCACTTTCTTAATTCGTGTGTCATCTGTACTACGGAAGAACTTTTAAGGAAGGAGGGAGTATTAAAATAAAGGTAAAGGACAAAAATGTGACATTTTATAAAATGTCAATAACCATACCCTTCAAAGTATCGCTTATTAAGTTATTAGTTATGTCATTAACCTAAGCGAAAAAGAGCTCTTACAACCACCACACCCTTCAAATTATTCCTCATCCCATACTCGTAATAATCATAAGCCTCCTCGATCACTTCCTGAACAGACATAGAAAGATCTACCTATGCTTGAGCAAAATCTTTCGTTGAACGCGCGAGAGATTTGAACCAACTATCGGCATTAAAAGCTACAATACTTCTCCCCAAACAAACAAACCAATCAACCCATGTGCACAAAACTCAACCATAAGATCCGATTTCAAAACCAAAAACTAACCACGTAGGACAGAAAAGACTAACATTGAATCGAATATAACAATAACTAATATGATAAATTTCTCGAACTATCATCTTCCACCCTTTTCTACTACATCCGAGTGAAAACATTTTCGTTCAAACCCTAGCAACTCGTTCATTCCACGGAGGTAGTTGAGGAGGAGGTTGAACCACCTTGTGAATATTGAATGCCTCTCTTGTTGAAACGCTTGGTTTAGTTTTCTCCGTGGACAGAACGTTCTTGCCTTAGATTGAGTTCCGATCGGTCCTTCACTGCTGGCCGAAACCAAACCATTCGCATCCTCATCGCCCATCATCAATCTAGTGCTCTTCTGTCGATTGAGGTTATCCCAAAACACTCACTGACTTCTCTATGCGACGTCCAAAGTCTAGCGCAAGACTGCTCTATCTTCTGCTCTTCCGATACCATTAATTACAGTCCTTACTCATTACTCACTCTCCATTACATATAATTTAAAGATACATATTTGATAAAATGAGAATGAATCTTGACCATTAATAATATACAAAATTAGTTAGATAAATCAATTTTCACCTTTTGATCGATGTATTACTATAAATATGAATATTTTTTTTTGAGATCCAGTACTCGGATGAAATCATGATGAAATGCATCACACTATGCAGAAAGATCATTAGTAATATTTTTGTAAAAAACCCAAATGTAAAATTATAATGTTTAATTTACAATAGCCAATAGGTGTGATTTTTTCCGATGTACATAGGTTCGATCAATATAAACCAAGCATTCCAGCCCATCTGGTTGTGAGATTACCGTGTCTAGTGTGAGGTCTCGAGTTCAAATCCCGCTAGTCACATATGGGTTTGAAGCTCAATGGAGTGAGCTTCAGACCTGATTACTCCAGGCTCCCCCAGCCCCCCTCCCCCAGATCCCCCTGGCGTACAAAAAAATGGTTCGATCAATATAATTACTATTTCACCCTTCTATCTATGAGGGGAAATCTCTATTGACTAACCATGTAGTTAGGGATGTGCATAAAAACCAAACCATACTGGTACCAAACCGGTCCATAATGGCACCGAACTGAATATCAAGTATTTAAACGGATCTGTAGAAGTTTATCCCGAATCGAAACTGCAACGTTTCAAACGAGTACATGGCCGGTCCTAGATTTTGAGAACTGAAAAATACTGGATTGAACTGTTTAAATATAATGCATTTGAGATTTTTATATTTTTTGCATACCAATAAATATCTTTTATAGACCAACAATTTTATAGCCTAAGTATGTATTCATGTATCCCTAAAATAGCTAAATGTGTGTGTTTATATAAATTTTGTTATTTTTTCTTTAGATAATTTATGTTATATTCGGTATATAATGAAAGAATGCTAAAGTTTTAAAAATCATTAATGACTATTAATTACAGGTAATGTAAGTGTATATGACTTTTTATTGCATCATGTTACTACAACTTAATTAATATGGTTTGAACCTTAGCTCTTACGGTTCAACTATGAATTAAATTAGAACTATTATTCAACCTAGAACAAAGAAAAAGAATGTTAAATTTTTCTATTATATTCAACAATTTAATGATATTCTATTTATATTTTTACATGAATTAAATAAAGATGATATTTATCCAGTGTATCGTCATTTTGCTATATTTTTACTTAATTGTGTTGCATTATTTGAGTATTCATGAATTTAAAAACAAAAATGTCGGTCTCTTGAATCTTTTCTAGCATTTAGTATGTTCTTTCTTGTATATTTATCAACATTTCATGTGAATTGGTCGATGTGATGATATCTACTAATTACAAGATTTGTCGAAATCTTTCAACATGTGTTTGACATTGTAGCGAACAGTTTTGTACCGTTCCAAAACGACATGGTATCGAATGGTTCTATCTTTAAAACCTAATCATATCAAACTGTTAAAAACCTCACGTGTACATTACGAGTTTTGCTAATTTAAGAGACCGTTCTGGGCCGTGCTCACCCCCGATGGTTTTCCAAAACAGTAAGGAACTTTATTTTGGGGTCTGATACTTCCGAATATCATTTATATTCTTCGGGTCAACTAGAATATAAATCATTTGCTAATTTCTTCATATGTATATGTGCCACTTATATTTTATTTACATTTGATAGAATTAATTCCAGTTTAGGTTCTCTAAGTTTTGTGTCATTTCCATATTTAGTTCCCGTCTTTCACTTTATCCATTTTTGATACCTGACTATTGTTTTCTTGACCATTTGTGGTCCATTTCTGAGCATTTTTACTATCGGAAAAGGACTATATATGGTCAAGAAAACAATAGTCAGGTACCTAAAATGGATAAAATGAAAGATGAGGACTAAATGTGGAATTGGTGCAAAACTCGAAGGACCATAAGTGGAATTTCTTCCATTTGATACTAGTATTACATTTCCGCATAGTAAATGTGAATGAAATCACATAATAATGGTTTAAACTTAAAGGCCGAGTCACATGGTAGTAGTTTCCTTTTGAATAGGAACTAATAATACGAAGTAGTTAAGGTATTATTTTTTGAGGATAAGGTGGCTCCATTTGTGAGGCAAACTGTTGAAGTTAGTTAATGCCTGCACGTTTTTGGCGTACACGATGGAACAATGCTTGTGCACAATTTATGGCTTCACTAGTCGTAAGTAGGGGTGGACAAAAATACCGGAAAATCAGTATACCGCATTTACCGTACCGAAAAATACCAAAAAATACCGGAATATTGGTATACCGTCATTTTCGGTACGGTATCATACCGTATCGATTTATTTCGGTACGGTAACGGTAAATGTTTTCAAATACCGCGGTATATCGGTATAATACCGTACCGACTCCCTACCCAACAATTATTACTTTTAATTCTAGAGTATTGTAAAACTCCATTACAATTATGAAGCCCAAAATTAATACTTACATTGGTTATAAATCTCCAATGACTAAGTAGTAATGTACTAATGTCCAAAAACAAGTTCATCTTGTTCCAAGAGCGCTTGCGAGTTGCGATGACTGAGTCGCTGAGTAGCTGATGAGTGGAGAGAGGTACACTTATGTGACAGGTGTATCTACATAGGGATTCCACGAGTCGAGGCACACAACTTTGTCCGAAAGTCTTATTCATTTAAAAATATATATATATAAATGACTAAATGCACAATATCATACTACCTCCATCCCAAAATGATTATTCAAATCCAAAACTTTGTTGATTAATATATATTTTTTGGAAATTATTTATAATATAAAAATTATATGAAAATGTTCTTTGTTAAAAGTACTTAATTTCATAAAAGTATACATTTTATAACTTTCATAATATTATACGTAGTACTAATCAAAACCATGGTCCAAATTTTGAGATTTGGCTAAACATTTTGGGACAGAGGTAGTATTAGGAATAAGTGATTTTATATCCATGTTGTTTGAATAATTTTATTTATTATTGTTAGAGATCACTATTGATTTAATTATATCTATATCGTTCAAGTTATTTTAGGAGATTGTGTTGTTTTTTAATACGTGGCATGTTGAACTGCTTAAATATACTAATAATAATTATTGTTCAATATTGAGTATGGCATCAATAGATTATTAATTATATTTGTAAAATTTTAATAATGAAATAAATATGTCACTATTAACACCGATTTAGCATATTTCGTTAGTCTATGATAATTTGTTGTATTGGGAGACATGCATGGTAATTTACCGATACCGTACCGTTACCGAACCGAAACTTCGGTATACCGAAATGCGGTATACCGAAACTTCGGTAAGGTAACGGTATATAAATTTTGCATACCGAAAGTTTTGGTATGGTAAAGGTATGAGAGAAAATATTCGGTATGCCGTACCGAACCACCCCTAGTCGTAAGTTTGTCGCTCGATGGGCTCGAATAGTATCTATCACAATTCACAATATAATTATAGAACTCAAATATGATTTTATCTTTATTTTTATATATACCTAAAGGAATTATATTCCTCGCAGAAAAAATAGAAGAGTAAAAGCATTATATAGGGAAAAAATGACCCGAATATTACTATTAGAGTTTCAATGGACAAAAATATGACTCCATTTTTAATTGGACAAAAAAGTGATTAAGAATTGCCCACTCTCCCTCCTGTCTGGCTGTCTCTCGTCCGCTGCAACTGCCTTCGTTGTGCGCCTTTCTCCAAGCCAACGAGAGTCGGCCTCAACCTCAGCCTCCACCGGATCCACACCGCCAACGGCCAAACGCTTCACCTTAATGTTTGCCATATCCATGTCTCTGACTGCTGAGGTTTGCCATTCTCCTTTCTTCCCTCTCTTCTCATTTCTCTTTGGATGGTGGTTCAACAACCATTGAAATCATCAACCGAACGGGGACGGCTGGTAATAATGACGCGGCGAGCGACGACGTGGCGAGATCTATTGCGTTTTGAGGACGATGAGAGCGGCGATAGATCTAGATCCAGAAAATCCAACGCAGGATGTATCGATTCCACTGCGAATAGATGCCATGGAAAACGATTTGAATGGTGTTAGGTAGCTATGGGGCGCCTGGAGGGGACCAGACTGCGTCAAAGATGGAGCAAGACCGATCTGAGGGTGGCTGGGGGATGCGAGGGGGAGGGGGGTTGGCTGGGGGATGCGAGGGGGAGGGGGTTGGCTGGGGGCTGGGGAGTTGGTTGGGGTTGGGAAGGTGGTTGGGGGTTGCGGAGTCGAGTAAGGGATGGGGCAGTGGTAGGCGGTGGTCGGTGGCAGCAGTTAGCGGCGGCGCTAGTGGTGTACGGCTGTAGTCACTGGTTGGGCACTTTTGGTCATCGTTGGGTTGAGTAACTATGGTCGGGAGTAACTATGACCTGAGTAATTGCATGTGGTCGAGAGTAACTGTGAAGGTGTCCTTGTACCGCCGGCGGCGGCATGTCACTGTGGCATTGCGGCGGTGGTAGTCACTAATCGGGGGTGGCTTGTGCAGTCACTAGATGGAGCGGCGGCCGTCACTGGATGCAGCGACGGCAGTCTCTGGATGGAGCAGCGGCGGCAGTCACTGGACGAAGTTACGGCGGCGATCACTGATCGGTGCGGCGATGATGAGGGGTGGTCACTATTTGGTTGTCACTAAATAATTTCAGTCACTAAATTTGCATGTCACTGCAGATTAGTCATACTTTTGGAATTTTATTTATGTAATCACTTTTTTGTCTTTAAGGCTTTGTTTAGTAATATTCATAGAATAAGGCCTTATATAGGCAGGGGCGGAGCCAAGAGGGTCAGGGTGGTCAGCCCCAGAATGTTTGAGATTTGAGAATATAGAGCTCTGAAATATCTTCGATTTGATATATTACCTCTCGTAGGCCGTAGCTCATTGCGAATAAAAAGTTATGACTTTTGGAAAACCATCATTACTAAACGTAAAATTAGCAAAATTTGATGCGTATTATTGATTATTTTCCCAAATTTTAAAAATATGGTATAATTCACTCATTATTTATGTGGTATGACTCATAGACAGAGCAAAGAATCTATCGTATTACGAGTGTCTATTTATCTGAACTACATATGAAATATTCAACTCGGCGAGTTTTTTCCCGGAATAATGCTAATTAAATAAATAATTCCCAAAATACTGTTGGGTTAAAACTAATCCCCCAAAAACTGATGGGTTAACCGTGGTTGAGGAAATCCGCCACTTGAAGTGGCGGCTTTTCTCTTGCAGTACAAAAGGCGACACTCCAAGTGGTGACTCTTCTCTTACAACACGTTTTGTACATACATAAAACTCAGTATGTTTCAAGAATTTGTTTAACTGTCTTCCCGATTGAATTTTGAGCTGAAATTCGGCATGCATAAACTAGACTTGATGAGGAACATGCTCAAAATATTTCATCAAAAAATTCCAGCAGGAAGACCCTCTGATGGTGTTATCCGCACGGGGGTTCCGGTCAGAACATCATGACAGGAATGGGACATACATACACACACACACACACACTTACATAGTTTTAAAATATGTAGGTGAATTTACACAAAATACTAGATTGAATGAAGAAATAAATGATCAGGCAATATACATAAGATTTAGGACTGACTTACACTATTTAAAACCCCTTATGACAAATGAGAATACATCCAATTAAAGTATAAAACTTTTATGAAAACATTACATATACAATAGAAAAATTTAAAAGCGGTGGATAGTCATACACTATTTAAGATTTTCTATTATATATGTAAAATATTCATAAAAGATTTATACTTTAATTAGATGTATTCTCATTTATCATAAGGTGTTTTTTGGTAAGCTTAGGCGCAACAACGCCTATCTTTCATTCATAATCAAGCTAGCGAGGTTGGGATATCCCAAAGAAGTCACACAACAAATGAAATGACAAAGTTGGATCATTCCTAGAAATATCATGTATACCAAGTGGTAAACTATGACCAAGACCAGCTAAATAGTCACCAGCCTAGTTGCCTTCCCGATAAATGTGTTCCACTGTAATCATCTAGTCCCGATCCAACAGCTCATGAAAATTGGCGACGGTAGAAGAATGTTGATGTGTGATCTCACCGACCCCAGCAGAAGCTGGATAGCAACACGTGAATCCAGCTGCACTCGTACCTTCCTATATCCGTTCTCCGAAGCCAACTGCAACCCTGTTACAACAGCTCTCAATTCAGCCCTAATGATCGAGCAAAGCCCAAGGTTTATGTTATAAGCTGCTAAGCAACAATCATCATCATCACAGAATAAACCTCCTGCAGCTGCTCGTCCAGTTTCCGGTATAACTGACCCATCAGTATGAAGAGCAACCCACTTGGGTGGTGGTGACGACCAAGAGACATCCACCACCGTCAAATGCATTTGCTTTCGAAGAACGCACGAACTGTTTGACAAGGTGATCTCTGCTTGTTCCCGCATTATTGCAAGTCTCCACGAAATGGGCAACATGTTGTCTTGGATTCCCTTCCCATCAAACTGGATGAACTTCGGTGGTTGGTAACCAATGGGCATTTTCAGATCATCGATCCTCTGAGTGTACGACTTAACATAGGAGTAAGTAGATTTACTTCCTTCTATCTTCCCCTTTATGGTCCCCATGATGAATTCTTTGAGTTGATCAATTGGGATCGTGCCCCCAGAGCTGAGGTTGTGATGTTCTTTCCTGAATGCTCTTGGTGAGAATCATTACCTTCATGTACTTCGGGATCCTTCTCATGAGCATGAATTGACTCACCTTTCAATCTCCCTACTTTGTTATTATGATCATTCAACTTCTGATCTTGAGCTTGCATGAGCCTACTCATCCCCTCGATGACCTTAGTTAGATGGGCGATTTGTTCTTCCATAGATGTGGTGCTCGTCGTCATAGTGGGCATCACAGTGTAGACATTTGATCACTGTTGAGTAGTCTTTCGTGGAGGACTTGACAGGGAAGTAGAGTCTGAACTAGATGATGAGCTTTCACCACCGCTTGTCCACTTCGAGGAAGTAACTTCATGTATGGGTGAAGAAAGCTTCCGGACCATCTCTTGCGCAATTCGAAATCCATCCATCGCACCGGGAGTAGTTCCCGAAGATGATTTGCCCGAAGATGATTGCGCTGCTAGGATTCTTTATCGGCTCCTAGTGATAGGGCCTTGCATGTCTTGGTTCGAACTTGACGATGCTCTAGAATCCAGAGTGAACACGGGCTTGGTTGATGCGATTGGTTCGTTTTCCTTGATCAAAAGTGAAGAGATGAGAGGTAGAGTTGTCCCACCGGGCGTGCCCAAAATTTGTGAAACAAATTTTAAGTATTTACTTAAAATTGATCGCAAATGATAATATATGAGAATATCACGTACAATCTCTAAATATGAATCCTCTGATTCTTCACTTGCAATTTGAAATAAATATAATTAAAGAATTTAATTCAAAATTAAATCTCTAATTCTTCAAACATCCAAACGTTCTTCAGATCTTCGAATCTTTGTTCCTGAGATCTTCAAATCTTCGAATCTTCGTTCTTCAGATATTGAAATATTCTTGAATTAAGAATTTAGATTGAAGGGCTTCCGGTTTTCAAGTGGCTTAGTATTCAACAAAAGGAACGTTTTATGGCTTGATCTTCTGTTTAAGAGGGCCTTCCGAGATATATGGCTTGATCTTCAATTGAATCTTGATTCAATCTTTATATGAATATCTTCAAATATAATTTTCAAAGATTTGTTCTCCATATCTTCGAATCTTCAAAGCATTGTTCTTCATATCTTCGAATCTTCGAGCTTCGTTCTTCAGATCTTCGAACGTTATTCAACTTTTGGATTTATTTTATCAAGAATGAATGAAATCACAAAGACTTATTCGTATATTCTTAATAAAATTCGTGGCTCGATCTCTTAGCTTTCTCTTCTTTGGAACTGTTCAGAGCCTCTTGGGAGTTTTTCAGAGCTTTTCTGCAGCGTTTCTTTATCCGGACGTTCTCCTCTTTTTCTCTCAACTGAGACCTCTATTTATAGGCGTAGAGGCGATGGAAAATGATTTAGGGTTTCATAAAATTCGTCCATATGTCTAGGGCCCCAATGAAAATGGGCTTTGGGCTCTATTTGCTTGCATTTTTAGTAGCTAGAAAAATCAGCACTTGTTCGATGTATCCGGATAGCTTTTCTAACAAGATTCACAACCATTTTCATGCATATAGAAGGATTTCTAAGCCAGATTCGTTGAACTCTTCATAAGTTGAATCACGCCTCTTATTCATTAGGCTCAAAATGGAAAAAATAATAGGACCGGTCCATTCTTTTAAAGATTTAATTTATAATTAAATTAATTGGACATTTTAATGACCCAAATTAATTTAATCGCTAAATTATATCTGAATGAACATATATTAATATTTTCCTTTAAATAAGGGCCGACACTCATTACTACCACTCTAGTAGAGTCTAATTCTGGCCCAATATCACTTCAAAAAAAAAGACATAACGATAATCGGAATCGGCCCAAAAAAACACATAATTCTCGCTCAACTTTTTAACCAAACGCATAATTTTTTATTTCGCGTGTTGATAAGTTCGTATTTCAACACACATTTGATGTTTGTTGAGATTGAGTTTTGTCACTTTTCCTAATCTTTTTGAGTCACAAAGCGTTTAATTAAGCTCACATCACGGTTTATCGGCTTTGGTTGGCATTTGTTGAGAAAAGTAGGAATTCTGACCAGACATCGGTGGTAGAGTCTAATTCAAGAAAATTTGGGACACGCTCGACAAATGGCAAGAAGCATCGGAGGTCCAAAGGATGATTTAGCAGCACGATTTGAGGCTATAGAGGTCAAAGATTGAAGATAAGATCGATCGGGAGGGAACAGGGAATAAAAGAGCAAGAAAACGGTTCAAGAGACGTCCGCACGTCCCGTGGATAATTCCCGCACGCCCCACGGGTGATTCAGAGAGCAGGGAGTCAAGAAGTCTAAACCGCACGCCCCGCGGTCCAAAAACAAGCCTCAGAAGTGCCCGCACAGTTGGACCGTGTGGAACCCGCACGCCGTGCGGACGGAGTTGATACGAGACTGGAACTAAAAGTCCGCGCACCCGCACGGTGACCTGCTCTCCGTGTGGACAACCGTGCGGGTCGGATTTCTCCCACTTTCCATCTTTTTCTATTTAAACAGCCATTGTTTGCCTATTTAAAAAAATGGAGCTTAGAGAGAAAAACCCTATTTCGAGTTTGCAGAGCTTTTTTAGCCTTGCTCTTCAAGATTGTGGGATTTTTTGTAAGTTCCATCTTTTTAATTAAGGACAATTAATTCTTTTCATCCTAACTCTATTGTCAATTCAATTATAAGTTGTGAGTAGTTTTAATTACGGATTTGGGATTGATGAAGGGGTTAATCATGATCGGGTTATTTTCTTGATGGTTTAATTGCATGATCTTTATTTAATTTGTGTATGAATGATTTAATTGATATCTATTGTAACCTTGAATGACCACTGGTATTATAATTGCACATAGGATAAATTAAGAGATATCTAATTTATTCTAGGACACCTTCACACACACTTAATCGTACGTTAAGAGATTACTAACGGTTAAGGGGTCGTGCGCTCGCTCGTTTTGGCAATAATATTGGAACCTATTGCATGAGAGATCAGTCTGGTCCCCTAAATTATTGTACTCTACACCGCGAGAGCGGTAAGGACTAGGGATGGCAACGGCGCGGATCGGGGGCGGGTACACATAAAACCGAAACCGCCTAGTTGGATAAATGTTTGCCCCATAACCGCCCCATTACCCGTTCGGGGAATTTTTATTTGAACCGTACCCGCCCCAACGGGGAATCAGTTTATCCACGGGTAACCGTTTGCCCAAATGATACCAAATAACCAATTTCTAATCCCACTTGTTATTTATATATTCAAAGCACCCTAAAACATACAAAAGTAAATATTTAAGCAATCAAGCAAACCGGCCTAAAATCAATAGACATGCACCTAATATCTCTTGTAACATAATAAAAAAGTAGTAATCATCCCAGAATCAAAATTCCAAAAGCTGATTTAGTCCTATATTTAGTTTTAGGCCTAAAACAGTAGTAATCGATCACACACAAAACTGTTTTAGGCCTAAAAAAGTAGTAATCCATCGCAAAAACAATGTTTTAGGCCTCATTCACAAAAATTGTTAGGGTTTTTTGAAGTGGGCCTTTGATGTATTATTCTTTATATACTTATATGATATATACAATTTAGCATATATACTTATTATTCTTATATTTAAAAGTTATAATTTATTAATAATGTTATGGATCGGGTAATGATAAGTCCGTATTTAGACACGCATTTGATGCGTGTTGAGATCGGCTTTTGATGGTTTTCCTAGCTTTAAGGTGTTACAAGTCTCAATTTTAGCTCAAGTTATGTTTAATAGGCGTTGGTTCGTGTTTTGTGTCATTTGGAGTCAAAATAAGGATTTTAGAGTTTGGCACCGACGCTTGAGAAGAAACCAGGATGAGTTGAGAAGCATTTGAGAGTGAATTGAGGGATTTGGAGGTCACTGGGAGGTTCACGATGAAGTTTTGACGACAAGAGAGCTCTAGGAGTGGCTACAGGATCAAAATAAGATGAATGGAGCTTGAAATCGGCGATCAGGATGACCTTCTGTCAATCGTTCAAGCATATCTCTTTGTAGAAACATTCAATGTACACGATTCAAAGTCCATATGAAAGACAACTTCAAGGGCTACAAATCATATGAAAACACCATTGAGAGAATCTGAGAGGAAGAAGGTGTAAAAAGACGATGAAGTCAGATAATCCCTGTTGTGATTTCAGAATGATACCTTCTACCATTTTAATCATATCTCTTGATTAAATGATTCAAATCGAATTATGCAAGTTATGGTTGATAGAGGACTTCATTATATACAACTTTCATGAAGGAATCATTTCCAAATTCGGAAGTTAAGTAGACACGATCGTGCCCTCCAGAAGTAGAAATACGAGAAGCTACTGCCAGCCAGGCACGATCGTGCCTCCATACGAAACACGGGCATGCTCCGCAAGCACGGTCTCAGGCACGATCGTGCCTGGCGTCGTGCCTGGCCCCGATTTGCCCCAATTAATCCCAAATTGCTTTGTTTCCTATAAATATCACCTCCCTAATCCTATTAAGGGGGATGAAACTTATTTAGCAGCTTAAGGACGAATTTTGAGAGCTTTTCAAGCCTTGTTTTTCAATTCTTTGAGATTCTTTGTAAGTTCCTACTTTTTAATTAATGTCAATTATTTCTATTCTTCCTAATTCTATTGATTCTTCAATTATGAGTCGGGAGTAGTTTTAATTAGGGATTTGGGATTGATGAAGGGGTTAATCACGATGTATGGTTAGGTTCTTGATGGTGTAAATTGCATGAATGCCGTTTAATTTGTGTTTGAATAATTTAACTGATATCTTTTGTAACCTAGATGGCCACTAGAATTACAATCGCATGTTGGATGAATTAAGAGAGATCTAATTTATTCTAGGACACATTCACACACACTTAATCGTTCGCTAAGAGATTAGTAGCGATTAAGGGGCCGTAAACTCGCTCGTCTTGGCAATAATTTAGGAACCTGTCGCATGAGAGATCAGCTTGGTTCCCTAAATTATTGTGCTATATGCCGCGAGAGCGGTAAGAACTTAGTATTGATTAGCTAGACTCAATTAAATCAAATTCATGTAATTATGCCTGATTTGCCAGAAATCTGATTACCCCCGAATCAATCCCTGTTCCCTTCGTCGTTAATTAAGAAGAACCCAAATCTTTACTTTTATTCGCTCATTCGCATTAGTTTAAATTTTAATTCAACCAATCAATCTCGCACAATTGCATTTATTTTATTTATTTTTAATCGCTGAATTTGATTAATTCTTAATTCTCTTTTGTCCGTCCCTGTGGAAACGATACTCGTACTTATATTAAGTGCGAGAAAACACTCACATCAGGTAACGGTGCGGGTACCCGCACCATTACTGAACGGGGCGGTTTCGGGGGCGGATAACGGGGCGGATTAGTATAGAACCATAACCGCACCATTATCCATTTAAAAATTTCGGGTATTCCCCGCCCCGTACCCATTCCCCATTCAAACCGGTTTTCCCCCGTTTGACCAAATCGGTTCAGTGCGGGTATCCAACGGGTCGGCCGGAATTGCCATCTCTAGTAAGGACTTTGTATTGACTAGCGTTGCTCTATTAAATACTTTTCATGTGATTAAGCCTGATCAGCCAGAAATTTGATTACCCCGGAATCAATCCATGTTCCTTATCATCATTAATTCGAAAGAACACAGTTATTTTAATCGTTTTTTCTCATTTAATTTTTCAACAAATAAAATCTCGCACCATTGCATTTTTTTAATTTAATTTTAATCGCTGAATTTAGTTAATTCCTGATTTCCTTTTTCCGTCTCTGTGGAGACGATACTCGTACTTACCCTCTATATTACTACATTTTTTAGTGCGAGAAAACTCACATCAGTTATTGGCGCCGTTACCAGGGACGATGTGGTTTTAAGGGTTAATTTAGTTCAACGACTCGTTTTTAGTTTTTCGTAGGATTTTTCTCTTCTAACTGTGCAGGTTAGATGTGTTTATGCATACACATTCAAAGAGGGGAGAACCGCTTGTCCCTCTTAATCTCGAGATAGAAAAACTCGGCAAACAGAATCACAAGATTCTACGAGAGCAAAAGATAACCCGTGGGGCGTGCGGGAATGATCCGCGGGGCGTGTGAACGTCTCTTGAACAGTTTTCTTGCTCTTTTCTTCCCCGTTCCCTCCCGATCGATCTTATCTTCAATCTTTGACCTCTTTAGCCTCAATTCGCGCTGCTAAATCATCCTGTGGACCTCCGATGCTTCTTGCCATATGTCGAGCGCGTCCCAAATTTTCTCAAATTAGACTCTACCGCTGATGCCTGGTCCGAATTCCTACTTTTCTCAACAAATGCCAACCAAACCCGGTAAACCGTGATGTGAGCTTAATTAAACGCTTTGTGACTCAAAAGATTAGGAGAAGTGACAAAGCTCAATCTCAACAAGCATCAAATGCGTGTTGAAATACGAACTTATCAACACGCGAAGTAAAAAATTATGTGTTTATTTAAAAAGTTGACGGATAAGCTTAATAAGTCAGAAAACAGAGTCACCAAACGGGCTCTTAGGTTTTAGCAGATGAGTTGAGTTTCATTTGTTTAAAAGTGTATGAACTCTAGATTAATAGAGATGGTTTTGGACGGGACTACTCTTCATTTTTTCCTTTGTCGTCACTGTAAATTTTCGTGTCACTGCCAAATTTTGATGTAACTAATAGATGTGATTATCAGATTTTTATGTCACTTACGGATGTCATTGTCACCATGAAACATGTCACTGTGACTGGTGGAAAATTTTAGAGTGGTTTCTCTGGCAATTTTTAAAAAATGAAGAAAATATAAAAAAAATCGGTGACTTTTCCGGCTGCGAGTTTTGGAAGCAATGTCCATTGGCTGATCCGACTGTTGCTGGGCAAGTATGGGGAAGGGGGTGGAGAAAAGATTTGATATAAATTACAATGAAAATGAAAAGTATGATGACTTATATATTAAACCAAAAAATTAGTCATATTTTTGGAAAAAGGAAAGGAGTTTTTTTTCAAAAATAATGCTAAAATAAAAGTTATTTACACAAATATATACTACCTCCGTCCCCTAAAACTTTGCCAAAGTTGACCGGCACGGAGAATAATAAAGTAAAAACTGTGTGGTTGAGGTTTGTGCAGAGGAGAAAGGAATAACAGAAGCCACAAAATAATTGATTAAAAGGGAAAGTGGCAAAGTTTTTTGGGACGTCCCAAAAAGGAAAGATGACAAAGTTTTAAGGGACGGAGGGAGTATGTCTAATAGTTGCTACACTCTAGTGGCATGTTAACTTAATTTTAGCACTTGAACATAGGTTACAACGATTTCATAAATATGTAAATATGATTTTAGGAGTTTTTTCCTGGAATAATGCTAATTAAATAAATTATTCCTGAAATACTGCCGGGTTAAGAATAATTCCCAAAATACTTAAGGAAAGCCGCCACTCCAAGTGGCGGTTCTTGTATTACTTCACAAAAGCCGCCACTCCAAGTGGCGGCTCTTCTCTTGTAGTACAAAAGCCGTCATTTCAAGTGGTGGCTCTTCTCTTACATCCCATTTTGTACATATATAAAACGCAGTATGTTTCAAGAATATTAGGATATATTTATATACTTTATATATCTTGATTTATTTCCATTCGTAGCCTAGCTTATATTTGGCATGTGTATCTTAATTAAGGCTCAACTTATTCTTAGGAGCCATCTCAGGAAACCAACCGTGTATATATCTCAGAATTAACACATGAATACAACATTCTTTTTGACCTAATTACATATTACTTTATGGTATCAGAGCAGCGATTCTTCGCTCCTTCTTATCGGCGCTAATCATGACTGGTGGAACAACTCCTTCCCAGAGTCTGATTTATGCTCTCAGTCCCAGTGAAAATCCAGGGACGATTATCACTCATGTTGTTCTCAAAGGCTACAACTATGAAGAATGGGCGAGGGGATTTCGAGTCTCTCTTCGTGCCAAGCGAAAACACGTATTCATAGATGGCAGTCTCAAGTAACCGGCTGACAGCTCTTCCGAAATTGATGACTGGTGGACGAACAATTCCATGATAGTGGCATGGATGTTCAACACCATCGAACCTTCACTGCGGGCTTCCATCTCTTATCGCGACGTTGCTTTTGATTTATGGAGAGATATCATAGAAAGATTTTCTGTTGGTAACGGAGTAAAGATTTATCAAGTAAAGTCTGAACTCTCCGATTGCAAACAGAAAAGTGGTGAGACAATTATGAGTTATTACGGGCGCCTCAAGAAACTGTGGGACGATCTGAATGATTTTGATCCTCTTCCGTCATGTGATTGCTCAGGCTGCAATTGTAACCTAACGACAAAACTTCGCAAGCGACGTGATGAAGACCAAGTTCGGGAATTTTTAATGGGGCTTGAATCATTGTATGAAAACACCCGGTCAAGCCTGTTGGGAATTGAACCCCTGCCATCGCTAAATATAGTGTATTCCAGATTAATTCAAGAGGAAGAAGTGCGGATGATCACTGGCAGTCAGGAAGAAGGAACAAATCCCATGAGCTTCGGCGTCCGGGGAAATACATTTACCGGCCGGAATTCAGGGGGGGCTGCTCGGGTCTCTAATAACTCTAGTGTTTGTACCTTTTGTTCTAAAACAGGACATACCGAGGAGAAGTGTTTTGTCAAACACGGGTACCCTGAAGGCTGGCTAGAACGTAGACGTGGAATGAACAAGGGACGTGGACAGCCTGGAAGCAGTGGCGGTTCAGGAGGATTCCAGTGCTCCTCTACGAATCAGCAACCCAAGGCCAACGTTGCTCATACCGGAGAGGTGGTCAAAGAACTTGGTGATATCCGTCTCAATGGTAAGACAGAAAACTTATGGATCGTTGACACAGGTGCTTCACATCACGTGTGTGGGAATTCTAAATTATTTGATGTTCTTGTCGACATGATGCCCACGGAAATTGGACTGCCCGACGGGTCATTTATCAAGGCTACTAAATTTGGTAGCATTAAGATAAATGAGAAACTTACGATAAATAATGTTCTGTTTGTGCCGGAATTCACCTTCAATCTTTTATCTGTATCCACTTTGCTCAAAGATAATAGATTAAGTATTCAATTCACTCATACTAATTGTGTTATACAGGACCAAGTCTCGAGGACCAGGATTGGTGTGGGTGAACAGTATGGCGGGCTCTTCTATTTGGCGATGGGGGAGAGAGCACTCATTCACAATGCTACCCATTTGGATATTGGTGAACTTTGGCATGCACGCTTGGGACACCCGTCATTACAAGTTTTGGATTTTTTGCCTCAAGTGAGTGGCTGCTCTAGTGGTTTAATTAATAAGACGTGTGATGTTTGTCATCGCGCTAAGCAAACTCGTTCTGTTTTTCCGTCAAGTAGTCATAGAGCATCTCATTTGTTTGAATTGATACATTGTGATGTTTGGGGACCATATAGTGCCAACCGTTCTTGTGATTCGAGATATTTTCTTACTATTGTTGATGATCATTCAAGAAGTGTCTGGGTTTATTTGATGAAGCATAAGAGTGAAGTGTCATTCTTATTAATAAATTTTTTTGCCTTAATCAAACGGCAATTTAGCCAATTTGTTAAAATAGTGAGAAGTGATAACGGAACTGAGTTTATTGCCTTGCGAAAATATTTTTCTAAACAAGGTATTATTCATCAAACTTCTATGGTGAAAACTCCTCAGCAAAATGCACGTGTGGAGCGTAAGCATCGTCACATTCTTAATGTGGCTCGTGCTCTACGTTTTCATGCTAATCTTCCTATTGATTTTTGGGGTGAGTGCATTTTAAGTGCTACTTATCTAATAAACCGAACTCCGTCTCGGATTTTACAAGGCAAGACTCCTTTTGAATTATTATTTGGACGTCCTCCGGATCTCAGTTCTATTCGTATTCTTGGATGCCTTTGTTATGCTAAGGAGTTGAATCCTACGGATAAATTCAGTAGTCGAAGCCACAAATGTATATTTATCGGCTATCCGTTTGGAAAGAAAGGCTGGAATTTATTTGACTTAGATACTGGCAAATATTTTTCTTCTCAAGATGTGGTCTTCTATGAGACCATATTTCCATTTGCAAATGCTACTGTGCCTGACTCAGATCTGCGGCAGTGTTTAAATGGAGCCCCCACTACCTACTATGATGTTGATGTTCATGAAAATAATAACACGACTTTGTCTCAAGCCTCACATACCTTACTGGAACCGCATGACAATCAGGAATCTTCGCACCAAATAGATAGTGGGGCCGTAGGTGCATCTGAGGAATCTGACACTCTTGGTTCTCAAGGTGATAATGCGTCTGGGGTGGCTGCCGAACTGAGAACTGAGGTTCTGGGATGGGGACATAGGCAGAAAATTCCAAATACTCGTCTTCAGGACTTTGTCACGTACACTACACAAGCTGCCCCCATCGCTGCTACACCCACACCGTTCTCGTCCTCTGGTACGCGGTATCCTATTACACAATACGTGAATTATAATATTTTTTCTAATGCCCATCGTAAGTTTCTTGCAGCAGTTACCGCTAACGTTGAACCTACTTCTTTCAAAGAGGCCATGCGAGACTCGCGCTGGCGATAAGCCATGCATGATGGGGTTCGTGCCCTCGAGGATAATCGAACTTGGACTATTGAGGATTTGCCTCCTGGTAAAACAGCCGTTGGTTGTATGTGGGTTTTTCGCATCAAATATAAGTCTAATGGGACCATTGAACGATATAAGGCTAGACTGGTTGTCTTTGGAAATCATCAAGTGCCAGGAATTGATTTTATTGAGACCTTCGCTCCCACGGTTAAGATGGTGACAATGCGTACCTTTCTTACAGTTGCTGTTGTTAAAAATTGGGAGCTACATCAAATGGATGTGCATAATGCCTTTCTTCATGGTGATCTCGCTGAAGAAGTATACATGAAGCTTCCTCTTGGATTCGGTGATCATTCTTCGGGTAAAGTCTGTCGACTACGAAAATCATTATATGGACTTCGTCAGGCTCCTCGGTGCTGGTATGCTAAACTTGCTTCGACCTTGCGGTCCTATGGTTTTCAAACTAGTCCTTCGGATCATTCTTTGTTCGTTTATCAAAAAGGCTTTGTTTCTTTAAGCATTCTTGTTTACGTTGACGATCTCGTCATTGCTGGAAACGATAGTGACTCTATCACTCAATTCAAGACTTATATGCATACGTGTTTTCGCATGAAGGACCTTGGGAAACTTAAATATTTCCTTGGTATTGAGGTTGCTCGTAACTCAAATGGTATTTTTCTCTGTCAACGTAAATATGCTCTGGATATTTTGACTGAGACTGGTCTTCTTGCTGCCAAACCTGCCAGCACACCGATGGAAGAAAGTCATTCCTTAGCTCTTGCTTCTTATGATCTCTTGGCTGATCCTGTCAAGTATCGCTGATTGGTTGATCGATTGATTTATTTAACTATTACGTGACCTGAATTGTGTTATTTTGTTCACATTCTATCTCAGTTCATGCAGAAACCTACTCGGTCTCAGTGGGAAGCGGCGCTCCGCGTTGTACGCTATTTAAAGACTAGCCCTGGTCAGGGTATTATGTTGAAGGCGAATTCTGATCTTTCTTTACAAGCCTATTGTGATGCCGATTGGGCTAGTTTCCCTTTGAGTAGACGTTCTCTTACTGCTTATTTTGTGTTTCTTGGTGGTTCTCCTATCTTATGGAAAACTAAGAAACGGGCTACAGTTTCTCGCTCTTCGACTGAAGCCGAATATCGGGCAATGGCATCGGCTACTTGTGAAATTATCTGGTTAAAAAGCTTATTAAAGAGCTTGGGGGTTTTACATATATCTCCTGCTTCCCTACATTGTGATAGTCAGGCAGCACTCCATATTGCAAATAATCATGTGTTTCATGAACATACGAAACACATTGAAATTGACTGTCATTTTGTTCGTAATGAGATTGTTAATCATACAGTTACTCCCAAGCATCTTCCTACCTCCATGCAGCTCGCCGACATTCTTACGAAAGCACTTGGACCTCGGCAATTTCGGTTCCTACTTACCAAGTTGAGCATTTGTGATCTACATGCTCCAACTTGAGGGGGGGTATTAGGATATATTTATATACTTTATATATCTTGGTTTATTTCCATTCGTAGCCTAGCTTATTTTTGGCATGTGTATCTTAATTAAGGCTCAACTTATTCTTAGGAGCCATCTCAGGAAACCAACCGTGTATATATCTCAGAATTAACACATGAATACAACATTCTTTTTGACCTAATTACATATTACTTTAAAGAATTTGTTTAACTGCCTTCCCGGTTTAATTTTGAGCTGAAATTTGGTATGCATAAACTGAACTTGGTGAGGAACATGCTCAAAAATTTCATTAAAAAATTTCACCGGAAACACCCTCTAATGGTGTTGTCTGCGGGGGGGTTCCGGTTAGGACGTCATGACAAAGGGTGGTCCGGCCACCTCAATTTGAGGTGATTCCCGGTGTGATGTTTTGCTGAATTTTTTTGTATGTTATTCATCAAGTCTAGTTAATCCATATCAAATTTGAGAACCAATCTCAATCGGGAAAGCAGTCAAATGATTTTTTAAAGATAACTGTGTTTTATATGTATAATCCGGCGTAGTTATCTTTCAAAAATCATTTGACGGTCTTTCGTATTGAGTGTTTTTCTCAAATTTGGTATGACTGAACTAGACTTTATGAAAAACATACACACAAAAAATTCATCAAAACATACCACCGGGAACCACCTCAAATTGAGGTGGCTGAACCACCCTTTTGTCATGACGTCCTGACCGGAACCCCCCGCGGACAACAACATCAGAGGGTGTTTCCGGTAGAATTTTTTGATTAAATGTTTTGACCATGTTCCTCATCAAGTCTAGTTTATGCGTACCAAATTTCAGCTCAAAATTAAATCGGGAAGGCAGTTAAATAAATTCTTGAAACATACTGCGTTTTATATATGTACAAAATGGGCCGTAAGAGAAGAACCGCCACTCGGAGTGGCGGCTTTTGTGAAGTAATACAAGAGCCGCCACTTGGAGTGGCGGCTTTCCTTAACCGTGGTTAATTCTAGCAGTATTTTGGGAATTATTCTTAACCCGGCAGTATTTCGCGAATAATTTATTTAATTAGCATTATTCCAAGGAAAAACTCTGATTTTAGTCATTAATATGTAATTTTTATAGAAAAAAGCAGTCACTTTTTGTATTTCACAATACTATATGTCACATTTGTGTTCTTATTCCTAATTATACCCTTAAAATATGATATATATTTCATTCTGATCATATCACAGCCACGTCCCCAACAACACACGTTTGTATCTTTTCAATAGTAAATATCGTATATTGTACGGAGTAATTGTGAATAAATTTTTTATGGTGAGAGTTTGGGTTTGATTGGAAGATTATGATAAAGGGAGAAGGCTCAAAGATGACACTAAGATTATTTACAAAGTTGGGATTAGACATTAAACGTTTAAGTAGACCAATTTAACACAAAATCAATTTATTTGAACTATATTTTGCCCCCCACTTATAATTCCGTTAAATCCACCGTTAATCGTCCAAGCCTCTATTGTCAATTCTTCACTGTCTTGGTCTATAACTCTATACTCCATCCTTGCTTCTCTATTTCATTTCCCAGTGCCAAACGATCCTTTCTTCTACTCAATGGTCTGTCTCCAAACGTTTGCTATACTCCGTCCTCTATCTCCATTCTTCAATTTACGTCTCCACTCCGTCCTCGTTGAGCCCTCCTAGTGGAGGCAGCCGAGGAAGCAACCGAGGAGGCAACCGAGGAGGCAACCGAGGAGGCAACCGAGGCAGCTGAGGAGGTACCCGACCCTTAGACACCGTGGATGCTGAAGAGGATCATCATCGTGATTATGATGATAATGATGACGCATATGATTATGATGATTCTAATTTTTATCATAATGGAGTCTGACGTACGGGCATGTAATTAAATAATATTGTTTAACATTGTATGGATTTTGCTTTTATAATTCAGTCTGTAATAACATTTTTTATGTTTAAGTTTGCATGGATTTTGTTTTTATTCTAATTGCTTTAAAGTGAAATTAAAATAATTTTTTATTTAAAATCGATTGTTTTTTTAAAAACCAAAAACATTAGTCACGGACTAAATCCGTGACTATTTTTTAATCCGGAACTCTTTTCTAAATTCAATTTTTTTTCAAAACATAGTCACGGATATACGTCTGTGACTACTATAAAAAATAAAAAAATTTAAATTAAACTTACTCACGGACCACGTCCGTAACTAACATTAAAAAATTTAAATTAAAAGTAGTCACGGATATGGTCCGTGACTAACGCGCCGGAAGACTAATTCCAGTCAAGAATTAGTCACGGACTCGGTCCGTGACTAATCCGTGACTACAATTAGTCACGGCCAATGTTCAGTGACTAGATTCTAGTCACGCGGAATTAGTCACGAAACTAGTCACGGACACCATCCGTGACTAAATGTGTTAGTCACGGAGTTTTTACACTACGGTCCGTGACTACAGGCGAAATGTTTTATAGTGTGGTCCCAGCCTAACCTTCTCCTTCAACCCTCGTTGCACCCTTCTCTGCCCACAGCCGCTTTATGGAATCATTTTCTCTCGCGGAGCCCAATATAGCAGGTGCATCGGCATTTCATTCTTGAATTAAGCTAGGTTCAGTATGAACGTATCATTATTTTCCTCCAAAATGAATGAAAGCCACACCTTGACCACCAGTTCACATATTTATTGTTTCAAAATAGTGGACGGAGAAAAATTACCAGAAGAAGCATGAACTTCCCAATCTAAGTCAACCAGGTGAATTAATTCACAAACGAATGAATTTGGGTAATCAATTACTCCTCTGCCAGTGTTTGTATTACTCTATTCAATTACGAGTGGGATCAATAGTTATACCGTGGAACCGGTGCATGGTGAGCACCATGCACCCTTGTTACTTTTTATATCTCATTTCCTTAAAATTGTTAATAATTTTTTTATTTTTGATCCGATTTTTATAAAATTTATATCAATTTTTTTTATTTTTCATGATCTTTCAAATGAGACCAATATTGCCTATGTAATTTTAATATATTAACATTTGCGTGTAAAAATATGTAATTTAATTTTTGTCTTAATATTTTATGTGATGTAAATCCTATGTATTGAAATGTAACTCGTGTTGTTATAAAATGTAATCTCAGTTGACATATAAAATCCAATATTCATGTATAAATTAAATCTGAAATCCGCAAAGTTTCCCCTATTTGCAGTCTTGCTGACCAATCTCTAGCATATAACACATATGCAATTCATATGTTTTACTTAGAAAAGTACTCAACGCATACACAAAGTAACATTAACTTGCAAATGTAACCTGGAATAAATAAATATAAAGCATGAAAGTCTTCTAGTTAAAGAAGTACAAATAATGGTCAGGGAATGAATTTGAGAACGAATTTGAATTGTAAATCAAGGGTAATAATAATGGTCAGGGAATGAAGTTGAAGTGCAATAAGTAAGAATTATTGATCTATATTAGAATTTATAGAATCTTACTAATTTTTCTGCAATTTCATGATGATCGATGAGAAAGAGAACCTCATGTGTGAGTACAAATACCAACCCAGAAGACCCTTTATGGTTTTTCTTGTTGATTTCAGATTTCTTCTTAGCATTTGGTGCATTCCAAGCTTGCTTCCACTTAACCCACACATTAGATTTTATAAATATATGGTTTTCCTTTTTTTTTCTTCTTCGCCTCCCCTAAAAAGTCAATATATCTTCTAGCACTAGTTTGGAGCCAAAACTTATGTACCATGTCGTTGACAGATAGAGTCCAACAGAACTGCTTCTGTATTTGACAAATAAAAATCAAATAAAAAACAATAAGAAATGAAATAAATATGAATTGTTGAAAAATATTATATAAGGATATAATCTCAAACTCTTTCCAATAAAATACTTTGGTCCTTTTTGTGACCATTTTCCAGGTATGACCTTCAGGATCTAAACACGTTTTAAGAATTGTGCGCAGGTTACGAGAGATTGGATTCGATGGAATTAATCTAGAAGTAAAAAATATATTATTAAGAATATTGTACACTTCTATATATTCTTAGTCATAGATTAATGCACAAAGATTACTGATAAGTACATATTACAACACGCATTTGATGCGTGTTGGGGATGCATTTTGATAGTTTTCCTAGCTTTAAGGTGTTGCAAGTCTCAATTTTAACTCAAGTTATGTTTACCGGGCGTTGGTTCGAGTTTTGTGTCATTTGGAGTCAAAATCAGGATTTTAGACACCAACACCGGCGCTTGAGAAGCAATCAGGACGAGTTGAGAAACATTAAAGATTGATTTGAGAGCTTTGGAGTTCACCGGGAGGTTTACGATGAAGAGTTGAAGATAAAAGAGCTCTGGGATTGGCTACGGGATCAAAAGAAGACAAATAGAGCTTGAAAATGACGATCAGGATGACCTTCTGTTAATCATTCAAGCATATCTCCTTGTAGAGACATCCAATGTACACGTTTCAAGTTCCATATGAAATCCAACTTCAAGGGCCACAAATCATGCGAAGACACCGTTTCGAGAATCTGAGAGGAAGAATGTGAAAACAGACGACGAAGTCAGATGATCCCTGTTGCGATTTCAGAATGAGACATTCCACCATTTTATTCATATCTGTTGATTGGATGATTCAAATCCAATTAGGAAAATTGGGGTGGATAGAGGACTTCATTATCTACAAATTTCAAGAAGGAAGTAAAGTCAAATTCGGACGTTTTACCCAAGCCGTGCGTGCCCCGTTTTTGTTTCCTAATTTAAGTGCGAATTTCCTTGTTTCCTAATTCAACCCGAATTGCTTTGTTTCCTATAAATAACACATCTCTAACCCTAATTAAAGAGGGAGCTTAGAGAGAGCCCTAGGGACGAAATTTCTTCTACTTCTCCATCTTGTTCTTCAATTCCCTTGGATTATTTGTAAGTTTCATCTTTTTAATTAATGACAATTAATTCTATTCTTCGCAATTCTATTGATTCTTCAATTATGAGTTGTGAGTAGTTTTAATTAGGGATTTGGGGTTGATGAAGGGGTTAATCATGATGTATGGTTAGGTTCTTGATGGTGTAAATTGCATGAATGACATTTAATTTGTGTTTGAATAATTTAATTGATATCTTTTGTAACCTAGAATGGCCACTAGAATTACAATTGCTTATAGAATAAATTAAGAGAGATCTAATTTGTTCTAGGACACATTCACACACACTTAATCGTTCGCTAAGAGATTAGTAGCGATTAAGGGGCCGTAAGCTCGTTCGTCTTGGCAATAATTTAGGATCCTGTCGCATGAGAGATTAGCCTGGTCCCCTAAATTATTGTACTCTACGCCGCGAGAGCGGTAAGAACTTAGTATTGATTAGCTAGGCTCAATTAAATTAAATTCATGTAATTAAGCCTGATCTGCCAGAAATCTGATTACCCCGGAATCAATCCCTGTTCCCTTCGTTGTTAATTAAGAAGAACCCAATCATTTACTTTTAATCGTTTATTTGCAATTTTAGTTTTCTCAAGCAACCAAATCTCGCACGACCGCATTTATTTTATTTATTCTTTATCGCTGATTTTTAGTTAATTCTTAATTCCCTTTTACCGTCCCTGTGGAGACGATACTCGTACTTTCACTGCTATATTACAATTTTTTAAGTGCGAGAAAACTCACATCAATTACCTACTTTTTCCCCACAACTTTGACAAAATTCCTTGGCTTGCCACAAGGTTGCAAAGGAGGATGTTCGAATGGCTCTTGTATAAGCAATGTAGGTCGTTCCTCCATTTCATCATCAATCAGTTCTTCACTCTGCTCATTAGTACACTCATCATGTTGATCCTCCATTTCGTCATCATGAAACTCATTATGCTGGTCTTCCACTTCATCATCTGAAGAGCTAACTTCACTAGCAGTTTCTTCATTGGGCTGCTCCGATCCAATGATATCATCCTAGCTTTTAAGAGTGAACTCTTAATAGTTCTTTTTGTTGGAGGCATACCTACATCAAGTAAAAAAAAATAGAATTTCATAATATAAGTAATTAATTAATATAAATTACCTAGAATTACAAATTTACAAAACCAAAAATGTAAAATGCAATTCATAATCAAGCAACAAACATGTCATCGTAATGCAAATTACACCGTTTGAAAGAAAACACATCTATAAAATGCAATAATATATGCTAATTGCTATCATCATCATCTTCATCAAGTTCATCATCTCCTAGATCTTTGGTTGTTTCATATTCTGATTCATCATATTGGTTTTCTTCATTTGTCACTGGACTTTCATCATCAGTGATTTCCAAATCAACATCTTCTGCATTTGAGTCATTAAGAGCAAAATCATCCTCATTGTCACTTATATGAAACCCTTTAATTTGTTCTTCGTTCACTTGATATGCATGCAATATCGTCTCTTTCAATTCCATCTGTTTCCTTTGGAAGATGCATATTCATCACCCCTCTAGCTTCAACACTGTCAACCAATCACACTTATCACGTCTCCAACAGGGATATATGTACATATCAAATAACATAATAGATGTACTACTATTTTATATAATAATATACTACGTATTTTTTATTAATATAAAATTAGTGTGTAATTATTGAATTCATTTATGAGTATATCTTTTTGCACAAATTAAAGTTCAACTACACAATTCTAACTTTCTTATTTCAACTCTCACCTAATTCAAAGATGACAATCTCTGATGAGAAGGATGTATTATATTTTACAATATTATAAATTTGGGTATATATATTTGAATATTTAATATTCAAAAAAGAAAGTTTTTATATTCAACATCAATAGTGATGAAATTTGAAAATATCATTATAACTAAAACAAATATTACTTAAAAATATCATTTGAAATATTTATATAATTTCAAATTTGAAATTCAAAAATATCATTATAATTAATACTAAAAAAATATCAAATAATATCATTGAATATGAAATAAAATGCTTATAAGTATTGTAATTATTTGATTATTATGAAGAATAATTTTCTTTGCTATTAGAGGGGTGATGAATATGCATCTTGATATGCATGCAATATCAAATGATAAACACCATCACATTTTATCTAACGTATTTGCTTTCTGCTCAGCTAGGCTTGCTTCAATCCATAATGGTCATAGTTCTACTTGATAGTTTTGTGTTGGTGTTTATCATTGTTGTTAATGCTACATACATTAAATCACACATTTTATGACAAAAAATATTTTCACATCATTTTGATATGATCAATATTTCTGTATATAAATATATGATCGGTCAAAGTTATATATCATTGACTTGAAAGTCATGTTTGACTAATTAAAAGGGGATGTAGGGTGTATATTATACGGCCGGTAGCGACGTGAAGCGGCAGCTGTAATACTTGATATCTGAAATTAATCTAAAGAGATTAATAATACTACTCATACCAACAAGATGCATATCCTTTTAAGGGAGCTTATCACTTAAGAACTCCAAGTTAAGTGTGCTTACACTCTTGAGAAAGAACGACATGATGGAGAATATAGGAGGAATTGATATTCTTCTTATTTCTATATATCTTTCATATACATTACATCCCAATATATAGCATAAGAATACAATGTAAATAAGGAAAAAATATATTCCTAATATGCAGTGATCTTATTCCCTTGATTGTGCCTCTCTATTTTTAGCTATGATATTCTTGACACTCCCCCTCAAGTTAAGTAACGGCATTTCCGATACTTAACTTGTCCAGAACTTCTCTGAAGACTTTTGGGTTGACGGCCTTAGTCAATATGTCAGCCAATTGTTCCTCCGATCGTATGAAGGGAAGTTCAATGATCCCACTATCGAGCTTTTCCTTGATGAAATGTCGATCGACCTCCACGTGTTTGGTCCTGTCATGTTGTACAGGATTTTCAGATATACTAATCGCAGCCTTGTTGTCACAAAAGAGCCGACTTCCCCTTTTTGGAGGAAAGCCAATCTCTGTGAGCAATCTCCGAAGCCACATGATTTCAGTTATCCCACTTTTCACTCCTCTAAACTCTGCCTCTGCGCTTGATAGGGCCACTACTTTCTGTTTTTTGCTTCTCCATGTGACCAAGTTTCCTCCAACGAAGGTGAAATATCCGGCAGTAGATTTCCTATCATTTGGGTTACTGGCCCAATCTGCATCTGTATACCCATCAACTTCCAAATCTTCCCTTTTTTTAAGCAAAATCCCATAATCAGTGGTTCCTTTCAGGTACCGGACAATTCTTAAAGCTGCCTCCATATCCTCATTCTGGGGTTTGTGCATAAACTGACTTACTATTCCAACTGCATACGCGATGTCAGGCCGTGTATGAGAGAGATAGATGAGTTTCCCAACAAGGCGCTGGTATTTTCCTTGATCTGTCAAGTCAGCTCCTTCAACAATTGTTAACCCATGATTTATCACAACCGGTGTTTCTGCAGGCTTACACTCGAGTAGCCCAGTTTCTGCAAGTAAGTCAAGGACATACTTTCTTTGTCTCAGGAAGATCCCCTTTTTGGACCTTAAAATCTCAATTCCAAGGAAGTATTTCAGAGATCCAAGGTCTTTCATTTCGAACTCCAGGAACAAGTTTTTCTTCAAGCTTTCTATCTCTTCAACATCATCTCCTGTGATAATCATGTCATCAACATAAATGATTAAACATGTTACCTTTCCTTCTCTCCTTTTCACAAATAACGTGTGGTCAGAGTTACTCTGTTTATATCCATTTTTCACCATAGCTCGACAAAATCTCCCGAACCATACTCTGGGCGATTGCTTCAATCCATAGAGTGTCTTCTTTAGCCTGCACACTTGCTCTGCCTCGAACTCTTCGGAGTAACCTGGGGGGACTTCCATATATATCTCTGCATTTCCCTTCAATTCTCCATGTAGGAAGGCATTAGTTACATCCAACTGATGCAGAGGCCAATCCTTGCATGCTGCTACTGACAGAAGTATTCTTACTGTGCTCATCTTGGCTAGTGGTGAGAATGTTTCTTCATAATCTATCCCGTAGGTCTGAGTGTATCCTTTTGCAACCAACCTAGCTTTGTACCTCTCGATTGAACCATCTGCTCGCCTTTTGATTGTGAAAACCCATCTGCATCCCACTGGCCTCTTTCCTTCTGGCAGCACACATTTTTCCCATGTCCCATTCTTAATTAGGGCATCCATTTCCTTCTTCATGGCCTCTCTCCAATGTTTATGTCTCTTTGCCTCTTCTACTGTCCGGGGTACATCTTCCTCTTCATACAGGGCTGCTTCAAAGGCTCGTGCCATCTCTGTGAGTTGCCCTTGGGCAAGGTTGGCAATCGAGTACCTAGTCTTCCGTCCCTGCCAGTCTGGAGAGTATCGTTTTGGTGGTTTCCCCCGTGTACTTCGGGGAGGCAATGTGTACTGTTCTGTGGCACTTGCTAACTCAGTACGTTCATCATCTTCATTCGTATCCCCTCCAGTTTCTGTGTCAGTGTCTCCATCCCTCTGTTCCTCAATGTTAGTATTAACTTGAGAACTATTGAGATTACTTACCTCAGGATTCGAAGATGGGGTTGACAGTGGGCTCAAATCACTGGACATCTTGAACTGAACCTGTGTTGTAGATGTCTCGGAGGGTGCGCTAACCTTCTCTGTTGGACCAACGTCTGGCACAGAACCTGGCAATGACATTGAGCTAGTTTCTGACGGATAAGAAGGTAGAGAAGGTAGGATTGTTTGGACAGTGGATGGCGTATGGAGCCAATTTAGGGAGTCGACAATCTCCTTTTTCTCACCCTGACTCCCTTGTTGGCGGAAAAAATATTCTGTTTCAACGAAGTCACAGCTTAAGGTGGTGTGTAGGTGATTAGCTACAGGGTCATAACATCTATACCCCTTCTGATTTTTGCCATACCCCAGGAAAACACACTTTACAGCATTTGGTTTGAATTTTGTACGATTTTGTTTAGGGATATGAACATAAACGGTGCATCCAAAAACTCTGGGTTCAAGAGTGAGGGATGAGGGTATTTCAGAGTGGGTAGCTAGGAACTTAAGGGGTGGTTTAAAGTTTAGGATATGAGTTGGCAATCGATTTAGGAGGTAAACAGAGGTAGCAACAGCTTCGGGCCAGTAAGATGTCGGGACTTGGGAATCGATGATAAGGGCTCGAGTCATCTCTAAAATGATCCTATTCTTTCGTTCAACTACCCCATTTTGTTCAGGTGTGTAAGGGCAGGTTGTTTGGTGGACAAGGCCTTTTTCTGTGAAGAAGTAATGCATCTTGGAATTTACATACTCCCCCCATTATCAGATCTAAGGATTTGAATAGATTGGTTGTATTGTGTTTGTACTATATTATAGAAGTGGGTGAATTTCTCAAAAACTTCGCTTTTAGATTTTAAGAAATATACCCACGTCATTCTAGAACAGTCATCAACAAATAGCAGAAAATATCTAAACCCATTATCACTAGTAACCGGAGCTGGACCCCGAATATCAGAGTGAAGTAAAGAGAGAACTGACTTCACACGAGTATTATTAAGTTTAAAAGAGTGACGATGGCTCTTAGCCAGAAAACATGTTTCACAGTTCAAAGGGTGTGAAGTAACAAGGTTTGGATAAATTAATCGTAGATATCCTATGGATGGGTGTCCTAACCGCCGATGCCAAAGCCAAGTCTGTTCCTCTGTCAGTCCTTGAGTCAGCATCGCAGCACCCTGTTGAGCCATCCCATCCACATAGTAGAGTCCTCGGTGTTCAGTGCCACGCCCAACTATCTTCCCCGTCCTCGTATCCTGTAAAATGCATAAGCCAGACTGCATTAGTAAGTTACAATGTAATTCTCTCGTAACTTGGCTGACAGACACTAATTTGTGAGATAAAGACGGGATATATAAGCAGTTTGGGAGACATAATTCAGGGGACAATTTAATAGTTCCAGCTCCTTCCACAGATGCTAAATTTCCACTAGCAGTTTTGATATATCTTTTCTGAGCAGGAAAAATCTTCATAAAATCAGAGGCATCAAAGGACATAGTACCTGTAGCTCCACAATCAAAAATCCAATGGTAGTCTTTATCAGGTGTTTCAGAATTAATGGAGGATAATGCTAAGACCTGAAAAGAATTCCTACAGGATATATTGGGCTCAAAAAAAGGTTTTTCATTTTCTGTGTGTTTAATATGCAATTTTTGGGTGTGCTGTGATGCGGGGATTAAATGGGGTGAATGATTAGAGTCATGAATGAGTGAGGGGTTGAAAAAATATAACCCCTCATTACCTCCCCCTTCGTGCACCCTAGCTGCCAGGGCACCTCCCCTCTCCTCGTCCATGCGCGTTTGTGGCGGTGGTGGTCCGACGTTGCCTGCCGGGGATCCGGCGCTGGCAGCTCGTGTCTCACCGCCTGACCACGCCCCTCCAGTCGTCGCTCCGGCAGCCACAGTTGACGTCTGCCTTGTGCCACTAACCGCCACCGTCGCTTGTCCATTCTTGTTCCATGGTTGATTCCGATTTCTGGACGTGGTTCTTGATTTCTTCATTTCGTCCCACCATTCGGGAAATCCGATGAGTAAGAAACATCCCTCTTTGGTATGCTTTTTACCCCCACAGTGTGTGCATACGAGTTTGCTCTTATCGATTTCCCCTTTCCTGTTGTTCCAGGTTTGATTTCCTTGTTGTGGCCGATTGGAAGGTGGCGGTGGTCGGCTGTGGTTGACCGCGGCGAGTCCGGACCCGATTCCTTCGGTTGGTGATTCGGAGGGTTTGAGGATACCCTCGTTTTTGGCCTGCCTTCGCACCAGTCCGTAGGCTCTTCGAACAGTTGGTAACGGATCCTTGTCCATAATCTCCCTCTTGATATTTGCATATTTATCATCCAATGCACTCAGAAATTGATAGAGGCGATGGCGCTCCTCCCTTTTCTGGTATCCCTCTATGTCTGTCGGACTCGGATCTCAGGTATCAATCAAGATTCATAAGTCTTGCATTTTGGTCCACAACCCTTCTAGTGTCATAGACTCTTGTTTGATCGTCATGGCTTGTCTGTGCAGATCATAGATTTGGAATGGATCAGATCCACTTCCATAAGTAATCGCCAATCCTTCCCATAGATCAGCGGCAGTTGCGTACTGTGATACCTCGTTCACAAGTCCGGTTTCGATATTTTTGATCACCCAATTGAAAACGCAGTTATCCCGTTGCTCCCACCTTGTGTAGCCGGGATCGGCAATTACGGGAGGTTTTGAAACTCCATTAATGTGAGATGTCAAACCTTTTCCCGCAATTGCCCGTTTCATGAGGTTAACCCATAAGGGGTAATTCTCCCCATTGAGTTTCGCCTTGATGGAAATCTCTCCAAAGGATTCAGGTTGGTCGTGGTTTGGTGGTTTATGGGCCGATGATGAATTTGGAATTCTGAGGCTTTGTTTGAGGAATTCTGCAAATTGTGCAGCAAATTCCATCGGAAAATATGTTGGGGTGTGGCTAGTGTTTTCTGTGTTTGAAGTTTCTGAATCTGACATGGTTGGGCAGATTTGTAGGGTTTTAGGGAATGGTTTTACAGGTTTTAGTGGAAGGAATTACGAGGAACTCAAATCTGAGTCCTCCTTTTGGTGGTTTGCCTGCTCTGATACCATCTTGAGAAAGAACGACATGATGGAGAATATAGGAGGAATTGATATTCTTCTTATTTCTATATATCTTTCATATACATTACATCCCAATATATAGCATAAGAATACAATGTAAATAAGGAAAAAATATATTCCTAATATGCAGTGATCTTATTCCCTTGATTGTGCCTCTCTATTTTTAGCTATGATATTCTTGACAACACGGGAGTAATCTTGGGATAGGTGACCCCCCAAAAGTTTCTCAGGACGCGTACGAGTGAAGACAAAGTTCACGTTAAAGGCTAGTGGATGTTTGTGAGGACGCGTAGAATTGTGTGTGCGTAGAACTACGACAGTTTTTTGCCGAGTTCTAGTGCGAGGCAAAGGGAAAAAAAGAAATTAAAGGATACAAAGATTTAACGAGGAAAAATCCCTTGGCTCAACAGTGACAAAAAACCTCGACCTCCCTCGGAGGAATATGAAAAACTCTCCACTAAAAGCCTTTAAACAAGTTACAACTTAGAAGATAAACTCTCCTAGTTAACCGTTGAGCCACCCCAACTCTAGCCTCTCTAGATAGAGTCCTCACTACCTTACCTTGTGGGTAAGGAATCTCTCAGCTTTACAACAAAGCTCTCACTTCATACCCCAACCATCGGAGGAAAGCATTCTCAAATGTTCATCCTAATTAACCCCAATACAATAGAAGAAATTGAATTACAAAGAATAGAACTGCTAATGGAACTGTCGCAAGTTCTCGGTGTTCTATGGGGTGCTTGTATAATTCTCCTTATTTGAGTTTTTTCTTCTCCAAGCGCACACTTCTTCTCCTTGATCTCGGCATATATATATAAGATGTTTGGAGCAAGTCCGTTGATGTTTTCTTTCCTTAGATGGTCGAGTTGCCAAATGTGGAACTTGCCTTGATATTATTTGAATCACTTTCCTTCTATGTGGATCCTTTACATTCGAACTGAATGTATATGATAATCAATTTGAGATACATAATATCGCACAGAAGGAAGTAATATATTGGTTTGTCAAATATAAACATGCATTGGTCCACATATAGTTTTGTGGCAACGCATCATCCTTTTATGGTAATAAAATATTCATTTAGAGCTACGGTCAACCAAATTCATGAGTCATGCAATCATTCATTATTAATAATACTTTAAGATATTCATCAAAATATGCTATGGTCAACTTAGCTATTCAGGCCAAGATTATTTCCATAACTTATTAAACAATAAAGGTCATCTTAGGTGGGTATCTAGTCATGCATGGAAAGATATTCAAATAGTGTCATGTACATGCTTCACAGTCTAGGTACGTACATGAGACATTATTAATTCAATCACATAACAATTCATCTATTAATTGATACCGACTCACATAGAACAGAACTAAGTTCAGTTCTTACTTCTGTTCTTGACAGAATTGATAGTAGTTCTATCCATTGATCCACCTGCATGGTTAGTCAAGTAAATGTGAATGCCCGTGTAGACCTTAGGATAGTTCTTTCCCTTGTCCCTGCAAGGTTAATCATCAACAAAACTTCATACTCAACAAATTCTTTCCTTTGAGCTCGGTCTTCTTAAATGTGTAAGATTAAGACTTGATGTACTATCTTTAATAGCCCGGATCTCCATATATATATATTTCGGTCCTCTTGCATAAAAATTATTCAAAAAATATTTTCTTATAGGTATTAAAAGATATTCTTTATATTTGTGTGAAGGAAAATATTTTTCTTAAGGAAACATTTCTTGTGAGTGGAGATGCACGAAAATCCAATTTGAATTTTAAGTAACTCCTTTTATTTTGGAAACTTGCTTTGTAGAGAAATCTCCTAATTAATGCCTTTGATTTAAATAGCTTTCCTTTAAAGAATAAATCATTTCTTTGTATGATCATTGATTATTTCCTTAATAAAAAATTCTCTTTAATTTAGCAAGACAAAATCGAACTTCAATAGAGAGAAAAAATATTTTTAAGTAAGTCAATATATTTAATCTTGGATCTGGCGGACAGTTCTAGGTCCAGGTCTACGGTTTGTTTCAAATCACGAGTTAGACTACCTTTCCTGCAATCACTTATGGACCAATAGTAACACTAGTTGTTTGTCATCAACAAAACATTATGATCCAACAAGCTCCTCAAACCCTGCAAGGTCGGGGTGTTACAACGACGTAGCGGATCCGTCGCGGTTCCCTAACAGATTTCATCTTGATTCGCATTCACATTGCAATAGCGGTAGCGGAGCCGGCTGCGATCCGCAATTTTAAACCATGATACGTTTAAAATAGCGGTAGTAATGTAGTATCCGTTTTTGTACGAATATATAAATGGCATCATGCATGAATGGGCGAGGTCCCGAAACAACATTCGCCACATGGCTTTGCCCGGCCGAGAACGGTAGTTGCCTAAACACGCAATGCATGCAGTAAATGCACGCCCCTTTGCTCCTCCCATCCCAGCCAATATTTCCCGTCTCATCCCCTCATTACTTATTACTAGTACTTGTGAGATAATTGGGAAAACCGTACTCCAATAGGAGTCCTGGCAGGTATATTTATAGTAAAATAAGAGTTGCCAAAATACACAAGGATTCCTAATTTATATTAACTATTACACCCCCTCAAGCTGTGCGGGAGATACAACGCGCAGGTTGTCTTTTAAAAAATGAAACTGCTGACTAGATAAACTTTTAGTAAAAATATCCGCAAGTTGCAAACGTGTAGGAACATACTTCACGACCAGATCACCATCAGCCACTCTCTCACGAACAAAATGATAATTAATTTGAATATGCTTGCTGCGTGCATGCTGAATAGGATTAGTTGTCAGGTAAGAAGCAGAGATATTATCACATAATAACTGAACAGGCTCGCGGATTGCATAACCAAGCTCAAATAGGACCGATCGAATGTGTAATGTGTCTTGAACTGTATATGCAATGGCACGGTATTCAGCCTCGGTAGAAGATTTAGAGACTGTAGGCTGCTTCTTGGACTTCCATGAGACAAGGTTTGGACCCAAGAAAACAGCGAAACCTGTAGTAGAACGAGAGGTATCCGGACATCCTGCCCAATCAGCATCAGAATAAGCCAAAATACACATAGGGCGAACAGACTGCTGAAGCCATAATCCGTGATCAATGGTTCCCTGTAAGTAACGAAAGATGCGCTTGACAGCAAGCATGTGAGTGGTGCGTGGGGCATGCATACATTGAGACACTAAATGAACTGCATAAGTAATATCAGGTCTTGTCAAAGTTAAATACTGTAATGCACCTACCATACTACGATATTCCGTAGCATCAGACAAAAGTTCTCCATCAGTGAGGGAGAGAGATGTACGAGTGGCTAATGGCGTACGAACAGACTTGAGAGTGTGTAAATGAAAACGAAGAAGAAGATCTGAGACATATTTTTGTTGAGAAAGAAACAAACCTGTAGATGTGCGAACAGCTTGGATCCCCAAAAAGTAATGGAGATCACCGAGATCTTTCAGAGCAAAATGTGAAGCAATGCAAGCAATGAAAGAGGACACAAGAGAGGGAGAATTGCCAGTAATAATGATATCATCGACATATAGTAATAAATACATAACTGACTTCCCTTGACGAAAAATAAACAAAGAATTATCTGACTTACTACACACAAAATTATGAGTACGTAAGAAACTACTGAATCGATGAAACCACGCTCGCGGGGCCTGTTTTAGATCATAAATAGCCTTGCGCAAACGACACACATGATGGGGAAATTGAGGATGAACAAAACCCCGCGGATGACGCATATAGACCTCTTCAGTAAGATGGCCATGAAGGAATGAATTTTTCACATCCAATTGACACATAACCCACCCAAACGAAATAACAAGTGTAAGAACTATACGAACTGTGGTGGGTTTAACTACGGGACTGAAAGTCTCAGAGAAATCAACACCAGCCTGCTGATTAAATCCTTGAGCAACCAAACGTGCTTTATGGCGCTCAATAGACCCATCAGAATGAAATTTAGTTTTGTAAATCCATTTAGACACAACCACATTTTTAGATTTAGCAAACGGGACTAACTCCCAAGTATTATTAGAGATAAGTGCATTAAATTCATCTGCCATACCCTCACGCCAAATTAAATGTTTCTGAGCCTCAGAGTAACAAGTTGGATCAGGTGCACTCATAACTGTGTTTAATGTAAAAATTGATTTGGGTTTAAAAATACCGGACTTAGCCCGGATTTGCATGGGATGAATATTAACCTGGGGACCAAGGGAGCTTGTGGAGTGAGAGGTGGGTGAACTCGGGACATGGGGTAGAGAACTGGCTATTGAATTGGGCGAAGGCATTACTGATGTGGTCTTGGTGTCGGCAGAAGGTGGCGCAGTTGTGGGAGTGGTTTCTGGTTGGGTGGCGTAAGAAAGGGTTGGTGAAGTTAACGAAGTACTGGTTGGGGTGGTGTCGGGTGCTGTGGTGACCGGGATAGGAGGGGTTGGTGTCAGTTGCTGTAGTGGCCGTGAGTGTAGAAGTGGCCCTGCAATGTGTTGGGAAAGTGCCATAGGAGGAGGTATATGGGCTCGTATGGTGTTGGGAAGAGTTAATTGGGGAAAGTCAGAGGAAATGGATGACTCCGAGAAGGAGGATGATAAAGAGGAGAAAGGAAAGTTAGTTTCTAGAAACTTAACATGACGGCTGACATAAACTTTACCAGACTTAGGTTCAAGACAACGATACCCTTTATAACCAGATGCATAGCCAATAAAGACACAGTGAATAGAACGGGCTGAAAGTTTATTTGCAGAAGATGCATAAATATTAGGAAAACACGAACATCCAAACAAACGCATAAAAGCATAATCAGGAGATTTTTGAAAGAGTCTTTCATATGGAGAAAAGTTACCAAGCAAGGGAGAAGGTAAACGATTAATAATATATGCAGCAGTAAAAATGGCATCTACCCAAAACTGGCTAGGAATAGAGGCTTGAAGAAGCATAGTCCTAGTAATTTCGAGCAGATGTCGATGTTTTCGTTCAGCCACCCCATTTTGTTGAGGTGTGTCAGGACAAGATTTGCGAAAATAAATTCCATGAGTATCAAAAAATTGCTGCATATTAGTATTAACAAATTCACCCCCTCCATCACTTTGAAAAATTTTAATTTGAGTGTTAAAAAGATTTTCAACTAAAGATTTAAAAGATTTAAAGTGATGAAAAACTTCAGCCTTTGTGCGCATGGGATACAGCCAAGTGTAGCGAGAGAAGTCATCAATAAAACAGACATAGTATTTAAAACCTAAATTAGATAAAATAGGAGATCGCCAAACATCAGAATGAATTAATTGTAAAGGCATTGTAGAATTATGACTAGCAACCGTAAAGGGTAAACGTTGAGATTTGCCTAAGCGGCAAGAAATACAGTCATGAGATAACTTAAAGTTACTAGATATATGATGTTGACTACGTAAAGTATTTAAAATAGAGTTGCCACAGTGGCCTAATCTATGGTGCCAAAGAGAGCTAAACAAATCAAGAGAAGTCAAAGTAAGCGGTGACTGAGGGCTGAGGCTGACTGGATATAGATGACCTTGACTAGGAGCTTGAAGGAGGATGGTCCCCGTGATTTTGTCCTTAACAAAAAAAGAATTTTTATCAAAAATTACAGCACAGTTATTATCAGCACAAAGTTTCTTAATGGATAATAAATTGAATTTAATGTGAGGCACATGAAAAACAGAATTTAACGTGAGGGGACGACTAGAAGAATGTAAATGAACATCTCCAATATTAGCAATGGGAAGCCTAGAACCATTAGCTACACTAACAGAAAGTGGTCCAGTATAAACAGATTTATTAACTAAAATACCTTTCGTAGGAGTCATGTGAGCCGAAGCCCCAGAGTCAGGGTACCATAAAGCAGTGTTGGAGTCACCATTGGAAGTTAACAGAGCTGGTGCAGACGGTGGAGCATAACGAGAGGGACACTGAAGTGTAGAATGATCTGCAGAAAAACAAAGCTGACAAACAACAGGTGGTGGAACAGAACCAAGAATTCCCTCTCCTGATGAAAAACCTGCAGAGCTAGTGTGAGTATCATAAGTAAAATAGGGATTAATATTTAAAGTTGACAAAATAGAATTACTTGCAGAACCTGAAGTGTTCCCTTGAGAATTAGGCACCCCCTGAGTTGAAGCATGTGGATGACCGAACCCCTGCTGCCCGAAGCCTTGCTGGACAGATCCGAATCCATGTTGCGGAGCATGGGCATGCTGCTGTGGAGCATAAAACGGCGCGGCCTGGTGCTGATACCCATACGGTGGTCCCCTGCCACGTCCTCGACCTTGCCTGCCGCGTCCCCTACCGCGGCCCCCTCTGCCGCGATTGGCGTAGCCAGCTGGTGGCTGACCTCTGCTGCAGCAGCCGCAAAGGCTTGATGTCCAGCGGCTGGTTGTTGTTGGCGTTTAGACAAGACCCGTTGCTCCTCCTCCAAAAGTCGGGGTTGTAGAATATCATAGGGAAATTGGTCGGGGAATAAAGAGACATTAGTGACAAAGGACCGATACTCAGGACCCAAACCAGCCAAAATAGCTTGAAGCATCTCTTTATCCGACACAGGAGAATTAATTGCCGCAAGGACATCAACGACAGTTTTAATTTCCCTTAAATAGAATTCCATGGATTGGCTCTCTTTCTTCTTTATATTTGATAACAATCGTTTAAGTTCCATGCATCTGGGTAGACTAGCAGACATAAAGCGAGCATGAAGTCTAGCCCAGATAGCAACTGAATGTTTGAGGTCATGAACATCAACTAACACATCCCGAGTTAAAGTAGCAAACAACCAACAACGAATTGTTTGATCTACCCGAAGCCAATAATAATATTCTGTATTTGGAACTTGACGATTAAGAAAATCAACTGTATACATCGGGGGTACCTGAATAGAGCCATTCACGATCCAAAGGAGGCCTTGAGAAACCAAGAAGGATTCAAACTGTGTATGCCAGGTGAGATAATCCTCGACTGCCTTCAGTTCAATGGTGATGATTTGAGAGACCGTGGTAATATGGGAAACAGACTGAGCAAGAGCAAACATCGGGGAGCCAAATCCCGGTTGATCAGGCGGCCGAAGAACTCCAGGTGACCCGGAGAAAGTAGGGCCAAAGAAGGACGTGACTGCCGGCTGCAAAACCGTTGGAGGCGGCTGGATAGGGTCTGGCGTAGGCCATGTATGCTGCGATGGGAACGACTGAAATTGATGAATAGGCGCAGACATAGAGAAATTTGGAGGTGGAGGAAAATTGGTAAAAAGTGTTGAAGATGTCGGCGTCATCACCGGGGATCCGGTTGCGCTCGAGGTGGCAGCTGTGACGGCCGGAGGCGTGGAGAAGTCGGGTTGTGCCGTCTGAGGAGGGAGTGTTGTGTACGCCGGCACCTGGGAAGAAGCTGCAGCAGCGGCAGCCGAGCCCATGGCCGAAGAAACCATGGTTGCGGCGCTGGAGTAGGGCGAAGTGCTCATGGCGGCACAGAATTTTAGGAGAGAGAAAAAAAATTAGGTTAAGGCTCGTGATACCATGTGAGATAATTGGGAAAACCGTACTCCAATAGGAGTCCTAACAGGTATATTTATAGTAAAATAAGAGTTGCCAAAATACACAAGGATTCCTAATTTATATTAACTATTAGTACTACGTAGTACGAGCATTTAATTAACGTACGTGAAATGCCTTCGCTTTAATTTCCACAATCCAATAATTCAATCTTCTCTCCACCTTCTACTATCTTATATAGGTGGCCTCTTGTTAGCTGTGTTGGCCATTATATATCACTTCGATCACCTCTTATCTAAGTTCTATCTAACACATCTGCTATCTGCTTAGCTAGCTAAGTTTGCTTCAATTCAATCAACGATAGCAAGAGTTCATCTTTTCAGTTTTGTGTTGGTGTTTATCATTACTGCTAACGCTACTACTCTTGCGGACTCTCGATCCGTTCATTTGAAATACGTCAAAGGGGCCTTGGGAAAAGGCGCTGGTACGTTCCAAGCTACTGTTTTTCATTTAATATGTATTTATCAAATGTTTATTCGTTAGTATTTCTCTCAACAACAAAAAAAAACTTACACGGGCCTTCAGATAGCTGGAAATTAAAGTTCATTGTTTACTTCGATACATTCTGATGATTGATGAATACTGATGGATATTCACAGTGTGTTTGGATTGGAGTCCAGCTGCATACTACCATGACAAAGGGGTAGGCGATGAGCGTCACATCTATTCTTATATTAAATGATGATGAAAAATATCTATGCATGATGAAAGTTGGTTGAATTTTAAAACTCCGCACATCTATGTTTTGGAGTTAGATTTTAAAGTTGAGGAGAAAGTTGATAAGGGTTTATGATCATTTTTTTCTTGTTTGGTACTTAAAAAAATTTGAAGGGAAGATTTTGAAGGATCCTGTAACCTTCCAAAATCTTTCAACCACTCAACTTTTAAGTTATCTACTTTGGAGTTTTTCGAAGGACAACAAATTAAATGATACTAAGTATATTTAGCTCGATTTAAAATGAATACAGATTCAACTATTTGAATTTAATAATTAAGCAATTATAATTATGATTTTAGTCATTCTTTTTTCAAATTTATCTCTCAAACAAAAAAGGATTTTTTTCACTTCTAGTCTCGTTCCCTTCTCGCGGTCCAAACTTCCAAACCGTGAGTGAAATTTGCCGAATATGATAAATTTTTGATTTGAGTGGTGTGTGATAACTAAGTGTGTGATATAATTAATTATACTATTTTTATTTGCATTTGAAATATTATAAGTTTGAATTCCCCATGGCTGATTAATTAATAATCTCCAACTCCATTTAAGGGAGGAGGCTGGTGCTCTGATCACACGGACTGCAAAAATCTCACCATATCAAGCCAAGGAACTTCAACTTACTACAACAAAACTCTCACCTTCGATACTCCTTTTCTTTGCAACAATTCCACAACTAATCCTGGTAATATAACTCTATTTTTTCATTTCTATTTATTTGATTATTTTGTTCCTTTCATAAAAAAATTATGTACATGCATATGCTATTGTGACATTTTTTACACCTATAGGGACACTTTGCATATGCTACAAAAGCTATATTTTGTTGTAATGAGAGTATATACAAAGGTAGTATACCTGAAAATTGTTTTTTACTGACCAATATAATCTGTGTAACTCCTGAATAATGTTTATCCATTTAGTAGCATTTTTAATTTTATCCAAAATGAACAATTACATAAAAATTTTCAAATAAAGGTCATAAATACGTTTAGTTTTAAAGAATTTTATATGTGTAAAAGTTGATAGTAAACAATTCAGAAAAAGAGAAAAGGGTCAAATAAGGTCTTCTACTATTATGAAATAGTCACATAAGCCCATGTGTTGAATATGTTGTTTTGTTGATGACTAACCATGTAGGTGAAATGACGGACAGAACTGCTCTCAGTTCCAATAGGAACGAAAATTAGAACTATACTTAGTTCTGATCTATATGACTGATTGTTGTGCATAATGAATAAATTAATATGTGCATGCATGATAATACCTCATCTACGTGCCTAGATTGATCATGCATATTCTTAATGTACGTGGCACAATTTAAATATCTTTCCGTATATGACTAAGCACTCACCTTTATGAGTTGGCCTATATAGCTTTATAGCTTATGGAAAGAATCATTGTTTATGCTACATAAATATCCTGTATAAATTGATCGTAGCATATTTAGATCCACTAAGTAAATATTTCCTTATCACTTAATGTTAAAAAGTCATTATATTAAAAGATAAATTTTGGAAAGTATCTTGGCTTGCATGATCTGTAGCACCTTATTTGAATATCTCACTTATATGATCGATACATATTCAAACTTGTTAAAGAAAACTAATCATTGATTATATAAATATGTTGTTGCTACATAATGTCCGTTGGATGCTTATATTAAGAGAATAAAATATTCTCCTTATATGTGATGATATATATATTCATTGCAATACGTAATATTCTCCATATCTGTTTGTTATTGAGTGATTTATTCATAATATGCACGCATCCACTTCCTTCCATATATATATATATGGTTGACCGAGGATCACCATATTTGTGAGCCGGAAGATCTTTGAATAAAAGGAAAGAAGAGGCTACGGATACTATATATATTGGACTAAAGACCAGACGAAAGGGTGTGCTTGATCAAGCTTCTATTGAGAAATATACACAAGAATATCTACTAAGTCCAAGGCACCAGAACCTGCTCACGGAGTTCCAAACAGAGTTTCCTTTTCCTTTCTTCATATTGTAATTGGGGTTTTTAGAGGATTGACTAAGTGTAGCATCCTCGGGTCAGTTAGTGTGTTGTGAGAGCTTTGTTGTAAAGCTGAGAGGCTCTCTACCCACAAGGTAGAGAAGCATAACTCTTCCTAGAGAGGATAGAGTTGGGGTGGCTCAAGGGTAGACTAGGAGAGTTTCCCTTGTAATCATTCAAAGGCTTTTTGGTGAAGTTGTTCAAATTCCTCCGAGGGAGGTCGAGGTTTTTTAATCCCTTTGAGCCAAGGGATTTTTCCTCGTTGAATCTTGTGCACTTTATTATTTCGTAAATCCCTGAACCTCACACTAGAACTGTGAGAAAAACTGTCACGGTTCCACACACACACAATTCACCCCCCCCCCCCCCCCCCCCCCCTCTTGTGTTGCTAACTGTTTCATCAATTGGTATCAGAGCCGGGCCGGTCTTCACCACAGAAAGGTTAAAACCTTGGGAAGAGATCCGGCAGCATGAATACGGTTGAACGATTAGAGGAAGGATACTCGACTCAACGACCACCGTTGTTCAACGGCAAATTTTATCAATTCTGGAAGAGTCGAATGGAGAACTTCATCAAGGCTGAGAACTACCAGGTATGGAACGTAATTGAAGTAGGCGATAACATCATTACTAAAGAAGATGCCGAAGGTGAGGTTATCCCTAAACCCAAATCTGAATATACCTCTGATGATTATTGTAAACTCGAGCATAATGCTCAAGCATTGAAATATTTGATTTGTAGACTTGGTCCGGCTGAGCACAACCGTGTTCTTGGATGCAAATCCGCAAAACAAATGTGGGATTTACTTGAGATTACGCATGAGGGTACCTCGCGTGTAAAAAGATCCAAAATTGACATATTTATGCGTAATTACGAATTATTCGTGATGAAGCCTAAAGAATCAATTAGGGATATGATTACACGTTATACTAATATTATCAATGAGCTCTCAGCACTTGGAAAAGATATTACTGTAGAAGATCAGGTGAGAAAAGTTATGAGAAGCTTGCCATCCGCATGGAAGCCTAAAACTACAGCAATAGAAGAAGCTAAAGATCTCTCTACCATGACGCTAGAAGACTTGACTGGCTCACTCATGACATATGAGCTAGGCCTACAAGAAGAACAAGATGCAGAAAATGTGAGAAAAGAGCGAGGAATAGCTCTCAAGGCTCGAGAAGAAGAAGAAGAATCCGGAAGTGAATCGGAAGATGAAATGAGCATGTTCGCCAAGCAATTCGGAAAGATGTACCGAAAATTCAAAGGCAACCGAAATAAACAAGGTAAAAAGGGTTTCCAATCTTTTAATAACCAAGGTTGTTTCGTTTGTGGTTCCTTTGAGCACAGGGCAAAAGATTGTCCTCAAAAGAAAAATGATAGAACCTACGACAAGAACAAGACCAGTTCCCATCGGAGGTCCGGTGAAGATAAAGGATTCAACAGAGACCTCAAAAAGGCAATGATGGCAGCCTGGGGAGACTCATCCGATGATGAAGAAGAAGAAGAAGAAGAAGAAGAAAAGGGCCTAAATCATGCTGGATTGTGCCTCATGGCTAATTCCGATGTAGAATCCGACCAAGAGAATTTCGAGGTAAATTTGGAGAGCTTTCTTTCTAAATTTGATTCCCTCTCTAAAGGCAAGGTCCGAAAGATTTTCAAAAGATTAACAATCGAACTAAATCAAAGTCTTTCTGAAAACGATAATTTTAAATCACAAATCACCGAACTTGAGTCTAAACTCGAGGAAGCCACTAGAGCCAAGATAAGGCCGGAAACAAAAGTGGGAGAGTTAATAGATGAAAGGCTCAAGTATAGTGAAGTGGTTTTGGAACAAGATAACCTCATTTGCTCACTCAAGCTCGATAATATGAGTAAACAAGTTAATGACGAAGAAAAACTTCTAAGAAAAATTCCGGACATTGCCTTGCTCATAAATCATCTCAATCGCCTTGAGGACGAGAGACAGGATTTTAAAAACAAACCGGAATACCAACCATATAGTACCAAGGTAAGAACCAGGTCTGGACAGCATTCTAGAACTGGACCCTCTCGGTACGACAGAAAGGAAAACGAGACTGCTGGTCTCGGATACAATCCAAGAAATTCTCAAACAAATCAAAAACCGAGTTTTCAGAACCAACCCTTTTATGGTAACAGAACTAGAGAACAAACCAGTTCTAGACCGTACCATAGACAACCTAGAACTGGACCAACCTGGTTCCATAAGCTGGTTCAAAGGCACAAAACAGGTTATGGTCAAACGCCTAACCGAGGATTTTATAAAAGGGTCAAAGATCATTTCGGAAATCGGAAAACCAAATATGTGGATACATATGACAGCCGGATTTGCGGATATTGTGGCAAAGACGGACATCTTATGTATCAATGTCACTCTCGACAACAGGCCTTAGAGAGAAGCCTTAATTTCAGTAAATATTCCTCAAACCAATATAAAATGGAACCCAAGCAGGTCTGGGTTCCACGCACTAAACCTTAATCCTGGAACAGCGCCGAGTGAGGGGGAACAATCACTGGTTCCTTGACAGTGGTTGTTCTAAACACATGACCGGAGATAAATCTTTGTTCCTCTCACTGCGGCCATTTAGTGGTGGAAAGGTGACATTTGGAGACAACAGCAAAGGAGAAATCATTGCTGTGGGAAAAATTGGAAAGTCACCCGACCATGCAATAGACAATGTTTTCCTAGTCAAAGGTCTAAAGTTTAATCTGCTTAGCATTTCTCAGTTTTGCGATCGAGGTAACAGTGTAGTTTTTGATCATAATGTATGCCGCATTGTCAATAACGAATCTCAGCAAGTCATACTAGAAGGCAAGAGACTTGAAAATACATATAAAGTTGATCTCGATTTATTGCCAAGTATAAGTTTGACCTGCCTAAGCGTTATTGACAATGATCCCCTACTCTGGCATAAAAGATTGGGCCACGCTAGCTTTTCGTTAATCAATAAACTCAAAAATAATGAATTGGTAGTCGGGCTACCTAAAATCAAATATTCCCTTGATCATATTTGCTCTGCCTGTGCCACTGGAAAACAATCTCGATCATCTTTTAAGACAAAGAATTTTGTGAGCACAAGCAAGCCCATTGAACTAATTCATATGGATTTGTGTGGTCCAATGTCAGTCCGAAGTCGAGGAAACAAAGAATATGTGTTAGTTATTGTTGATGACTTTTCACGATTTACATGGACTATCTTTCTTGCAAGTAAGAAAGATACGTTTAATGAGTTTGTTGTTTTTGTAAGGAAAATTGAGCATCAAACAGGGTTGCACCTAATCAAGATTCGATCCGATCATGGAACCGAGTTTGACAACTCACTATTTGAGGAATTCTGCAAAGAACGAGGCATAGACCACAACTTCTCCGCTCCTAGAACTCCTCAACAAAATGGGGTAGTAGAACGGAAGAATAGGACACTGGAGGATATGACTAGAACAATGCTGATTTCTAGTGGTCTGGCAAGAAACTTCTGGGCAGAAGCACTTAACACAGCGTGCTACATAATTAACCGAGCTATGATCCGGCCACTCCTAGGAAAGACACCCTACGAACTACTCAAAGGAAGAAAACCAAACATCAGTCATCTAAGAACATTTGGATGCAAATGTTTCGTCCACAATAATGACAATATTGGCAAATTCGATGCAAGAAGTGACGAGGCAATCTTTCTCGGATATTCCACTCACAGCAAGGCTTACAAAGTTCTAAATAAACGAACTCAATGTGTGGAAGAAAGCATCCATATAATCTTTGATGAAGCCCTTTCATTAAAACCGAGGCAAGATGATGAAGGAGACATAGGAATTCTCCGCAAGGGAAATCATTCCCATGAACACATTGAAACAAGCCATGACCAAACTGAGGAATCACTGGACAATGAACAAAACGAACCTAGAACTGAAGAAGGACCCGGACTGACCACGACTAATCCAAGTGAAGAACCAGCTGGTCCAGGTCCAGATACCTTATACGAGTTTGTGGATCAACCCAACGCTCCAAGAGGATGGAAACATCATCGATCACATCCCCTGGATAACCTCTTAACAGATCTAAATCAGGGAGTAACAACGAGATCCAAATTAAGAAACTTCTGTACTTTCTTTGCTTACTTATCACTTATAGAACCGGAGAACCATGAAGTGGCTCTCTCCGATATTGACCGGGTTCTAGCTATGCAGGAAGAACTAAATCAATTTGAAAGAAACAAGGTGTGGCATCTAGAACCAAGACCCGAGAATAAAACCGTTATTGGTCTCAAATGGGTATTTAAAAATAAGCTTGATGAGCATGGACAGATCACCAGAAATAAGGCAAGGCTAGTCGTCAAGGGCTATAATCAACAAGAAGGAATAGATTTCAATGAAACATTCGCACCGGTGGCAAGGCTAGAAGCAATCCGGATGCTCATAGCGTTTGCAGCTCATATGGGTTTCACCCTCCACCAAATGGATGTCAAGACAGCATTTTTGAATGGTTATCTTAAGGAAGAGGTATACGTTGAACAACCACCGGAGTTTGAAAATCCAGATTTACCTAATCACGTTTTCAAACTAGATAAAGCACTATATGGGCTCAAACAAGCACCACGTGCTTGGTATGAACGTCTATCTAAATTTCTTTAGGAAAATGGTTTTGAAAGAGGAAAAATCGATAAAACACTTTTTCTAAAAATAAAAGATCAATCCCTCTTGGTTGTTCAAATTTATGTAGATGACATTATATTTGGTGCTACTAACGACTCACTTTGTGATGAATTTTCTTCTCTTATGAGCTCCGAGTTCGAGATGAGTATGATGGGCGAATTAAATTATTTCCTTGGTCTCCAAATCAAACAAACAAGTAAAGGAACTCAAATATCTCAACAAAAGTATCTCAAGGAGCTTCTCAAGAAGTATGGAGCAAGTGAAGGCAAAACAATGACAACACCAATGGGAACAAATGACAGACTGGATGCAGACGAAGCAGGAACCAGCATAGACCAAAAGAAATACCGAGGAATGATTGGGTCTCTACTATACCTAACTGCCAGTAGACCCGACATAGTTTTCAGCGTAGGTCTATGTGCCCGGTTCCAGGCAAATCCCAAGGAATCTCACCTCAAAGCAGTCAAGAGGATACTCAAATATCTCAAAGGAACTATGAATCTGTGTTTATGGTATCCACGAAATGAGGATTTTAATCTTATTGCATATTCAGATTCTGATTTTGCAGGTGATCTATTAAACAGAAAAAGCACATCTGGAACGGCTCACTTCCTAGGTCCTTGCCTGGTTTCATGGAGCTCTAAGAAACAGAACTCAGTTGCTCTTTCAACAGCCGAAGCCAAATACGTAGCAGCCGCATCGTGTTGCTCACAATCCTTGTGGATCATGCAACAAGTAAGCGACTACGGGATCATCCTAAATTGCACACCAATTCTATGTGACAATACTAGTGCAATTAGCATCTCAAAGGATCCAGTCATGCACTCACGAACAAAACACATCCACATCCGGCATCACTTTCTGAGAGATTGCGTGGAAAAGGGGCTAATCAAGGTAGAATATTGCAACACTGACAAGCAAATTGCCGACATCTTTACAAAGCCCCTGGGAAGAGAAAGGTTTGAATTAATTCGACTTGAACTTGGTCTCATCAATGCTTAAAACTATTTCATAATTTTTTTTTGAACAACTTAAGAAGAAAATCTTTATTTAAAACTGAAATCTTTCAGCTTTTAAACTGTCAGTTTTTTTTGGGGACGTAACTGCCACACAACCGGCCACTTCCTATTTGGAAGGAAATCATTAAAAAAAAATTTGGGAAGTGGGAAAGTATCCCGTATACCAACACGCCGCCCACTTCCATATTACAAACCTTCCATAACCGCCTCCCTCTTCTCCTTCTTAAAACCACCATGGTCAAAACCAGAGGCTACGCTCCTCCCACTGCTCCTCGTCGTTCTAACCGGAAAAGAAGCGTACAACCACCCCCACCTTCATCACCTACCCCGATTGAACTCGAAGCCTCACCTCCTTCGACCATGCACTCCGAATCTGGTGACTCCCTACCACCATTCCCGGCGTCCTCTCAGGGGGAACCAGATAAAGACTCTTCATCACAAATTAAGCCTCCCAAACGAAAACCAACCACTCGCGACGGAAAGGTACTGCCCCAAAAATACACCCGGAAAAGAGCAATCGCTGAGGGAATCATCTCCGAAAAGGGCTCCACCCAAAAATATCCAAGGATGGGGAGGGTAGTCGAGGAAGACGCCGCACGACTCAAGGAGGAATATCTCTCCCGGGGAATAGTTAAGGTACTCTCCATCTCCTATGGTGATATTACTCAAAAAACCTCTGATTTTACTGAGCTTATTTCGTTCCAAAAATGGGAGACCTTGTTTGATTCCAAAAATTGCCCCTCTGTGTTTCCTGAACTCATCTCAGATTTTTTGGCTAATCTTATTATCAAAGACAGTTTCTTATCCTCTAAGGTACAAGGCACAAAAATTCTGTTAAAAGTGAATGATCTAGGTCAAATATTGGGTGTTCCATGTACTGGTATATGCCAATATAACAAAACCGAGTGGCCCCTAACCAACACCTCTCAAACAGTTGCACTGGAATACTTTAACCCAACCATTTCCGAATCCTCTCTTCATGTTGCGAGCCTTGCCCCAATTCCCAAACTACTGTTTTACTTTGTTCATCACAACTTGACTCCTCGGCTAGAAGGGAGATTCACACCCTCTAGAGTTGAACTGGCATATATGTACCTTTTAGCCAACAAAGTTCCTATCAACCTTCCTGGATTGATGATGGCCCATCTCAGTTCTATCATCAGTTCCTCATCCCGACGGATTGGGATTCCATATGCCCCACTACTCACCAAAATATTTCTCTCTAAGGGCATTACTCTAGACAAATTCTCCTCTGAAGAAGCTTGCAAAGTCCTGGACAAGAGATGTCTAAGCAATCTAGGACTAATTATATCCAATTCTCACCTTCTTCCTAAACCAACTGATCCCTCTTCTTCAGAACAAAAACCCAGACCAAAACCAACTCCAGTTCCTTCCATCGATCCAATGATGGTGGTACCCCCAATCACTGACCGCATAGATCTCCTGGAACGTTATCTTCAACACCAATTTGCTTCCCTTTCAGACTCCATCTCTGCATTGGCAAAAAAGGTGGACACACTGGCTGACACAACCAATGCTATTCGGAATGATTTCCAATCCTTCAAACAGGAAGTGGCAGAGCGGCTCTGTGAATCTGGCTCGACTAATCGAAGAATAATTTATTCTTCTGAGGATGATTAAACATTTCTTTTCTGGGGGAGGGTTGTTGCTACATTAACATCTTAAACAAGTTGTCCTACTTTGAAATTTTACTTTGCACTGTTTTGGTTATTTTCTGTTTCCTTTTGGTTGATGCCAATAGGGGGAAATAATCAGGTGCCTGCTTATTTTGCTACATAAAAACACCGACTGATACTAATCTGCAGGGACACCTTTATTATGGCACCTAATGTTTGTCATCAACAAAAGGGGGAATTTGTTGAATATGTTGTTTTGTTGATGACTAACCATGTAGGTGAAATGGCGGACAGAACTGCTCTCAGTTCCATTAGGAACGAAAATTAGAACTATACTTAGTTCTGATCTATATGACTGATTGTTGTGCATAATGAATAAATTAATATGTGCATGCATGATAATACCTCATCTACGTGCCTAGATTGATCATGCATATTCTTAATGTACGTGGCACAATTTAAATATCTTTCCGTATATGACTAAGCACTCACCTTTATGAGTTGGCCTATATAGCTTTATAGCTTATGGAAAGAATCATTGTTTATGCTACATAAATATCCTGTATAAATTGACCGTAGCATATTTAGATCCACTAAGTAAATATTTCCTTATCACTTAATGTTAAAAAGTCATTATATTAAAAGATAAATTTTGGAAAGTATCTTGGCTTGCATGATCTGTAACACCTTATTTGAATATCTCACTTATATGATCGATACATATTCAAACTTGTTAAAGAAAACTAATCATTGATTATATAAATATGTTGTTGAGTGATGATATTAAGAGAATAAAATATTCTCCTTATATGTGATGATATATATATTCATTGCAATACGTAATATTCTCCATATCTGTTTGTTATTGAGTGATTTATTCATAATATGCACGCATCCACTTCCTTCCATATATATATATGGTTGACCGAGGATCACCATATTTGTGAGCCGGAAGATCTTTGAATAAAAGGAAAGAAGAGGCTACGGATACTATATATATTGGACTAAAGACCAGACGAAAGGGTGTGCTTGATCAAGCTTCTATTGAGAAATATACACAAGAATATCTACTAAGTCCAAGGCACCAGAACCTGCTCACGGAGTTCCAAACAGAGTTTCCTTTTCCTTTCTTCATATTGTAATTGGGTTTTTTAGAGGATTGACTAAGTGTAGCATCCTCGGGTCAGTTAGTGTGTTGTGAGAGCTTTGTTGTAAAGCTGAGAGGCTCTCTACCCACAAGGTAGAGAAGCATAACTCTTCCTAGAGAGGATAGAGTTGGGGTGGCTCAAGGGTAGACTAGGAGAGTTTCCCTTGTAATCATTCAAAGGCTTTTTAGTGAAGTTGTTCAAATTCCTCCGAGGGAGGTCGAGGTTTTTTAATCCCTTTGAGCCAAGGGATTTTTCCTCGTTAAATCTTGTGCACTTTATTATTTCGTAAATCCCTGAACCCCACACTAGAACTGTGAGAAAAACTGTCACGGTTCCACACACACACAATTCACCCCCCCCCCCCCCCCCCCTCTTGTGTTGCTAACCGTTTCATCAATTGGTATCAGAGCCGGTCTTCACCACAGAAAGGTTAAAACCTTGGGAAGAGATCCGGCAGCATGAATACGGTTGAACGATTGGAGGAAGGATACTCGACTCAACGACCACCGTTGTTCAACGGCAAATTTTATCAATTCTGGAAGAGTCGAATGGAGAACTTCATCAAGGCTGAGAACTACCAGGTATGGAACGTAATTGAAGTAGGCGATAACATCATTACTAAAGAAGATGTCGAAGGTGAGGTTATCCCTAAACCCAAATCTGAATATACCTCTGATGATTATTGTAAACTCGAGCATAATGCTCAAGCATTGAAATATTTGATTTGTGGACTTGGTCCGGCTGAGCACAACCGTGTTCTTGGATGCAAATCCGCAAAACAAATGTGGGATTTACTTGAGATTACGCATGAGGGTACCTCGCGTGTAAAAAGATCCAAAATATACATTTATGCACTACTAATTAGTGCATATCAAATACCCTCACACTTAAACTTTTACTCGTCTCGAGTAAACCAAATCCAGTCTAAGAAGTCCTTAAAATGACAAGAGTATCAACACAAAAATCCACGAGTGTTTTTAGAAACACACAAAGTATATCCCCAAAAATATAACAGTCAAGAGGGGTCTTCAACTCCATATTTCTTATCAACCTCGACTTTTTTTTTCGTTACCCTTAGGATCCTGCATGAATAAAAGAAAATAATTTCTCTCATTCTCTCATTTTGCCTAGGTACCCATTCGGGTTTTTATCCCAGCTTCCCACATTTTTCTATTTTAATCCTCACACATCACTCTTATTTTTGCTTTATTTTTGCTTAAGTTGCCCTTTCGGGTTTTCAACTTAACAAGCTTTTATAATTTTTTTTAACAAGAATAAAGAGTATGAATGTGAGTATTCCATAAGACTCTTCCCCCAAGCTAACCCAAACATTGTCCCTAGTGTTTGTGTCTGTGACATCCTAGAAGAGGAACCCTTTTGTGCTGCCATTTCTTTATTTTTTGGTTGAGGAATTTTCGGACTTTGTGTAGGGTGAGTAAGGGGATTTGGATTTTTGGTTATTTGGGAGGTTTTTTTTGTGGGTGCAGTAGTGAAGAGGGTGATGAGGAGATGAAGAGAAAAAGAGTTTATTTGGTTGATTTGGTGGAGAAAATGGTGGAAGAGGAGTATGGGTTTGGAATTTGGAAGAAATGAAGTGAGGAAGAGGGTGGTGTGTCCGCCCCTTATCGGGCATTTACCCGTTTGACCTCCTGAGTCTTTGGTTTCAGAAGAAGTTCTTTGACCAGAGAAGTCAAACCGGCAACTTGGCTTTCCAACGAGGTGTTGGATTCTGCGGCGGCAACCCTTCGAGTTGAGGATCGCCCACTGTAATGTCTGGAGTTCTCGGCCAACTCTGAGATGAGATTCCTTGCTTGAGAAGGGGTTTTGTTAATAATTCCCCCTCCACATGCCGCATTCACCATGCGCCTATCTTGATCCGCAAGACCATCATAAAAATAGAGGATGAGGTCTTGCTCGGAGTACCCATGATATGGGCAACTAGCACACAACTTTTTGAAACGCTCCCAATATTCATACAATGTTTCATCTTCTTTTTGCTCAATGTTGCTTATTTGTTTTTTAAAGAAGATGAGATTGAGGCGGGATAGTACCTATCCAAGAAGCATTTTTTCATTGCCGCCCATGTGTCTATACTTCCCGAAGGAAGATAGAATAGTCAATCCTTTGCAGTGTCTTTGAGGGAGAATGGAAAAGTCCTCAATTTGATTTGTTCTTCCGAGACACCACTGGGGCACATGTGACATTCATGTAATTTCCATGTTTATTTTTGTATTTTTAATTAGTTTTGATTGACTTTCACTTTGAATATTACACACTTTTGGTGTAATAGTTTAGTTTGTAAAATAGTTGTAATTTGTTTAGATTAGGGACTTTCTGAGCTTAAACTAGGTAAAGATCGTCAAAAGGATCCTGGAAGGTTCAAGGAAAGTGCAAGGGAACAACAAAAAGTGAAAATTTGGGAAAATAGTCAAAAAACCCGACCAGGTTTTCCAAAAACCCGACCGGGTTTGACTTGACCCGAATATCAAATTTGATTTGGAGGCAATTTAACATGCAGAGCGAAGATTTGGCAAAGATTTGTCTTTTACCCGATCGGGTAAATCAAAAACCCGATCGGGTAGATGTGACTAATGAACATTCCGGGCAATTACTCAAGAAACCCGATCGGGTTTCTGTAAAACCCGGTCGGGTAAATGACCCTGCTACCTCCAAACACCTATAAATACACCTCTTTTCCTTTCCATTTGAAATCCAATTCCTTTGTACATCTAAGCTCAGTATAGAATAGCTCTTTCTTTATATTTTTCATCATGTTTAGTCTCCAAATTAGGAGCTAAACTCTTCCATCTTGGTTTTGCTACTTTGAAGCTTAATGAATTTGTAAGTTGTGAGTTATTTTCTTTAATCTTCTTCCTTGAATATTAATTCTTTCTTTCAAAATACTATCTCTATATCAAAGTTGGGGAGTGTTACTAAGATGACAATTAGTTAACATCTTGACATTGGTTATAGTAATAGCTATTTCTTCCTCTATGATAATATTGGGGAGTGTTACTAAGATAACAATTAGTTAACATCTTGATATTAATCATAGTAGGATTCATATATTTTAATATTCTTCCTTGAGTATTAATTAATTCCTATTCATATTTCATGTTAATATCTTAAACATTACTTAAAGTATCAACTAGTATTGTTTCTCACATTAATTATTACTAGAATCAATCCGTTAATATGCTTGTTATTAATCCGGTTCTTTCAACGGTAGTAAACTTGGAATATTAATGCATGCATCTCATGGTTAATATGCCAAGGGGAATTATTTATATTGATTAAACCAATAAACCGCTTGTGTTGAGGTTATCAATCTCAATCGTTTTCATCTTAAGTTTATTGCTACTATCAAGTTAATATACGGCGCTTGTTCTATATTGACTCGATAGTAAGTTTTATTAATGAACGCATCTCGTTATTAATAACTACCCTCGATGAACTGGATATACTCCTCGATTGAGTATTCGAGAGGAAGATAGTTAAAGATATAACCGGGATCGACGAACATTTCATTAAGTGGATAAAAGCAAAACCAAGTCCCCATCTCATTGAATTAAACTCATATAGGTTGTTTATCTTAGTGTTATTAAAACAAACAAATCTAAACCCCCCTTTGTTACTACTTTTATAAAAGAAAAGTATTCCTTTCCCTGTGGATACGAACCTTACTACACTATACTACGTATTAGTGTCGTATTGATTATTTATTTTGAGTGCACCTAACGACGAGTGAACGTCAACATGCTTGTGCACACAATATGGAACTCAGAAAGGTGTTTGTTCGGATCTTCTCCTCTTAGGCCATGAAAGGATGGAAGTAGATGTATGAGCCCAGATTTTAGCTCAAATGTATTATCTTCATCGAGTGTAGGGAAGGTAATACATAATGGTTGTTGATTGAGATCTGGAGCAGTGAGCTCCCGTAGTGTTCTTGTCTCAAGAGCCATGGTTATTGACTCTTCGGTCTCGCTAGAATGAGAACTAGCGCTGGATGAATCTCTGATAGATGATTCCTCCGAGTTGGTATTAGAAAATTTACTTCTCAACCGCTCGAAAGTTTGTTCTATTTATGGGTCTGTTTGATAGGTGATCTCGTTTATAGAACGGTGTTTAACCATATACTTCACCAAGCTCAGAAATAGAGAAAGTAAGAACTCTTTATATATTTTTTTTGTTTTCTTGAAATACAATAAAAGAAAAAATAATTGCCTTTCCCTGGCAACGGCGCCAAATTTGAAGTGAACTTTGTCGTGAGGTGCACTCAAAATATTTTACAATACAACACTAATACGTAGTATAGTGAAGTAAGGTTCGTATCCACAGGGAAAGGAACACTTTTCTTCTGTGTAAATAGTAACAAGGGGGGTTTTCGGTTTGATTTGATTTAATTCAGTTAACACTAAGATGAACGACTTATATGAGTTTAATTAATAGATGTGGTGGCTTGGTTTTGCTTTTATCCACTTAATGAAATGTTCGTCTATCCCGGTTATATCTTTAACTATCTTCCTCTTGAATACTCAATCGAGGAGTATATTCAGTTCATCGAGGGTAGTTATTAATAACGATATGCGTTCATTAATAAAACTTACTAACGAGTCAATATAGAACAAGCGCCGTATATTAACTTGATAGTAGCAATAAACTTAAGACGAAAACGATTGAGATTGATAACCTCAACACAAGCGGTTTATTGGTTTAATCAATATAATTAATTCCCCTTGGCATATTAACCATGAGATGCATGCATTAATATTCCAAGTTTACTACCATTGAAAGAACCGGATTAATAACAAGCGTATTAACCGATTGATTCTAGTAATAATTAATATGAGAAACAAAACTAGTTGATACTTTAAGTAATGTTTAAAATATTAACATGAAATATGAATAGGAATTAATTAATACTCAAGGAAGAATATTAAAGAATATGAATCCTACTATGATTAACATCAAGATGTTAACTAATTGTCATCTTAGTAACACACCCCAATATTAACATAGAGGAAGAAATAACTATTACTATAACCAATGTCAAGATGTTAACTAATTGTCATCTTAGTAACATTCCCCAACTTTGATATAGAAATAGTATTTGAAAGGAAGAATTAATATTCAAGGAAGAAGATTAAAGAAAATAACTCACAACTTACAAATTCATTAAGTTTCAAAGTAGCAAAACCAAGATGGAAGGGTTTAGCTCCTCATTTGGAGACTAAACATGCTATAAAAATATAAGAAATGTTATTCTAAACTGAGCTTAGGAGTATGGAAGAAGAGATGGATAAAAGTGAAGGAAAATGGGGCTATTTATAGGTGTTTTACAACACCTTTGGCCGGGTACCCGACCGGGTCAAAGGACATACCCGACCGGGTAAATATCAAAATCAGATATTCTCCACGTTATGATGATCTTCGGCACGTTCTGGTGTTCCGGGTCAAGTCTGACCCGACCGAGTGGCATAGGGGACCCGACCGGGTCCAGCTCTTTCCTTGAAATGTCGGTTGTTAAATCAGACCCGACCGGGTGAAGTCTTCTACCCGGTCAGGTATTTGCTCCTGGACAGTAAAACCTCCTTTTTCTTCACTTCAAAGTCATCCTTTTCAACACCATAATTCGTGATTCTACTTTACAACTTACAAATGAAGAATAAAATACAATTACAACTAAAATCACACAAATGTTTACAAACTAAATAAAACGATAAACAATACACATAAATCAAACATAAAATATACATTTATGCACTACTAATTAGTGCATATCACCTCCCCAGTGCACTTCAAGAATGAGTCCGAGTTTGGTAAGTTGAGAGAAATTTTATTGATAAGTATTGCTCAATATCATACATATATATACTAATAAAATTCAATCTTATTTGGCCATCAGTGCTTCTTTCCTCAATACTTCTTGCCGTCTATAAGAACACCTGTTTTTATAGCAATGTCGTCATTCGATCAGATCCAAGTATCTCTTAGCTTTAATACACATCTCCTAATAATAATGATAATCTCATTAATTTGGCTGCTACTAAATAATGTCAATGATTTTTGGGTTTTTTTATGGATAAGATATAACTTATTTATGGAGGATGAGGTTTGCCTTTTGCACAATAATTTCACTCATGAACGGCTGAAGGCAATGCAAGGTACGTAAATGCCGATCTAAAGCTTTTAGCACCCCCGTTTTACTTTGTGTAAAAGTTTTTGCATCGCCATGGTAAGAAATATATGTCCTTTTATATAATTCTCATTTTTCAGTGAACAATCATTTTCACGAGAACATGCACAAGACTGCTCTTTATATGATACGTAATTTTTTAATATCATACATATGTAATACATATTAGTCAAAAATAATATGCTTGCTGTTCTCAAATACTCACTAGTGACTGCAAGATTTTTTGTACGTGTACCCACCACATTAGCTAGGCTAACACTTCTTTTAACGTAAGACTACTTTGAATATTCTACACATATAATAATGATTAATTTGGTGGAAAATTTAGATTTGAGGCAACACGTACTTTCCACGTTACCAAAAGCTTGCCCTCCGAAAGGGGAATGTGGATTACTAGTTGTATCGCCCATGATCTACCGTACTATTAAAATAGGGTATTGAATTTCTTTTCCTTTTCCATGCATAAAAATTGTTAGCATTAATTAATTGTTGTTTGATTGATTGATCACTTTATTTTTCGTTAAATTAAACTTGTTTATTTGTTTTTTCTCTCTCGCGGACTTATGGTAAAGATCTTAGCGATTTGTTTATTGATGGATGTTATACACAAGTAATTGAGGATTCAAAATACAAATAGATTGTACTTTAGAAGGCATCTCTCACAATTAAATGCGCCTCACATTTAGTTTAAGTTTTGACTTGAATGTACTGTTTGACTTGAATGTACTGTTTGACCTACTTTTTTTCATGAAAATGAGGGACATGAGTGCTATCTAACTTAGAGTGTTATCTAACTTAGGGCACCCATGTCCCTCATTTTCATGAACAAAAAAGAAGTAGATCAAACAGTACGTTCAAGTCATTGTAAGGAAAACTTGAACTAAATGCGGGTACATTTAAATGGCAGAGATTCCTTCTAAAGTAAAATTTCTTGGTATTTCTCAATCCTCAATTACTTGAGTATAACTTCCATCAATAAATCAATCGCTAAGAACTTTACCATAAGTTTGCGAGACAGAAAAAAAACAAGTTTAGTTCAATGGAAGGATAAATTTATCAATCAAGCAACAATTAAGTAATGCTAACAATTTTATGCAAGGAAAAGAAAAAGAAATTCAATACCCTACTCCAATAGTACGGTAGATCATGGGCGATGCAACTAATAATCCGCATTCCCCTTTCGTAAGGGCAAGCTATTGGTAACGTGGAAAGTAAGTATAGCTCTAGCAATTTGGTGGGTACACGTACAAAAAATCATGCAATCACTTTGAGTATTTGAGAACACAAAGCATATTAGTTCTTACTAATACGTAGTACGTATGTATAATAGTAAAAAGTTACATATCATATAAAGAGTAGTGTTATGCATGTTCTCGTGAAAATGATTGTTCACTAAAAAATTCGAATGATATAAAAGGACATATATTTCTTACCATAGCTGTGGAAAAACTTTTACACAATAAAGTAAAATGGGGGTGCTAAAAGCTTTAGATCGGCATTTTCGTACTTTGCATTGCCTTCAGCCGTTCATGAGTGCAATTATTGTGCAAAAGGAAAACCTCATCCTCCGGAAATAAGTTATATCTTATCTAGAAAAAACCCCAAAAATCATTGACATTATTTAGTAGTAGCCAAATTATTGGATATCATTATTATTAGAAGATGAGTATTAAAGCTAAGGACATACTCGGATTCAATCGAATGACGACATTGCTATAAAAACAAGTGTTCTTATATTCAACAAGAAGTATTGAGGGAAGAACACTGATGGCCACATGAAATCGAATTTTATTAGTCTATATATGTCTTATATTGGACAATATTTATCAATAAAATTTCACTCAACTCACCAAACTCAAACTCATTCTTGAAGTGCACAGTGGAGGCAATGCTTTGGAGTTTGGACGACCCTACAAAACCCAAAGCCAACTCCACAGTGTTAACAAATTTGAGTGTCATTAATTAATTAGGTGCGTATAGTAACGTATTTAGATGTTTTTACTTGGACTGTAACTTTGATGTAGTTTGTTCACTAAGCCTTATGGTCTCATAATTCGAATAATTAAGGAAAATTTATACTACGTAAAATTATGGAAAGTTACATAATTTTCCATAATTAAGGAAAATAATCTTCAATTTAAAGCATTTTAGGTTTAACTCCGTATTTTGTAATTACCTCATGTTTTATAACTTTATTGTCTATAAATATAGTGCTATATAATTCTAGCTTTAATAACAAAATCCAGGACTATAAAATAGTTGATGAAATAATTCATAGCCCTGTGATTCGAATACATACAACTTTCTGATTTTATGAAGTTATACATTTCTCAGTTTCTTATGAATTGTTTAATATCAACTTTTACACATATAGTATTCTGTAAAACTAAACGTATAATTAATTAAATCACACGCTTAGTTATCACATACCACTCAAATCACAAATTTATCATATTCAGCGAATTCCCTCACGGTATGTTTGGAAGTTTGGACTTTGCGAGCGGAAGTAAAGGTTTTGAAGAGGAGATGAGAAGTGGAAAAAAAATCCTTATTTTTGTTTGAGAGTTATAAATTTGTAAAAAGAATGACTATGAAAATTATAATTAAAATCGTTTAATTATTAAATTCAAATAGTTGAATCTATATTCATTTTAAATCGAGCTAAATATACTCTGTATCATTTAATTTGTTATCCTTCAAAAAACTCCAAAGCAGATAACTTAAAAGTTGAGTGGTTGAAAGAGTTTGGAAGGTTACAGGATCTTTCAAATCTTCCCTTCAAATTTTTTGAACTACCAAACAAGAAAAAAATTGTCATAAACTCTTATCAACTTTACCCTCACCTTTAAAATCTAACTCCAAAACATAGATGTACGGAGTATTAAAATTCAACCAACTTTCATCCTCATTTAATATAAGAATAAATTTGAGGAAAGACTTACTTGAAAGAAAATAACCTAATTGTTACGCCCATCGCCTACCTCTTTGTCATGGCAGTATGCAGCCGGACTCCCATCCAAACACACTATGAATATTCATCAGTACGTATCGAAGTAAACAATCAACTTTAATTTCCAACTATCTGAAGGCCCGCGTAAGTATTTTTTGAGAGAAATACTAACGGATAAACAATAAATGAAAAACAGTAGCTCAGAATGAACCGGTGCCTTTTTCCAAGACCTTTTTGACGTATTTCAAATGAACAGATCGAGGGTCCGCAAATGTAGTAGCGTTATCAGCAATGATAAACAGCAAAACAAAACCGAAAAGTTGAACTCTTTCCATCATTGATCGAATTGAAGCAAACCTAGCTACCTAAGCAGATAGCAGATGTGTTAGATATAACTTAGATAAGAGGTGATCGAAGTGATATATGATGGGCAACACAGCTAAGAAGAGGCCACATATGTATGTAAGTAGAAAGTGGAGAGAGGATTGAATTGGATTTGTGCAAATTAAAGCAAAGGCATGTCACGTACGTTAATTAAATGCTCGTGGTCCAGGAAATATTGGCTGGGATGGAAGGAGCAAAGGGGCGTGCATTTATTGCATGCATTGCGTCTTTAGGCAACTACCGTTCTCGGCCGGGCAAAGCCATGTGTCGAAGGCTGTTTCAGGACTTCGCTCATCCATGCTTGATGCCACACACACACACATATGTGTACAGAAACGGATACTACATTACTATGTATCATGGTTTAAAATAGTCGACCGCAGCCGGCTCCGCTACCGCTATAGACCGCTATTGCGGTGTGAATGTGAATCAAGACGAAATATGTTACGTAACCGCGACGGATCCATGATGCCGTTGTAACACCCTGACCTCGCAGGGTTTGAGGAGTTACTCCCAGATCTCTCTGATCTTCTAATATTGTTCTCATAAATCTCCACTAGCCTTTAACGTGCACTTTATCTTCACTCGTGCGCGTCCTGAGAAACCTGACATCTCTCCTTATAACTACTTTAAACCCTGGTGCACTCCTATCTCAAAGCCTATAACCATTTACCCCTTCTGGATATCCTAAGAAAACACACTTCTTAGATATACGTTCCAACTTATCAATCTTTTGATGCACATAACCCGCACATCCAAACACTTTCAAGTTCGTCAAATTAAATTAAGTGGTTTGCCCGTGAAAATCGGGGCACTTCCACTGTTCTAAAAATCGGCCTAGTCGGACCGATTAATCGGCCTAGGCAGCCTAGTCGGTCCTAACTGAGGAACACTAATCGGCCTCGTTGGCCAAAAAATTGGCCTAGTCGGCCGCCTAGGCGCTAGGCGCCCCTCAACCATCCGACTAGCGCCTAGCGAGTTTTAGAACAATGGACACTTCCCTCCTTAGGGGAGGGACGGGGACCTATTAATGAAATAAGCAGCGGTACAGAGCATTTCCTCCCAAAATTTCTTAGGGAGCCCAGATGTGGCCAAGATGGCCCACACCCTCTCTAAGAGAGTACTATTCATGATTTCAGCAACCCCATTCTGTTGGGGTGTGTAAGGAACATATTTATGACTATTGATACCGCACACAAATCATTCAAATGTTTAATACAAAACTCAAGTCCATTGTGTGTCCTAAGTGCTTGATGCACACTAATTAGTAGTGTATAATTACATGTTTTTATGTTTGATTTATGTGTATTGTTTATCGTTTTATTTAGTTTGTAAACATTTGTGTGATTTTAGTTGTAATTGTATTTTAATCTTCATTTGTAAGTTTTAAAGTAGAATTAGGAATTATGGTGTTGAAAAGGATGACTTTGAAGTGAAGAAAAAGGAGGTTTTACTGTCCAGGAGCAAATACCCGACCGGGTAGAAGACTTCACCCGGTCGGGTCTGATTTAACAACCGACATTTCAAGGAAAGAGCTGGACCCAGTCGGGTCCCCTATGCCACCCGGTCGGGTCAAACTTGACCCGGAACACCAGAACGTGCCGAAGATCACCATAACGTGGAGAATATCTGATTTTGATATTTACCCGGTCGGGTATATCATTTGACCCGGTCGGGTACCCGGCCAAAGGTGTTGTAAAACACCTATAAATAGCCTCATTTTCCTTCACTTTTATCCATCCCTTCTTCCATACTCTTAAGCTCAGTTTAGAATAGCATTTCTTATATTTTTATAGCATGTTTAGTCTCCAAATGAGGAGTTAAACCCTTCCATCTTGGTTTTGCTACTTTGAAGCTTAATGAATTTGTAAGTTGTGAGTTATTTTCTTTAATCTTCTTCCTTGAATATTAATTCTTCCTTTCAAATACTATTTCTATATCAAAGTTGGGGAGTGTTACTAAGATGACAATTAGTTAACATCTTGACATTGGTTATAGTAATAGTTATTTCTTCCTCTATGTTAATATTGGGGAGTGTTACTAAGATGACAATTAGTTAACATCTTAATGTTAATCATAGTAGGATTCATATTCTTTAATATTCTTCCTTGAGTATTAATTAATTCCTATTCATATTTCATGTTAATATTTTAAATATTACTTAAAATATCAACTAGTTTTGTTTCTCATATTAATTATTACTAAAATCAATCGGTTAATACGCTTGTTATTAATCCGGTTCTTTCAACGGTAGTAAACTTGGAATATTAATGCATGCATCTCATGGTTAATATGTCAAGGGAATTAATTATATTGAGTAAACCAATAAACCGCTTGTGTTGAGGTTATCAATCTCAATTGTTTTCATCTTATGTTTATTGCTACTATCAAGTTAATATACGGCGTTTGTTCTATATTGACTCGATAGTAAGTTTTATTAATGAACGCATCTCGTTATTAATAACTACCCTCGGTGAACTGGATATACTCCTCGATTGAGTATTCGAGAGGAAGATGGTTAAATATATAACCGGGATCGACGAACATCTCATTAAGTGGATAAAAGCAAAACCAAGCCACCACATCTATAAATCAAACTCATATAGGTTGTTTATCTTAGTGTTAATTAAATTTAATCAAATCAAACTTAAAACCCCCCTTGTTACCATTTATATAGAAGAAAAGTATTCTTTTCCCTGTGGATACGAACCTTACTTCACTATACTACGTATTAGTGTTGTATTGTAAAATATTTTGAGTGCACCTCACGACAAAGTGCACGTCAAATTTGGCACCGTTGCCGGGGAAAGGCAATTATTTTTCTTTTTATTTTATCTCATAAAAGTCAAAACAAAAAAAAACAAAAAAAAATTATTAAAAAAAAAATCTTGCTCTTCTATTTTCTGAGCTTATATGAGTAAATGGATACCAACACATCATCACTAGAGAGTCAAATTTCTAGCTTAACATTTTTAGTAAAGGAGTTTCTCTTATGCTCAAACGTTCAAGATACCAAGGCCTGCAACAGTTGCATGTCACAAAGGCATCTTTGAACAGAGTGATGATGTTGTTTTCCAAGAGAGATATGATTCATTCTCCAACACATATAATCCATACTCAAGTTCTTATTCCAGCATGTCCGATCCACTGAAGACATGATCCGAGCTCTCACTATCAATGTGACAAAAATGCAACAAGATATGTCGCAATACCCGCAAGAAACAGTGCTCAAAGAACTGAACTTGGAGAATCAATTGAAACAAGTGCCAAACATTGTGAACCACATTGGCGAGGAGGAAGAAGAAGAGGAGCTTACGGAGGGAGCTCAACCAGAGGAGGAGAAACTTCAAAACTCAACTCCATCATCGGCCATTCTTGAGAACATGCCACCATTTCCTGAGGCTCTAAGGGAAACAGAAAGGGTAGAGAAGGACGAAGATGAAATCCTCAGCAAATGTGAGGATAATTCAAATGCACTTTTCGCGGTTGCAAATAAACCGAGAGAATATCATTTGGATTTCTTTTCATTCACCAATATGCAGGAAATGACAGTAGAGTTAAGTAAACATTTGATACCCCTCTCATGCCACCAAGATCAAAAAACTTTCCATTGACCATGCTAAATGATAATTTGTTTCCCTCACTCTCACCACATGAATTAATGAAAATCTGGATATTTGATCCTGCAAAGATTTTCAAAGCGATGGGTCAGAAAATCAAGCATTCCTATGGAAGTCCTAGGAGTGAAAATGTGGCGAAGATAAACTATCATGATCCCAATTTGAACGACTGAACACAATGATGGCATCGTGCCGCGACGTTAACTAAGGTGCTTCTTGAGAGGCAACCCAAGCAAGGTATGTTTACTTGTTTTATTTTATTTTTACACATTTCAAAAAAAAATGACCTGGGATTGAACCCGGCCGGGTATAAAACCCCACCTGGTCGGGTCTGATTTAACAACCGACATTTCAAGGAAAGAGCTGGACCCAGTCGGGTCCCCTATGCCACCCGGTCGGGTCAGACTTGACCCGGAACACCAGAACGTGCCAAAGATCACCATAATGTGGAGAATATCTGATTTTGATATTTACCCGGTCGGGTATATCCTTTGACCCGGTCGGGTACCCGGCCAAAGGTGTTGTCAAACACCTATAAATAGCCCCATTTTCCTTCACTTTTATCCATCCCTTCTTCCATACTCTTAAACTCAGTTTACAATAGCATTTCTTATATTTTTATACCATGTTTAGTCTCCAAATGAGGAGCTAAACCCTTCCATCTTGGTTTTTCTACTTTGAAGCTTAATGAATTTGTAAGTTGTGAGTTATTTTCTTTAATCTTCTTCCTTGAATATTAATTCTTCCTTTCAAATACTATTTCTATATCAAAGTTGGGGAGTGTTACTAAGATGACAATTAGTTAACATCTTGACATTGGTTATAGTAATAGTTATTTCTTCCTCTATGTTAATATTGGGGAGTGTTACTAAGATGACAATTAGTTAACATCTTAATGTTAATCATAGTAGGATTCATATTCTCTAATATTCTTCCTTGAGTATTAATTAATTCCTATTCATATTTCATGTTAATATTTTAAACATTACTTAAATTATCAACTAGTTTTGTTTCTCATATTAATTATTACTAGAATCAATCTGTTAATACGCTTGTTATTAATCCGGTTCTTTCAACGGTAGTAAACTTGGAATATTAATGCATGCATCTCATGGTTAATATGCCAAGGAGAATTAATTATATTGATTAAACCAATAAACCGCTTGTGTTGAGGTTATCAATCTCAATTGTTTTCATCTTAAGTTTATCGCTACTATCAAGTTAATATGCGGTGTTTGTTCTATATTGACACGATAGTAAGTTTTATTAATGAACGCATCTCGTTATTAATAACTACCCTCGATGAACTGGATATACTCCTCGATTGAGTATTCGAGAGGAAGATAGTTAAAGATATAACCGGGATCGACGAACATTTCATTAAGTGGATAAAAGCAAAACCAAGCCACCACATCTATAAATCAAACTAATATAGGTTGTTTATCTTAGTGTTAATTAAATTTAATCAAATCAAACTTAAAACCTCCCTTGTTACCATTTATATAGAAGAAAAGTATTCAATTCCCTGTGGATACGAACCTTACTTCACTATACTACGTATTAATGTTGTATTGTAAAATATTTTGAGTGCACCTCACGACAAAGTGCACGTCAGTGCTTTAATTTTTTTCGTGTTTGGTTTTGTATCATGATTTTCTAGTTTTTAAAATTTTCAAAAACTTCTGATTTTTTGTTTCATGAGCAAAACCCAAACTTTCTCAGAATAATCATCAATAGTGGAAAGAAAATATTGATTCACTCCTTGCATAGGAACATTAGAGGGACCCCACACATCAACATGCAAATACTCAAGTATGTCAACACACTTAGATTGATTAGGAAAAGTAGATATAGGGAAGCTAACCCTATGTTGTTTTCCTAAATCACATGATTCACAAAATTAAATAAGGGATAATTTATCACTACCAAAGTGACCATTTTTATGCAAAATATTAATTCCTTATTACTCATGTGAACTAATCTATTATGCCATAAAATAGATTTATCACCTATCATAGAGTTCACATAATCTGGCACTGGTTCAGCTTGACACATACAAGTTGTTTTACTTTTCAGCGGTAAAAATAACAAGAGAACCTTTCATGATTTTCATATCCACTTTCCCCATTTCCCCTCAAAACCTTCATTTTCAAGGGATGCACATGAAAGCATATTATAACGTAAATCAGGAACATGCCTAACATCTTTCAAAGTGAACACAGAGCCATAAGAGAATCTAAGGCATACAACGCTAGTTCCTAACACGTTGCATTTCTTTTTATATCCATCGACACGTATCCATTCTCAATTTTCTTATAATTTGCAGATAGATTTTCAAAGGTAGTCATATGAAAAGTATAATCGGAGTCAACTAACCAATCAGATTCACACAGAGAATTAGGAAGCGCAAAATTAACACATGCATGATCACAAAGATTATTAACCATAAAAGTATCACCCATTTTTTCTTCACAAAAAGCCACAATACCATGTTCATTATGCTGATTTTTCTTAGACTTAGCACAATCCTTAATGAAGTGACCAAATTCATGGCAATTATAGCATTTTCTAGCCTTAGATCTAGACTTAGATCTACCCTTCTTATTCGCAAAATTTGTCCTAAAACTTGAATCTCCTTTACTAGCATATTTTTGGTTATGAGACCTATTCTGAGGTCTGCCCGTAACATGCATCACCTCACCCGAATTCTTAATTCCCCTAGATTGCATTAAATTCAACTCTTTGCTTTTGAGACCATTAACAACAATATCTAGAGTCACATTATCTCTACCATATTTAATGCCCGGTTTGACATCACTATATGAGCCAGATGTGGCATTCAACAAAGCAATGAGAGTATAATCATCTATGTGTTTGTCATCGAATAACTTAATATCAAAAATAAGTTTTGTGAAAACATCAAAATTTTCTTCAATATCTTTAGACATGTCAAATCTAAATTTGAAAAAATTTCAAGTAAGAACATTCTACTCGGCAGAGAGGTTTCAGTATAAAGCTCTTCAAGTTTATCCCGCAAAGATTTTGTAGATTCTAAAATTCCTACTTTTCTGAGCACACGATCAGATAAGTTCAAGTAAATTATAGAACAAGCACTTTCATTCTTTTCTACTTTTTTCTCTTCCATATGGAAATCAAATAGGTTTCACTAATGGCCCTAAATGATTTTTGTTGAATTAATATGCACTTTATTTTCTGTTTCCATAGGCTAAAATCAGTTATTACATTAAATGGAGTCATTCCGTACTGATTAAATGCAGACATTTTCGCACAGAAAATTAAAACAAGAAAATTAAAATGCAACTTTAGCTAGAAAAACAGTTTAATATTTATAGGGCTATAATTGTACGGAGCAATTAGCACGAAGAAGATAGGAATAACAATGAGCACACGGCTTTGTTCAAACCCCTTATTCTTCCATACAAGCACAATAAATATAAAAGTAATTGCCCCATATAAGACTAAAAGAGAAGAGAAAATCTCAAATAGGACCATGTATGATTTTCCCCCTAAATAAGACTATTTTACTCCTATTTGAAAACATCCGTATTTTTGATTCCATTATTACCCCCTTATCTCTTTTACGCTTCCCCTGCGCACAACCGCTTCCCCATCCCCCCTTCTTCCTGCGCACATCTTTCCCTTTCTTCCCTGCACTCATCGATCAACTTCACCCTAACCATCGCTGCCGCCATCGACTTCGCCTTGCGCACTAGATCGATCCACTTCTCTTTCACGTTGCCGCTGCTGTCGATTTAACCGTGTGTCGCTGTCATTAAGGTTCTCCTCCTACTCCTCCTCTTCTTCTTCTTCTTCTTTTTCTTCTTCTTCGATTTTCCTCTGTTTTTCTGGATTTTGAATTGATTTTTCCAATTTTCGGACTTCTATTTTGATTTTCTAGTTTCTGGTTTCTGAGTTTTAAGAAAAAAATCCGGTTTTCATACATTTTGGATGATTGCTTCATATTTGGCCAAGTTTATGGCAGAAATTTATACATTGACATCATGTTATGGCAGAAAGACTCTTGTATAAATTGGTTTTTCTGATTTTTTGTCAATAGCTTCGTTTTTCTACTTTCCGATTGTGCTAAAAAATTATTCCATCAAAAAAAATTAGTTGTTTGAATATTTGGTTATTTACTTCATGTTTTTCAATTTTTGCCAATTTTATGGCAGTTTTGTGTTAATATTCCAACATGAATCTGCCAACTGTTTGGCAGATCTGAAACTCTTGAGTATGGCAGATGTGAATCGAATCCCAACTCTAAATCTGCCAACATAATGGCAAATTTATTCTGTCTGAGTTGTTACGATGGTGGTGGTGCTCAGCGGATGGTAGCGATGGTGGATGAAGATGCCAGTCAGATGGCGACGCCGGTCCGGGAAGCGACGGCGGTGGCAAGCGGCACCGTCATCGGCGAGGGCGGCGGCAGAAAGCGCCAGCGAGGGCAGCGACAGGATGCGCCGGCAAGGGGCGGCGGCAGGCCATTTGGATCTGGCAATGGCAGTGATACTGCTAGGGTTTCAATAGTTTTTTATTTTATATTTTTGGAATTTAAAAATATAAAAGAGGGGTATTTTTGTCCAATTGGGCTGAAATTGGTCCTACTAAACTTGAGTTTCTTTAATAGTCCTAGATGTGCAATTAACTTTGCTATTAGTCCTATTTGAGTCATAAATTTAACAATTTAAAACAAATGAAAACACCCAAAGTGAAATTTCATTTAAAGAAAACTTACACTAGCCAAACACTAGAAGAGTGTTTGGACCTTACCCACCCACAAAAGGAATTTTGGAGTGTTGATTGGCAGTTGACTGAGCATTAGAAAATTTGACCAGGAGATCAGCCCAATGTCCAGCCCAAAGTCCAAATTCAGCTCCTGCTTCAAGTCCTGCAGCCCTGTTGAAAGCTTCTGAGCTAGAGGTTCCCGTCCAGGTGCTTCAACAGATGCAGCGAGCTTCAGCCTTCCGCAGCAGCAGCAGCAATGTCCAGGTCTCAGCTTCAGCGACCAGCAACCTGGGATTCCAGGTCCGGCTCCAGCCCGTCACCTTCAGGCTTCAGCGGGCAGGTTCAGGTACAAGCGTTCAGCGACTGCAATCTCCGGCGAACAAATTCCTGACAGGCGGCGGCTTCAGCGGCGACTGTGACGGCGAACGGCGAAACTCTCAGGCGTTAGTTGGGGAACGAAAAGCAGCAAGCACCGAGCAAACTTCAGCTACGAACCAGCGGTTTCCGTCGTTTGAGCTCCCTGCGGCTGCGTATATCCAGATGAGGACAATCTCTGACGGAGATGATGAACCGGCAACGACAAGCGGCGGTGGTTCAGGCTGCGGCGGCCCAGATCCGGCGGAGCTTCCAGATGCTTCTACCGGCGGCGTACGGCTGCGGACGGCGGAGGACGTCGGAACTCAGCAAAATCCACGGCAAAGACAGCCCTTCGCTGTGATACCCCTGTTGTGGATCCGCTTCTGTCTGCCGGATTCGGCTCAAGTCGCCGGAGGTCGGTTTCCTGCAGCCTCCTTGCACACCTAGGCTAAGGAAGCAATTACCCTATTCTACCTTTCTCATTATCTCTCACTCAGCTTCATATATCTTCATTTAAGTACAACGTAGTACAAGGGTGGTCATTTAACTTTAAGTACAACGTAGAACATACTCCGTATTATCCAAACAAATCAGTCCAGAATTTGTTATTCAAAATCTCTCTATTCATAGGTTCAGAGAGGTAAAATATTTTCTACGTGATTGCGTAAGTCTAATCTGAATTCTGGTTTGGTCTCATATTACTTGGAAGACTGTCATTTAAATACTCGTGCACAAGGGTTACCATGGGGTTTTCTACCAAGTTAATGGCAAAATCATGTACAATCTCAATCGCAATATGACAAAATTACATTTGTTTAAACTGGTATTGAATATGGCAAAATCGTAATATGGCAAGATTCCAGCGACTCATCCCTTATTCCCCCCTATTCCCCTGAAATAGATTTCAATATCCTTCCAGTTTTACGTTACCTGCTCTGCTATTGGGCTATTATCAGAATTTATTGTCTGTGTAATGACTACTTATTGTTTATGTATTGTCTGCTATTGATTTATTATCAGTACTTATTCTTTGTTTAATGATTACTTAATGTCTATGTATTGTCTAGTGTTTGCAAGTTTTGTTTTGGATCTGGTTTTTTCAAAAGTTTTGCAGTGTACCTGGTGGCCTTGTGAAAATATGAAATAGAAGTTCGAAATTAGCAAAAAAATCAAGACCAAAATTAGAAAAGAAGAAGAAGATGATGAAAAAGAAGTGGAAGAAGAACAAACCTTCGGTGGTGGTGTCTAATGGAGTCAATTGCAGCAGCTATCTGGTGCGTCAGCGACGGTGATTTCGACATCGGTAATGGTGAAATCCGCAGCGGTGATGTTGGCCTAGATCAACGATGTTTGTTTGATGAATCGTGAAAGGAGAAGGCGGCGTCGATGAATCTTGTTTGATGCGCAGGGGTATTGAAAAGAAAGGGCAATTTGGTCAAATTAGATGTACTTAGGTCTTACGTAAGTATGTAGTCTTAATTTTGAAAAAGTAGCAAGACTATGTCCTAATTGTTGAAATTTCCCTTATATTATTCAAACACAAATTAAATGGCTTTCCTGCAATTAAACAATCAAGAATCTAGCCATACATCATTATGAACCCCTTCATCAACCCCAAATCCCTAATTAAACTACTCACAATTCATAATTGAAGAATCAACAGAATTGGGAAAAATATAAATAATTGTCATTAATTAAAAAGAGTGAACTTACAAATAATCTCAAGGTTCTTGAAGAAAACAACGTAAAAATGCAAGTAAATTCGTCCCTAGGCCTCTCTGTAATGTTCGTAACCCCCTAAAACAGGATGTGGAGGCCTTATTTATAGGAAACAACGAATTCGGGTTGAATTAGAACTGAAACGGGGCATGCATGGCGCCCACGCACGGCGTGCGTGACGTCCGTGCGTCCGACAGATCTGCGCGTCAAAACGTGCCACGCACGCGTGCGTCCCCCCACGCACGGCCGTGCGTGGCTGTGAGTGAGTTTTCCGGCTTCTGGCCTCGGACGCACGACATGCGTACCCAGACACATGATCTTGCGTCAAACTTCCGAATTTGACTTTGCTTCTTTCATGACAGTTGTAGATAATGAAGTCTTCTATCCACCACAACTTGCCGAATGGGATTTGATTCATCCAATCTAAAGATATGATCAAAATGGTGGAAGGTCTCATTCTGAAATTTCAACGGCGATCATCCGACTTCATCGTCTGTTTTCACCTTTTTCCTCTTAGATTTGTAACTCTTAAAGTTGGCTTTCATATGGGACTTTAATCGTGTCCTTTGGATGCTTCGACAAAGAGATATGCTTGAACGATTGACAGAATGTCATCCTGATCGTCGTTTTCAAGCTCTATTCATCTTCTTTTGATCCCGTAGCCAATCCTAGAGCTCTTTTATCTTCAAATCTTCATCGTGAACCTCCCGGTGACCTCGAAATCTCTCAATTCACTCTCGAATGCTTCTCAAAACGTCTTGATTGCTTCTCAAGCGCCGGTGCTGGGCTCAAATTCCCTGATTTTGACTCAAAAGACATAAAACTCGAACCAACGCCTGGTGAAATATGACTTGAGCTAATTATGAGTCTTGTGACGCATTTTAGTTAGGAAAACCATCAAAATTCGATCTCAACACGCATCAAATGCGTGTCGAAATACGGACTTATCATACACCAAGCTTCTTCTCTGGAGAATTTTGCTTCCTTTCCTCTTTTGAGCATTGTACGATTTCTCTTACAAATAAGACACGGTTCTTTAACATTTGAGAGTTCTTTTGTTTTGTTATGAAAAACTGGAGAAAATCGTTGTTGGGATATTGGCCTAGAGGCCCAATACCCAGTTCCGGAAGGCCCAAGATGTCCGGCCCAAGTAACAGGCCCATCACTCTATGATGAAAAGATCCAGTAAAGAGACATACCGAACGGGGTTCGGCCCAAATAAAGGTTGGCCCAATAAGAAGACATACCGAACGAGGTTCGGGCTATATATCATACTTGGGCCAATTTGACAGCAACTTCAGTACGGACCAGCATCCCGTTCGAGCAACGGCCAACCAGCAAGTGGCCAGGTGCAGTTAATGCCGGACTATGACATCAGCAAGTGAAAGCATGGATGACCAAGTCGGTGGAACAACGGCCAATCAGCAAGAGGCAGCCCATGCTCTCCATTAGTATAAATAGAAGGTTTCAAGTCATTGTAAGGGTTAGCATTTCAATACTCAAGCTCTAGAATAGCATCATTTGCTCTTATTTCTTGTATTAAGGCATAATTTCCGACTTATCGATCGGGAAATCCCTTGTAATCAGATTGGTTAATTAATACAAGTGAGCTTTCGAGTTTTAGTTAGTTCAGATCTTATATTTTCTTTTACGCTTTGATTCTGGGCCATTCCTGATATATCAAAAGTTCGTGTTGGGCTTTCGGATCTACGGGACTTACCCTCAACATTGGCGCCGTCTGTGGGAAACGCTTGCAAAAAGTTTCACTTTCTAAACATCCAAAAGACCTCTATTTTTTAAAATGGTCAGAATCAATTCCTATCATACGAACGACGGTTCACACCGTCACGGGAGGAGTCACACCCCGGGGAGTCAAAACCCCCAGGGACAATCCAGTCGAGGATCCTATCCTCGCATTAATGGGGATTTTGTGATCCCCGAATCTCTGAGAAGAAATCCCCAGGCCATGCGTGACATGGCCCAATTCATGCAGCACATGGCAAACGAAGAAGAAGGAGGTTCCAGCTTTACAGGAGAAACTCCACGCGCGGAAACGACCACAGCGTCATCCCGCTCACATACCCATCGGGATAATCGACGTAGCGCCCCACCACCAGCGCATCCCAGTCCCAGTGACCGAACCCCGATCGGGTCGCAAGCTAGAGGACCAACTCCCGTCGGTCATCATTTCCAATATGCCGAGCGGGAAAATACTAGGGTCCCTCAGCGGCATTGGGACCGGGACTGTGCGGATACGAGGGTTCCACCACCGCCCCCTTTGACGGCCCAGGAAGAAGAGATGGCCGAGATGAGGAGGCAAATGAACGAAATGCGGGACCACATGAACAGGGTACCTGCACAACCTGCACCAGTCCAACTGGGGATTACTTCCCCGTTTACAAGGGAGCTCATGTACGCGGATATCCAAGGGGGTGCCAAGCCCCCGACCGGCCAAATATATGACGGGGTGGGAGATCCCCACGTACATCTGAGGAGTTACCAGGGCGGACTTATGCTGCTAGGAGCACCCGAGGCTGCCATTTGCCGTTTGTTTTTCAGCACGCTCAGGGGGCCTGCCCAGGAATGGTTCGGTACATTACAGCCCGGGTCAATCAATAGCTTTACCGAGTTATCAACGTTATTCTTGGCTCAATTTGCCTCCAGTGCCAATCCCAAACGGCATTTCAGCTATCTGACCAGCGTGAAGCAAAATGCCAAGGAGACCCTCAACCAATTCCTGAAAAGGTGGAGGGACGAAACTTTAACAGTGGGGAGCATGACGGATGATACCGCCATCACCCTGTTCACGAATGCTCTCCGAACGGGGGAGTTGTACAAAGAGTTGAAGAAGAATCCGGGCACGGCGTACGCCGAAGTATTAGATAGGGCGCGCAAGCATGCCGCCCTAGAAGAAGAAATAATGATCAGGGATAAGGTCATTACGCCTGCTGCCCCGATCAGACTGGCTGATCGGCTGGGTTCTAGCCCAGCGGCCACTTTACCTCCCAAACAAGGGAGATTTACACCCCTGGTCCTATCAATAGCGGCCATCTATCAGAACGAGAGGGACAATATTCCCATCCCGACTGATTCTGGACAATTCATGGGAACGGATGACAATGCTTTCTGTAAATATCACAACAGAAAGGGTAATGCCACCAATGCCTGCAGGGCCCTGCAAACAGCAATTGAGGATCTGATCCAAAGGGGCCATCTGGGTAAATATGTGAACAAAGATCCGAATGCAATGGGCACGTTGAAACCGGCCAGGAAACCTAGCAGCTGGCGCCGGGATGCTCAACGTGACGCCCAGCCTCAGAATGATGTGTATGTTCCTCCCAGAGAAGAGCCAGAGGGCTCGGGAGGCCCCGGAAAGAAGCCTCGAATGGAGATCAGGGTCATATTTGGGGGCGGAGAGACCGGAGATTCGAACGCCGAACGGAAAAGGTTCGAGCGGAGTCTTTATGTGGGGTCCGTCTCCGCTCCCCCCCAGAAGAAAGGAAGGACAGACCCGATCACGTTCGGGCCAGCTGATCTACCCAACTCTCCAAGCCCCCACAGGGATGAACTGGTAGTAAGCATGTGTATTGACAATGCTTTAATCCGCCGAGTGCTGGTCGATACTGGGAGCAGTGTGAATGTATTGTATCTACAATCATTCGAGAAAATGGGTCTGCAAAGGAGCAACCTGACCCACCTACGGACTCCGCTGGCAAGTTTTACCGGTAACTGCATCGAGGCGGAAGGGACCATCCAATTGATGGTTGAAATTGGAGATGAAACCCACAAAGCGTCACTCCGAATGACGTTCGTGGTGGTAGACATAAAGTGTGCCCATAATGCCATTTTGGGCCGACCGGGATTAGAAGATCTGGAGGCAATAGCCTCTGTCCGCCACTCATGCATCAAATTCCCCACAGAGAGGCCCGGACATGTTATCGGGAGGCCCTGAAACAGATGAACGCTCGTGGGATGCGGGTGAATACAATTGAGGTGGAAACCCACCGAACGGAGTTCGAGGCACATCCGGAGCCCGCCACCCTTCTTGAACAAATCGACCTCGACCTTCCCCCGAACCGTAAGGTCGCTATCGGGGTAGATCTGGAGGCACATATCCGGGATGGCATGATTGCCGTCCTCAAAAAGTTTCAGGTGCTATTTGCCCGGGGGCCAGAAGATATGCCAGGCATTGATCCAGAAATAATATGCCACAAACTTGCCGTTCGGTCTGATGCAAAACCGGTCCAACAGAAGAAACGATACCAAGCGACCGAACGGCGGGAATTCACCAAGAAGGAAGTGGCCACTTTGCTGAGGATAAAGCATATCCGTCCGGTAATCCACGTAGAATGGCTATCCAATGTGGTTCTAGCTCCAAAGCAATCTACCTGGAGGATGTGCGTGGATTACTCCGATCTCAATAAAGCATGCCCCATGGATCCCTACCCGGTGCCGAGGATCGATCTGTTAGTGGATGAGACTGCTGGGTGCGAGTTACTGAGCTTCATGGATGCGTTCCGGGGTTATCATCAGATATTCATGCATCCGGCCGATGCAGAGAAAACGGCGTTTGTTACTTCGGATGGCGTGTTCTGCTACATCGTCATGCCATTCGGATTAAAGAACGCGATGGCAACCTTCTAGAGGATGATCGGGATGCTGTTTAAAGATGTACTGGGTGTCACAATGGAAGCCTACGTTGATGACATCCTGATCAAGAGCAAAAAGAAGGAAAACCATGTCCTGGACATAGAAAAGGTGTTCGGGATAATGCAAAAGGCGAATATGAGGCTCAATCCCAAGAAATGCGCTTTTGCTGTAAGAGGAGGCAAATTTTTGGGGTACATGATGAGCGAGAAGGGGATTGAGCCCAATCCAGAAAAGGTAAAGGCCATTGTGGACATGGAGCCCCCGAGGAATCTCAAGGAGGTGCAGAGATTGACCGGTCGGCTAGCAGCCCTGAGCAGATTCCTATCAAAACTGGCCGATCGAGCTATCCCGTTTTTTCAAATCATGAAGAAAGCTGTAATACCCAAGATTAATTTAAGAGGATTGATAGTACTACTCATACCAACAAGGTGCATCTCCTTTTAAGGGAGCTCATTAGCCAAGAACTCCAAAGTTAAGCGTGCTTGCACGAGAGTAGTCTTGGGATGGGTGACCCCCTGGGAAGTTTCTCAGGGCGCGCATGAGTGAGGACAAAGTGCACGAAAAAGGCTAGTGGCGGTTTGTGAGGACAGTACTAGAGGTCCAGAGTAACTACCTCGGGGCCTACGGGGCCGGGGTGTTACAAATGGTATCAGAGCAACCCTGCGACAGTGTGTTGACCCGTTGGATATCGGGCGGGCACTTAGTGGGGCAAGATTCTGGGGTTTGATTGAGATAGTTAAGGGCGCAACGAGGACGTTGCGATCCTAAGTGGGGGTGATTGTAATACCCAAGATTAATTTAAGAGGATTGATAGTACTACTCATACCAACAAGGTGCATCTCCTTTTAAGGGAGCTCATTAGCCAAGAACTCCAAAGTTAAGCGTGCTTGCACGGGAGTAGTCTTGGGATGGGTGACCCCCTGGGAAGTTTCTCAGGGCGCGCATGAGTGAGGACAAAGTGCACGAAAAAGGCTAGTGGCGGTTTGTGAGGACAGTACTAGAGGTCCAGAGTAACTACCTCGGGGCCTACGGGGCCGGGGTGTTACAAAAGCCAACCCTTTCGAGTGGACGGCCGAATGCCAAACGGCCTTCGAGGATTTCAAGACATATCTGTCTTCCCCCCTGGCCTTGACAAAGCCCGAACCAGGGGAACATCTGTATATGTACCTGGCTGTAGCTGACTTAGCCGTAAGCACGGTTCTGCTAAAAGAAGAAGCTGGCGTTCAACGGCCAATCTATTTTGTGAGCAAGGCGTTGAACGGCCCGGAAACCAGGTACACCTTGCTGGAAAAGAATATACTGGCCCTGATAGCTGCCATTAAACGCCTGGCCCCGTATTTCCAAACCCACCCGGTAACTGTATATACTACCCAACCATTATCCACCATCTTGAGAAATCCTATGGTGAGTGGGCGCATTACCAAGTGGAGTCTCCTGATCGGACAGTATGAGGTAGATTTCAAACCCCGGCCTACTATCAAAGGGCAGGCCCTGGCAGATTTCATTGCAGAATGTACCGCCCGGCCCTCAGAAAAAGATTCAGAGAACAACGGGCTGGATAATTGGTGGGAAATGTACGTGGATGGAGCATCTAGTGCCAAAGGTTGTGGAGCTGGAGCTGTGATCACATCGCCCGAAGGGTTCAAAGCGTATTATTCCATTCATTTTGATTTCAAGGTGACCAACAATGAGGCTGAATATGAAGCTCTCATTGCTGGTTTAAAGTATGCAAGGGCCCTGGGCGCCGATCGGTTAAAAGTAAAATCAGACAGTCAACTGGTGGTACATCAAGTGAACGGCACGGCTGAGGCCAAAGAAGAAAGGATGAAGGCATACAAGGAAATGGTCGAGGAGCAGATACATAAATTTGAACAGGTGGTGCTCGACCAGATATCCAGAATCGAAAATACTGAAGCAGATATCCTGTCCAAATTAGAACATGCAGCGTTCGACGATCGGGCACAGGAGATCCCGGCTCATATCCAACGATTTGCCCATCGGGAAACATTGGCAACCCCAGCAATAATGGTTCTCCAGATCGAGGCCGTATCTTATGCCATCCCGAGCTGGGTCGTGGATATGACCAACTACCTAAAAGACGGAACCCTCCCGCAAGATAAAAATCCTGCTTATCAAATAAAATGCATCCAGAGGAGGGCTTCCATGTTCGAATTAGTGGACGGGCAGCTGTACAAAAAGACATTTGGGGGACCGTATCTGAAATGCCTCCCACCCGGTCTGGCGGCGGCTGTAATGGAAGAGATTCATGAGGGTATCTGTTCCAGTCACCAAGGGCCCAAGACGCTGGCCAGAAAAATCATCTTGCAAGGATATTATTGGCCAACTATCCAACAGGACTGCTTCGCGCATACCAGGAAATGTAAGGTATGCCAATTATACGCATCGGTTCCCGGACGGCCTGCCACTTTCTACACTCCAATGACGGTGGCCCTTCCATTCGCAAGATGGGGAATAGACCTGTTAGGTCCTCTACCTACTGCACCCGGAAACAACAAATACATCATTGTGGGGATAGATTACTTCACTAAATGGGTAGAGGCCGAGCCACTGGCCAGCATCACAGATGTAAAATGCCAGAAGTTTGTCTGGAAAAATATCATTTGCCGGTTCGGAATCCCTGAACATATTATAACTGACAATGGAAGGCAGTTCGTGAGCCGGAATTTTGAGAACTATCTGGTCAAATGGGGGATCAAGCATTCCAGAGCATCCGTCGCATACCCTCAGGCAAATGGCCAGGTAGAGAATATGAACCGAACCATCATGGATGGCATGAAGAAGAAGCTGGAGGAATACTCCTCGTCGTGGCCTGATCAGTTGAATTACATTCTATGGACTTACAGGACCACACCCCGAACGGCCACGGGAGAGACTCCATTTGCCCTTGCCTATGGTTTTCAAGCCAAAGTACCAACAGAGATCCTGGTTCCCGCACACCGAACGGTGCATTACAGCCCAGAACAGAATGAAGATAACTTACGGGCCGAATTGCATTTCGTAGAAGAAAGAAGGGATCTGGCAGCGGCACGAATGGAAGAGTATCACAGAGCCATAAGAAGATACTTCGATAAGCAGGTTAGAGTTCGTTCAATCGAGGTAGGGGACCTGGTACTAAGAAAGAGAGAGAAAAGCAAACCGCTCGAAGGGGGCAAAATGGCACAAAATTGGGAAGGCCCTTACCAAGTATGTAAAAAGTATGCTTCAGGAACGTTTGGCCTACAAAATACTGAAGGCCGACCGGCAGGAACCTGGAATGTAGAACATCTGAGGAGATTTTATCAGTAAAAACGGCTGTTGCCACCTCTAAAAAAAAATTATAAAGAGAGGGAGACACAACTTCCACAAACTCAGCCCATGGTTAACTCGATCATTCTGGATAACCGGATGACGAACGGGTTAACAACATGGAAGGAAAATCAATTCTCAGTTTAGAGAGTTTTTGACCCTAGGATTACGAAAGAATAAAGGGATCAAAAACGGCTTGAAGAATTGAGGCTCAGAAAATCGGTGCCCATGGTTAACTCAATCATTCCGGATGACCGAATGGCGAACGGGTTAATTCCATGGAAGGAAAATCAATTCTCAGTTTAGAGAGTTTTTGACCCTACAATTATGTAAGAATAAAGGGATCAAAAATGGCTTGAAGAATTGAGGCTCAGAAAATCGGTGCCCATGGTTAACTCGATCATTCCGGATGACCGAATGACGAACGGGTTAACTCCATGGATGGAAGGTCATTCTCAGCCAAACGACTGGGAATTTGACGCTCAGATAGTCTCACCTCAGCGGTTAATATGAGAATCGATTCTGGAAAACCGAATGACGAACATATTAGCAGTTTGGAGGGAGCCATACATTTCAGCAAAAGTTTTGACCCTGTAATTACGCATTGATGAAGGGATCAAAATGGCCTGGAGTTCGAAGGACAGTGATTCTTACCTCAGCTTGTTAACACGTAGAATCATTCTGGATGACCGAATGACGAACGGGTTAACAGCTTGGAGGGAGCTGAGTCGTCAACTTAGCCAAAGTCGACCCTGTAATTACGTACGGGCAAAGGGATCAAAACGGCTTGGAGATGGTGTCAAGACTGTAAGATATGGATTAACCGAGCGACGTTCGGATAATGTACGGATTGTCGTCCGGGGAATCGGAACTATGGTTTTGAAAAATCTCGCCTCAGTCATAAAACGTGACTTGGAAGCTAGTCGCCCTTTTAGCTATAAGTAAGAAATGACCCAACTTCGGTGACCTTGCTTACAGTTCAAAAAAGGGTTACCTCAGACCCCTAATATGGATGATACGAGCCAGAGAAAACAGTTCGGAATGCATCGGAATTATGGGTTTGGAAGGAGAGAGTCTCACCTCAGCTTGTTAACGCATGAAATCATTCTGGATGACCGAATGACGAACGGGTTAACAGTTTTGAGGGAGCCCCTATCTCAGCCGAGAGTTTGACCCTGTGATCACGATCAGAACGGCTTGGAGGAATTTACCTCAGCTAAAGAGTTTTGAACCCGTGCGTCACGAACAGGAAAAGGGATCAAAATGGGTTCGGGAAGGTGTCAGAACAATTATAAAGAGAGTCTCACCTCAGCTTGTTAACGCATGAAATCATTCTGGATGACCGAATGACGAGCGGGTTAATAGTTTGGAGGGAGCCCCTATCTCAGCCGAGAGTTTGACCCTGTGATCACGATCAGAACGGCTTGGAGGAATTCACCTCAGCTGAGAGTTTTGAACCCGTGCGTCACGAACAGGAAAAGGGATCAAAACGGGTCCGGAAAAGGTCAGATATAAAAGTACATAAGCCGAGGGAGGTTCGGCCATGTAGAAAAGATTGTGGACAAAAAATCAAAGGGCCAGAAAAAGTGCAGCAGACAAAGGAAGAAAGTCCAGTTTATTCTTCGGCGTTACTAGCCGGAATATACAAAAACAGATATACAAGAAAGAAGACAACAGATAAGGCTACACTAATGGATGATCGCCGTTCGGGGAGGATGTAGGCTGAGAGCTCCTTGCCTGCACTGCATCGTCAGGCGCTGCTTTGGATCTTTTCTCCATAACGCGATCATACGTATTCCCGAACAGATCATCGAAGCCTAGTTCATCAGGATCGAACGGCTTGGGGAAACGCTCTAAGATCAGTTCAAGATTCCTATCCAGAAGCAGGTCCTGACTTTGCTTAACAGTTTTCTCGGTCAGGACATCCAAGAAAGATTTCCCTTCCGGCGTGCTATCCAGGAGGTCGATCCCTGCCTTGATGGGATCTGAGCTCTCACGCAAAAATTGGCCAAGGTGGGGACCTAGGAATTACCGGGCCGTATTCTCCAGAGCGAGGTTCAGCGCCTTGCCCCGTTGGAAATCCACTACCGATTGCTGAGCAATCTGAGAGGTATTGACCGTGTAGGGTTCGGGTAGATGATCTCCGACTGCCTTATCAAATTTAATGCCAGCAGACTCAGCAGCCCGCACCTTGGCCCGGAGTTCTTTGAGCTCCCGGTCGCGACGACGGGACATCTCCTGCATCTCGGCCAGAGCAGCTTTTGCCTTCTCACCCTCTTTGGCCTGCTCTTGGATGTCGGTCGCTAACTTCCGAGCAGCGGAGAGGAGGACCTGGCTGTCATCCCGATCACTGGCCAGGGCTTTCATCTCCTTCTCCGCGGCAAGAAAGGCTTTGTGATAATACACGCCAGCCTGAAAACAAGGTTACAATGAAGGTCAGAAAAGGTAGAACATAAATAACAGAAAGGTATGGGACGGACTGAAATATACCTTAAGTGCTTCTTGGTGACCTGCTTCAAAAAGGTCCGACCAGTGAGTCAAGTTAGTGAAGCTCGGGGGAACTTTGATCGCGGTATGACACCACATAGAAGATGGCATCAACCCGAACAGATACCTCCCTTCCGATCTGGGCCCCATATTTGAGAACTCAACAAACATCCGATCATCGATCGGTGTGGCAGTAAGAACCGGAGTTGGTCTGTTGGCAGGTACTGAACCTTTGGGCTCAACCTCCGGCCCGGTCAAGTCAACCACATGGTCGATCGGGATCAGATGATCGCCATCATTTCCCTTGCGCTTTTTTCGGGTTTGCCCCGCCGAATCACGATCGGCTATCATCTTCTCTTTCCCTTTAGCAGAGGAGATGGAACGCCGGACGGGTATGGGAGAGAACACACCTACAAGAAAGAGAAATAAAAAATAAGAAAGTTGAATTGCGAGAGCGAAGGATGATCGGGTTAAAACCCTACTATGCTTACCAATTCCAGCAGATAACATGCTCGAGGCAGTGACAAAGCTGCGAAGACTTCTGGTCCCTCCCATTCGCAGAGACTCAGCCTGGGAGCGTAGAACGGCATCCACCCTGGGCAGGGAATCCCGGACGGGATATGCGTTCCACCGGTCCGGGAATGGCAAAGAATCACCTACCCGAACGAACAAAAACCGCTCTTCCCAGTCAGCCTGCGGGGTAACGTTCTCTGTGAACAGCTGACGGTCAGAACGGGCTACCAGCTTCAAGTACCCGGTCGTCCAGTACGGCTGATAGCAGTAGTGATAAAGAAATAGATCGACGCTCGGGGTGATCCTCAACTCGTGGCACCGGATAATGAAGCCTGTCAGAATCCGGTAGGTGCTGGGCACGAACTGAGCGGGCAACACAGCAACCCGGCGTAAGAACTCCACTATGAATGAGTGGAGAGGGAACCGAAGTCCAGCAGTCAGGGCATCGAGATGCACTAGCACGTGTCCCGGTCTGTGCCTCATAGGATGCCGAATGAATCCGGCATAGTATTCTCTTGGTGGGGGCAACAACTGGCTGAGTTGCCGTTCAACGTCTTCTGGGAGACGCTGTTTGTGTTTGCGTATGCGATTGAAATGTAGGGCAATGCGGGGTGGCCGTTCGGGCATCCCCTTGTTATAAACCTGAAGGTCATCTCCCGACAGGCATCCGTCCTCCTGCGACTGTTCGAAAGGTTTGCTGACCTGAGTATTGGCAGGTTTGGGTGTTTGGGACGAAGAGCCTTCGGCCTGATTACCAGCGGATGTTTTGCTCTTACGAATCAAAGGCATCTCTTCAGATTCTGAGCTAGAGGAGTAGTACATAAAAACGCTGGAGGAAATTTGGGAACTCTAGAGAGAGAAGGCTTGAGAGTATGCAAAGGAATTCTAGAGAGAGAAAGCTCGAAAGAAAAGTGAGAAAACAGCAGGAGAAATTAGGGGAAGCACCTCCCCATAAATAGGGAAAGTACCGCACAAATCCCTAATCCAGGAGCAACACGTGGCATTGGGTGGTTACGATTAATTTGGGGCATTTATGATTCATTCTTTATGCATGTACCCCGGACGGGTTTACAAAGGTTTAGCAAAGATCACAGGGGCTTGCTGTTTAGAAAATGCTAAAAGTCGGGAAGAAAATGCTAAGTCCTAAATATCAGCCTGAAACCCGACCGGCCAACAGTATTGTAAAAGGTTATCTGGAAGAAAACTGCTAAGTCCTAAAAGTTGACCTGAAGCCCGACCGGTTATCAACATCATAAAAAGATAGCCTAGGAGTGAACTGAAGCCCGACCGGCTATCAAGTTGTAAAAGATTATACAAAGCAAGAATGTGCCAAGTCCTAAAATTCGGTATGAAGCCCGAACGGCTGGGTACCAGGGGGAAGGGGGTTTTTTCCTTAAGTAAATTATCAGAACTTTCTAATGTCCGAACGGCGATCAACGGCGTTAGGATTATTTGAGCAAGAAATAAGTTAGAAAATTGGTTGTCCTACGAAACAGACTGAATCCCGAATGACAATTAAATCATGCATTAAAGACAGAAAAGGTAGTACACAAAATTTCATGCAAAAAAGAGATATATATTCATCGGCTCTACTGACCGGGAAATACAGTTAAGGTTTTTTGTGAGGGAAGAACAAAAAGGGGTTACAGTTACTAAGATACTACTCTATTGCCCTGCCCCATTGTCTTCTTCATCACCCTCCTCGTCCGAATCAGTAAGGGGATCAGGCTCCTTTCCCGCCTCCCGATCAGCAGCCCGTTGTAAGTCTCTTTGATATTTCTCATATTGAGCTTCGACTATGGGCGCCTGAGGGAGATCAGTAAGCTCGATCGGCCTCCCTAGCAATTCTTGGAATTTGGCGATAAAGGGAGCCATGATGTGCTGACAGCCCATGACGTACAGGGATCGAGCCAGGGAATCATTAAATTTTTTCCCCCTGGGGTCCTGATCGAGCAATTTGACCCCCTCGCTCCGACGGGCGTCACCCGTGGAAAAATGGTCAAGATAATCACCAAAGGTGACTGGGAGTTGCTGCTGTGCGAAATCTTTCTTCAAAATAGCAAACTCATCAGACCCTTTAAATGACTCCCGAACGGCGGACAGGTCAACCTGTATTTCAGTAGGGCCGTCCGGGATGCGAGGAGCATGCTTTTCGAATTTGACCAAGGCAGCTTCTGCAGCATGGACCTTGGACTGAGAAACTCCGAGTTGAACCCGAAGCTCGCCAAGCTCCGATTCAAGACGTTTCTTCTCCTCAGTATGGGCCTTCCGCTCGGCCTCCAGGGCAGCAAAAGCATCTGCTGCATTCTGCTCCGCGGAACTCTGAGCAACAATCAGCTCCCGCTCCTTGGCCAACCGAGCTTCCTTCAGCTGCAGGCTATAAAGCCCAACCTGCGGAATGACATTCAGGGAATGAAATGGGGAAGAGAAATAGTAGATTAAGGAAGATTTAAACTATGGAATGGCAAGATACCTTCAGAGCTGCCAAGGCAAGGCATTCCTCGGACTGCTCGATCGATAACTTGGGGATGGTGAAATTGTTGAAGAAGGCGGAGGTAGACCAGATCTGACTTGCCGAACAACCACCTCTTTCCACAACATCATGAACCGGATCCGCCAGGGAAATCCGGTCAACCTGGCCAGATAACTGAACGGTGGGGGTTTCACCCGTACCCTGACCGGCTTCTGGAGCAGCTTGAAAATGCTCGGAAAATTGCTGCAGTTGATCAGAGCCAAACCGATCATCGACCAGCATGGCATCGATTTGATCCTGATGGACCTGCTGTATCGGCTGTGGCTCTGGAAGCGGTTGAGAAGACCCAGCATCCTGGGCAGGAACAGTAGAGGGAGTAGGTTGGGGGTTCTTCCTGGCCTTTTTTCGCTTACCGACCCCACCAGCTGCCATAACTCTGCTGTTGTCCATAGGTAGATCTGGGTTTTGTGCTGAAAAAGACGAAAGAACAATGTTAGCATCGAGCGACCTTAGCGTGTGAGAAACTAGAAAAATGAACAAAAGAACGTTTCTCGCACGGGAAGGACCGCCCGGACCATGGCACTTGGTTTCTCAAAACAAGTAAACCCAAGAGAACGGGCAGTACCTATCCCGGCTGTAATAAGTCGTTCAGGGGTCAGATAACTCATGATGTCCATGCATTTATCCTTCTCCACGGCAAGTACGTCCTTGTAAATTTCTTCAGTAAGGACGGGATCAGGAGTCTTGCGAGGAAAGGCATTCCATTTGCGGGGAATTAGGCCGTCCGGGACAGACACAAAGAAAAAACGGTCTTTCCACCCTTTAATTGAGGTTGGATTTCCTTTAAACAGGATGTGTCCCGTTCGGGCACTGGTGGCCAGATAACCGTGGGTTTGTTGGGGGGTTACTTTGAAGAATTGATGGAAGAGATCTAGGGTTGGTCGGGCACCGGCATCTTTGCAACGACAAATGAACCCCGCCATTGCCCGATAGGAGTTCGACATAATCTGGGCCGGTACAACTTCGTAGAAATTGAAGAAAGAAATGAAAAAGGGGTGTAGCGGAAATCTAAGGCCGACCCTAATCGAGTCAAAGTGGACTATGGTCCTTCCAGGCCTATGACGCATTGGGTGAAGCCCGGCTTGCAAACGGAAATCCACCGGATCAGGGATAAGGGCCGGAATTTCGACCCTATTGTGAGAAGTCAATTTTTGCCTCCTCTCCCTAATCAATTTTAGGTCAAGAGTATGGCGAGGAACATCATTGGGACGTCCGGCCGCCATGGAGGCTATTTCGTCCTCGGATTTGGTGTCATCAGAATCCTCACTGGAGGAAGAAGAAGTGCTAGGGAGGTCCTCCGCCTCAGCCCTGGTATTCGTCGCCGTCTCAGTAGAAACACCGGCAAACGGAACTGGGATGGCATCTACAATGGCGGTGTCACGGTCATCTCCATGAGAGGCCATCTCCGAATCAGAAGAATGCTCTGTGGGGCTCATCTCGATCGAAGCAAGAAATGAAGATGGGGAATCCAAGGTTGGAAAATTACCTGAGCAAGGGAAGCAGGGGGAAATTTGCAGAGGAAACAACGAAGGCCAAGGAATTGCAGAGTCGAAACCCGGAATTGAGGAGTTAAGGGCTAATTTATAAGCCTTAAACCGCCGTGTCAAGAACCAATCAGAGAGCAACACATCATTAGGAGCATTTAAGTTAGACACGCGTCTAATGAAAAGACTAAACGACGGTTATCATGATGAAAATGGGGAAATGAAGTGGCAGCCGTCAAATCGCAGCATGGGGAACTAGTTACTTCTGTACCCCGATCGCCATTCGAGGTATTATGACATTGGTATACTTCCTGATGCACTCACTTCGTTCGAGACATCGGAAGTGGGGGACTTGTGTTGGGATATTGGCCTAGAGGCCCAATACCCAGTTCCGGAAGGCCCAAGATGTCCGGCCCAAGTAACAGGCCCATCACTCTATGATGAAAAGATCCAGTAAAGAGACATACCGAACGGGGTTCGGCCCAAATAAAGGTTGGCCCAATAAGAAGACATACCGAACGAGGTTCGGGCTATATATCATACTTGGGCCAATTTGACAGCAACTTCAGTACGGACCAGCATCCCGTTCGAGCAACGGCCAACCAGCAAGTGGCCAGGTGCAGTTAATGCCGGACTATGACATCAACAAGTGGAAGCATGGATGACCAAGTCGGTGGAACAACGGCCAATCAGCAAGAGGCAGCCCATGCTCTCCATTAGTATAAATAGAAGGTTTCAAGTCATTGTAAGGGTTAACATTTCAATACTCAAGCTCTAGAATAGCATCATTTGCTCTTATTTCTTGTATTAAGGCATAATTTCCGACTTATCGATCGGGAAATCCCTTGTAATCAGATTGGTTAATTAATACAAGTGAGCTTTCGAGTTTTAGTTAGTTCAGATCTTATATTTTCTTTTACGCTTTGATTCTGGGCCATTCCTGATATATCCAAAGTTCGTGTTGGGCTTTCGGATCTACGGGACTTACCCTCAACAATCGTGATAGATATTTATTGATGGTATCAGCCAGAGAGTCAATGATGTCTTCATCTGTTTCTTCATAGAATACATTAGCAAGAGTGTTGGAAAATTGATCAAGGGTTTTCACCATTGAGTGAATATCTTGATTTTCAAGCTCTTGAGTGTATCCCATGTGAGTACACAAGTCTAACCAATCTCGTGTACCTGGTGACAGAAACTTCACATTCAGCTCTAAGTTGGATTTATCATCATTAATCTTTTTCAGATTCTCAATAAGCTCTAAAAATCGGATGTAGGCATCTTGCAGTGACTCTCGTCTTTTTGCTTTAAAAGCGTTGCTGCTTTCGAAATACTGGTCTCAGGGTTGCTGAAGAATAATTCGGGTCTACTTAGTAAAATTGATTTTGGGTATAGACTCGAATTTGAGAAATTCAGATCCTGATTTTGAAGATGATCTCGGGTACTCTTCGAATTATGGATCTCGGGCTCAACTCAGTCAGATCAGATTTCGGGCTATCTTCGAATTATTTGATTTCGGGCCTGCTTTTAGAAATTCTGATCTCGGACGAGCTTGATGACTAGATTTCGGGTCTGCGAAATTAGACGGATCTCAGGTCTAACTTAGATGATGAGAAACTCGGATGCTCGAAATCTACGAAAAATACCAAGAACAAATCCAAAACTAATTCAATCAAAACTTGTGATTTTGATCAAATTCATTCCAAAAAAAATATAACAAACGAACGAACAGAATTACGCCAAGACTCTGATATCAACTATGTGTAATGCCAGATAAACAGTACAATATAATCTAAAAAATAATATGGAGAAATTGAGTAGAAGAGAAATAATTAATCAACCATCAATATCGTATAATCATAATGATATGACAATAATACATGATATATGAATGACTTGTTGAAAGAGAAAAACTAGTGAGGTGCTCTAGCAGAACAATAGGTGCGAAATTAATTGTGTAAAGGCTTAGGCTGTTCGACCCCTCTACATGTATTTATAAGAGAGAATTTGAACATCCTAGTACAATTAGGAAATATTGGGTGCGCATGGGCTATTAATTAAAAAGTTTGTTTCTCACTCAACTAAAAGCGTGTTAATACTATCACTAATTAATCAAAGATAATTACAATTAGTTTGAATACAATAAATAACATTCTAATAGAGACCGTTCATTAACAACATTTATTATTAACCAAGAACACCTTTATATAATGACTTAATAGTGACATTTAATCTCTTAACTCTTTACTGAAATCAATTGAAATTGATAACTTAACGGTTTCGGTTTAACCAACACAATTAATCTCTCTTAACATTACTAACAATGAGACGATGCATTAATAACACAAAATTACTTACTTATGAAACCATCAATAATTAACCCACAGTTCATTTGATCATTTCTAGCAATAATTAATGTTAAAGCGTTATCTAATTGTCACTTAGAAACACCCCAATATTAACATAGAGATAGGCTTAAGGGAAGATTTAATATTTAGAAATTAGTCCAAATAGGACTAAAACTATGGCAAAAACTCAAAATAGGACTTCTTATGTTTTTTATTCCAAAAATAGTACAATATTAGTCCTATTGAAAACATACCTATTTTTGCATTCCATTCTTACCCTTCCTTTAAATATGAGTTAAAAATAGCCAAAAGCCATAACTAAATGTTTTATTCATAATAAATTCGAAAAAATTTCAAAAATTCGTAGAAAAATAATTAATAAATATATAAAATATTTTTAAAATAAAAAATCAAAAATTTTTTTTAATAGTTTTTTTAAAACAAAAAACAATAAAAATAGTAAAACTACATAAAAAAATTAAAAATATATGGATGCCTTTCCCACTGCATGTACTACCTCCTTGTACCACCACCTCCGGTCGGTGAAAAAATGTCATTTTTCCTAAAAACTGCCATTTTTTTTTCTGAAAATGCGAAAAATATGGCATATTTCTCTTTGAGAATGCCAACATTTTCATTGTTTTCTTCCATAAATATGGCATTCGTAATGAATTTGGCATTTAATCCCCTGGTAACTAGAGGTGGTGCGCAAATTATACCGTGCAACCGGCGCACCATGAGGATGGTGCGTCCGGTTGCAAAACGACGCAGATTCCCTGTTTTTTTTTTTGCTTTTATTGTTTAAAAATGATGATAACTTTCTTATTTTTGATCCGATTTTTATAAAATTTATATCAACATTTTTTATTTTTCATGATCTTTTAAATGAGACCAATATTGCTTATGTAATGTTAAGAAATTATCGAACTATTATATTAATGAGTATTGGATTATAAGGAAAATCGAATCTGTTTGGGATATGATATGTTTGTGAAATAGAAGATTGAATCTGTTTGGAAGTGGATCAGTGGCCTCAATTACATTTGATAATACATTGAGTTACATCTTTTTATGAACGAGTTACATCTTTTTATAAGCAAGTTACATCTTTTTATAAGCAAGTTACATCTTTTTTATAAGCAAGTTACATCTTTTTAAAAGCAAGTTACATATATATAAACACGAGTTGCATTTGACATGCCTGAACGCGACTTACATATATTTACACGTAAAGTTACATATTTTTACACGTAAAGTTACATATTTATACACACGAGTTACATATTTATACACACGAGTTGCATTTGACCTGTCTGAACGCGAGTTACATATTTTTTTACGTAAAGTTACATATTGTTACACGTAGAGATACATATTATACACACGAGTTGCATTTGGCCTGACTGAACGTGAGTTACATATTTTAACACGTAAAGTTACATATTTTACACGCAAATGTTAATATGTTAAAATTACATAAGCAATATTGGTCTCATTTGAAAGCTCATGAAAAATAAAAAATGTTGATATAAATTTTATAAATATCGGATCAAAAATAAAAAAGTTATTACCATTTTTTAAAAACAAAAGGAAAAAAAAATATAAATCCGTATATCGGTATACGGTGCTCACCGTATACCGGTCGTACGGTATAGGCACTGAGGTGGTGGTGCAGAGGTGGCAATGATTATTTTTTAAATTTTTTATTTTTTTTTAAAAAAATTAAAATATTTTTTTGAAAAAAAAGTAAATTATTATTATCAAAATAATGGTATATTTGTCCAAAACACACATAATTAGTCCTATGAAAACATAGTTTATTTTTTGGTCCTATTTGTGCAAAGTGAGTGACTTTTAGTCCTATTTTGATAATTAACACTTTAATATTCAAGAGAAGAAATAGTTATATGGATTATTGCTCCATACATTTGTAATTAAGATGGAAAATCCAATTCAAAACATAAATATATCCTATCGTATTGAAGTAGCATAAAGTTAATTTCCCAAGTTCACTTTTAGGGATCGAACTTATTGGAACAATAAGTACTGCTAATAAATGAATTAAATAAAACAACTTGTTCATTAAATAGAAAGTATTTAATTCATATCCTTAAGTTACCTATGATAGGGAAAATGTGATAATCATTTATGCATGGAGTAGCAGACAAGCATATATATACTCATATAGACACATAATGTGAAGGATCAAATGGTCTGATCTATGCTTGTCTAGAGAAGGAGGGTTGGGCATCATATCACTTAAGAAGGTGGAAAAAGCTTCTCTTTGAAGCTTTGGTGGAAGTGGAAGAAAGGTGGCTCTCTTTGGTCAGACTTTTTTCGTGCTAAATATCCTAGGGGTAATAACATGATTCCTAAGGTCTATGACTCCCCTATTTGGAGGAGGATTTGCTCCATTAATTCTGAGGCTATTTATTATTGTGAAACTGATCAACATGGTGACTTGCAGTGATCTGCTGAAGAGGATGGCGTGTTTTCATTTCAGAGTGCTTTCCAACTGGTCAGAACTGAAAAGGGCTCCACTTTCTCCTTCAAACACTATTGGCATCCTAAACAAACACTCAAAATTAAGATTTTTCAGTGGAAAATCCTTAACAACATCCTGCCTACTACTGACAATCTTAACAGGTTTCAATTGGTGCTTAACCCTTCCATTTGCCCTATGTGTAGAGCCCAGGCCGACTCTATGAACCACTTTCTTTTTAAATGCAAAGTGGCTCAGCCAATTTGGACTTATTTCATGAAAATTTGTGGTATTCCTAATTTGAGCTTTGATAATAACCTGAGGCAATTGTTTATAAACTGGTGGCTACAAGCTGGGAGCAAATCTGTCTTAGACTTGTTCAAACATAATTTACCTGGTATTATATGTTGGCATCTCTGGAAAGCTTACTCTGGCTTGCTCTGGGGTTCTGAAAATATGGTTCCTACATCTGGTCTTCTTATAGCTCAAATTAAAAGTTTTACCCAGAACTCGGCTTATAGGTTTAGTAGGGTTAAGCTACGGGTGATTGGAAACATTTTAATAGAAGAGAAGCTGATTCCTCCTGACTTTGTCTAACGGGCACAATCCCTAGATTCATCAAATGGCAAAAACCTCATACTCTGAAATTAAACACAGATGCTTCATACTCACCTCAAGGTGCCTTCGGTGGTGCGATGATGAGAAACAAAGAGGGACTCTTCATCTTCGCAATGTCTTTTCCTCTTCAGGCAAATTCCGTGCTTGAGGCTGAAATTAAGGCGGTGATTCTTGCTACGAGGTGGGCGATGGACGCTGGCTTCTCCTCCTTCCAGGTGGAAACCGACTCTATGGCTGCTCTGGGTCATTTAGAGGAACCTTACCGTGGGAGATGGAGGGTTTCCATTCAGGAAATGTTGTTGGATGCGAATAGGAAAGGGGTTACTTTCAGGCATACTTGGCGAGAAGTGAACGGGCCGGCGGACAAACTAGCCCGTCTTCACGAAGCCCAACTGAACATTTTTAATGTTGTTGCAGATCTGCCAGATCCAATCCGGAGAGCTTATATTATGGACAAGTTCGGTATTCCCTCTATTATGCTGTGATTTTGATTTGTGTTTTACGTGTATTTATTTTGGGTCAGGTCTAGCCCCCCCAAAATTGTTTTCTTCTTTTTTCCATCGTTGTATTTCTGAGAGGGTATGCCCTCCTTGAAGAGGTTTTGGTTTGATCCCCCTCTTCTCTGTATTTTTTTGATTATCAATAAAACACGACAAATGTTCCCCGGCATTTGCCCCGCTGATTTTGGTGGTTTGCCTCCGGGTTTAAAAAAAAAGACACATAATGTGAAATACAAGTGAACTTGTGGAAAAAGAATAGAAATTTATTTAGTTATGGTTATTCCGAAGCACCCCACAATTGCTTTAGGGAAATTCCAACAATTAGGACATAATCTTGCTACTTTTTCAAAATTAAGACTACATACTTACGTAAGACCTAAGTACATCTAATTTGACCAAATTGCCCTTTCTTTTCAATACCCCTGCGCATCAAACAAGATTCATCGACGACGGCTTCTCCTCTCACGATTCATCAAACAAACATCGTCGATCTAGGCCAACATCACTGCTGCGGATTTCATCATTACCGATATCGAAATCACCGCCGCCGACGCACCAGATAGCTGCTGCAATTGACTCCATTAGACGCCACCACCGAAGGTTTGTTCTTCTTCCACCTCTTCTTCATCTTCTTCTTCTTCTTTTCTAATTTTGGTCTTGATTGTTTTGCTAATTTCGAACATCTATTTCATATTTTCACAAGGCCACCACTGCAAAACTTTTGAAAAAACAGATCGAAAACAAAACTTGCAAACACTAGACAATACATAGACAGTAAGTAGTCATTAAACAGACAATAAGTACTGATAATAGCTCAATAGCAGACAATACATAGACAATAAGTAGTCATTACACAGACAATAAGTTCTGATAATAGCCCAATAGCAGAGCAGGTTACCTAAAACTGAGAGGATATTGAACTCTATTTCAGGGGAATAGGGGGGAATAGGGGAGGAGTCGCTAGAATCTTGCCATATTCCGATTTTGCCATATCCAATACCAATTTAAACAAAAGCAAATCTGCCATATTGAGATTTTACATGATTTTGTCATTAACTTGGCAGAATCTAAGCCATCCTCCAAAAAATTGGAGAATCGGAATTTGTTTAAGAACTTGAAAATCAAAATCGAAAATGTGAAATAGAAGTTCGAAATTGGTAAAATCAATGTCCAAACTCAGAAAAGAAGAAGAAGAAGAGGAGGAGGAAGACGAAGAGAAGGAGGAGGAAGAATATATCTCTATGGCGGTGGCGTCCGGTGAAGTCGGCAGCAGCAATCGATCGATCTGAATCGCGAAATCAGCGGTGGAGATGCAAACCTTCGATGAGCCCATGTCGATTTTAAGCCATCGACGGCATTGCGCAGTGTTTTAGTGATAGTGAATGTCGCTGTGTTATCGATGAGGTTGGAGAGATGGGGAAGTTGGGGAAGTTTTTATTAAAATGAAGTAGAAGGGTAAAATTGGAAAATAATCACAAGGTTTCCTAAAATAAAACCAAATAAATCACACGCAAGGAAAAAACTTGACTATGTCTTACTTTTGTAAAATTTCTATGATTTAGTCTCATGAAGAGCAATTTTCTCATAATTTAACTGATATCTCTTGTGACCTACACTACAGCTAGAATTACAATTGCATGTAAAATAAATTAAGAAAGATCTAGTTTGTTCTAGGATCCATTCACACACACTCAATCGTTCGCTAAGAGACTAGTAGCTATTAAGGGGCTGTAAGCTCGCTCGTCTTGGCAATAATTTAGGATCCTGTCGCATGAGAGATCTGCCTGATCCTCTAAATTATTGTACTCTACGCCGCGAGAGCGGTAAGAACTTAGTAATGATTAGCTAGGCTCAATTAAATTAATTTCATGTAATTAAGCCCGATCTGCAAGAAATCTGGTTACCCCGGAATCAATCCATGTTCCCTTCGTCGTTAATTAGAGAGAAACCAACCTTTTGTTAGAAAATTGATATTATTATGCGAGTTTAACCAGATAAAAATCCCAATTGTAAACAAATCACCAGACAAACCGCCAAATGCAAGGAGAAAAATAATAGTAATAATTAGAATAAATTAAAATGAATAAAGATAAAAGATAAGAAAACTTATCGTAGGATCGTCCGTTAAGATGGACTGGCCTTGAAGAAAGATAGTCCCCATATCCCGATAGCTATTCGGACGGGTCTTGCTAGCTCGCTCCCAGGATAATCCTACGTACCACGTTTCAGGCTGGTAGTTACCAAATTTGCCGACTTATAGAGATGACTTGAGCAAGTATGAAAACTATGATCTCTATTTCTCTTTGGAAAAGAAAAGAAGTTACGCATGAAAGACTAATTCAAAGGAAAAGGAGTTTTTCTTTTTGTAAGTATGCATAGAACTAGAAATCCTTTCTTCTTCTCTATGTAAGTATGTTATTTAAAGCATATAGTTGGGTCTCTTTGGATTATTATCGCATAAAGGAGTAGCAGGAGAGTCTTGAAACGGAAATCAAATAATGCTCACTAAAACTTGAGTGTTGAATGAATGAAATAAAAAAAAACAGATCCATATTAAGGATCTCATCAATAGAATAAAGGATAATCATTTTGAATTTGAATTCAACTTAATAATCCGATCAGCTATTAAATTATTCACACAATTAGAGTCTCTAGAATTACGACATTTAAGAACATCACTTATAATCCGCCCGGTCAGACGCACATATTAGTGAAAATTAAAATGTCACATCACCTTATATGATACTTGAACGATGTTCCTTATCACATAATGATTATAAATAATCATGCGAGACTGTTTATCCTCTAATATAGAACAAATAAATTCATTCTTTTAATACATCACTTTACAATCTTTACAACTATGGATTCTAATTATAATTTAAATCCAAATATGTAAGTTGTTCATTTGATGTATTATCAACCACTACTCCATATTTAATGCAATTATATCTTAGGGCACGAAATTGTGACCCTCAAAATAATATTTATATCATCATATTTCCAACAATCCCCCACAAATTCATAGTTGTAGACTCAACTCTAAAGACATAGTGTGCTATCGAATATGGTACCTTCCAGTTTGAACCAAATTCTAAGCTCTTACTGAGTGAACAGAGTTCTTGAACTCGAACCTTGATTGTGTTGGCATGGGATAAAAGCAACACACTAATGGCGATGGCAACGATCTATAGGGGTGACGCTTTACGGCCGTGAGTCTTAATCCTGTCTCAAGAATATCATCGAGAATTAACCCATATTCTCTTATTGCGGCCACACAATAACATTCTCATAGTTGTGCATCTCCAAGAGTGCATTGCTAACACTGTGCTATTAAAGCTCGATCCCATTCAAAGTATTAGACTCTTACTAACTTAGCAATTTCAGCATCTCTAAGGCTTATCAAGGAATAGAACTCATAAAATTATTTTTAATGAGATGCACAATTCACTCTACAGTTTGTTTATACCACATTGAACCTACTTTATGGGATCTCCACTCAGATAGGTTGGGTTGCCACCGTAGATGAATAGTTATTGGGTTTCAGTCCCATTCCTAACCTTGATTTAAATCAAGTCCTTTTGTTAAAGGGTCTGCTGTATTATCTTTGGATCCGACAAAATCAACAGCAAACACTCCGTGAGACATAAATTTCCTTATAGTCTTTAATCTAACTTGAATGTGTCTCCTGGTCTTTTGATTATACTTAGTACTCCTAATTTTTGCAATTGTACTCATACTATCATAATGCAAACAAATAGGTGGAATTGGCTTGCTGAATATAGGTAACTCGGACATTAGTCCCATAAACCATTCAGCCATAATTCCTGTAGTATCCAACGCACATAATTCAGCCTCAAAAGTAGACTGAGAAAGTACAATTTGTTTAGTGGACTTCCAGGCAACAGTCCCACCACCAACTGTAAACACATAACCAGTACACCCATAACTTCCGGAGTTCTTAGCTATCCAGCTTGCATCACTATATCCTTCAAGAACTGGAGGATATTTACCATAATGCAAACACAAGGAAATAATTCCTTTCAAGTATCTAAATACTCTATTTAAGGCCTCTCAATGAGTTCTATTTGGACATTAAGTGTACCGACTCAGTTTAGACACTGAAAATGCAATATCAGGTCTAGTACAGTTAGCTAAGTAACCCAAGCTACCAATCATCTGAGAATATCGTAATTGAGACACGGGAACATCACTTTCATTTTTATACAAAGCTACTGAAGGATCATAGGATGTTTTAGCAATTCTACTATTTTTAAATCCAAATTTCTCAATTAATTTTTCAATATAATGTGATTGAGAAATAGAAATGCCTTCAGTTGATCTAGTCAACTTTAGCCCAAGAATTACTTCAGCCACCCCCATATCCTTCATTTCAAACTTAGTTTTCAAAAATGACTTAGTCTCAGAAATAATATTATCATTAGTGCTACATAATAATATATCATCAACATATAGGCCTAAAACAATACTTATATCACCTTTACATTTATAATAAACACTTTGATCAGCATCTATAAGAGTAAATCCAAACGAAAAAATTATTTTATCAAAATTTTCGTTCCATTGCTTAGGGTTTTGCTTAAGTCCATATAAAGACTTAACTAATTTACAAACTTTTCTCTCATTGCCTTTTGCCACAAATCCTTCAGGCTGATCCATATAAATTTCTTCTTCAAGGTCACCATGAAGAAAAGTTGTCTTAACATCCATTTGATGAATTTTAAGACCATATACAGAGGCAAATGCTATGACATTCTTATTGTGGTCATTATTGCAACAGGAGCATATGTATCGAAAAAACCAATACCTTCTTTTTGTTTATAACCCTTAGCAACTAATCTGGCCTTATATTTATCAATGATTCCATCTGGTTTTAACTTCTTTTTAAAAATCCATTTACATCCAATAGTGGTACAACCATGAGGAAGGTCAACCAGCTCCTATGTTCCATTTTGAACAATAGTCCATTTTACTTTTAATGGCATCCTTCCAATAAATGGCATCGGATGTGGCCATTGCATCTCTAAAGGAAATTGGATCACCCTCAATATTGTAAGTGATAAAATTACTTCCAAAATCCTTAGTGATCCTAGCTTGTTTGCTCCTTCTTGGCTCATCTAGATCATCTGATTCAAAATCAATATGACTAGAATTACTAGATTCTACCCCCACGTTTGTCATCTTTTCCACTTGATCAGGAATTGAATTAAATGTGGTTTCTTGATTTTTAAAAGAAGTATTTTGGGGCACACCCGTTTTCATTGGAAAAACATCTTCAAAGAAAGTAGCATCACGAAGTTCTACAATAGTATTGACATCTATGCCAGAAATTTCAGATTTAATAACCAAAAATCTCAATGCATAAAAATGTTCAACATAACCAATAAAAATAGCATCAACAGTTTTAGGCCCAAATTTCTTTCTTTGGTGTTCAGAGACTAAAACTTTTGCAAGACACAGCCCCACACTTTAAAATATTTCAAACTTGGTTTTCGGCCTGTCAAGAGTTCAAATGGACACTTATCTTTATGTTTCATGGGAATTCTATTCAGAATATGGCATGCAGTATTCAAGGCTTCCCCCCACATAAAATTAGGTAATCCAAAATTCTCTAATAAACTATTAATCATATCTTTAAAAGTTCTATTTTTCAGTTCAACTACTCCATTTGATTGTGGTGAATAAGGAGGTGTTTCTTCATGTACTATACCATATTTTTGGCATTCTAGTACAACTAAATTAGAAGTATATTCTCCTCCCCTATCAGATCTTAACCTTTTATTTTTCTTGCCAGTTTGATTCTCTATTTCATTCTTAAAAATTAAGAATTTTTCAAGAGCTTCATCTTTACCCTTAAGTAGATACACATTGCAATATTTAGAATAATCATCAATAAAACTGATAAAGTATTTCTTTTGGTCACGAGTAAGCACACCATTAAACTCACAAATGTCGGTATGAATTAAATCAAGTAATTCCGAAATTCTATCAATTGAATGATAAGGTTTTCTTACTTGTTTAGTAGTAGCACATACCATACATTTCTTAGTTTTATCAATAGAGTGCTTAGGGATTAAATTTAAATTCATCATTCTTTTTACAGAATCTAAATTAACGTGACCCAAACGACAATGCCATAAACAAGAAGAATTACAATTCTCAGATACATAATTCAATTCAAAATAATCAACCACAATCTTAAAAAGTCCATCCGACAAGTAACCCTTGCCAATAAAAGTTCCACCAAATAAAATTACAACTTTATTTAATTTAAAGGACAATTCATAACCCTATCTAACAAGAATGGAACCACTAACAATGTTCCTTCTAATTTCGGTGACGTGATGCACCCAGCAAGGACATAATTTTTCCCGAAGAAAATTTTATTTCTACTTTTCCAATTCCTTGCACACTTGTAGCACTTGTGTTCCCCATCATCACTGTTCTTCCAACCGCAGGCTGATAAGAAACAAAGAGCGATTTATCAGGACATACATGCACATTCGCTCATGTATCTATTAGCCATATATTGGAATTATTGATATGCACTAATTAGTAGTGTATAAATGTATATTTTTATGATTGATTTGTGTGTATTGTTTACCATTTTATTTAGTTTGTAAACATTTGTGTGAATTTAGTTGTAATTGTAATTTAACATTCATTTATTAGTTGTAAAGTAGACTTAGGAATTATGGTGTTGAAAAGGAGGACTTTGAAGTGAAGAAAAAGGAGATTTTACTGCCTAGGAGCAAATACCCGACCGGGTAGAAGACTTCACCCGGTCGGGTCTGATTTAACAAACGAAAGTGCCTGGAAAGTGCATTCACCCGGCCGGGTCCCCTACCCCACCCGGTCGGATCTGACTTGACCCAGGACACTTTAACATGCTGAAGATCACCAGAACGTGGAGGATATTTGATTTTGACATGCACCCGGTTGGGTGGGCACTTTACCCGAACGGGTACCCGGCCAAAGGTGTTGTAAAACACCTATAAATAGCCCCACTTTCCTTCACTTTTGGATATCCCTTCTTTCATACTTCTAAGCTCAGTATAGAATAGTTCTTTCTTTATATTTTTCATCATGTTTAGTCTCCAAATGAGGAGCTAAACTCTTCCATCTTGGTTTTGCTACTTTGAAGCTTAATGAATTTGTAAGTTGTGAGTTATTTTCTTTAATCTTCTTCCTTGAATATTAATTCTTCCTTTAAAATACTATTTCTATATCAAAGTTGGGGAGTGTTACTAAGATGACAATTAGTTAACATCTTGACATTGGTTATAGTAATAGCTATTTCTTTCTCTATGTTAATATTGGGGAGTGTTACTAAGATGACAATTAGTTAACATCTTGATATTAATCATAGTAGGATTCATATTCTTTAATATTCTTCCTTGAGTATTAATTAATTTCTATTCATATTTCATGTTAATATTTTAAACATTACTTAAAGTATCAACTAGTATTGTTTCTCATATTAATTATTACTAGAAGTGATCGGTTAATACGCTTGTTATTAATCCGGTTCTTTCAACGGTAGTAAACTTGGAATATTAATGCATGCATCTCATGGTTAATATGCCAAGGGGAATTAATTATATTGATTAAACCAATAAACCGCTTGTGTTGAGGTTATCAATCTCAATCATTTTCATCTTAAGTTTATTGCTACTATCAAGTTAATATACGGCGCTTGTTCTATATTGACTCGATAGTAAGTTTTATTAATGAACGCATCTCGTTATTAATAACTACCTTTGATGAACGGGATATACTCCTCGATTGAGTATTCGAGAGGAAGATAGTTAAAGATATAACCGGGATCGACGAACATTTCATTAAGTGGATAAAAGCAAAACCAAGTCCTCATCTCATTAAATTAAACTCATATAGGTTGTTCATCTTAGTGTTTTTAAATCAAACAAATCTAAACCCCCCTTGTTACCACTTATATAGAAGAAAAGTATTCCTTTCCCTGTGGATACGAACCTTACTTCACTATACTACGTATTAGTGTTGTATTGTAATTATTTTGAGTGAACCTCACGACAAGTGCACGTCAAATTTGGCGCCGTTGCCGGAGAAAGACAATTACTTTTCTTTTTATTTTATCTCATAAAAATCAAAAACAAAAAAAAATTAAAAAAAAAAGTCTTGCTCTTCTATTTTCTGAGCCTACATGAGTTATGAGTATATGGATACCAACACTTCATCCTTAGAGAGTCAAATTTCCTTCTTGACTTCTCTAATAGAGGAATCTATCTTTAACTCAAAAGCTCAAAATGCCGAGACATGCAACATTTGCATGTCTCACAGGCATCTTACGGACTTCTGCCCAAAGCTCCAAGAAGAATATCTTGCACAAATTGATTATGTACCTCACATGAGGTATGATCCATTCTCCAACTCTAATATGTCCACGGAGGACATGGTTCGGGCTCTTACTAACAGTGTGACCGCCATGCAACAAAACATGGTACAATTCCAAAATGAGACCAAGTCTAGCATTTTGAACTTGGAAACTCAAATGAGTCAAATAGCCGGAGTCGTGAGTAGGCTTGAAGCAAGGGATTCAGAAAAATCTCCTTCTCAACCAGAATGTGATCCTAAACAACAAACTTTTGCAATCACATTGACAAATGAAGAGGAAATGCAACAGGAGATCCAGAATCCAGAAGAAGTAGAGGAAGAAAAAGACACGGAGCTCCAACTGGTCAAAGAAGAGGATAATATGAGCTTCAAGGTCAAATATCTATCCTTGCCATCTTTTGAGGTACCCCCATCAATTCTAAAAATTTTGAGGGAAACTCATAAACTTGGAAAGGACAATGACACTTCTGAAATCCTCTTCAAAATGGAGGGAAACTCATAAACTTGGAACTATTCTATACCGGGTAGACTTCCATACCCGGCCGGGCAACCCAGCTAAACCTTTCTGCCTCGGGTGAACAGTTTACACCCGACTTGGTAGATCCCTATACCCGGCCGGGCCACCCAACAAAAAACATTCTGCCTCGGGTAAATAGCGTACACCCGACCGGGTAAACTACCCCACCCGACCGGGCGAACGGGAAAACACAGCTATACCAGGTCGGGCTCAACCCTTCCCCTCCCACTTCTTCTTCCTCCCAACACCCAAAACACCCAAATTCCACCATTTTCAAACACCCCAACCTTCGAATCTCCCCATTTCGTTAACCAAATCCACTAAAAAACCCCATTTTCTTCATCTCCTCACTTCCTTCTTCATCTCTATACCCATAAAATCCCCCAAAACCTTCCAAATCAACCAAACCCAAAAACCCTACCCAAAATTCGAAAATCCCCATTCTTGGACATTCAAGGTCCGAAATCTCCCCAAAAAATCCTCAACCAATACCATATTCTTACTCTTCTCACCATCCTCTTCAACCCCATACCCATAAAAGCCATCCAAATCCCACCCTACCCCAAAGTCCGAAAATCCCTTTTTTAAAAAAAATTCAATTCCCATGGCTTCAAAAAAATCCAAAGCTTCTTCTTCAAGGGCTATCCCACCGGTAGCGGGCTATGAAAGCGTGGAATTTGCAACGGAGGCACAAAAGCGACTCTTCGAGGGACAAGCACAAAGGGAGGTAAAACAATCCCGATTCATGTGCATTACTACTCTAGCCCTCCTTTGGATTGATGTGATCATGCGTGATATATTTGCAAGAATTGGAATGACTAGGTTACTAGAAATGCAATATGTGACTTATCCTCATTTGGTTTATGAATTCTTTAGTTCATATGTGTATACAAAGGATGATGATGATCATGCAAATGACACCATCACCTTTCGTTTACTCAATGAAAATCGTTCATTGACCAAAAGAAAATTTGCACATCATTTTGGCCTCCCTCTGTTTCATGAAGCTCGTGCTTCTGATACGCTTGTGGGGTACGAGTTATGGAAAAGAATGACAGGACAAGGTGTGGTGGACCTTTCTAAGTTGAGTGTGAACTGTGTTCAACACCCGGTCATCCGTATTTTCCTAAAATTCTGTTCAAATTGTTTCCTAGGAAGATCGAATAATCACCACACAAGAATGTGGGATGTGTGTGTTCTGGCACAAGCTGTTTTACCTGGACCAGAACCAGTTGACGTTGCCTCTATCTTATAGACCCATTTCAAAAATGTGGCAACGTCATCCGGACAAATTGTGACAGGGGGCCTAATCACACATCTAGCCACTTTATATGGGTTTGTAGACCCAGGACCCATTACTCCGAAACAGCTCATTTGCACGTCATGGCTTGTGCAAAAGAACAAAGATTTGGCTCTATCTCACATGACACCTACTGGGACACCAATCTACAACTGGTTTATCATCCCACGTCAAAACATATCTATCCATATCCAGTCCCCTGACGTCCCCCTAGATATCGTGGGCCACGAAATCGGTGATGGTCATCACTACTGTCTCCCCGGGGCCATCCCGACACACTATGCACAAGATGAACCCGATCAAGAATATGCTGAAGAAAACCCGCCCTTGATACCTAACCCACCACAACAACAACCTGATGCTCCAGCCTACCAATACTCACCATTCGAGCAACAGATGCTCAATAACATGAACATGATCAACAACAACTACATCCAACTTCAAGAGCGAGTTGATCAGTATAGAACTGAGCAGAGACATAGCTTTGAGAGGTTGGAGGAACAACGGCGGGAAGACTGGTGGAGATATGAAGAGGACCTACGGCGAACCTTTGGTCCGATATACTCCTATGTAGCACACCATGGATCCTTTTCCTCTATGACCACTCCACCTCCCGCACCATCATGGTATGACCCCTCTCAGTAGGGTTACTTTGGAGGATCGAGTTCTGGTGGTGGAGGCGACGATGGTGGTTATGGCGGGGATCACATGGATGAGGACAGACACCACGGTGGAGGTCTAGGCGGACACTAGGGACAGTGCCAGATCCTAAGTGTGGGGGTGTAGAGATTGTTCTGGTATGCTCACAATCCTACTCTTTTTTTATTTTATTTTCAAAAAAAAAGAGCTTGTTGAGTTGAAAACCCACAAAGGGCAACTCAAGCAAAAATTAAAGCAATAAAATAAAGAGTGAGATTGTGAGAATTAAAAGAAAAATGTGGGAAGCTGGGATGAAAACCTGAAAGGGCACCTAGGCAAAACGAGAGAATGAGAGAAATGTCTATTTTGCAGGATCCTGAAGGTGATAAGTTTAAAAGAGAAATGGAGATAAAGATGAAGTTGAAGACCCCATTTTACTTTAATTACTATTGGGGATGCTTTATATTGTGGTAAAAACACTCTTGGATGTTTTGTGTTCTTGTCATTTAGGACTTCTTGGATTTGATTTGATTTACTCGAGACGAGTAAAGGTTTAAGTGTGGGGGTGTTTGATGCACACTAATTAGTAGTGCATAATTGTATGTTTTTATGTTTCATTGATGGTGATTGTTTGAAGTTTTATTTAGTTTGTAAACATTTGTGTGATTTTAGTTGTAATTGTATTTTAGTTCTCATTTGTAAGTTGTAAAGTAGAATTAGGAATTAGGATGTTGGAAAGGAGGATGTTGAAGTGAAGAAAAAGGAATTTTGACTGTCCAGGAGCAAATACCCGACCGGGTAAGAAACTTCACTCGGTCGGGTCTGAATTAACAACCGAAATTTCAATGAAAGAGCTGGACCCGGTCGGGTCCCCTATCCTACCCGGTCGGGTCGGATGTGACCCGGAACACCAGAACGTGCCAAGGATCGCCCGAATAAAGAATATCTGATTTTTGAGTCAACCCGGTCGGGTCCCCTACTTGACCCGGTCGGGTCTGACTTGACCCGGGACATTTTAACGTGCTGAAACACAAAAACGTGGGAGATAATTTGATTTTGACCGGTACTCGGTCGGGTGAGTACTTGTCCCGGTTGTACTGGATACAGTCTAGATGGGGGGGTGAATAGACTGTATTGGTTTTTAACTTTTTCAAGCTAAGTACCGGATTTAACAGAAAAGCCTGTTCTGTTGGCAGAACAGACTGGCAGTGGATGGGGTTCTGGTAGGGGGTTCTGTTAGTTTAGCCTCAGAGAAGCAAAGGCAGTAGGCCTTCTGTTAACTCACAAGACAAGTTCTGCTGAACACAGATACCAAGTCTTTGGAGTTAAACAGTTCAGATAAAAACTATAAGTAAAATGCAGTAAGTAAATGACACCAGGGCTTTTTATAGTGGTTCAAGGAACAACCTGTTCCTCTAGTCCACTGTTCCACTAAGCTTGTAAAAACGACCGTTTACAACGCCTTAGCTCTATCACTTAAGAAGCACTCCACGTCTTCTTCAAGTGTAGATGTCTTCTTGGATGCACTTCTGGCTTCCTTAAGACTGGTCCTTTCACCGAGCTTTCCCGGAAGTATCACCACTTCACTGCTCCAGGTACTTGGACGTCCTTCTTGTGAAAGAAGAGTTTCTGTTAAAAACAGGGGTTCCTCCAACTTGCTTCGTTACAAAAGGTTTGTATATGAGGAGCTTGAAGAGTTGAAGAACGATTAGAACTTTGCTTGAGTTGGAAGTAAAGATCTTTCCAACGTCTGCCTTCTCTTGTAGAAGATAAAGAAGATTTAATCTCAAGGAGGTTTTTTGCGTTTTTAGCGTTTGAATATTTTGTATGCGCACTGTTGTAGCAAAGTTATCCGGTTGTTCTTCGTAGTGTATCTTTTATACTGAGGTTGTCTTCTCGTTGGAGGAGAAGGAGGACAACTGCATTAAATGAGTGAGCAGTTGACTTGACCAGTAGGACCCGACAAAGTTGGCGGATTACTATTTTGGGATAAAGCTATCCTGGCATTGCGGCCAATCATCTGCATTTACTCTACAGAGTACGGGAGGCATTAAATGTGCATTTAATGCGCGTACTGTAGCTTTTCCGTTCAAGACTCCTAGCTGTTGAGGGAATCTTCAGTTGTTTTACCGGCTTGGTGAAATTCTTCTAAGTGTCAGGCCTTCTGGTGTCTTTAGCAGAGAGTTGATCAGAGAAGGTCTTGAGCACTTTTGTTGGAGAAAGTTATCAGATACTCTTGAGGGTCTCTGTGGAAGAAATGTCCAACAGAGAACCAGGAGGGTTTTTGTCTGAATAAAGGCTAACAGAGACCCTGAGGTCTTCTGTTCTGAAGCAGAGAGCCAAAGGTCTTCTGTTAGAACAAAGCCTTATCAAGGGTCCTCTGTCAGGGGGTCTTCTGTTCTGGAGGCCTTCTGCTCGTCGATTATACTAAAGAACATTACAAGGAAAATTCTAATACATTAAATCTAAAGAGGGGTACTCTAAAGTCCTAATTAATATAGCATCATCAAAATCTAATTACAATTATTCCTTACAATTTCCCCCTTTTTGATGATGCCAAAACCCTTTAACTATTTCCAGAGAAGTGCCTTCACCATAAAGAATTAAAGTTTAAAACTTTCATTAAAATCTTGGTGGGCAACTTGGCATAGGAAAATAGTAAGAGTACAGTACATTCAGATAGCAGATAAGAGTAAAAAGACAGCAAACAACAAAAGCAGAAAGCAGAGACAGAAATGAAGGAATAGCCTTACAAAGTGTGAGGCAGAGATGTTCTTTTATTAAGGGTAGATTACAAGGATATCCGATTACATAATAGTCCTTGCAGCTTCAGCTCTTGCTTGTTCATCCAATCCTTGTAGCCTTTTTAACTCTGCATTCACCTCTTCTCTGATCCCAATGAGATTTCCAGATCTGTGGTAAGAGGCCCAAACGGGTGAGAGCTTGCAGTCTAGGTAGTTCAGGACACCTTCACGAATATCTTTTCCTGGAAGAATGCTGTTTTGGTACCAGAACTCTGCCTCCTCCAGAGATCCACCATGTCTAACCTTTACATGACCATCATGGTCCAGATAAAGATTATGTTGTTGTGTAGAGGTCATCTTCTGTTTCATTTCCTCAAATTGAGTTTTGGTCATCACCTGAGATCCTCACAGTCTCCATTCTTTAAAGCTCAGGGCTTTCTTCTTCTTAGTGCCTTTCTTCTGTGGAGATGGAGGTCTAGGGATACCAGCTAGCCTTTTCTTCTGGAGGGCAGCTTCAAAATAAGGAGTGGGATCCACAGCTGGTTCAACAGATGACGAGGCTCTTGTGGTCCTGGGTTTGGATAGATGGGGATCTTCTTCCCCCTTTTTGGCATCATCTAGATCACCAAGCAGAAGGTAGAGTTTCTGGAATTCTGTGGATTGAGTAGAGGCAATCTGTTCCAGGGTTTCTGGTAAGGTTTGAGTGACAGATGTGAGGCCTTCAATCAGCCCCTGTTGTTTCTGGATGGCAGAGAGGACATCTTTGTTGCTGGCTTCTAGTAAGACCATCTTCTGATAACGTTCTTTGTCTGCAACTAGAAGAAGCTGTCCTTAAGTAGAATGTTCATTGCATAGGGTGTTGAGTTCTTGTAACCTTGCATGAAGTACACAATCAGATTTCTGAAGAGATGCCACTGCCTGGGAAAGGGTTGTCAGTGTGGTATGTTGGGAATTCAAGGTCTGATCCATGGCTGTTAGGACTGTTTTGATAGAATCCACTTCAGTAGAGACAACATCAATCTTGAGATTTGATGAAGTCATGAAGTCCTGAACAACATTTGTCAAAGTAGCAGACATGTGTTTGAAGCCAGATTTAACATTGTCATCCACATGTTGCAGACCTTCATAATGTTTATCATTTATCAGTATGAGTTTTGTCATGCCTTCTAACATTTGTCCTCCAAAGTCCTCTGCTGCAGCTACAAAGGTATTGAAGGGTATCTGATCCTCTTGACCAGCAGAATGAGACTGCTCTAAACCTCTTCCCTTAGGGAAAAGGTGATGCTCTTAGACAGAAGAGAGAGATTGGACAAGCAGTCCATGCTCGAGTTGAGTCAGAGGGGGGGTCTTCTGTCTCTTGGAGGTAGCTTGATAGGACTTGCTGACAACGAAGCCATCCATGTCAGAAGAGTCTTCGTAAGAGGAGTAGATTGGGATTCTGTTCAGAATCACCCTTTTCTTTATCCGGAAGGATGGATTGGGGGCAGTAGAATGCCTAGAGTATCCTTGAGGTGCAGAGATGGGGGAGATGGTTGTAGGATCAAAATATCTTAGGAACCAGACAGGTTTTAGCTGAGCTGGGGGATATCCTGATGTTCAGACTTGGGAGGTGAAGGGGATTTCTGTTGAGGTGGTTGAGATGAGGAGATTATCTGTTGGGGTTGAGTTTGAATAACTTGGCGTGGAGGAGATGGGGGAGGGGAAGGGGATCTGCTCTTTGAGGGAGTGAACAGTTTGCAAGGTGAAGAAGGTTTAGATTTGGGGGTTGGAGATTTTTGGGGTGTGGGGGTTTTCTGTTCAGATGAGGGTTTCTGATGTTGTGAAGAGGTGTTCTGTTGGGGGGTTGGGAGTATATGCACAGAGGGAGATTTGGGAACTAGGGGTTCTGTTGGAATAAGTACAGTGGGAGATGGAGATATTACCTCAAGTATGTGGTCATCTATGAGAGATGTTCTCCATTCTGAAATGAGTTCCATCATTGCTTGACCTTCAGTTATTGGTACAGAGGGTTCCCCAGGAGTAGAATAGGGCACAACATATTCCTTTGCCTTCTTGGCAAACAACCAGGTTTCAAAAGCATCAACCTCTTCATCTGCAAGGGATCTCACTGGCTCTTCAGAGGGAGTAGAGATGAGGAAAGCCTTGCCCTTGTAGTTGGCCTTCTTCTCAAGGACAGAGATGAGAAAATTCATGGCAAAGCACTTAGAAACATCATCTGTCCCTACCCAGTTGAGTACCTCTGCCTCCTCAGTTTCATAATGGTTGAAGTATTGTATAATCTTCTGTAGAGGCCCCATCCTCCAGCTTCTCCAAGCTAGCACACGCTCAAACTGTTTGTCAAGAGCTCTTTTGTAGTCTGTCTGGGGTTCTGGGATGAGAGGGTTTAGGTGTTCTGGAGAGTGAGCAGCTCCATGGTCTTCTGTCATGCGTGCAGACTTGACAGAAGTATCAGATTCCCCCTGAGATGTGGCATCCTTTTCCACTGACTCACCCTCAGAGTTACTAGACTCGAAAATAATTTTCTTCCCTTGCCATAGAGAGTTCTTGGCCAGAAGAGGTAGAGCAGGTTCTTCTTGTTCCCCCTGAGTTTCTGAGGCAACCTTGGGGATAGGAGTTCTGACCTTCTGTTTCTTAGAAACTGGGGGTGTAGAAGGGGTAGAAGATCCGGATTCAGAAGAGGATTTCTTCCTCTTTGGATTTGGTTTTCTGGTCAATACCTTCTTGACCTTCTCTGGTGCAGCTTTCTTGGCAACTGCTTTCTTCACAGCTTTTCTCACCAGGGGTTCTTCCTCAGAACTGCTGGAGGTATTCTGTTGGGAGGGTCTCTGTTGGAGCTTCTGTCTGTTAAGGTCTAGTTTGGCTAACCTTTTGACTTCAGCTCTTATAGTTGCTTCTCTGTTGCTGGTAGATGACAGAAAGATCACCTTGGAGTGATCTACCGGAATTGGCTTCCTGAGCCCAGTTCCCCGTACTAGGAGCTCAGAGATGAGGAGGGCATGACCTACCTTCCCAGAGAAGATGCATGTGTCCTTGTTCTTCCTCTTTGCCACCTTGACAAACTCTATCATGGACCTGACAATCACTTGGCCCCAGATGATGTTTGCCTTGTGCATCACAGCATAGATTGCCTTGGCTTGAGAGATGGTGAATTCATCAGTGGATGTGTATCTGCACCATACACACCTGTGAAGGATGTTCACCAAAAGCTCGATATCTCTTTTCAGAGTGTTTCTTCCCTGTCAATTTTGGAAGGTTGGCACCAGGTCTGCCATAGTTCATGGCGAATTCCTCAGCAGTGAGGTCAGTATCTTCTAGGTCAAAGAAACCGCTGGATTCATTGACAGCCACAATTTGGAACAGACTATTGATGGCCCCAACATCAATGGTGACTTGCTCTCCGTTAACAGTGGAGGTGATGACTTCGCCTTCATAATCAGCGTTGAGATAGAACTCAACTACTTCAATACAACTGTACTGGGTGTAGTTGTAAGTGATAACCTTTGCCAGTTGGGAGTCGTTGATGCATTCCACTATCCGCCCCATCAGTGACTCATCCTCAGCCAGTCTTGGGAGTGCGAAGAGCTCGCATTTCATCCCTGTGAGAACATTCTTGGTTAGGGTTTCCTGTTGATCCTTTGGGAGATCATTGAAGCTGATGGGTGCCATTAGAGCAAAAAAAAGTTTCGAAAGCTTGAGAGCTATGGAGGTTTGAGAGTTTGAGAGTATTGAGAGCAGTAACGGTTAAGGTTTGAGAGACGGGGATATATGGGTTCGGGTTAGTGGACGTTTGAGATTATTGACGGTTCCGAGGTACCAATAAATGAAAATGGGGGCGCAGTAAATATTTTGCGGCTGTAATACCGTTTTAAGTGTAAAAGGGTAAAAGACCGTTAATAAGTTACTAGGTCGCACGGTTTTTCAAAATATTTCTAAGTCCACAATGTTCTGGTACATGTAAGGTTTTCTGAGGGTAAGGAAGGGGGGGTTTCTGTTGCTGAGGTGTTCTGTCAGGAACGGAGCTTCTCTGTTCAGGATAGAGAACAGAAGGGGTCAACAGAAGGGGTTCTCCAACAGTTATTCTGTTAGTAGAGAGTATGCAATAGAAAGTCTTCCTTCTCAACTTTCTCTTGGAATTTCATCCATCATTCCCAATTCCTCTCTCTGTTTGTTGAATCTAGCCTCAGGCAGAGGCTTTGTCAGAATGTCTGCAAGCTGGTCTTCTGTTGACACATGCTCCATGCATATGTGCTTCTTTTCAACATGATCTCTGATGAAGTGATGTCTGATCTCAATGTGCTTTGTCCTGGAGTGAAGAAATGGATTCTGAGTGATGGCAATGGCACTGGTGTTGTCACATAGCAGTTTGATATCCTTTGCTTGAATGCCATAATCCTTCAACTGTTGCTTCATCCAGAGTAGCTGAGCACAGCAACTCCCAGTTGCAATGTATTCAGCTTCTGTTGTACTGGTTGAGATTGAATTCTGCTTCTTGCTAAACCAGGAAACAAGCCTTCCTCCTAGCATTTGACAGTGACCAGAGGTGCTCTTCATGTCTAATCTGCAACCTGCAAAATCTGAGTCAGAGTAACCAGTTAGTTCAAAGTTACCTCCCTTTGGATACCATAGGCCTGCATTTGGATTTCCTTTGATATATCTGATGATTCTCTTTGCAACACTAAGATGGCTCTCCTTGGGCTTTGATTGGTATCTGGCACAGATTCCAACAGAGAATGAGATATCTGGTCTGCTTGCAGTCAAGTACAGCAGAGATCCTATGATTCCTCTGTAGGTAGTTGCATCAACATCTTTGCCTTCATCATCCGGACCAATTCCTTGTGAGGTGTTCATGGGGATCTTCACTGAGGATTTGCCTTCCACTCCAAATTTCTTGATCAGGTCTCTGGTGTACTTTCCTTGGTTGATAAAGATTCCTTCTGGAACCTGTTTCACTTGTAGTCCTAGGAAGTAGCTGAGTTCTCCCATCATACTCATTTCAAATTGACTCTGCATCACTTGAGAAAATTTCTTGCCTAGTTCTGAATTAGTACTACCAAATATAATATCATCAACATATATTTGTACTAACAAAATATGATTAGCAACAGAGATTTGAAATAGAGTTTTGTCAACATTTCCCTTAGTAAACCCATGGTTTACTAGGAATAGGGACAATGTGTCATACCATGCTCTGGGAGCTTGCTTAAGACCATAAAGGACCCTTTTAAGCTTGTAGACACAGGAGGAGTGAGTAGGAATGACAAAACCTGGTGGTTGTTCCACATAAACCTCTTCTTCAAGATCTCCATTCATAAATGCACTCTTAACATCCATCTAGTAGACCTTGATGTTATTGTAGGCAGCATAGGCTAGAAATATTCTGATGGCTTCCAGTCTGGCAACTGGTGCAAAAGTCTCATCAAAATCTATTCCTTCTTCTTGGCAGTAACCCTTAGCTACCAGCCTTTCTTTATTCCTTACAATGTTGCCATCTTCATCAGCTTTGTTCTTGAATACCCATCTTGTTCCAATGACATTCTGGTGCTTTGGCCTAGGAACAAGTTCCCATACTTTGTTCCTTTCAAATTGAGTCAGCTCTTCTTGCATTGCATTGATCCAATCTGAATCTGCAAGAGCTTCCTCTACAGACATGGGTTCCATCTGAGATATATAGCAGGCAAGCATTGCTTCTCTCCTTGTTGATGCTGATCTGGTCTGCACACCACTTCTGATATGTCCAATTACTTGGTTAGGGGGATGGTCTCTTATCCATGTCAGATCAGGTTCTGTCAGTTGCTGTCTGGGTCTCTCTGGTTTTTCATCTTCTGAATCTTCATCTTCATTCAACAGAAGGGGGTTTGGTGCAGGTGTTGGAAATGCAGGGTTATCTTCCACCTCTTCTGTCGGTTCAGGTGTTCTGTCCTCTATGTTGACTTCTTTGAAGGTCTCTGTTACTTCTTTAACAGAGATGTTATCATCAAACTTCACATGTATAGACTCTTCAACATGTAGAGCCCTTCTGTTGAGTACTCTATAGGCTTTACTGGTGTTTGAATAGCCTATGAATACACCTTCATCAGCCTTCTCTTGAAAGACTTTCAGATGTTCCTTTCCATTGTTAAGAATGTAGCATTTGCACCCAAATACATGAAAGTAACTGATGTTAGGTTTTCTTCCTTTCCAAAGTTCATAAGGGGTCTTCTGGTGATTCTTATTGATCATACTTCTGTTCTGGGTATAGCATGCAGTGTTGATTGCTTCAGCCCAGTATCTCATAGGTAGTTCAGATTCTGCAATCATTGTCCTTGCAGCTTCTTTTAATGTTCTGTTCCTCCTTTCTGCTACGCCATTCTGTTGAGGGGTTCTGGCGGCAGAGAGTTGATGAAAGGTTCCATTTTGATCACAGAAGTCCTTTATGACTTGGTTGACAAATTCAGTTCCTCTATCAGACCTGATTGTCTTAACCTTCAAATTCTTCTCAGTCTGAAGTTGCTTTAACAGAAACGGCAACTTCTGAAGAGTTTCATTCTTCTTTGACAGAAAGACAGTCCATGTATATCTGGAGTAGTCATCAACCATGACTAGGGTGTATTTCTTGCCACCAACACTTGGAGTCTCAACAGGTCCAAATAAATCCATGTGTATCAGATTTAAAGGACTTGTGGAAAGATCTCCAGCAATGGGTTTGAAAGAGTTCCTCTGTTGCTTTCCCTTCTAGCATGCACTGCAGAGGGTCTCTTTCTTGTAAACTATGTCTGGCAGTCCATCAACAATGTGTTCTCTTGCCAGTTTGTTGATTGTTTTGAAGTTCAAATGGCTAAGCTTCTTGTGCCAGTCCCAACTTAGTCTTGAGTCTCCCTTGGCTATCAGGCAAACTCCATCCTTTGCAGTTTTCCAATCAACCACATAGATGTTCTTCTTCCTTGATGCTGTAAGAACCACTTCTTTTGTTGTCTCATGCTTCACATAGCAGAAGTCCTTTGTGAATTCAACAGTGTAGCCTTTGTCACAGAATTGGCTAGCACTCAGCAAGTTGAACTTCAGGCCTTTGACATATGAGACGTCATCAATGACTATCTGGTTCTTGATCAGCTTCCCTCTTCCTTTAGTTTGACCTTCCTTGTCATTACCTCCAAAGGTAACTCTGGGTCCTTTGCATTTCTGGAACTCTGTTAGGCAACTTCTGTCACCTGTCATGTGCCTGGAGCATCCACTATCAATAAACCATTCTTGCTCTGAGATAGCTCCAGCACACAGTTCCTTGAGGATCAAAAGAGAGATTTAGGTACCCAAGTAATGTTGGGTCCTGGGGGGTCATGGAGTCTGGGTAGTTGATACCATTTTGGTCTCATCAGGTGAAACCTTGGTGGATGGTACCCATTGTCCACCTGGTAGTTATAGTAAACTGAAGTGTGATTCACTTTGGGCAGATGCTTGTGAGGGTCATGCTTCCTGTTTACGTACTTTTTCATAGCTTTCTTTGTTGGAAAGAAGTCGCATATACTATCAAGAGCAGAGGGACGGTTAGCTTTGGGCTTCTGGAGTTGACCAGCCAACCTCTTCTGCCTAAAGTTAACTCTCTCTTGATATCTACCCTTCTGGTGGTCATTTCTGGCACGGTTATCATGAGGTTGTCTGTTAATGAATGATCTTTCATTTTTGTTATTCTGAAAACCCTTTCTGTTGTTAGGTTTTCTGCCAGGTTCATTACTTTTCAAGAAGGGTTTCTGTTGAACCTTTATCTTCCCTTTTTCTGGTCTGACTTCCTCATGAACAACCTTGGTGCCAGATACACCAGCTTGCAGATGGGGCTAGAGATCAGTGGCACTATGACCTTGTCTGCCTTAGCAACACTGGTGCTAGGCATTACAGAAGGCTCACCTGATTCTGTAGAGCCATAACCAAGACCAAAGCCAATGCCAATTTGTTGATCAAGCAAAATCTTTTCCATGGAAGACTGGGCCTTCTGGTAAGCTTTTTACTTAATCTCAAGAGGCTCAATTTCTCTTATTCTCTTGAGAAGAGAAACATTTTCAGTTTCCAGTTGATCTCTCTCCTTAATTAGAAGATTGATTTTGATCTCAACCTCCTTTCTTAAGTCAAGAATCTCAGCCTTCAGCTTACTGTTTTCTTCTGTGACAAAGGAATAAGTGGCTTGAATGGCCTTAAACTCTTCCCAAAATTCTGACATTGAATCAGAATCAAAAGCTAAGCCTACTGAAGAAAAACTAGATGCAGAAGTAGAGGTTACCTCATCATCAGAATGAGCCATGAGGCATAGGTCTTCTGTCTCAGTATCAAGGCAACAGAAGTCCTCATCAGAGTCAGAGTCAGAACTGGATTCTGTCTCAGACAGAGGATCTTTCTCGAGCTGTTCTGTGACGAGTGCCTTCCTTCTTCTGGAATTGTCTTCATATTTCTTCTTTTCTCCGTCATGCCCTTGTTTCTTGGACACTCTTGGATGTGGACACTCTGCCTTGAAATGTCCAGGTTGTCTGCAGTTGTAACAGAGAAGCTCACCACTGCTCTCTGTTGCTTTGACCTTATGGAAGGGCTTTCTGCTGAATGATGGACTTCTTCCATCTTTGGGATTATTCATAAACTTCTTGAATCTCCTAGCAAAAGCAGCCATATATTCGTCAGATAAAAGTACTGAGGGGTCAAAATCATTTACCTTTGATGTGCTGGCAGTGAGGGCTGTAGTGGTCCTCTCTTCTGGTACATCTTCTTTCTCTTCAATCATTTCAAACTCATGAGCTTTGAGATCTGAAATGAGCTTATCAGTGGGATAAGTCTTTACATCCTTGCTGGCTTGGACAACAACCACCTTCATCTTCCATGCTGAGGGCAGTCCTCTCAACACTTTGCGGTTGATCTCCTTGGTGGTAAGTTCCTTTCCAAGCTCAGAGATCTCTCCACTTAGAGTGAGGAGCCTGTCATAAATCTTGGAGATGCTTTTCACCAGGAAGAAGCTTGAAGTCATCAAACTTCTTATTAGCTATTTTCAGCTTGTTGTCCTTCTCTTGCTCATCAACAGCTCCAATGAGCTCAAGAGTATCCCAGATTTCCTTGGCAGTCTTGCACTTCTTTATCCTGTTGAAGTACCTATCATCGATGGACTTGTAAAGAATGTCTTTAGCAATGTTGTCCAGATTGTATTTCCTTCTTTCTTCAGTAGTCCACTCAGATTTGGCCTTATTGATTATCTGAGGTCTGGTGTTGTCAATAGCATGCTCTGGGTTGACCTTCTGGAAGCTTGTGAAAGGCCCAATGTCAAGTACTTCCCACATTTCATCATGCAGAGCACAAAGATGTGCCTTCATTCGGATCCTTCAGTCATCAAACTTGAGATCTGAGAACATAAGATTCTTGGAAAGGGAGTGATCCATTATTTCAGATTAAAAATGAGGTAAACAGAAAAAGAAGTGGATCTTTGTTCTGCAAATAACCTAAGAGATTATTAAAACAAGGAGGCTCTGATACCACTTGTTGGTCCTGGTTGTACTGGATACAGTCTAGAGGGGGGGGGGGGTGAATAGACTTTAATTGTTTTTAACTTTTTCAAGCAAAGTACCAGATTTAACAGAAAAGCCTGTTCTGTTGGCAGAACAGACTAGCAGCGGATGGGGTTCTGGTAGGGGGTTCTGTTAGTTTAGCCTCAGAGAAGCAAAGGCAGTAGGCCTTCTGTTAACTCACAAGACAAGTTCTGCTGAACACAGATACCAAGTCTTTGGAGTTAAACAGTTCAGATAAAAACTATAAGTAAAATGCAGTAAGTAAATGACACCAGGGCTTTTTATAGTGGTTCAAGGAAAAACTTGTTCCTCTAGTCCACAGTTCCACTAAGCTTGTAAAAACGACCGTTTACAACGCCTTAGCTCTATCGCTTAAGAAGCTCTCCACGTCTTCTTCAAGTGTAGATGTCTCCTTGGATGCACTTCTGGCTTCCTTAAATGTTGTTATGTTAGCGTAACAAACCTTACGATTTTTCACATCAATAAACATTTTATAAGTTACGCGTGCTCATTTGGTACTGATCTAATGCTTATTTCAAAATGTTATATCAATGCATATTTTAAAAGTATCATATTACATTAAATTCACATATAGAAATTCATAGGAGTGTAATATAGATATAGTTCAATTAGTTTTTATAAAAGAAAAAATAAGGGAAAAAATTGAATTATAAGATATGAAACAGAAACCATGATAATCATTTTTAGCCCCTTAATACTCAATAAAATAGGTCAGATGCTCACTAAGAACACACTATTGTTCATTTAGCGGAAACCATGATTTTTCGCTTAAATTACAAAAATGCCACCGAATTTTTTTGACCTGTATTAGTGGCCGGACTATATTACTGCGCATTTTTGTGTTCTCGAATTAATTTGAATGCGCTCCCGATTAAATTTTTAGCTGAAATTTGGTATGAGTAAACTATACTTGTTTCATAATATGCTCAAAAAATTTCATCAAAAAATTCCACCGGGAACCGCCCCAAATCGTGACGATCGGACGGAGTCTCCTATAAAGGATTTAATTGACTTTTTTATGAAAGTTCGAGGACCTATTTGACAGTTTTCCCGTTTTTTAAACAAATTCCCACTTTCACGGAGGGAGTGTAATATAAAGGAATTGGGTGGACAAATGGATTTCTCTAATTATTCACGCCTATTTACGCATTAAATCATTCTTCAAGTCATAACATTAAATTGAGTTATTTATTATATATGGTAAGCAATGCATAATACTAAAGGAGATGCTTGAATGTGAGATGCATGCTTAACCAACGCATGAGACCTAAATGATCGAGGTATAGTAACTTTTTTTACCGAAATTGAGCTACAATAACTTAGTATATCAATTTTATAATAATTTAATCAAAATAGGCATACAATTCAATCTGCTACAAGAAACTTGACTTTTTGGGATGAACAATTTTCGACCAATGTTAAATTTACTTGAATTATAATGAAGATATGCGTTTTATGGACCATATATATTGTCGTACCACATGTATGCGATCACAAGAGTAAATACACATAAAATTTGAACAAAGTAAGGAGTTCATTATCATCGTCCATAATTACTTGAATCCAATTACAATTCTAGAAAATTATTCAAATCTGTAATTACGTACATCGAATATCTCATCTTTACAATTTATAGAATGAATGGATTTAAAAAAATAGCCAGAATTTACAAAGATGTATATACAAGAACAACATAAAAAAGTAAAAAATTAGTTTCCTCAATTTAAAAAGAGATATTACCTGAAATAGGACTAAAACAGTTTGAAAATTCCAAAATAGGACTATCATATTTTTATCCCCAAAATAGGACTAGTTGTTGTCATGTTTTGGCAGTAACAGACTTCAAACATGGCAGTATTTTCCAAACATGACAGTAATTTGTCCTATTTTGGGAATTAAAAAAATGACAGTCCTATTTCGGGAACTTTCCCATTTAAAAAAACATACTTTTAGTCTAAAAAATGTTATTTCTCTTATAAAATAAAACTCATTGAGTAACAAATTTATATCAAAACATATTAGGGTGAGCACATTGGTTTCAATTTCGTTTTAATATCAATTCGATTCGGTTTGAAACAGATCGGAATCATACTATGTTTAGGTTTAGTTCGGATTAAATCACTTCGTTACAATTTGAATTTGTTATGTTTAAAAACATATTAAAAATTCATTGACTATTTGAGTTCAGCTCGACCTTATTCAATTTCTCACTGTCTCAATTAGTTTTAGTTTGATTTAATTTGATTTGAACCACATACCACTAAATTCAAACGAAATTGTGTATGATTTGATTTCGGTTCAATTTGGTACAATTTGGTTTACTCAAACCGAACCGGTTTACTGACCCCCTAAAAAACACTCATGAAAGCTCATTCTCTCATAAGATAAAAACTAATGTAAATTTTTCTTAACCTTTTTCTTTATGTATCCATTTATTTTATCAAATTTGAATTTTTGCGACTTTACAAGATTTTTAAAGTAATTTTTGAATATATAAATTTTATTTGTTAAAAATAATTTCATTATTAACAAGGATCACTTAAGTTTATGACCTGTCAAATATCGTAAACGCAACTGAGACGTTACCCGGGCCGAAGGTAGTATACAATATTCATTCAATCTCTTTTTAATTTGAATAATGTGAGTTGATTTTTCCCGTGCACCGCACGAGTTCATTGTCTAGTATTAATTAAGTTTGACAGGTAACTCTTCATGATATTTAATTTTTACAATAAGTGATGATAAATTAATTAACTGTACATAAAACGACTAGTTCATTCAATAAGACGTATTTATTATCCTTAAGTTACTTATTATACTTGGGCAAATTTATCTGACCTGACCATTTTATCTTCAAATACTTGTAGTCATGCGTATAAATATATAATCATGTAGATACACATGGAAAATATCAAAGTATAATCGATTAGCTAACAGTTCTAGACAGTGAGATAAAAGTACAATTGATCTGAAGAAAGAGATCGAATACAGAAATATTTAGTTATGAGTATTTCAAAGCAATTTAGTATTGTATTTGTGCTTGCCATTATTTTCCCCTTATTAGTGTGTGCAAATGATACATCACCATCACCCGTTGGAACTGCCGTGAAATCTTGTTGTTCAAACAGCCAACAATATATCGATGATTGCATTGAAACTGAAGAGATGGAGCGTATGGGTTCCCCCGATGAATATGACATGAAGTCTATTAAAAAGCTTTGTGTGGATCGTATCCAAAAATTATGTGCGGTGAATAAGATTTATTGTTGATTTATGTACGGTGATTTTCTTATATTATTATTATTATTATATTTGAATGTTTAATGGTGAAATAAAATCAATTTTCTCGAAATTTGTATGCAACCAAAAGATATATGTATATTGTATACCAACAAATAGAAATGATACAAATGTCGAAAATTTTGAGTAAATATAAAAAATGTGATATATATACTCAGCATATAACATTATATTATTATTGTATATATTAGTTTATTCATCATATCCTCATTAGATTATCATGTACTCCGTATATCATTTATTAGCTTTTTTATGTAGTTGGATCTATCGGTTCCATATTAGTGGGACGACTCACGTGTTCCTATATGTACTCTCCTCATGAGATTTGTAACCAGAAGATCATATTTCATATTGTCAACCATAATACAAACTCTACATCCATCTTCTTCTCTAGCTTTCAATCTCTCTAAATAACATGCTTCATTTAAATATCAATTCATAAACTTTCTCAAAGAAGTGAGAAAGTTTATGAAGAGGTAGTCTTCATCAAAGAACGTTCCCATTTAAGAAGGTTATTGTAGACACGGGCAGACCTAAAAATGTTTAATTTAATTTGCATCGAACCAGTCTGACCCAGTATCCTGCTTCCTCTCTTGAACTGGTTTATTATGTCTAGTCTGTTTAGATTTTTTATTTTTAATTGGAAATAGATTATTCAATGTCCATTTCAAAGACATATAGATTAATGTCTAGTTTTGAACTCATTAAGACAATGTATCAAAATACGACCGTGTTTAAAAATGAAGTACTACATATAATTTAATTTTGTTATTTCATCCTTCAATACAGTTTTATCTAATAATGAGATTTTATATATCTTAATTTATCATATTGTTGTACAAAATATCAAAAGGTCGGTCGGTCTGTCACAAATTGACAAATGTTTTCGTTTATATACTTTTATTTCAAGAACAAAAGTTGTACATCTATTAAGTTAATCCCACATATTAGAAGTTTTAATTTGTCATATCTCAAATCTCATCCGACTTTAGATCAACATGACTCATACTTAATCAAAAAATCATCAATGCCACATTTCAAAGAAAGTTTAGTGATCATATCAACAACATGTCTAATACATGCAATCGTTCCATCACAACTTGTTTGCTATTTACATTTTAACTACAATTTATAAGTTCTTCGGTGAATTATATATCCCAATATCTATTTTTTTTGTGCTTGAAGCGGGGGCACAATTTTTATCTTAAGCACTAATACTAAACTTCGGCGTCGGAAGTGAGTGCACTTGCCCCCCCCAGAATCATCCACTGATTGTAGAATGCCCAACAAAGTAACTAGTATCATGTCGAACATTTGTATATTCGATTTTTTATTTGGGTTCTTCTATCGTACCAACATAAATTAGAAGGGTTTCGGTACCCATATTTTTCTAAACCAATAGGAATACAAGAAACTGTCACCTCACATTTGTATTTGCAATTTAATCCCTCCCGAATTCCTAGTTAGAAGATGGGAAAGAAAATTAAACATTCATGCTTGCACACACATCTTGTTTTAAGTGGAAAATAGAAAATAGTTGATTGACATCTGTCATCAACCTTAATTACAGGAAATCATCTACCCCAAATTCAACATAAAAAAGATCTGGTAAACTCTAATTAGTTAAAATTATTTCCATTCCATTCCCTTATGTATATATTTTTTTTATTAACTTTGAAATCCGTGAAAAAAGGGTCACGCCATTGAAACTCATGGCACATTGTTGGACGAAGAAGGGTGTTGTAACGCCGCCTCCCCGCCTTTCTGAAATTGAAGTAAATAATGAAACTTCAATAATTCAATAAACTTTGAATTTTTTTGATCCCTTATATAATAAATTTTTGAACTTGTAGAAAAAATATGAGGAAGAACGGAGGAAGTGAGTTGATCAGCTAGGTGATTCTGATGCCGAACTTGATTAAAATCAAGATGATGAGGCCATCTTAGCGGCAACCGGAGTTTACAAGGGCCGGGTGCCGTTTATGGGTTCTGAAGGCTTACGGATCCTCGAGAGGTCCAAAGGAGCTAGCTCATCTTCTCATTCGGCGTATGATGATCGGGTTACCCGCCTCGAGAAACCATTGGAGGAACGTGAAGCAGAGGCTCGAAGGCGGGATGAAGAAGCTCGGATACGGGATGAAGAGGCAAGAAGAACGAGAGAAAGGTTGGAAGAGATGGAATGGCAAATGCGTATATTCAACGCCACCTACCGCCCATCCATGCACATACAGCACCCTGAGACTACCCCACAAATTCCCTTCGCGGGCAATATGGGCAGTATGGGCAGTAGGGGTTTTGCTAATTATAGCCATATCTCCAACAATTTTCCATATGCATATTATGATGATACCCCGTTATTGATTCCCGGAGCTCATGCATACCGTGGTAGCTGACGAGCACTTTGTCACGGTGCGTCAAAATAAATTCAATACTCAACACTTATACGTAGTATAGCGTAGTAGAGTTCGTATCCACAGGGAAAGGAATAATTCTCTTTTTATGATACTTAGTAAATAAAAAGGGGGGATTTGGATTTAGTGATTTAATTTCATTAAAAACTAAGATGAACAACCTATATGTGTTTAATTCAAGAATAAAAGGGACTTGGCTTTGCTACTTTCCACTTGTTGATATATTTCAGTCGATCCTTGTTATATCTATAACTTATCCCCTCTCGAATACTCAATCGAGGAGTATCTCCAATTCATCGAGGGTAGTTATTAACAACGACCGTTCATTAATAACCCTTACTATTAATCAAATATAGAACAACGCCGTATACCGATATAATAGTAGCATTCAATCTTTTTAACTCCTTGATGAAATCAATTGAGATTGATAACCTTAACACAACGGTTTCGGTTTAACCAACAAAATTGATCCCTCTTAAGTTTATTAACCACGACCGTGCATTAATAAACCGGAGTTACTTACTTATGAAACCACCAACGATTAACCATCGGTTCGTTGATCGTTTCTAGTAGTAATTAATGTCGGAACGTTAACTAATCGTCACTTAGCAACCCTCCAACATTAATATAGAATGAGATTAAGGGAAGAATTAATAATCAAGAGAAGAAGTTAAGAAAATAACTCACAACTTTAATAATCAACAAGCTTCAAGAGCAAAACCAAGAATGGAAGTTTAGCTCCTCATTTGGAGGCTAAACATAGCTAGAAAAATATAAAGAAATGCTATTCTAAACTGAGCTAAAGAGAATGGAAGAAGGGATGATCAAATATGCAGAAAAATGGGGCTATTTATAGGTGTTTTCAACACCTAATGCCGGATACCCGGCCGGGTATTTTGACATACCCGACCGGGTATTTACCTAATCAAATATTTTCCCATGTTCTTGTGTCTTCTGCACGTCTTTTGGTCTGAAATCACAGAATACCCGACCGGGTATATGGTATACCCGACCGGGTATTTGCTAGTTTGCAGCAGTTTCCTTTGTCACTTCATACCCGGCCGGGTAAAATCCATACCCGACCGGGTTTTGCACAAAACTCAGGTTTCTTCATCCTTTTTGCTTCCAAACCTATCCTAAACTTAAAACCAAACTAACTACAACTTACAACAAACAATAAAATGCTAGAAATATGATTACAATCAAATGCAAATTCACAACTAAAAACTTGCACAAAACTAGTAAATAAACACTCCAAACAATAATAAAAATGTATACTTAGGCACTAACAGCTAGTGCCTATCAAACACCCCCGCACTTGAACTTTTACTCGTCTCGAGTAAAACAAATCATGTCCATGAAGTTTCCAAACCAACAATTGTAGCAATTACAACCATTCACAAGTGTTTTTGAAAATCAACATAAAAGAATGTTTCAATGATCAAAACACGTGAAAAAAGAGTCTTCAGCATCATTGGGTTCCTCTTCTTCTGCTCGTTATGTGTACCCTTAGGATCCTGCAAATACAAAAGAAATACTTTCTCTCATTCTCTCATTTTGCCTAGGTGCCCTTTCGGGTTTTCATCCCAGCTTCCCACATTTTCCTTTTTAATTCTCCCCAACTCACTCTTCTTTTTTTTTTTTGCTTTTATTTTGCTTAAGTTGCCCTTTTTGAGTTTTCAACCTAACAAGCTTAAATATATATACCGGCCAGCATTTGTTGTTCAAAGGGGGTGTATTGAAGGGGTTGGGGTCGGGTTGTGGCTCTTCTTGTTGTTGTTCGGGGCTGGGTGGTGGCTCAAGTTGAGGGAGGTCATAAAGATAGTGGTCAGGAGTAGTTGGCTCAAGCTTATATATATATATATATATATATTTATATTGCAAGAATAAAGAGTATGAAATGGGAGCATACCAGAATAGTTCTCCCCCCAGCTAGTCCATGGCACTGCCCCTAGTGCCCGCCCGCATCTCCTCCATCAAAGAATCCACCCTGACCATAGTAGCTGTCATGAAAACCGCCTGTATATGGGTATTCCTCATCGTTTGTGTCTGAGCTGCCGCCATATCCGCCATCACCACCTCCGAAATCCCTGTCAACACCATCACCGCCAGCTTGTCCACCTCCTCCGGAGCTAGATCCTCCGAAGTTACCCCAATGTGAGGGGTCATACCATGTAGGATGTTGGACTGGAGTGGGCATGTTGGAAAAGTACCCTTGCTGGTCAAAATATGCATACATAGGCCCGAAGGCCCGTCTTTGATCGTCTTCCACCCTTTGGTACGCACTGTAGAGATCGTCAATGCGTGTGTTCATTGTCGTTTGGTTAAGATTGAGTTGTTGTATACCGGCCAGCATTTGTTGTTCAAAGGGGGTGTATTGAAGGGGTTGGGGGTCAGGTTGTGGCTCTTCTTGTGGTTGTTCGGGGCTGGGTGGTGGCTCAAGTTGAGGGAGGTCATAAAGATAGTGGTCAGGAGTAGTTCCGGGTAGGTAAAGATGTCTCCTATCCCCGAGTTGATGGTTAAAGATGTTTGGAAGTTCATCGGAGGGGATTGTAAAAAGTTGTGTGGGTGAGGGGTTTATGGTCCAATGGTAAAATGTTGTGGTCCCAATGGTGTGGGAGTGACTCACGTCATGTGCAGTGAGTAGAAACTTAAGATTAAGGAAATTCCAATCTTGAACTTGTCTATTTGCACAATAGCCAAATTTGGTACATATATGATGTATGTACCCTCCTATGAAAATTTCACCCATGGCTTCACAATCCTTTTTTAAATGTTCCCACAAACATGAAGCAAGATCTAATCTAGGAGCTTCGGGGAAGATACCCATAGCAAGAACGGCCAATTCACTAATCCTTGTTTGATGATTATGTGGCTTCCCAAAGACATGATACCCAAACCATTTTAGTGCGATTCGAAGGGCAGGGTGTTGAACATGTGTAATATGCATATGTGAAGATTTAAACACCCTAACCCCTGTCATTCTTCGCCACAAATCATGCACAATGGTCTTATCAATTCTTACCTTACTTTCCTCCACACCTAAAACCGGTAGACCAAATAGCTCGCCAAACTCACGTTTCGTTAAAGTTCTTGGTATGTTGTTATATCGAAACGTGAGTTTGCTCTCATAGGTGTCCTCTATATCCTCAGTAAATTCAACCGATGCTAGGAACTCATACATAATTCTTTTGTAGATATTATAGGACATGTGGAACAATGTAGTAAGTCCTATGTTGTTGCACAATTCTAGCATCATATCATACAACATCAATGCTCGCAATGTTTCATGACAAAGAAATCGTGTGGAATGTACCTCTCGGTTGAGTTGGGTGAGGAATTTCTTGTGATGAGACCTAGACGTGAATTCGATGCTTTCATACCCCGGAACTTGTGGAATTGGAGCACTTGAGTTGGAGGAAGATGCTCTAGTCCTTTTAGGTGCCATAGTTAACTTTTTCTTAGACTTTGGGGTTGGATTTTCGGACTTGGGGCTTGGTGGAGTGAAAAATGTGGACTTTTTGGGAATTGGGTGTTTTTGAGGGTGTGGAGGTGTAGAGAATGATATGGGGAAGAAGAAATGAGGTTAGGTTTGGGTTAATTTGAGGGAAAATCGGACCTTGAGGATTTGGGTATAGGGTTTTTCGGATTTGGGGATTTTGGGGTGTTTGGGGTTTTTTGTGGGTGTAGAAATGGAGAGGATGATGTGGGGAAGAAGAAAATGGAGTTTATTTGGAATTTAGATGGATGATTGGAATGGATTGGAGCTTGGGAAGTTTGGCTATGGAGGTTTGGGGGGTTTGGTGTTTGGGGGAGAAGAAGAAGATGGGGGTTGGGGGAGGATTTGGGGTGAAAATCCCGTAAAAAGAACTCATTTCGCACAAATACCCGGCCGGGTATTTCGTAATACCCGAATGGGTATTCCATTTCCCGTAGGCAGAAGCCTTTTTGGCTAAATACCAGGTCGGGTTTTCGTAATACCCGGTCGGGTATTAGGCTATTTTTTTTTGTTTTTGCCTTTTCCTTTATTTATGCCCGGCCGGTTTTCTTGTAATACCCGAATGGGTATTTGCTTTTCTAGAAGGCAGAATGTTGTTTTAGCTGAATACCCGGTTGGGTTTTTGTAATACCCGGTCGGGTATTAGGCTATTTTACACTTTTTTTAATTTTTTGATGCCCGACCGGTTTTTTTGGTTGATACCCGAATGGGTATGCTTGACAGTAGCTCCCAGGGGCGAAAAAATTGCCAAAACCCGGTCGGGTTTTCTACATACCCGGTCGGGTTTTCGTTATTTTTTTTGATTTTTCATCTTTACCCGGTGGATGAGTTGGCCGGGTATTCTCCTTTTGTGCTGGTACCCGACCGGGTATTGGGAATACCCGGGCGGGTTTACTCAAAATTATTTAATTATTTTTTTTTTTTGAAAAATTTTTACACACACGCTACAAAAATAAAAAGGAGAAGAAAAATACCGTGCATGGGTTGCCTCCCAAGAAGCGCTTTATTTAACGTCGTGGCTCGACGATATCTTCTGTTGTTCCTCATTCGTAGACCGGTTCAGAAAGGTCTACGACTTCCACATTTTTGGGTTGAAAACCCTCAAAGAAGGGTTTTAATCTCTGTCCGTTCACTTTCAGCACCTCTCCCGTCTCCAGGTCCTGAATTTCCACCGCCCCGTGTGGATATGTTTTGACCACTTTGTATGGTCCGGTCCAACGGGATCTCAGCTTTCCCGGAAATAGACGAAGGCGTGATTGGAATAGGAGGACTTTTTCATCAAGTTTAAAGTCTTTTCGTATGATCATTTTATCATGCCATTCCTTCGTCTTTCTTTTGTATATTTCTGCATTGTCATAAGAATCCAGGCGAAGTTCTTTCAATTCTTGTAATTGGAGCTTCCTATGTACACCGGCCTCGTCAAGATTGAGGTTGAATTCTTTAACCGCCCAATAGGACTTGTGTTCGAGCTCTACAGGGAGATGACATGCTTTCCCAAACACAAGTCTATAAGGAGACATACCGATTGGGGTTTTGTAAGCAGTTCGGTATGCCCATAGCGCATCATCAATGCGTATACTCAGATCCTTCCTGTTCGGGTTCACTGTTTTCTGGAGTATAGATTTCAACTCCCTGTTTGAGGTTTCCGCTTGGCCATTTGTTTGAGGGTGGTAGGCTGTAGAAATTTTGTGAGTCACACCATATTTTTTCAGTAGGGATCCCACAATTTTATTGCAAAAATGTGTGCCTCGATCGCTAATTAAAATTCGAGGGACCCCGAACCTTGAAAATATGTGTGATTTGAGAAAACTAGCCACCACCTTGGCATCATCAGTTTTTGTTGCTTTGGCCTCCACCCATTTGGAGACGTAGTCTACTGCAAGAATGATGTATATGTTACCTTGGGAATTTGGAAATGGTCCCATGAAGTCGATACCCCATGCATCGAAAATCTCACAGAAAAGCATGGGGTTTTGTGGCATCTCGTGCTTTCGAGAGATGTTGCCCATGTGTTGGCAATTATCACAAGATTGACAGTAGACATGAGCATCTCGGAATAAGCTTGGCCACCAAAAACCACATTCAAGTACCTTCATGGATGTTCGTTTTCCTCCAAAGTGGCCACCACATGCATGTGAGTGACAAAAAGCAAGTATGGATGTAATTTCTGTTTCAGGAATGCACCTTCGAATGACCTGATCTTTGCAATGTTTCCATAAATATGGTTCATCCCATACGTATTGCTTTGCATCATGCTGGAGTTTATCTCTTTGAGCTTTAGAGAAGCTTGGTGGAAACCTGTTTAGAACAAGGAAATTAACAATGTGAGCGTTCCAAGGACGAATTTCCTTAAGGGAGAAAAGGGTTTCATCGGGAAATTCGCCTCGGATATTATCTTTGATCTGATTGTTTCCTTCACCCAAGACTAAACGGCTCAAGTGATCGGCCACCAAGTTCTCCATGCCTTTCTTGTCCTTGATCTCAACATCAAACTCGCTCAGGAGTAGTATCCATCGAATCAGCCGTGGTTTGGCCTCTTTCTTTGTCATCAAGAACCTAATAGCCGCATGATCAGTGTAAATGATCACTTTGGTACCAAGTAAATATGATCTGAATTTTTTGAGCGCATAAACGACGGCCAACATTTCTTTTTCGGCGGTGGCGTAGTTGCGTTGGGCATCATTGAGTGTGGTGGATGCATAATAGATCACATGAGATGCTCTTCCCACCTTTTGGCCCAAAACGGCCCCGACCGCATAGTCACTAGCATCACACATGATCTCAAAGGGAAGAGACCAATCCGGGGCTTGGATGATATGTGCAGTTACTAATTTCTCCTTCAAAGTATTGAAGGCCTTCTTGCAGTCCTCGGAAAATATGAACTCCACCTCCTTTTGCAAAAGTGTGCATAAAGGAGATGCAATCTTTGAGAAATCTTTGATGAACCTCCTGTAGAAACCTGCATGTCCAAGGAATGATCGTATTTCCTTAACGGTGGTAGGGTAAGGTAGTGATTGAATAACCTCCACTTTTGCTTTGTCCACCTCTATTCCTTTGGACGAGATCACATGGCCTAGGACAATTCCTTCTTCCACCATAAAGTGACATTTTTCAGAGTTTAGAACAAGATTTGATTCTAAACAACTCTTCAAAACAAGAGATAGATGAAGTAGGCATGAATCAAATGAGTCTCCATGGATTGTAAAATCATCCATAAAGACTTCCATAAATAGCTCAACATATTCAGAGAATATGCTCATCATGCATCGTTGGAATGTGGTCGGGGCATTGCAAAGTCCGAATGGCATGCGTCGGTATGCAAAAGTGCCAAATGGACAAGTGAAAGTGGTCTTCTCTTGATCTTCAGGGGCTATAGGCACTTGAAAGTACCCGGAGTAGCCATCAAGAAAGCAATAGAACTTATGCCCGGCAAGTCTCTCAAGCATTTGGTCGATGAAGGGTAAAGGAAAGAAATCCTTTCTAGTTACCGCATTTAGTCTCCAGTAATCTATACATACCCTCCATCCATTTTGAATTCGGGTGGGCATTAGTTCTCCATGTTTGTTTTCCACTACCGTGACCCCGGTCTTCTTTGGAACCACTTGGGTTGGGCTAACCCATTTTCTGTCGGAGATGGGGAAGATTATCCCCATTTGGAGTAGTTTGATCACCTCCTTTTTGACCACCTCCATCATAGGTGGGTTTAGTCTTCGTTGCGGCTGTCGTACCGGCTTGGCTTCATCCTCCATTAAGATACGATGCATGCAAGTAGATGGACTAATGCCTTTGATGTCGGCTATAGTCCATCCAATTGCTAGTTTATGCTCCTTGAGCACCGCTACCAATTTGCCTTCTTGTTCTCCGGTCAATTTGTTTGAGATAATGACCGGTAGTGTCTCTTTTTCCCCCAAAAACACATATTTCAAATGTGTTGGGAGTGGTTTCATCTCAACGTCGGGTGCCTGCAAAACTGAAGGTAGAGGCTTTTCCTCGGGGATGGTTAGTGGAAATGCCCTAGACCCCGGTGGCATAAGTGGGAGTTGGAAGTGAGTATCCAATTCCACTATCATAGCTTGTGTGTTGGGGGTCAAGGCACGTTCTGAAGAGTTTTCCCTGAAGTCATTTTCAAGTATACTTAACAATTCGTCCTCCTTATTGATTTCAAAACTATTTTGTACAACGGGGTCAACAATATCAATGGCAAATAAAGAATGATTTTCATTTGGATATTTCATGGAGTCATAAATGTTGAATTCAACTTTATCCCCATCAAATTCCATTGTTAAGGAGCCGCTAAATACGTCAATCTTTGCTCTAGCAGTTTTTAAAAATGGCCTTCCTAAAAGGATAGGAACCGCATTCTTATCATTCTCCATTTCCAAAACATAAAAGTCAGCGGGGAAAATCAAATTGTCAACCATAACTAGTACGTCTTCGACAATACCTTTAGGGTAGGCATTTGATCTATCCGCAAGTTGAATGACTACTCCGATTTCATTTAAAGGGCCAAGCTCAAGTGATTTGTATAAAGAGTAAGGAATGAGATTAATTGATGCTCCTAAATCGAGCATGGCTTTTGAAAACGTGGTTCCTCCCAACTTGCAAGGTATAGTGAACATGCCCGGATCATTGTATTTCTTTGGAAGTTTCTTTTGAAAAACTGCCGAAACACGTTCACTAACTTGGACTTTTTGTTTTCCATTGAGTCTATGTTTCCTTTTTATTGTACATAGTTCTTTGAAAAATTTTGCGAATCTAGGAACACCCTTTATCAAGTTAAGGAGAGGGATATTTACCTCACATTTGGAGAATGTCTCATAGATGTCCTTGTCCTTCTCCAGCTTTCGTGTTTCCCTTAGAGCCTCGGGGAAGGGTGCTTCAATTTCGGGAATGACCGGTGGTGGGGTTGAGATTTGAGCTTCCACCTCCGGTTGAGTTACTTCCACCAGCTCCTCTTCTTCCTCCTCTTCGCCAATGTGGCTCTTTGCCTTCTCTTTGGCAATAACCAACTCCTTGCCACTCCGTAATGTGACTGCATGGGCTTGTTGCCTAGGATTCGGCTCCGTTTGAGATGGTAGCCTTGCCGAATCCTTAGCTTCAAGCCTACTCACGGCATTTGAGATTTGGCTGATTTGGTTTTCCAAGTTGTGGATGCTGGATTTTGTTGTTTCTTGGAATTGAACCACACTTTGTTGCATTGTTGCCATATTCATGGCAAGTGATCGAATCATGTCTTCGGTTGACATATTCGAGTTTGAAGTTTGGCCTTGTTGTTTATATTGTGGAGGAGGAGGATTTGATGGTTGAGGAGGTTGGGAGTTTCCGTACCTTAAATTAGGATGATCCCTCCATCCCGGATTGTAGGTGTTGCTTTGAGGATTATACCTCTTTTGATTTTGGAAACCCAGAGCATTGATCTGTTCAACGTTCTCCTCTTGTAGTGTTGGGCAAGAGTCGGTGGGGTGCCCTTGTGTCGAGCATATGCCGCAGACCTTGACTTCTTGAGGTTTCGGATTTAAGAGAAAATCTTTAACCAAAGAAGTCAAGCCGGCTACTTGACTTTCCAATGAGTTGTTGGATTCTGCTGCCATAACTCGTTTTGATGATCGCCGATCATAGTGCCTACAATTCTCGGCCAACTCCGAGATGAGGTTTGTAGCTTGAGAAGGGGTCTTGTTGACAATCCCTCCTCCACATGTGGCGTTTATCATCCGCCTATCTTCATTGCAAAGACCATCATAGAAATATAAGATGAGGTCTTGCTCCGAATAGCCATGATAAGGGCAACTTGCACACAGTTTCTTGAATCGTTCCCAATATTCGTAGAACGATTCATCATCCTTCTGCTCCACGTTGCTAATTTGTTTTTTTAGAGAGGATGAGACAGAGGAAGGGTAGTAGCTTTCCAGGAACGCTTTCTTCATGGCCGCCCATGTTCCTATACTTCCTGAAGGAAGATAGAATAGCCAATCCTTTGCGGTATCCTTCAGTGAAAATGGAAATGCCCGCAGTTTGATTTGTTCTTCTGTCACACCGTTTGGGCACATGCTTGTGCAAACGACGTGGAACTCCGATAAATGTTTGTTCGGGTCTTCTCCTCTCAGGCCATGAAAGGATGGCAGCAGATGAATGAGCCCAGATTTTAGCTCAAACGTATTACCCTCATCAAGTGTAGGGAAGGTAATACACAGTGGTTGTTGGTTGAGGTTTGGAGCTGTGAGCTCCCTCAGCGTTCTTGTTTCAAGAGCCATTGTGGTTGGCTCTTCGGTGTCGCTAGAACTAGAGCTAGCGGTGTATGAATCTCTGGAAGATGATTCTTCCGAGTCGGTGTTAGAAAATTTACTTTTCAACCGCTCGAAAGTTTGTTCTATTTCTGGGTTTTTGTGATATGTGATTTCGTTTATGGAACGATGTTTAACCATAAACTCCACTAAGCTCAGAAAATAGAAAAATAAACACTCTTTATATTTTTGTAAGGTATATATATATTTTTTTGATTTTTTCTTGATATGAAATAAAAGAAAAATTAATTGCCTTTCCCAGGCAACGGCGCCAAATTTGACGAGCACTTTGTCACGGTGCGTCAAAATAAATTCAATACTCAACACTTATACGTAGTATAGCGTAGTAGAGTTCGTATCCACAGGGAAAGGAATAATTCTCTTTTTATGATACTTAGTAAATAAAAAGGGGGGATTTGGATTTAGTGATTTAATTTAATTGAAAACTAAGATGAACAACCTATATGTGTTTAATTCAAGAATAAAAGGGACTTGGCTTTGCTACTTTCCACTTGTTGATATATTTCAGTCGATCCTTGTTATATCTATAACTTATCCCCTCTCGAATACTCAATCGAGGAGTATCTCCAATTCATCGAGGGTAGTTATTAACAACGACCGTTCATTAATAACCCTTACTATTAATCAAATATAGAACAACGCCGTATACCGATATAATAGTAGCATTCAATCTTTTTAACTCCTTGATGAAATCAATTGAGATTGATAACCTTAACACAACGGTTTCGGTTTAACCAACAAAATTGATCCCTCTTAAGTTTATTAACCACGACCGTGCATTAATAAACCGAAGTTACTTACTTATGAAACCACCAACGATTAACCATCGGTTCGTTGATCGTTTCTAGTAGTAATTAATGTCGGAACGTTAACTAATCGTCACTTAGCAACCCTCCAACATTAATATAGAATGAGATTAAGGGAAGAATTAATAATCAAGAGAAGAAGTTAAGAAAATAACTCACAACTTTAATAATCAACAAGCTTCAAGAGCAAAACCAAGAATGGAAGTTTAGCTCCTCATTTGGAGGCTAAACATAGCTAGAAAAATATAAAGAAATGCTATTCTAAACTGAGCTAAAGAGAATGGAAGAAGGGATGATCAAATATGCAGAAAAATGGGGCTATTTATAGGTGTTTTCAACACCTAATGCCGGATACCCGGCCGGGTATTTTGACATACCCGACCGGGTATTTACCTAATCAAATATTTTCCCATGTTCTTGTGTCTTCTGCACGTCTTTTGGTCTGAAATCACAGAATACCCGACCGGGTATATGGTATACCCGACCGGGTATTTGCTAGTTTGCAGCAGTTTCCTTTGTCACTTCATACCCGGTCGGGTAAAATCCATACCCGACCGGGTTTTGCACAAAACTCAGGTTTCTTCATCCTTTTTGCTTCCAAACCTATCCTAAACTTAAAACCAAACTAACTACAACTTACAACAAACAATAAAATGCTAGAAATATGATTACAATCAAATGCAAATTCACAACTAAAAACTTGCACAAAACTAGTAAATAAACACTCCAAACAATAATAAAAATGTATACTTAGGCACTAACAGCTAGTGCCTATCAGTAGCAGCCGGCCTGGCAGCCGTGGTGGCAGTCGAGGCAGCCATCGTGGCGGCAGCTGTGGCCACGGAAGGCAGCCCGATCATCGCGAGAAACCTAATGATGATGATGATGATGATGATGATGATGATGATGATGATGACCATTGATGGTTTGTAATAACTAGTTTATTGACATTTTAATGATTTTTAAATTTTGATGGTTACTGTACGAATATTAATTATTTTTGTTATATAATGATGATTTGATTGGTTTATTATTTATTATGATAAATAATGTTTAATGGTGATTAATGATGATTAATGATGATTAATGATGATTATTTAATTATTTATTATAAACAATTATTTATTAAGATTAATTATGATTGTTTAACTATTTATTATAAACAATGTTTATTAAGTTCAAATTTTTTAAAAAGCGCCTAAATTTTAATGGTTATTATTTATTAAATAAACTTTTGAAATTTTAAAATAAACATTCAAAATGCGCTGAATTTTTAATTTTTTTTTAAAAAATAAAACTTTTGTCACGGACGGTTCCGTGACAAAGTATAAATTCAGTTTACTTTAAATACCCAAAACGCTGAAAATAACGTAAATTTTTTTTTTAGAAAAAGTTTTGTCAGGGATTATATCCGTGACAAGTTCAAAATTTTGAATATTTTTTTTTGAAAATTTTAAAGTACCCGCCCACCTGTTTCGAAATTTTTCAAAATTTTTGTCACGGATATGTCCGTGACAAAATTAAAAATTTGAATTTTTCAGCTTGTTTCAAATACCCGCCCACTCTGTTTTGAAAACCTTTTTTTTAAATTTGTCACGGATATTTCCGTGACAAATAATTAATTTTTTTTGAAAAATAAAAAAATTTATTCACGGATGTGGCCATGACAAATAAAAGGCGGTGGAGTTTCGGTGAAGTGTTTTGTCACGGACGGCGGCCGTGACAAATCCGTGACAAACTCTCTCACGGATTAATGTCCGTGACAAAAACGTTATCACGCCCCTGGTGTCACGGATTTGGTCCGTGACAAAATCCGTGACAAAATCCGTGACAAAAATCATTTGTCACGGATGTTTTGAACTACGGTCCGTGATAAAATCCGTGACAAAGCAGGTGTTTTTTTGTAGTGAATTACATGTACTAATATTTTATATATTAATATACTACAAATTTTTTATTAATCTCACCTAATTCAAAGATGGCAATCTCTAATGAGACAGATGTATTATATTTTAGAATATTATAAATTTGTGTATATATTTGAATATTAAATATTCAAAAAAGGAAGTATTTATATTCAACGTCAATAATGATGAAATTATTTGAAAATATCATTATAACTAAAACAAATATTACTTAAAAATATTATTTGAAATATTTATATACTTTCAAATTTGAAATTTGAAAATATCATTATAATTAATACTAAAACAAATATCAAATAATATCATTGAATATGAAATAAAATGCTTATAAGTATTGTAATTATTTGATTATTAATAAGAATAATTTTCTTTGCTATTAGTCTTATATAATTTTATATTTTTATTATTATACGTAGTAACATTTATAAAGGTTGACCGGTTTTTTGGCGTTGAGCGGGTTGACTCTCTGGGTCCTAGTTGACCTGTGATCCAATTATCCTCCCGGGTCACTTCCAAGTCTGGTTTTTACAACATTGGATAAAACTGAATATGATGATTTAATTGAAGATCGATTTGAATGAAAAACTGCTAGATGGTTTTGTTTCGTTGAATTTATAGTATTGAATTTTAATATTTTGGTTTAATGATCAAATATATTATTATATTTTCTTTAATAATTAAATAAAAATTTACTTTGAAATTTATTTTTTTATTTTGTATTTTAGATTACAGAATTTGATTTTTGAACAGGTTATAAAAAAATCAACAATGCTTGATGTACTCACCCTTACACCACCCATGTTTGTGAAGGTTTTTTTTGTCTGTGAATCCGATTCACAGAGAAATTATGTGTTATTTTGTCTGTGCAAATTTTGGACAAATAAAATATTGTTAGTGAACGGAACTCAAAATCAAAAAAAACTTCACAAACATGGGTTGGTATAAAAGTGGGTATAAGAATGGTTATAAATCTCTTTTCTGAAAAATATTGTTAGTGAACGGAACTCAAAGACAAAAAAAATCTACACAAACATGGATTGGTATAAAGGTGGGTATAAGAGTGGTTATAAACCTCTTTTCTGAAAAAGAATTGGGGCTGGCTACAATAAGAATGAATTTTGTGTTCAGCTGCTTGGTATGACGTCATGTGCTTCCTTTTTTTTTTGATGAAATGTAAATATATATATCATCAAAAGAGTATATGTACAACCTATTAACAAAAACCAAAACTATAGGCAATCCAAAGATTTGGATTCCCCATCCATCTGCGTGATAACTATCTCAAAGAGAGCTAGCTATCCACTCCAAAACTAGCCATAAGGCATGACAAAAAGTGGGAGACAAAGCACCCCATCAGTTTCAAAAGTTAATCATATCGACCGGATATAAGGAGTATAACAATTTATAGACCATAAACTTGATTTGGGCTACAACTCCTTGAATGCTTGCTTTTGCACCATCAAACCGAATGGAGTTCCTTGATCTCCAAATCCAATATATCGAGTAACAAAATGCTATCCTCACGACCTTTGCTTTTAGATTAGCTCCACTTTGCTCTTTTTTGATCCATTTGACCGAGCTCCTTAGAGTATGCATGCTCCTTGTTAGTCCTAGCCATTGCTTGACATTTTCCCACACTTGACCTGTAAAACAACATTCAAAAAATAGGTGTGGTACCGTTTCCGGACCACCCTCACAAAAAGGGCATATATTCGCCACATCAAGGTAAGGTAAATTATCATAAGTAGCTAATCTATTTCTAAAAGCCAGCCATGCAATGAATGAAAATTTTGGTGGTATATAAGATTTCCAAATGAAAGGCATCCACGTCCTAGGAGTGGCCTTGACTCTTAACAAGTCATACACCTTAGAAGAAGAAAGCTTTCCATTTGAGGTACATTTTTCAAGAAAATTGATAGTTTCTTCTAAAGATGAAAATTTTGAACATATTTGGTCTCTAATCAAGACAAATCTTTTCATCAATTGCGTATCTCTTGTGTGTGGAACAAAAGTCCACACATCTCTCCCATGGAGATATACTCCATGGACCCACCGAACCCTTAAACTATCTTGTTTACGGTGAATGTCCCATAGTGTTCTTGAGAGTAGGGCATTATTCCATACTCTCGTGTCCTTAATTCCCAAGCCCCCTTCATCCCTAGGAAGGCACACATCATCCCATGCAACCTTTGCATGTTTACCCCCCATAAAAAGATACGGCACAGTCCAACAATTTTGTCAAGGATACATCTAGGAACCGGGAAGATATCAAGCCAAAAAGATTGGACACCTTGCATAACTGATTTAATCAACTCAATACTGCACATGGCTGTACCTGACGGAGAATGGTAAATGCAAGTCCCAATCGGTTTGCTGTTGTTCTTTGATTCCCTCCTCTCAAGTTAGTTTCTCTTACCCAATTTGATTCCAATAAATAAAAATTGAGAGAATTCTCTAAATAGGAGTAAAAAAAATGAAATTCTAAAGTAGGAGTATCATGTTTTTTATTCTTTGAATATGAGTAAATTTCTGCCAAGTTTGATATTACTCCTATTCAGAGAATAAAAAACATAGTACTCATATTTTGGAATTTCAAAACGTTTTTGCTCCTATTTACAACAATTTCTAATAAAAATTTCATTGTTATAAGTAATACATCAAGTCAATAAAGATATGTATGTAGGGGATCATTTTGGAAAGGATAGTAATGAAGATGCGTGCATGCTTTCATTAATGATTCTCCACTTCTCCATGTCATTAGTTAATGAGACACATCAAGTTCTAGATAGATGTGAGCCTGTGCCGGCCATCGATGAAACGGTTAGCAACATAGGAGGCGAATTGTGTGTGTGGAACCATGACTGTTTTTCACACAGTTCTAGTGTGGGGTTCAGGGAAATGTGAAATAGTAAAGTGCACAAGGATTTAACGAGGAAAAATCTCTTGGCTCAAAGGGATTAAAAAACCTCGACCTCCCTCGTAGGAATTTTAACAACTTCACTAAAAAGCTTTTGAATGGTTACAAGGGAAACTCTCCTAGCCTACCCTTGAGCCACCCAACTCTATCCTCTTTATGAAGAGTTATGCTTCTCTACATTGCGTGTAGAGAGCCTCTCAGCTTTACAACAAAACTCTCACAACACACTAACCAACCCGGGGATGCTACACTTAGCCAATCCTCAAAACCCCAATTACAATATGAAGAAGGGAAAAAGAAACTCTATCTAGAACTCTGTGAGCAAGTTCAGGTGCTTTGGACTTAGTAAATATTTTCGTGTATATCTCTCAATAATAGCTCGGTCAAGCGCACTCTTCTTCCTCTTGGTTCTCGAATATATATTCTGCTAGAATAAGTCCGTTCACATCTTTCTTCCCATACATGGTTGATGAGATATTATTAAAAAAGCTTTCCTTTTATTCAACGATCTTCCGACTCTCTAATATGGCGATCCTCGGTCAACCATATATATATATATATATATATATATATATATATATATATATATATCGAAGCAAGTGGATACATGCATATTATGAGTAAGTCACCCAATAAGCAAAAAGATATGGAGTATATTACGTAATTAAATATTCAATGACAATTACACAAGAATAAATATCATCACATGTAAAGGGAAATAATTTATTCTCTTAATATAAGCATGTAATGGATCATATGTAATTATGTAGCAACGTCCCATTCTTATATGGCAATAAGATATTCATGCAATCAATTATTTAGCAAGCCAAAATATTCATTTTAATATTTCACCCAAACAGCCACGGTCAACCTTTAAGTAATTTATTTTCTTAATCAAGGAAAGGTCCATATATTACTAAGCTAGCAAGTCAAGATTCTTTCCAAAGGAGATTTAATATCTTAAATCGATAACTTTTCAAATCATAAGGCAAATGAATATTTATTTGACAATAATTATAAGCATGTTACGGTCAACCAAATCATGAGTAATGCAATCCGTAGTTTAGCAAGCTAAAATTACTTTCTATAAAGTTAAAAGCACAATTATTAAAGTGGGTATCAATCGTTTATGAAAAGATATTTAAATTGTACCTTTTTCATGCATACCAATCTAGGTACGTAAGTAGATAAGGCACAATTATGCAATCACATATTAATTCATTTAATCATTATGCACGTTAATTATTCACTCAAACAGAACTGAGTATAGTTCTGATTTCCGTTCCTGATCGAACTCCGTTGGTCTATCGGCTGGTCTATCTGCATGGTTAGTCATCAATAAAACATATGAGTCCATTGTTCACTTGAACCATAGGATAGTTCTATCCTTTGTTCGTGTTATGGTTAGTCATCAACAAAACCAAATATGCAACAAATTCCCCCTTTTTGTTGATGACAAACCATAGGTGCCTAGAGACACATGACCTATAGATTTTGCATAAATATAGCAGTAGCACAGCAGGAAAATGTAGCTGTTAAAACACGTAGAGGCACCTGATTATTTCCCCATTTTGGAATCAACCACAAGGAAGCAGAAAATAGCTAAAACAATGTCAGGCATTTGAAATATATGATCCATCTTCTGCTGCATTCTCACCTGAAGACCAGAACATCAGCGCCGGGGTGCATTCGACAGCTGATGAGGCCGCAAATCCGGCCTTTCCGACGATGACGGTTACAGGATGTAGCAGTGACTTGATGAGATCCAGAGTGGCCGTATCTGGAACAACGACGGTGGGACCAAGATAGCGATCCTTCAACGTCAGCGAGAGATCTGCGTCCTTGGTAGGTGCTTCAGGCCATGACAGCGGTCAGGATGGCGACGACACAGCTTGCTCGGCAACATATTCTGAGCGGTGACCGGTCGAGCTGTGGCGGGAGTAGAGACGCGAGCAGCAGCCCGAGACCCCATGACACGAGGCAGAGAAAGGAGAGGCAAGCGACAACGAGAACCAGAAACGTGCTGGGTGAGCTTCAGCGGGCAGAGAGCTTGTGATGACGCATGGCAGCGGCCGAAGGCGGCATCTCTGGCATAGATCATGACACATCTAGTTTTTTTTTTCTTTTCCTGAACTTCAAGAACAGGTTTTGCTAGATTTATCAAGATTGTGAGTAACATACCTGAAAAACTGCTAGAAACCTTCGATCTTCACCGATCTTTCGGAAATTTCCTACTAGAGTGGTGCGAGAGACAATAGAGGCTCTCAATGAAAGCACCAATGTTGGTCCAAAATAGAATGCTCGTAGACTTTTAGGAAAGTTACGTTCGACATTCAAGCAGGAATCAAGAAAAGTATTACGAATATGGAAAGTTGCTCAGAGATTTAGTTGTCAGAAATGGTGTATAGAAATCGCCCCCTAATTTGAATTACAACCCGCCTTTTATAGGCGTATACAAATCGTAACCGCTACCGATAATTATGACTAATTAATTACAACATCAATGCGTAACTAAATACATAATTAAACATCACATTAATTGCTTGACCGTCACTCATCCTGGGTGGCAGGTCGGCCGAACATGCAGGCTCCCCGCTGGGCTAGTAGGCAGGCTCCAGGTTGCAGACTTGGATCCACGGGTCCAAGTTCGGGGCTTGGGCCAATTAGGCTCTGGGCCTAGTCCCATAAATACATCACACACATTTGACATCAATACTTCTCTATATAAATATATAATCGGTCAAAGTTAGATATCTATAAATCCATCACACACATTTGAAAAGTCAAGTTTGACTAATTAAAAGGGGATGGAGGGTGTATATTATACGGTCGGTAGAGGCGTGAAGCGGCGGCTGTAATATTTGATATCTGAAATTAATTTAAAAGGATTAATAATACTACTCATACAAACGAGATGCATCTCCTTTTAAGGGAGTTCATCACTTAAGAACTCGAAGTTAGGTGTGCTTACACGGGAGTAGTTTTGGGATAGGTGACCACCCGGGAAGTTTCTCAGGGCACGTACGAGTGAAGACAAAGAGCATGTTAAAGGCTAGTGGAGGTTTGTGAGGACAGTACTAGAGGTACAGATATCTGGGAGTAACTTCTCGAATCCTGTGAGGTCGCGCTGTTACAGCGGGGTAGCGGATTCGTCGCGGTTACGTAATGGATTTCGTCTTGATTCACATTCACACTGCAATAGCGGTAGTGGAGCCGGCCGCGGTTCGCTATTTTAAACCATGATACAAAGTAATGTCGTATCCGTTTCTGTACGAATATATATATGGCGTCATGCATGGATGCGCGAAGTCCCGAAACAACCTTCGCCACATGGCTTTGCCCGGCCGAGAACGGTAGTTGCCTAAAGACGCAATGCATGCAGTAAATGCATGCCTCTTTGCTCATCCCATCCCAGCCAATATTTCCCAGCCCATCCCCTCATTACTTAAGAATTACTAGTACTACGTAGTACGAGCATTTAATTAACGTACGTGACATGCCTTTGCTTTAATTTGCACAATCCAATCCTCTCTCCACCTTCTACTCTCATATATATATATATGTGACCTCCTGTTAGCTGTGTTGGCCATCATATATCACTTCGATCACCTCTTATCTAAGTTCTATCTAACACATCTGCTATCTGCTTAGCTAGCTAGGTTTGCTTCAATTCGATCAACGATGGCAAGAGTTCAGCTTTTCACTTTTGTGTTGGTGTTTATCATTACTGTTAACGTTACTACTCTTGCGGACTCTCGATCCGTTCATTTGATATACGTCAAAGGGGCCTTGGGAAAAGGCGCTGGTACATTCCGAGCTACTGTTTTTCATTCAATATTTATTTATTAAATGTTTATCCGTTAGTATTTTTCTCAACAACAAAAATATTACACGGGCCTTCAGATAGCTGGAAAGTAAAGTTCATTGTTTACTTCGATACATTCTGATGAATACTGATGGATATTCATAGTGTGTTTGGATGGGAGTCCGGCTGCATACTACCATGACAAAGGGCTAGGCGATGGGTGTCACAATTGGGTTATTTGCCTTCAAGTAAGTCTTTCCTCAAATCTATTCTTATATTAAATGAGTATGAAAGTTGGTTGAATTTTAATACTCCGTACATCTATGTTTTGGAGTAAAATTTTAAAGGCGAGGGGAAAGTTGATAAGGGTTTATGACCATTTTTTTCTTGTTTGGTAGTTCAAAAAATTTGAAAGGAAGATTTTGAAGAATCCTGTAACCATCCAAAAAATCTTTCAACCACTCAACTTTTAAGTTATCTACTTTGGAGTTTTTTAAGGATAACAAATTAAATGATACATATTATATTTAGCTTGATTTAAAATGAATACAAGTTCAACTATTTGAATTTAATAATTAAGCGATTTTAATTATAATTCTCATAGTCATTCTTTTATCAAATTTATAACTCTCAAACAAATATAAGGATTTTTTTCACTTCTCATCTCGTTTCCTTCTCGTGGTTAATCTTCAAAACCTTTCCTTCCGCTTCCAAAGTCCAAACTTCCAAATGGCGAGTGAATTTGCCGAATATGATAAAACCTAAAATACTTTAAATTGAATATAATTTTCCTTAATTATGGAAAATTACATAATTTTCCATAATTATACGTAGTATAAATTTTCCTTAATTATTCGAATTATGAGACCACAAGACTTAGCGAACAAACTACATCATAGTTGGAGGCCGGCGCCACCTAAACCGCCCTTCAATTCTAACTTCATTACTGGACATGCATATTGTGTATGTTTAGAGTTCTACAACCGGAACAGAGTGTATATTTCATATTGTGACGGATCTTCATTTACTGAAAACATAAAACCGGTTGATCCGGTAAGTACTCGACCGTTTCATTCAGAAATTCCCACTACATAGCTAGCTAGGGCTTAATTTCAATAACTTGAAGCTTCTAACATTTAATGTACTCTTTTACAAGGTTACTAATGTAACTTAGAGAGGTTTCAGAATCTTTGAAGCGACAATGGATGATCTCTTGTCTAAAGGATTGAAGAATGCTCAAAATGTACGTTATTACTCCGTATTATTTTGTTCCACGTAGAATAATTGAAGCCTTGAAGGTTAATACGTAATAATTATATCTAGACTATGTTTTGCAAGTCAAACTCAACTTTATTAAACAATACAATGTACATGTTTATCATTTATTGAAAAGTAAAAAAAGTGGTTGGTTATTTCTAAAACAATTCATGTCTCATATTCTGTATATATGTATGCTATCAAACGAAAAGCAAAGAGATACTACGTAGTATATTAATTAATCATTGCTATTTTTGACCTAAAAATTAAAGAGCGTACGTAATATGATACGGTAATTAATATTGAATCAATCGGATTAATTATAGGCGCTTTTTAGCGGAGTTTCGGCAGGAAGATTGGCAGCTATGATTCATTGTGCCCGGTTTCGAGACTCTTCCAATTACTGTACGAGTCAAGTGCCTCGCAATTGCAGCGTACTTTGTGCATGAGTAGGTTCACTTCAATTGCTAATTTAAATTACAGATAGACAGATGTTTGCATATATATGTATTGTGTGCGATAAAGTGAGTGTCAAGTAAATGAAATAACTTTCAACATATTATGCAATATTAAAGGCGTTGAATATGTTGTTTTGTTGATGACTAACCATGTAGGTGGAATGACGGACAGAACTACTCTCAGGTCCATTAGGAACGAGAATTGGAACTATACTTAGTTCTGATCTATATGAATGATTGTTGTGCATAATGAATAAATTAATATGTGCCTGCATGATAATACCTCATCTACATGCCTAGATTGATCATGCATATTCTTAATGTACGTGGCACAATTTAAATACCTTTCCGTATATGACTAAGCACTCACCTCTATGAGTTGGCCTATATAGCTTATGGAAAGAATCATTATTAATGCTACATAAAAATCCTGCACAAATCGACCGTAGCATATTTAGATCCACTAAGTAAACATTTCCTTATCACTTAATGCTACAAAGTCATTATATTATGGAAAGTATCTTGGGTTACATGTTCTGTAGAACCTTATTTGAATACCTTACTTATATGATCGTTACATATTTTTGAGAACTAATCATTAATTATATAAATATTTTGTTGCTACATAATGTCCGTTGGATGCTTATATTAGGAGAACAAAATATTCTCCTTATATGTGATACGTAATATTCTCCATATCTGTTTTGTTATTGAGTGATTTACTCATAATATACTTCCATATTTATAAGGTTGACCGAGGATCACCATAATTGTGAGCCGGAAGATCTTTGAATAAAAGGAAAGACGAGGCTACGGATGCTATATATATTGGACAAAGGACCAGACGAAATGGTGTGCTTGACCGAGCTAATATTGAGAAATATACACGAGGATATTCACTAAGTCCAAGGCACCTGAACCTGCTCACGGAGTTCTAGACAGAGTTTCTTTTTTCCCTTTTCTTCATATTGTAATTGGGTTTTTGAGGATTGGCTAAGTGTAGCATCCTCGGGTTGGTTAGTGTGTTGTGAGAGCTTTGTTGTAAAGCTGAGAGGCTCTCTATCCGCAAGGTAGAGATGCATAACTCTTCCTAGAGAGGATAGAGTTGGGGTGGCTCAAGGGTAGACTAGGAGAGTTTCCCTTGTAATCATTCAAAGGCTTTTTAGTGGAGTTGTTCAAATTCCTCCGAGGGAGGTCGAGGTTTTTTAATCCCTTTGAGCCAAGGGATTTTTCCTCGTTAAATCCTTGTGCACTTTACTATTTCGTAATTCCCTGGACCCCACACTAGAACTGTGCGAAAAACTGTCACGGTTCCACACACACACAATTCACCCCCCCCCCCCCCCTCTTGTGTAGCTAACCGTTTCATCAATTGGTATCAGAGCCGGTCTTCGCCACATAAAGGTTAATACCTTGGGAAGAGATCCGGCAGCATGAATACGGTTGAAAGATTAGAGGAAGGATACTCGACTCAACGACCACCATTGTTCAACGGCAAATTTTACCAATTCTGGAAGAGTCGAATGGAGAACTTCATCAAGGCTGAGAACTACCAGGTATGGAACGTAATTGAAGTAGGCGATAACATCATTACAAAAGAAGATGCCGAAGGTATGGTTATCCCTAAACCCAAATCTGAATATACCTCTGATGATTATTGTAAACTCGAGCATAATGCTCAAGCATTGAAATATTTGATTTGTGGACTTGGTCCGGCTGAGCACAACCGTGTTCTTGGATGCAAATCCGCAAAACAAATGTGGGATCTACTTGAGATTACGCATGAGGGTACCTCGCGTGTAAAAAGATCCAAAATTGACATATTTATGCGTAATTACGAATTATTCGTGATGAAGCCTAAAGAATCAATTAGGGATATGATTACATGTTTTACTAATATTATCAATGAGCTCTCAGCACTTGGAAAAGATATTACTGTAGAAGATCAAGTGAGAAAAGTTATGAGAAGCCTACCATCCGCATGGAAGCCTAAAACTACAGCAATAGAAGAAGCTAAAGATCTCTCTACCATGACGCTAGAAGACTTGACTGGCTCACTCATGACCTATGAGCTAGGCCTACAAGAAGAACAAGATGCCGAAAATGTGAGAAAGGAGCGAGGAATAGCTCTCAAGGCTCGAGAAGAAGAAGAAGAATCCGAAAGTGAATCGGAAGACGAAATGAGCATGTTCGCCTAGCAATTCGGGAAGATGTACCGGAAATTCAAAGGCAACCGAAATAAGCAAGGTAAAAAGGGTTTTTAATCGTTTAATAACCAAGGTTGTTTCGTTTGCGGTTCCTTTGAGCACAGGGCAAAAGATTGTCCCCAAAAGAAAAATGATAGAACCTACGACAAGAACAAGACCAGTTCCCATCGGAAGTCCAGTGAAGATAAAGGGTTCAACAGAGACCTCAAGAAGGCAATGGTGGCAGCTTGGGGAGACTCATCCGATGATGATGTGGAAGAAGGTGAAAAGAGTTCCAATCATGCAGGGTTGTGTCTTATGGCTAATTCCGACGAGGAATCCGACCAAGAGAGTTTCGAGGTAAATTTGGAAAACTTTCTATCTAAGTTTGATTCTTTGCCTAAAACCAAAGTTCGGAAAATTTTTAAAAGGCTAACTATCGAGCTTAACCAAAACCTTTCTGAAAATGAAAATCTAAAATCACAAATCACTGAGCTAGAATCTAAACTCGAGGAAACCACACGAGCAAAGCTAAGGCTTGAAACTAGAGTGGGAGAGTTAATAGATGAGAAGCTAAAATACAGTGAAGTGGTTTTAGAACAAGACAATATTATCTGTTCTTTAAAGCTCGATAGCATGAACCAACAAGTTGATCAAAGTGAGAAACTTCTTTCGAAAATTCCGAACATTGGTGTGCTGATTGAACACCTTAATCGCCTTGAGGCTGAGAGACAGGACTTCAAAAATAAGCCGGAATACCTGCCGTATAGTACTAAAGAAAGAACCAGGTCTAGACCCTATTCTAGAACTGAACCTTCTCGGTACAAAAGAAAGGAAAACGAGACTGCGGGTCTCGGATATGTTCCAAGGAAAACTCAAATAAATCAAAAATCTGGTTTTCAGAACCAATCCTTTAACGGTAATAGAACTAGAGGACAAACCAGTTCCAGGCCATACCAAAGGCAATCTAGAACTGGACCAACCTGGTTCGATAAATTGGTTCAAAGACACAAAACTGGTTATGGACAAACACCTAACCGAGAGTTTCATAAAAGGGACAAAGATTTTTATGGAAATTGGAAAACCAAATACGTTGATACATATGATAGTCGAATTTGCGGGCATTGTGGCAAAGTCGGTCATCTTAGGTATCAATGTCACTCTCGGCAACAGGCCTTAGAAAGGAGCTTTAATTATAGTAATTATTCCTCAAACAATTACAAAATGGAACCCAAGCAGGTCTGGGTTCCACGCACTAAACCTTAATCCTGGAACAGCGCCGAGTGAGGGGGAACAACCACTGGTTCCTTGACAGTGGGTGTTCTAAGCACATGACGGGAGATAAATCATTATTCCTCTCACTGCGGCCATTTAGCGGTGGAAGGGTGACATTTGGAGACAACGGTAAAGGAGAAATAATTGCCGTGGGAAAAGTTGGAAAGTCACCTAACCATGCAATTGACAATGTCTTTCTAGTCAAGGGTTTAAAGTTCAATTTGCTAAGTATTTCTCAATTTTGTGACCGAGATAACAGTGTAGTTTTTGATCATAATGTATGTCGCATTGTTAATAACGAATCACAACAAGTTATACTAGAGGGCAAGAGACTAGAAAATACTTATAAGGTTGATCTTGATTTATTGCCAAATATAAGTTTAACTTGCCTGAGCGTTATTGACAATGATCCCCTGCTATGGCATAAAAGACTTGGACACGCTAGTTTTTCTTTAATAAATAAACTCAAAAATAATGATTTGGTAATTGGGCTACCTAATATAAAATATTCACTTGATCATGTTTGCTCTGCTTGTGCCACCGGAAAACAATCACGATCATCTTTTAAAACAAAGAATTTGGTGAGCACAAGCAAGCCCATAGAACTAATTCACATGGATTTGTGTGGTCCAATGTCAGTCCGTAGCCGAGGAAATAAAGAATATGTTTTAGTTATTGTTGATGACTTTTCAAGATATACTTGGACTATCTTTCTTGCAAGCAAGAAAGATACTTTTAATGAGTTTGTTGTTTTTGTGAGGAAAGTTGAACATCAAACAGGGCTACAATTAATCAAGATCAGATCGGATCATGGAACTGAGTTTGACAACTCACTATTTGATACATTCTGCAAGGAACGAGGCATAGACCACAACTTCTCTGCCCCTAGAACTCCTCAACAAAATGGGGTAGTAGAACGGAAGAATAGAACTCTGGAGGACATGACTAGAACAATGCTGATTTCCAGTGATCTAGCAAGAAATTTTTGGGCAGAAGCACTAAACACGGCATGCTATATAATTAACCGTGCTATGATCCGCCCACTCCTAGGGAAGACACCCTACGAACTACTCAAAGGGAGAAAGCCCAACATTAGTCATCTAAGAACTTTTGGATGCAAATGCTTTGTTCATAACAATGGGAAAGACAACATTGGCAAGTTTGATGCAAGAAGTGATGAAGCAGTCTTCCTCGGATACTCAACTCATAGCAAAGCTTACAAAGTTCTAAACAAACGCACACAATGTGTGGAAGAAAGTATCCATATAATCTTTGATGAAGCCCTTTCATTAAAACCGAGGCAAGATGATGAAGGAGACATAGGAATTCTTCGCAAGGGAAATCATTCTTATAAAAACATTGAGACAAGCCATAACCAAACTGAGGAATCACTGGACAATGGACAAAACGAACCTAGAACTGAAGAAGGACCCGGACTGACCACGACTAATCCAAGTGAAGAACCAGCTGGTCCAGGTCCAGATACCTTATACGAGCTTGTGGATCAACCCAACGCTCCAAGAGGATGGAGACATCATCGATCACATCCCCTGGATAACCTCTTAACAGATCTAAATCAGGGAGTAACAACAAGATCCAAATTAAGAAACTTCTGTACTTTCTTTGCTTACTTATCACTTATAGAACCGGAGAACCATGAAGTGGCTCTCTCCGATATTGACTGGGTTCTAGCTATGCAGGAAGAACTAAATCAATTTGAAAGAAACAAGGTATGACATCTAGAACCAAGACCCGAGAATAAAACCGTGATTGGTCTCAAATGGGTTTTTAAAAATAAGCTTGATGAGCATGGACAGATCACCAGAAATAAGGAAAGACTAGTCGTCAAGGGCTATAATCAACAAGAAGGAATAGATTTCAATGAAACATTCGCACCGGTGGCAAGGCTAGAAGCAATCCGGATGCTCATAGCATTTGCGGCTCATATGGGTTTCACCCTCCACCAAATGGATGTCAAGACAGCATTTTTGAATGGTTATCTTAAGGAAGAGGTATACGTTGAACAACCACCGGGATTTGAAAATCCAGATTTACCTAATCACGTTTTCAAACTAGATAAAGCACTATATGGGCTCAAGCAAGCACCACGTGCTTGGTATGAACGTCTATCTAAATTTCTTTTGGAAAATGGTTTTGAAAGAGGAAAAATCGATAAAACACTTTTTCTAAAAATAAAAGATCAACCCCTCTTGGTTGTTAAAATTTATGTAGATGACATTATATTTGGTGCTACTAACGACTCACTTTGTGATGAATTTTCCTCTCTTATGAGCTCCGAGTTCGAGATGAGTATGATGGATGAATTAAATTATTTCCTTGGTCTCCAAATCAAACAATCAAGTAAAGGAACTCAAATATCTCAACAAAAGTATCTCAAGGAGCTTCTCAAGAAGTATGGAGCAAGTGAAGGCAAAACAATGACAACACCAATGGGAACAAATGACAGACCGGATGCAGACGAAGAAGGAACCAGCATAGACCAAAAGAAATACCGAGGAATCATTGGATCTCTACTATACCTAACTGCCAGTAGACCCGACATAGTTTTCAGCGTAGGTCTATGTGCCCGGTTCCAGGCAAATCCCAAGGAATCTCACCTCAAAGCAGTCAAGAGGATACTCAAATATCTCAAAGGAACTATGAATCTGTGTTTATGGTATCCACGAAATGAGGATTTTAATCTTTCGTGGAAAAGCACATGATTCTGATTTTGCAGATGATTTATTAAATAGGAAAAGCACATCTGGAACGGCTCACTTCCTAGGTCCCTGCCTGGTTTCATGGAGCTCTAAAAAACAGAACTCAGTTGCTCTTTCAACAGCTGAAGCCGAATACGTAGCAGCCGCATCGTGTTGCTCACAATCCTTGTGGATCATGCAACAAGTAAGTGACTACGGGATCATCCTAAATTGCACACCAATTCTATGTGACAATACTAGCGCAATTAGCATCTCAAAGGATCCAGTCATGCACGCACGAACAAAACACATCCACATCCGGCATCACTTTCTGAGAGATTGCGTGGAAAAGGGGCTAATCAAGGTAGAATATTGCAACACTGACAAGCAAATTGCCGACATCTTTACAAAACCCTTGGGAAGAGAAAGGTTTGAATTAATTCGATTTGAACTTGGTCTCATCAATGCTTAAAACTATTTCATAAAATTTCTTTTTAACAACTTAAGAAGGAAATCTTTATTTAAAACTGAAAATCTTCAGCTTTTAAACTGTCAGTTTTTTTTGGGGGGGACGTAACTACCACACAACCGGCCACTTCCTATTTGGAAGGAAATCATTAAACAAATTTTTTGGGAAGTGGGAAAGTATCCCGTATACCAACACGCCGCCCACTTCCTTATTACACACCTTCCATAACCGCCTCCCTCTTCTCCTTCTTAAAACCACCATGGTAAAAACCAGAGGCTACGCCCCTCCGACTGCTCCTCGTCGTTCTAACCGGAAAAAGAGCGTAAAACCACCCCCACCTTCATCACCTACCCCGATTGAACTCGACGCCTCTCCTCCTTCGACCACGCACTCCGAATCTGGTGACTCCCTACCACGATTCCCGGCGTCCTCTCAGGGGGAACCAGATAAAAACTCTCCATCACAAATCAAACCTCTCAAACGAAAACCAACCACTCGCGACGGAAAGATACTGCCCCAAAAATACACCCGGAAAAGAGCAATCGCTGAGGGAATCATCTCCGACAAGGACTCCAACCAAAAATATCCAAGAATGGGGAGGGTAGCCGAGGAAGACGCCGCACGACTCAAGGAGGAATATCTCTCCCGGGGAATAGTTAAGGTACTTTCCATCTCCTATGGTGATATTACTCAAAAAACTTCTGATTTTACTGAGCTTATTTCGTTCCAAAAATGGGAGACCTTGTTTGATTCCAAGAATTGCCCCTCTGTGTTTCCTGAACTCATCTCTGAGTTTTTGGCTAATCTTATTATCAAAGACAGTTTCTTATCTTCTAAGGTACAAGGCACAAAAATTCTATTAAGTGTGAATGATCTAGGTCAAATATTGGGTGCTCCATGTACTGGTGTATGCCAATATAACAAAACCGAGTGGCTCCTAACCAACACCTCTCAAACAGTTGCACTGGAATACTTTAACCCAACCATTTCCGAGTCCTCTCTTCATGTTGCGAGCCTTGCTCCAATTCCCAAACTACTGTTTTACTTTGTTCATCACAACTTGACTCCTAGGCTAGAAGGGCGATTCACACCCTCTAGAATGGAACTAGCATATATGTACCTTTTAGCCAACAAAGTTCCTATCAACCTTCCTGGATTGATGATGGCCCATCTCAGTTCTATCATCAGTTCCTCATCCCGAAGGATTGGGATTCCATATGCCCCGCTACTTACCAAAATATTTCTCGCTAAGGGCATTACTCTGGACAAATTCTCCTCTGAAGAAGCTTACAAAATCCTGGATAAGAGATGTCTCAGCAATCTAGGCTTAATCATATCCAATTCTCACCTTCTTCCTAAACCAACAGATCCCTCTTCTTCAGAGCAAAAACCCAGACCAAAACCAACTCCAGTTCCTTCCATCGACCCAGTGATGGTGGTACCCCCAATCACAGACCGCATAGATCTCCTGGAACGCTACCTTCAACACCAATTCGCTTCCATTTCAGACTCCATCTCTGCATTGGCAAAAAAGGTGGACACACTGGCTGACACAACCAATGCTATTCGGAATGATTTCCAGTCCTTCAAACAGGAAGTGGCAGAGCGGTTCTGTGAATCTGGCTCGACAAATCGCAGGATAATTTATTCTTCTGAGGATGATTAAACATTTCTTTTCTGGGGGAGGGTTCTTACTACATTAACATCTAAACAAGTTGTCCTACTTTGAAATTTTACTTTGCACTGTTTTGGTTATTTTCCGTTTCCTTTTGGTTGATGCCAAAAGGGGGAAATAATCAGGTGCCTGCTTATTTTGCTACGAAAAAACACCGACTGGTACTAATCTGCAGGGACACCTTTATTATGGCACCTAATGTTTGTCATCAACAAAAAGGGGGAATTTGTTGAATATGTTGTTTTGTTGATGACTAACCATGTAGGTGGAATGGCGGACAGAACTACTCTCAGGTCCATTAGGAACGAGAATTGGAACTATACTTAGTTCTGATCTATATGAATGATTGTTGTGCATAATGAATAAATTAATATGTGCCTGCATGATAATACCTCATCTACATGCCTAGATTGATCATGCATATTCTTAATGTACGTGGCACAATTTAAATACCTTTCCGTATATGACTAAGCACTCACCTCTATGAGTTGGCCTATATAGCTTATGGAAAGAATCATTATTAATGCTACATAAAAATCCTGCACAAATCGACCGTAGCATATTTAGATCCACTAAGTAAACATTTCCTTATCACTTAATGCTACAAAGTCATTATATTATGGAAAGTATCTTGGGTTGCATGTTCTGTAGAACCTTATTTGAATACCTTACTTATATGATCGTTACATATTCTTGAGAACTAATCATTAATTATATAAATATGTTGTTGCTACATAATGTCCGTTGGATGCTTATATTAGGAGAACAAAATATTCTCCTTATATGTGATACGTAATATTCTCCATATCTGTTTTGTTATTGAGTGATTTACTCATAATATACTTCCATATTTATATGGTTGACCGAGGATCACCATAATTGTGAGCCGGAAGATCTTTGAATAAAAGGAAAGACGAGGCTACGGATGCTATATATATTGGACAAAGGACCAGACGAAATGGTGTGCTTGACCGAGCTAATATTGAGAAATATACACGAGGATATTCACTAAGTCCAAGGCACCTGAACCTGCTCACGGAGTTCCAGACAGAGTTTCTTTTTTCCCTTTTCTTCATATTGTAATTGGGTTTTTGAGGATTGGCTAAGTGTAGCATCCTCGGGTTGGTTAGTGTGTTGTGAGAGCTTTGTTGTAAAGCTGAGAGGCTCTCTATCCGCAAGGTAGAGATGCATAACTCTTCCTAGAGAGGATAGAGTTGGGGTGGCTCAAGGGTAGACTAGGAGAGTTTCCCTTGTAATCATTCAAAGGCTTTTTAGTGGAGTTGTTCAAATTCCTCCGAGGGAGGTCGAGGTTTTTTAATCCCTTTGAGCCAAGGGATTTTTCCTCGTTAAATCCTTGTGCACTTTACTATTTCGTAATTCCCTGAACCCCACACTAGAACTGTGCGAAAAGCTGTCACGGTTCCACACACACACAATTAACCCCCCCCCCCCCCCCCCCCCCCTCTTGTGTAGCTAACCGTTTCATCAAAAGGTAACTGGGAACTATTTAAATTACACGTTTTAAGTCGATCTTTCAACAAGGCACATCTTAATGGAAGCAAATTGTTTGAAGCAAAGTTCGAGGGGTTGATTAATTAGTTTACAAGTATTTTCGATCGCTCCCCTTACAATTTGTCATAATTAAGCATGTTTTTACTTGGACAATTTTAAGTCCCAGACATGCAAGACCAAACCAACGAGACTTAAACAGACCAGACTTCCCTAGTTATAAAATACAAAAAAACCAAACATTTACCTGACCAGACTTAAATATATCAGATTTAAATTGACCAGATCACACTAGGAAATTACAGTCCAAGTAAAAACATCCAAACACATTACTATACACATCTAATTAATTAATGACACTCAAATTTATTAACACTGTGGAGTTGGCTTTGGATTTCTTAGGGATCGCCCAAAGCATTGGCTCCTCTGCGCACTTCAAGAATGAGTCCGAGTTTGGTGAGTTGAGAGAAATTTTATTGATACATATATATACTACTAAAATTCGATTTTATCTGGCCATCAATGCTTCTTTCCTCAATACTTCTTGTCGAGTATAAGCACGCCTGTTTTTATGGCAATGTCGTCATTCGATTGAATCCAAATATGTGCTTAGCTTTAATACTCATCTCCTAATAATAATGATAATCCCAATAATTTGGTTGCTACTAAATAGTAAATAGTGTCAATGATTTTTGGGGTTTTTCCCAAATAAGATACTCCCTTCGTCCCTTAAAACTTTGTCATCTTTCCTTTTTGGGACGTCCCAAAAAACTTTGCCACTTTCCCTTTTAATCAATTATTTTGTGGTTTCTATTATTTCTCTCCTATGAACAAACCTCAACAACACAGTTTTTACTTTATTATTTTCCGTGCCGGTCAACATTGGCAATGTTTTAAGGGACGGAGGTAGTATAACTTATTTACGGAGGATGAGGTTTGCCTTTTGTACAATAATTGCACTCATGAACGGATGAAGGCAATGCAAGGTACGTAAATGCTGGTCTAAAGGTTTTAGCACCCCCGTTTTACCTCATTGTGTAAAAGTTTTTGCATCGCCATGGTAAGAAATATACGTCCTTTTATATCATTCCCATTTTTCAGTGAACAATCATTTGCATGAGAACATGCATAAGACTGCTCTTTATATGATACATAACTTTTTAATATCATACATACGTACTACGTATTAATAAGAAGTAATATGCTTACTTTTTTCAAATACTCACTAGTGATTGCAACATTTTTTGTAAGTGTACCCACCAAAATAGCTAGAGCTAACACTTCTTTCAACGTAAGACTACTTTGAATATTCTACACATATGATAATGATTAATTTTCTAGAAAATTTAGTTTTGAGGCAATACGTACTTTCCACGTTACCAAAAGCATGCCCTTCTGAAAGGGGAATGAATGTGGATTACTAGTTGCATCGCCCATGTTCTACCGTACTATTGGAATAGGGTATTGAATTCCTTTTCTTTTTTCTTGCATAAAAATTGTTAGCATTAATTAGTTGTGGCTTGATTGATCACTTTATCCTTCCGTTGAACTAAACTTGCTCGTTTGTTTTTTTTTCTCGCAGACTTATGATAAAAATCTTAGCGATTGGTTTATTGATGGAAATTATACTCAAGTAATTGAGGATTCAGAAATACCAAGAAGTTGTACTTTAGAAGACATCCCTCCCAATTAAATGTGTCCCACATTTAGTTTAAATTTTCCTTACAACAACTTGAACGTATTGCTTGACCTGCTTCTTTTTTCTTCATGAAAATGAGGGACATGGGTGCTATCTAAGTTAGGGTGTTATCTAACTTTGGGCATCCATGTCCATCGAAGTGATATATGTTACATAGAGGTTAGATAAGAGGTGATCGAAGTGATATATGATGACCAACACCGCTAAGAAGAGGCCACATATATATGAGAGTAGAAGGTGGAGAGATGATTGAATTGCAACTGTGCAAATTAAAACAAAGGCATGTCACGTATGTTAATTAAATGCTCGTACTACGTAGTACTAGTAATTTTTAAGTAATGAGGGGATGGGCCGGGAAATATGGTTGGGATGGGAAGAGCAAAGGGGCGTGCATTTACTGCATGCATTGCGTCTTTAGGCAACTACCATTCTCGGTCGGGCAAAGCCATGTGCCGAAGGCTGTTTCGAGACTTCGCCCATCCATGCTTCATGCCACATATATATTCAAACAGAAACGGATACTACATTACTATGTATCATGGTTTAAAATAGCGGACCGCGGCCGGCTCCGCTACCACTACAGACCGCTACTGCGGTGTGAATGCGAATCAAGACGAAATCCGTTACGTAACCGTGACGGAAACGCTATGCCGTTGTAACACCACGACCTCGCAGGGTTTGACGAGTTACTCACAGATCTCTCTGAACCTCTAGTATTGCTCTCACAAACCTCCACTAGCCTTTAACACGCACATTATCTCTACTTACTACTACTTTAAACCCTGGTGCAGTCTTATCTCAAAGCCTATAAACCTTTACCCCTTTTGGATATCTTAAGAAAACACACTTCTTAGATCTACGTTCCAATTTATCAATCTTTTAATGAACATAACCCACACATCCAAACACTTTCAAGTTCGTCAAATCAAGCGGTTTGCCTGTGAAAACAGATTCTGTTCTTCACGAGTCTCAGCAGTACCATTCATCTGTGTAACCACCAACTGGCTATCCATCCGTACCTTCAGACGAGCCGCTCCGAGGGCCCTCACATATCTCAATCCTGCGATCAGAGCCTCATACTCGGCCTCGTTGTTGGTGACTTTGAACTTGAATTCCATGGAGTAATAAGCCTTGAATCCCTCGGGGGAAGTGATGACCGCACCCCCCCCCCCCCCGCATCCCTTTGCACTTGCTGCCCCATCGGTGTACATTTCCCACCAGTTGTCTAGGTCACTATTGCCGTATTCCCCTTCCTCCGTACGTGCTGTGCATTCGGCAATGAAATCTGCCAGTGCCTGTCCCTTGATCGTCGGCCTTGGTTTGAATTCCACGTTGTACTGCCTGATCATCAAGGACCACTTCGTAATCCTCCCACTCGTCATTGGATTCCTGAGGATAGTGGCCAAGAGCTGAGTGGTGAACACCGTCACCGGGTGTGCCTGGAAGTATGGCGCCAAGCGCTTTATTTCCGCGATCAATGCCAGGATCGTCTTCTCCATTAGTGTGTACCTTGTCTCCGGGCCGTTCAGCGCCTTGCTCACGAAGTGTATAGGCCGCTGAACACCCTCAACCTCCTTCAGCAAGACGGAGCTTACTGCCAGGTCAGCCACTGCTAGATACATGTATAGTGGTTCCCCGGGATCTGCTTTGGTTAGGACGAGTGGCGAGGAGAGGTACGTCTTGAAGTCTTCAAAGGTTGCCTGACATTCCGGGGTCCACTCAAATGGGTTGGCTTTCTTCATGATCTGGAAGAAAGGGATCGCCCGGTCGGCCAGTTTTGACATAAACCGGCTCAGTGCTGCCAAGCGCCCCATAAGTCTCTGTACATCTTTCAAATTTTTGGGGGCCTCCATGTCCATGATGGCTTTGACCTTCTCGGGATTAGGCTCGATCCCCCGCTCGCTCATCATGTAACCAAGAAATCCCCCCCCCTTGACGGCAAAGGCACACTTCTTTGGGTTTAGCCTCATGTTTGCTCCCTCCATGATGGTGAAAACCCGTTCCATGTCCTGTACATGGTTCTCCTTTTTCCTGCTCTTGATCAGGATATCTTCCATGTACGCCTCCATGATCTTCCCGAGGACGTCTTTGAACAATATCCCGATCATCCTCTGGAAGGTGGCCATTGCATTCCTCAAGGCGAACGGCATGACCACATAGCAATACACCCCGTCCGATGTGACGAAAGCAGTCTTCTCAGCATCGTCTGGGTGCATGAATACCTGATGATACCCCCTGAAGGCATCCATAAAAATGAGCAGCTCGCATCTTGCGGTCTCATCCACCAACAGGTAAATCCTCAGGACGGGGTAGGGGTCCATTGGGCAAGCTTTGTTGAGATCAGAGTAATCGACGCACATCCACCAGGTAGTTCCCTTTGGTGCTAAGACGACGATGGACAGCCACTCCACATGCATGACAGGCCGTATGTGGCGTATGTCCAGCAGGGTGGTGACTTCCACTTTGATGAAGTCTCTTCGCTCGACTGCCATGTACCTTTTCTTCTGTTGTACAGGTCTGGCATCTGACCGAACGGCCAATCTGTGACAGATGATGCTTGGATCAATTCCTGGCATATCCTCCGGTCCCCTAGCAAATAAGATTTTGAACCTTTGGAGAATCACGATCACCCCTTCCCGGATTTCCGGCTCAAGGCCGGTCCCAATAGACACCTTTCGATCGGAAGGATCGTCCAGTTCTACTTCCTCCAGCAAGGCCTTCACCGTCATGTCGGAATGATCGGAAGGATCGTCCAGTCGGAACATGGCCTCCTCCTGCCGGGCTATCTCTGCAATGCTGTTGACCCTCATGTCCTTCTCCATCATCCTCTTCACCGCTTCCTTGTAACATGCTCTTGCCGTGTCTGGGTCCGTACGAGCCACTCCCACCCCAGTTTCCGTGGGGAATTTTATACAGGAGTGCCGTACGGAGCAGATGGCTTCGAGGTCCTCCAGTTCAGGGCGTCCCAGAATGGCGTTGTGGGCGCATTTGAGCTGCACCACCACAAACATCATGGGGATCATCGCCCTGTGTTCGCCGTCCCCGATTTCAGCCGGTAGGATGATTGTTCCTTCTGCATCAATGCTGTGGCCGGTGAAACCAGCCAGGGGTGTCCGTAGGGGGCTCAAATCAGCCCTGCTCAGATGCATTTTCTCGAACACGTCCGAGTAGAGGACATTGACGCTGCTCCCTATGTCGACCAGAACTCGCTGGATTATCCACTCCCGGATATCCATACTGATTACCAGCTCATCCCTGTGCGGTCCTGGCGTTTGTGGTAGATCCGTTGTTCCAAATGTGATGGGTTCGACCTTGTGTTTCTTGGCGAGAGGTGCAGAGATAGAGTTTATCCGGAGGGCCCTCTCGAACTTGTTTCTCTCCACCGGGGTATCCCCAGTCTCCGCCCCTCCGAAAATCATCTTGATTTCCATCTTTTTCTTGGAGCCAACCGGCCCGAGAGATGCTTCTGGCCTTTTGCCGTTATGACGGAAATCCTCCTCCTTGACCCCGGCCTCTCGCCGATCATCCCGGCGCCAGCTGTAGGGCCTTCTATGCTGCTGCGAGGAGCCGTGATATGCTCCTCTCGTGGTGAACTCACCCAGATACCCCCTATCAATAAGCTTCTGGATGGCGTACTTCAGACTTGCAATCGTCCGTACGGTGTCCCTGCTTGCGGTGATATTCACAGTAGTCTCCCGCGTCCCGGCCCATCATGAGCCCCTTGGTGGGTACCGGCTCTTTGAGCAACCCCTGGTCCTTGATGGCCCAAAAAATTTGACTGATTGGGTAGGCCAAGGGTGCTGGCCCTATGCTCACATGGGGGCCGTCCCCCGGGCGTTCCTATGCGGCCCAAGGGACATATCCGCCGACCGTCTTCTTCTTTTTGAGGGCAGGTGATTCCACCGCCCCGGGACCCAATCGGTCTGATGCTTTGCGCGCTGCGGGGGCTGCTTCCCCATCCCGCTGTGAGACCTCTTCCTCTATTGCATCGAATTTGTGCGTGCGGGCCAACACCTCGGCATAGTTGTTCCCGGGGTTCCTTTTCAAATCTAGATAGAGGTCCCCGATTGCTAACGCATTGGTGAAGAGGGTGATGTCGGTGCTCTCCGGAAGATCCTCCACCTTCAAGGTCTCGTCCCTCCTCCTGATCAGGAAAGCAGATATGGATTCTCCCTTATTCTGGTGGACATTCGTCAGCCAACTGAAGTGTTTCTTGGGCGTGGAGCTGGATGCGAACTGAGCCATGAACTGCCGGGATAGTTGTTCAAAGTTGTCGATGGACCCGGGTCTGAGCTGCCCGAACCACTCTTGCGCTGGCCCTCTAAGGGTGCTGAAGAAAAGTCTGCAAACAGTCTCATCGGAGGCTCCCAACATGGAGAGCGTTCCTTGATAAGATAGTAGATTGGCTTTGGGGTCCCCGGCCCCGTCATAAGTTAGTGTTCCAGGGGGCCGAACATCCCGTGCAAATGTCTACCGCCCTGACCCTGTCGGTGAAAGGGGGGTGAAAGTGCAATCCTGGGTTGGGCCTGTGTGTTCTCCGTTCGTCGATTCAGCTCATTTATTTGCCTCTGCATGTCCATGAGCATGGCATCTCGTGGATCGGTCCCAACGAGCGCGGGGGTTGTCAATGCCAAGGTATTCCCCTTTGGTGCAATGCCATGATTGTGCTGACCATGGTATATCCGGGCCTCCGCTGTCACGCCACCCACTACGGGGGTATGTTCCCTAGCCACCCTTCCATCGCGTGGCATAACCGGAGTGGGGTCCTGGACCGTGTGGCGTTGCGTTCCCCTGAAGGGCCTGGCTCCCACGACGCCCCCCAAACCCGGAGAGCGGGTGTTCTGGGTTATCCTGGAGTGGACCGAACAACGGGGATTGCTATTTTCGCCGGTGTGCTCGGCGAAAGACTGCATGGGACGGATGGGCGAGAGCAGGGTGCGCTCGGTGTTGGAAGTGTACACATGCTCTTCCTCCCGCTGGTCCGCCAGTCGGTGGATGGTATCCGCGATACCTCGTAGTGCGTAGGGGTCCCTACGGAGTTCCTGGGGAATCAGATCGGTGAGTATCCCAAAATCCCCCTGGCTCCATAGACTGGTGGATTGGGCCCCCGTTTCCTGGTTACGGCTCCTCCTGCTGTGAGCCAGCCGTGATGATAGGTCTTGAGAATTACCCACGTTGTTAGTGTTCATTTTGTTTGTTTTGCGGTTGTCTTAGAGTTTTTAAATGGATAGCCTGATTAGAAGAGCTTCTTGATCAGCTTCCCACAGACGGCGCCAGTGTTGAGGTTTATTCCCCTCAACCCGCAGGCCCAACACGTAACCTGGGGATTTCGAATGGGTGGAAAGCAAAACGAATTCGCCAAACAACGAGGTGTGGGTTAATAACTGTATTTTATTCACTTTAACGATTACAAGCCAAATGGCCGAACGTACTGGACTATGTTACGTGTTGTTGATGCTATTACAATTCTAGAGTGACGAAGTGCGAACCCTTTACAACGAAATAAATGTGACTATTTATAGTATCCCATGGTGGTTGGGGGGCTGACGTGGCCGGCTGTGGGCGACATGATCCCAACTACCAAATCTCCCGCATTAAATGCGCTTTCCGCGAAGATCTTGGTTTCCCGCCATAGCGTGGGGGACGTTCGTCCCCTAAACTGGACTCAACCCTCTGGTGGCAACCTGGGCCCTTAAGTATAGTCCACGAGACGCTCGTCCCCTGGCTCTTTGGCTCTGAGGTTTGGCCCTCCGGAGGCTACGTACGTCCTCTGGCCCCTGGACCCTGAGGCCTGGCCATGCTGAGCTACGTACGTCCTCTGGCCCTTGGACCCTGAGGCCTAGCCATGTTGGGCTACGTACGTCCTCTGGCCCTAGGACCTTGAGGCCTGGTCATGCTGGGCTACGTACGTCCTCTGGCCCCTGGACCCTGAGGTCTGGCCATGCTGGGCTACGTTTGTCCCCTGGTTCTTGGGCCCTAGGGGTTGATGGGCCGGCCCTGGTAGGCCATTAACCCAACAGTACCACTTTGTAAGGTGAATTGAATTAAACATGTCTTGAAAGCCGTGGGTCTATTTATTGTCGTATCAACAATACATTTTGCCCTTAAAATGCTGCACATAATTTGTTAGCATTTGCGGTGCAAAGCTTTGTAATATAATCCAAGTCATTAGCATTACTAGCAGTTCGTATACGGTGCAAGTTAAAAAATAAATTCGCGTGAACAGTACACGAGTGAATAGTACACGCGTGTACTATAACTGTTTTTTTGTCCTAATAGCATGAATGATGTAACTCACATGTAAAGATATGTAACTCGCGTTATTGATCAATGTAACTCAAGTGCGTTCGAAATGTAACTTGTCAAATACATAGTATAAGAAAAAAATATTGATTTCAATGTAAACAATAAAGAATTGATCCTAATAGCTTAATTACTTTTTTGTAATGGTGAATATGTTTTATTTTTAATATTAGGGCAATAATAATGATATAGCTGGAGTTTATTCCGTGGTGTAACTCGCGTATATTAATATGTAACTCACGTATATTAATATGTAACTGAGTAACTCGCGTACATTAAGATGTAACTTACGTAGAAGAAGATGTAATTTCATGATATATTATCAAAAATAAATTCAAAAATCAAAATAAACAAACTCAAACTGTAACTCCATGTATTAATTAATATATATACATACACACCATATATACAATTTACTTCGTTGCTTTCTGTAAAAATTTGCTTCTCTTTATATATGAAGTATATGAATTTAATTGGTGGGATGCTTTTCACTTTTGTTGGGCAAGATGAGTGAATAGACAGCAACATCCCTAGCATACAAACACGAAGGATCCTGTCATTTATGTAGGCGAAACAAAAAGGGCAGCCAGGCAGGATAACTACGAACAGGGAATGCTTGCCGGCAAAGAAGGTCGCCGCCTAGTCTTCTCTCTTTCAGAAGAGCTGCTCTCTTTTTCAATTAATAAAACAGTGTCGTTTTGGGATCGGCACACCATGAGTATGGTGGGCCCATCCCACAGTATAGTTTGTGCATTACTAGAGCCAACAAGATCTAACGTTTCATAATCAATGCACCCATATGTTATATTTTGTTGCTTTTGTTGCATCACATGTATTACTTTTTGTTGTATCATGTCGCATTTTGATGCATTGTGTTGAATCATGTTTCTTTTTGTTGCACCATGTGGCTTATTATTGTTTATTTTTAAATTAGATTTTTTTTATTTTTTAGATTTTTATTCACCTTTGATATTTCCTAAAAATCAAAGTGGCTTTACAAATTTATATACAGACACCTAAAAGGCTAAAATGCTAAATTAAGATTCATGAATACAAACATAACTTGAAACATAAAGAAACAATACAAAACAAAAATAATTTTAGAACTATCAACAAAAAGAAACACAAAGAAACCATAGGAAACAAAAACTAACATTAAAATGATAATAATTAAGATTTCAATACTTGAAAAATCAATTCATTACAAAATTGTATTTTTTAAAGTTGAAAGTTTTTTTAAGTTCATTATTTCAATTTTTCTTATTTCTTATTCCTTAAGTTTATTTTAATTTTACACTGTTTTTATAGTTTATTTATAATTCTATGTAACATTTCTTTCATTTCTTGTTTAAATCAAAATTAAGTCTGACTTTTTTATTCATTTTTTCAAATTTAAATATGTATTCTACTTTTTATTTTTAAGATGCACATTTTCCTAGTTTCCTAATTTTCAAAAAAGTTTCTAATTATTTTTCATAATATTTAACAGTTTCAAATCATTTTTAAATATTCCTTATATATTTTTTTATTTTTTTCACTTTTTTAAATCCTTTTAATTAAATTATGTTTTGTCTATATTTTATATACATTAAAAGAACTACAAAAAATAATTATATTACAAAAATATTATTTGTACAATTTTGTAATTTTCCAATATTTTTAGTTATTTTAAACTTTCCTATATGTTTGTTTTCAGGATTTTAGTTTTATGTTTTCTGTATACATAGTTTTTTTTATGTATTTTTCTGGTTTTATTTTTACAAGTATTCATTTTCTTTAATTTTTAAAATTTATTTTACATGTTTCTAAATTTTTTTTCCTATTTATTATTTTTGAGTTTGATTTTTTTATTCTTTACAACTCATCAAGTTCACTTTTTGGAATTAATTATTTTCTTTGTTTTATCATGTTTTGGAAGTTTTACATTTTCCTATTTTAAAACAAGCAAGTTAGTGGTCCCTACATTTTGTACATACAAGTTAATGGAAAAGATGTAGTGACTGGTGACGCAAACCTGACGTTAGTCACGCGTACTCACGTCACGAGGAGAAGGCAATATCAATTGATCCAAAAAAGGTGGAATCTCCCACCCCAGGAGCCCCTCACCCCGATCCGACAGGATGGTGGGGATGTTAGTCACGGTGACTCAGTCAGCAGAATGACAGTAGGCCCATACAACCGTACGTACCAGAGGCCCAACCTTATTTCAGGTTCTGTGACATCCACCCGGTCGCTGCGGGGATTCGAACCTTAGTCCATTGATTCAAATCTCTCACCACTCGACCAACTGAGCTCCCCGTGCAGGTTGGAGAAGGCAATATCAATAAGCGTTCCTTGTGCGGAACTGCGGATGGTTTCTTTTAGAAAGAAAAAGTTCTTCCTACGCTATATTAAAAAATTTTAAGAGGTGATAAAAGTGATACATAGTATTATTTATACTTTTAAGTCTACTTGTGATAATTTTCGTGACATAAATCGAGTTAATATTTAGAGTCCGTTTGGTGAGTCTGTTTTATGACTTATCAGGTTTATCAGTCAACATTTTCACTAAATACGTAATTTTTATTTCGTGTGCTGAATTGTGTAATAATAAGAAAAGGTAAGATGTAGTTATTTTTCTGACAATATTGCTTGAAGTCACTGTAGCAAATCATTGTAGCTGTTTTTATAACAATTTTTCTTTTTTTATTAATAAAATATATTTTCTATATTTTTTTCGTAAATCACCAAAATCGACCAATACAGCTACTTTATTTGTTACCAAACGGACTATTACCTATTTACTCAATAAATATCAAACATTTGTGTCATTGTCTATTTGTTACCAAACGGACTATTACCTATTTACTCAATAAATATCAAACATTTGTGTCATACAACATTTGAGAAATTTGACATTATTTCAATATTAAATATTGAAATTTAAAAATTATCAGATATTGAAATTTAAAAATAAGATAGGAAAATCACTTGGATATTACGGTAGCCTTTGATATTTATAGAAGTATCAACAATCAAGATAGTTCTGCTGTGATGCACATATTTGATTAGCATATTCAGTGCAAAGCTCTCTATAATTCACGTTTTTACCAGTGCCCATACGCACTATCGCTTGATAATCAATGCACCCCTCTATATATTCTTCCTTGGGTATAGATTGCTTGTTTGAACTATAACTTGTGTCTCCGATGGGTGTTGGCGATACATTGCTTGCAGACACTGATAAAGGCCAAACAATTGCAATCAAGCACACAAAGACAATACTGAGGTGCTTCAAATTATCCATAATTAACTAAATAAATTTCTAGCCCCTTTCCACAATTTCACTTTTATGTCACGGTCTGTGTCTATATGAGTGAGTATATATACACTTGTCTGTTACTCCATGTATAAAATGGTTAATTGCATTTTGTCAATTACAGGTAACTTAAGGATATTAATTAAATACTTTGTATTTAATTAATGAACAAGCCGTTTCATATAATTCATTTATCATTACTTATTGTTCCAATAAGTTCGATCCCTAAAAGTGAACGGTGGAAAATTTACGCTAGTTCGATTTTGTTTTTTAGAAAAAAGTGGATTTTATCGAACAAAAACTTTCTAAAAAACTGTTTATCGAACATACTTCATGCCTAAACATAACCCTCGTCAAATCCTTTACAAACATATCGAGTGCAAACAATGGTGTGCAGTCATTCTCTACCAAAAAAACTCTTCAGCATACTCCATGTCAAAGTTAGTAAGGATTTTCCCCTAACTAGGAATAGTGTTAGAAAACCCAAAAGAAGACATTTCTTTTGCTTATAAACAAAATAATGTATAATCTGAATGCAATGCTTTGGAGACTAAACATGATGAAAATATAAAGAAAGAACTATTCTAGACTGAGCTTAGAAGTATATAGGAATTGGTTCTTTTATTGTGAAGGAAAGGGGTGTATTTATAGGCTTTTGGGAGATGCAGGGTCTGATACCCGACCGGGTATATAGGATACCCGACCGGGTATCTTAGGAATTTTCCCAGAAATTCACTTTTCTGGGCATACCCGATCGGGTGTGTCGGCATACCCGATCGGGTATGTGACGAATCTTTACGAAAATTTGCTCCCACGATCATTTGTTCCCGGATTTGATTTGGACAATCGAATCAAGCAAATACCCGATCAGGTATAGGCAATACCCGACCGGGTACATGAGTATTTTTTCCAAATCGAAATCTTTCTTGCCTCCTTGCACTTTCCTTGATCTTTTAAGGTCCAATCTTGATCCCTTGGATGATCTTTGACCTGTTTAGCTTAGAAAAGTCCTAATCTAAACAAATTACAAATAAATATGAAAATAAAGTATTACACCAAAAGTGTGTAATTTCCTCAACTAGAAATAATAAAAACTAGTTAAAAATACAAACATACAATCGGAAATTACATGAATATCAACTCCCCCACACTTAGCTTCTTTACTCGTCCTCGAGTAAAGTCAAATGTTTAACAGTTCCACGTCCTCAAAAGTTCAACAATTAACCAGAAAAAGCAAAAGACCACCAAGGATAATATATGAGTTTTACAATGAGTGTTTAGCTCAAAGAATAATATCTTCTTGGGTTTCATGGCCTTCTATGTTGATCTCCTCTTTTCATCTTCAAGAGATTAAATGATGTCCTGTAAAAACAAATATATCTCTCATATCTCTCATTTTGCCTAGGAGCCTTTTGAGGTTTTCATCCTAGCATCTCTTTTATTTTTCCACCTCTCCACTCACTCATCATTTTTTGTAAGCCTTTTTTCTTAGATTGCCCATTTTTTGGGTTTTCAACCTAACTAGCATTTCTTTTTCTTTTTTGCGAAGAAAATAATGCTAGTTTACAAGGTATCAAACTTAAGTACGCATCGATGAGTGACTCCCTCTCACTTAGCTCGAAGCACTGTCCCTAGTGCTCGTCTCCATCATAACCGGGCTGACCGGTGCTCTAGATGAAATACTCCCTCCCCTTGTTCTCTTTGGTGCCATTTTCGCTTGATGCTTTGAATTTTGAGTTCCAAATTTCGGACTTGGAGGAGGGCGTAAGGCATTATTTTTGGACATGAGTTTTTTTTTGGGGGGGGGAGGGATGTGGTGTTGATGGATAAGGGGTGTAGAGGGAAATGTGGTGAAGATTTTGGCGGTTGTTTGGAAAGATTTGGTGGAGATTTGAGGGCGTAATGGGAGAAAGAAACTTCGAAATTGGAGGTTTGGGGAAGATGAAATGGGTGTTTTGGGTGGCTAATTCGGATTTAAAGATCGTGTACCCAACCGGGTACCCTGGCATACCTGATCGGGTATGCCTGTGTTTCTTCAGAATCCGGGGTCCTACCCGATCGAGTTGGGGTATACTCGATCGGGCGTTTTGGTGCGAACATATTCCCAAAAAAAAATTAACATACCCGACCGGGTATATGGAGCTGCCCGATCGGGTACGTCATAATTTTCCACCCCTGAGTCGATCGAGTATTTGGTTACCCGAGCTTCACCCTTTATATTTTTGTTTATACCCGACCGGGTAGTACGTGACACCCGATCGGGTATGGTGCCCCTGGTTTTTTTTTTGAAATGAAAACTACAAGGGAGAAGAGAATATGTACCTTTGCTTGGGTTGCCTCCCAAGAAGCGCCTCGTTTAACGTCGCGGCACGACGCCATCATTGTGTTCAATCGTTCAAGCTTGGATCATGATAATTATTTTGACTCTTCACTTCGAAAATCTTTCCACGATCAAATATCCAGATTTCCATTGATTCATGTGGTGAGAGTGAGGGAAAGAAATTATCGATTAACATTATCAATGGAAAATGTTTTGATCTCTCAATTTTGGTGAAGATTTCAAAAATGTCTTTATCCTTTTCAATTTTATGAGTTTCCCTCGAAGTTTTTAGAACTGTTGGGGGTACCTCAAAGAATGATAAGGATAGATATTTGACCTTGAAACACGGTTCATCCTCTTCTTTGACCAGCTCGAGCTCCGTGTCTCTTTCTTCTTCTACTTCTTCTGGATTTTGGATCTCCTCTTGCATTTCCTTCTCATTTGTCAATGTGATTGCAAAAGTTTGTTGTTTAGGATCACATTCTATTTGAGAGGGAAGTTTTCCCGAATCCCTTGCTTCAAGCCTACTCACGGCTCCGGCTATTTGACTCACTTGAGATTCCAAGTTAAAAATGCTAGACTTGGTCTCATTTTGGAATTGCACCATGTTTTGTTGCATGGTGGTCACGCTGTTAGTAAGAGCCCGAACCATGTCCTCCGTAGACATGTTAGAGTTGGAGAATGGATCATACCTCATGTGAGGTACATAATTAATTTGTGCGAGGTATTCTTCTTGGAGCTGTGGGCAAAAATCCGCAATATGCCTGTGAGACATGCAAATATCGCAGGTCTTGGCATCTTGAGTTTCTGAGCTTAAGATAAACTCCTTTATGAGAGAAACCAAAACGGAAATTTGACTCTCTAAAGATGATGTGTTGGTATCCATATACTCATGTAAGCTCAGAAAATAGAAAAGTAATTTTTTTAAATATATATGTATATTTTTTATGAGATAAAATAAAAAGAAAAATAATTGCCTTTCCCCGACAACGGCGCCAAATTTGACGGGCACTTGTCGTGAGGTGCACTCAAAATAATTTATCAATACAACATTAATAGAAAGTATAGTGAAGTAAGGTTCGTATCCACAGGGAAAAGAATACTTTTCTTTTATGTGAATAGTAACAAGGGGGTTTTAAGTTTGATTTAATTAACACTAAGATGAACGACTTATATGAGTTTAATTTATAGAGATGAGGACTTGGTTTTGCTTTTATCCACTTAATGAAATGTTCGTCGATCCCGGTTATATCTTTAACTATCTTCCTCTCGAATACTCAATCGAGGAGAATATCCAGTTCATCAAGGGTAGTTATTAATAACGAGACGCGTTCATTAATAAAACTTACTACCGAGTCAATATAGAACACACGCCGTATATTAACACGATAGTAGCAATAAACTTGAGATGAAAACGATTGAGATTGATAACCTCAACACAAGCGGTTTATCGGTTTAATCAATATAATTAATTCCCCTTAGATTATTAATCATGAGACGCATGCATTAACAATCCAAATTTACTACCGTTGAAGAAACCGAATTAATAACAAGCGTATTAATCGATTGATTCTAGTAATAATTAATATGTGAAACAAAACTAGTTGATCCTTTAAGTAATGTTCAAAATATTAATATGAAATATGAATAGGAATTAATTAATACTCAAGGAAGAATATTAAAGAGTATGAATCCTACTATAGTTAATATCAAGATGTTAACTAATTGTCATCTTAGTAACACTCCCCAATATTAACATAGAGGAAGAAATAACTATTACTATAACTAATGTCAAGATGTTAACTAATTCTCATCTTAGTAACACTCCCCAACATTGATATAGAAATAGTATCTAAAGGAAGAATTAATATTCAAGAAAGAAAATTAAAGAGAATAACTCACAACTTACAAATTCATTAAGCTTCAAAGTAGCAAAACCAAGATGGAAGAGTTTAGCTCCTCATTTGGAGACTAAACATGATGAAAATATAAAGAAAGAACTATTCTTGACTGAGCTTAGAAGTATATAGGAATTGGTTCTTTTATTGTGAAGGAAAGGGGTGTATTTATAGGCTTTTGGGAGCTGCAGGGTCTGATACCCGACCGGGTATATAGGATACTCGACCGGGTATCTTAGGAAATTTCCCAGAAATTCACTTTTCAGGGCATACCCGATCGGGTGTGTCGGCATACCCGATCGGGTATGTGACGAATCTTTACGAAAATTTGCTACCACGATCATTTGTTCCCGGATTTGATTTGGACAATCGAATCAAGCAAATACCCGATCGGGTATAGGCAATACCCGACCGGGTACATGAGTATTTTTTCCAAATCGAAATCTTTCTTGCCTCCTTGCACTTTCCTTGATCTTTTAAGGTCCAATCTTGATCCCTTGGATGATCTTTGACCTGTTTAGCTCAGAAAAGTCCTAATATAAACAAATTACAAATAAATATGAAAATAAAGTATTACACCAAAAGTGTGTAATTTCCTCAACTAGAAATAATAAAAACTAGTTAAAGATACAAACATACAATCGGAAATTACATGAATATCGGTAATTCCACAACTAGAACTAATAACAACTAGTTAGAATTACAAACATAAACACTAACAATTCTATACTACCAAGAGCTAAACTCATCCCTCACATAACTTATGTGTCTTGCTCTCCTCAATTCACTCTTTATTTATGAGAATGCCACGTGGTCATTTTCTCAAACATCACTTACAAGGATTAGCAGGTGGAGAGATAATCTTGGTGGGGCTCAAGTTATAAAAAACCTCAATTTTCTTTAAAGTGTTATAACTTTTTCATTTTTACTCTAATTTTTACAAAATATATATAAAAATTCATAATTTTTTTATGAGATCAATATCGAATATAAAAAAAAATTCTCTAACGGTCTCTATAAGTGTGTTTACAATTATATATATATTTACATATAAGAAAGGATTAGGCTATTAAAAATACCATTTAACCCCAATTATTATGTAACATGTGTATCTACGAGAGTTATAGCATTGCTCTATTTATGCCACGCAGCTTCACCTTTTCCATTTTTCTTATTTTTTTACGAAAAATGAATTACAGAGATAAAATATAAAAATTTGGCCTACTAATATCTACATCATCTATCTCTACGAAACTTCATCCAATAATATATAGTCCGTTGGTGACTATGTTTTTCAGCTTATCACCCAACTTTTTAACCAAACACGTGAGTTTTGATTTTGCGCGCTGAATTATATAATAATAAGAAAAAAGTAAGATCGTAGTTACTTTTTCTGGTTGTATTGACTTAATTTACTGTAGAGGGTCATTTTAGCTATTTTTACATTTATTTTTATCTTGATTTTATTAATAAATTATATTTTTAATATAATTTTTTCACAAACCAGCATAATCAGCTAATACAACCACTTCAACCAGAACTTTATAAATTTTAGCAGAATTAGCCAATTTAGCCGATTCCAGTGTTACCAAATGGGCTCATAGCCTTACTTTTAATAAAAATATAATGTTACACTCTCATTCTTAAAGTATTATGAAATTAAGTAACCTATTTATAATTATGTTTAAAATTAAATTAAAGTGACTATAGAAATGTACTCATAATCAATTTAATTAGTTTTATATTCACAAATATCTATTGTAGAAGTTCTTCCATATAGTTACTTTAATCGTCATCATCATCACAACAGTGCCGCAAAGGCTCCCACACCTTCAATGGGGGTTATACTTACCTTGATATAAAACCATAGCATAATTAATCATTAAAACTTAGTAAGTCACATTTTATCTACTATACTTAATTAGGTCATAGTTATAGATTATTTTTTACTCAATACGAGATGATCGATATCGTGGTTGAAAAATAGGAAGTTGTTTAATAAATTTTCAAAAAAATATATACAATATTACTGTCATATGAAACATCACAAGAATCATGATTTTTTTAACTTTTAGTGACTATGATTATGTTTAAAATTATATCAAAGTGACTATAAAAGCTAAGTGATTATATAATAAAAAGTGCTAATATGTTCAACTTTTCATTTAAAACTACGCATTTGCGGGACCCTGTTTTTGGGTTTATCTACCTTATCAATCAATTTTTTCAACACATACGTAAATTTTTGTTTCGCACACTGAATTGTACAATGATTAAAATAAATAAGGTTTGGGTTAGTTTTCTATTTGAATTGGTTGAAGTTACTGTACATGACAATTTTAGCTACTTTTTCATATAAATTTTTGCATAATTTAGTAGATTCAGCCAATTCAGCGCTTTCATCTAGAAATTCATCAATTTCGGTATATTTAACCAATTTATGTGTTACCAAACAAACTCTAACTAACATTCTAAATGAAAAAGATGTCTAATTTATGATATTATTGTCATAGGATAAGCCGTCTAAGAATTGAGGGGGGAAATATTGTCTCGCATATGTCGTGTTTTTAGTTATAAGATAAGTAGGCTAACAATTTATCATATGAATTTTATCTCTCATATGTAGTGATTTTAGGTATAACAAGATAAGTTTGCTAATAATTGAGCGGGAAAAGTTTCTCTCTCATATGTAGTCCTTCTAGATTTAAGAAGATAAGTTTGTTAACAATTGAGGCGGAATATTGAGCATAAACTTTTTCTCTCTCATATGTAGTGCTTTTAGGTGTTATAAAAGATAAAAGATAAGTTTACTAACAATTGCCGGGATGACTTTATCTCTCATATGTTATTCTTTTAAGTATTCCTTATAAGATAAGTCGGCTCACAATTGATCGGAATAAGTTTCTCTCTCATATGTAGTGCTTTTAGATATATGAAGATAAGAAGATGAGTTTGCTAACAATTGAGAGGAAGAACTTTCTCTCTCATATATAATGCTTTTAGGTAGATGATAATTCAACTAACAATAGAGTGGAATAATTTTCTCTCTCATATGGAGTGCTTTGAAGTATAAGACAAGTCGGTTTACAATTGAACGACCGAATTTTCTCTCTCATGTGTAATGCTTTTAAATAAAAGATAATCTGTCTAACAATTGAGTGAGATAATTTTCTATCACATATATAATTCTTTTAGGTATAAAATTTTAGTTATAAGAAGATTATTTCATAATTACGGAGGCTAACAATTGAGCGAGAGGATTTCTTCTATCATATACATAGTATAATGCTATTAGGTACAAGATAAGACGTCTAACAATTGAGCGAGACAACTTTCTCCCTCATATATAGTGCTTTTAGATATTAGAAGATAAATGTGGTAACAATTGAGCGGAAAAACTTTGTTTGTCATATGCAGTTAGGTTCTTTTAAGTATAAGATAAGTTGGGTAACAAGTGAGGTGAAGTATTTTCTTTGCCATATGTAGTGTTTTTCGGTATAAGGTAAGCCAGCTAACATTTGAGTGAGAAACATTTTGTCTCATATGTAGTGATTTTATATTATATTATATATACATATGTGTATATATGAATATGTGTGTGTATATACATGTACAAGATTATTTTGGAATTTTAATGTTGATCCAATGATCCTTATTTTAAATCATGTGATCTAAACATGCGCTTATAATACTGTATTTAATACACTGTTTATTAAGATATGTCTTAATAAGTATCGCTTTGTAACCGGTGAATTAAACATGTCCTGAAGGAAGTGGGTGTATTTATTGTCGTATCAACAATACATTTTGCCCTTAAATGCTACACATAATTTGTTTGTTAGCATTTGAGGTGCAAAGCTTTGTAATATAATCCAAGTCATTAGCATTACTGGAGCCCACAAGATCTAACGTTTCATAGTCAATGCAACCATATGTTATTTTTTGTGAGGAAATTACCAATTTACGGGGATTTTGTGACTGACAAGCCAAAATACAAGAGTTCAGATAAGGTTACCATTTTGCGGGAGCCGGATTCTCCAATTCAGGGTTATCATATTGTCGGATTTGTGTAATCCGAAGCAAAGTAAAAATAAAAAGACCTAGTTGGATTACACAATTCCGACTAGGGGGTGGTTGAAAATATTTTATTGTTTGTTTGAATAACATTCATACGAAAAAATATGTCCGATTTTTAATTTAAAAAAAAAGGAATAAAAAGTTGAGCTTTAATCAATAAGGAAAAACATTCATACTAAAAAAACTTGTCCCATTTTTAATTTAAAAAAAAAAACTGAGCCAGTCGGATTTGCCAATTCCGACTCCAGGTGTTCATCATTTTACTTTTTTGTAATTTCAGTCGAAATTAAAAATTTATAATTAGTTATTTTAGTAGAGTAATTTTTAAGCACACATTTTATAATATGATTGTTTAAACAAAATTTCACCCATTAAGTCACATAAATTCAAAAATAAACTAATTAAGTTCATAACATATTCATGGTACATTTTATAACATTCAAATAATATGTTGTTTATTTTTTGTAATAGATAATAATATTGAAATTTATGAATGTAGCTACTTTGTACAGTCACAAACTTGGGTGAAGAGTCAGACGACCCAGACTATGAACAAGTTTAGTAGTGATGCCGATTCATCCACGAGCGATGATAGTGATGAGGCAGTAGACACCACCTGGGCGAATGTGAAGCTAGAAGAACCATATGTTCAAGCCGTAGATTCTGAGCATGAAAGGATCGAAGTCGGTGCAATTTACTCTTCATATGATGCACTGAAAGAAGCGGTGGCGAGAGAAAATATTCATCAATTTCGTCAATTCAGAACGGATGCCAAAAGACCACGGTCCTGGAAGGTTGTTTGCAATTTGCATATGCCCGATTGTTTGCACTTGGCACATCCAAGCTGGAGAAGGGCTGCATTCAAAAAAAAATGGAAAGTAAAAAAATATCAACCCTATCACAGTTGTATGGAGGATCCTAAAATAGCTCGCGATGACAGGATCCTAACGACAATACCATAGCTAGTGAAATCGCTCCAAAAGTGCAAGTCGACCTGGACTACAACATTAAAATGATAATGTCAGACATATATGAAAAATTTGATATCCGTGTTGGCTATAAAAAGCTTGGAATGGACGCTTGATCGCACATTGCCTATCACCGCACTAGTAACTGCCACATTCGATAAAGTCGTCTAAATAATATTGGTTCTCTTTTCCATTGTGTTTGAAGATTTTATTCACATAATTATATTAAAATAAAATATAATAAAATAAAACTAAATCATATAAAATTTAATCAGATAAAATTTAATCAATTTTAATCAAATAAAATTAATCTGATAAAATATAAACAGATAAAATTTAATCAGATAAAATATAATCAAATAAAATATAATTAGATAACATTAATCAGATAAAATATAATTAGATAAAATTTAATCAAATAAATATAATCAGATAAAACTAATCAGATAAAACATAACAGATAAAATATAATGAAACTAAACAAACACAAAAGGACTATCCGACGGTTCCAAATAAAAGAAGAAGAGCGCGGATCACCATCGCACGGTCCTCCTAGATTCGGAACTCCCAATCCAAATGGAGTTAATGCGACTACCAAGAAACTCTTGCAGTCGGAACTCCTATTCGACAGGAGATTTTTTTTAAAAAATAGATTCTACCGCTCATTGCTCCATCATTGGTCAATCCCAAATTTATCAATCCCAAGCAAGAGCACCCCCTAGCAAATCAAACCTTTGGGATCAGCCAAATTTCCAGGTTAGTTAATTTTCCGTTTTAGGAGTGTAGAAGTAGTTAATTATTTAATTTAGTAATTTGTAAATTTTTTAATTTAGATTGTGAAATTGGAATTTTAGAGTAAAATTTAGCTATAAAACACTACAAAAAAACTCGTGTTTTGTCACCGATTTTTGTCACGGATTACGGCCGTGACAAAGTTGTCACGGGCTTTGTCACGGAAAATTGGGATTTGTCACGAATACGTTTTGTCACGGATACGTCTATGACAAAATCTGTGACATATTTACTCCGGTGACCAGTTTTTTACTCCGGCCAAAATATTTTTTGCTCCCGGGCATTTGTCACGGCCAAATCCGTGACAAATCCGTGACAAATTTCAAAAAAAGCTTGTCACGGATCGGTCCGTGACAAAATCCGTGACAAACCTCAATTATTGATTTTCCAGCGGTAACCTTTAATAATACAGTACGAAAAAGGGGTTGTCACGGATAAATCCGTGACAACTCCGTGACAAACTTTATATATATATATATCCCAACACCATCGTCCATTGCAATTGCAACAACAACACTTATCAGTTCAAAAATTCGTAGATTCGAGTGATGTAATATCAGTTTAAAGATTGAATGATGTAATCTGTCAGTTCATCATTTTTCCTGTTTATGCATATAAGGTATGTCATTTTAACTAATTTCTTTTAATTATGTAATAAATTATTAGCTTAGTGAGGTTAGTTGTTCATTTATTTAAACTATTAACGTAATTTTAACGTAGTTTAGTGAGGTCATGTTAATTTTCATATTATTAACAATATATTAAACGACTATTAACGTAATTTAGTTAAATTTAAATATTAGTTAAATATAAATATTAATTAGTTAATTGAAATTAGTTTATATCACCAATGATTAAGCCGGTTTGTTTAATTTATTAGCAATTATTGTTATTTATGCATAATTTAGGATTTGTAGTGATGATTTAAGTTAGCTAGCTTATTATAGCTTAGTGACTTGTAGTGATTTAAGTTAGCTAGCTTAGGTTATTATCACCAATTATTGTTTATTAGCAATTATTCTTAATACATAATATAGGATTGAAACTTTATTAATTAGTTTAGTGAGAATTATTATTGTGAATTAATGAGATAATATTTAACAACAATATTAGTTAAATGTAAATTAATTAACTAAGTTAAAACATTGAACTTTAGTGTAATGGGTTTAGAATTTGAGTTGATAATATTAGTTAGATTTAAATATTAGTTAATTGAAATGGGTTTATAACTAATGATGATTAGGTTTGTTTATTAGCAAAAATTATTGTTAATGCATAATTTAGGATTTGTAGTGATTTAAGTTAGGATTCAAACTTTATTAGTTAAGTGTGAATTATATATTATTGTGAATTAGTGATATTTAACAATATTAGTTAAATGGAAATTAACTAATTAATAAGTTAGATTAGTTAACTTTAGTATTGTGAATAAATGCCATTAACGTAATAACTTTAATTAGTATTATATGTTATTTAATTATTTATTGTGTACTATTAGATTTTCATAATTTTAGTATTGTGAATAAATGCCATTAACGTAATAATTTAATGTGTTTGGTGCACAAATTCTAATATTGTGAATTCGTTAATAATTGAAACGATTAATGCCATTAACATATTACTATTAGTTAATTAGTAATTTTAATTGAACGTTAGTTAATTTTAGTGAACTTTATTTAGTGAAATTTAATATATTAATGTTAATTACTAGCTAGTGAACTTTAGTTAATTAGTAAATTATTAATTCCGGCCATTAACATATTGATTTTAGTTAATTAATAATATTAATAGTGAACTTGAGTGAAATTTAACATATTAATGTTTCTAAATATGAATTAGTCATGATTGAAAAGTTAGTTAATTCAAATTATTAATGCCACAAATGTACTGCTTTTAGTTAATTAATAATATTAATTGAACGTTACTTAATGTACTTATATAATATTTGGATTGTAATATACATGCATAATGTATAGACAAAACAGAAGTTGGATGTACCAAAAACATCGCGATAACTATGAATTACGCAGTGAATTTTTTAATGGTGTTGAAGATTTTATTAAATTTGCACAAGAACAGAACAATTACATGGATGGCGATAAAATCAGATGTCCATGTACAAAGTGTAAAAATCTCCAATTTAAAGATGTCGACCAAGTTGTGTGGGATTTGTACGAAAAAGGTTTCGTTGCCAATTATTATAATTGGACTTCTCATGGCGAACCTTTCGATCCATCACTTTTACCACAAACAGTAGGTTCATCTCGTAACGTCCCTACCGTTGTCATCCTCAGTTTGCAAAGGAGCCACGGAATGTGCGACTGGGATTGTGTTCAGACGGATTTGGTGCTTTTGGAAAGTTTGGGAAGAAATTTTCATGTTGGTCAGTCATGCTAACTCCTTATAATCTTCCTCCCGACATGTGCATGAAAAGTCATTTCAACTTTTTAACTTTAATTTGTCCAGGTCCCTCGGATCCTAAAAAAAGGATAGACATCTATCTCCAACCCCTCATCGAGGAGATGAAAGAACTTTGGGTCATTAGGACACCAACTTATGATGTTTCAAGAGATGAAATGTTTATCATGAAAGCTGCCATCATTTGGACCATTAGCGACTTCCCTGCCTATGGTATGCTTTCAGGATGGAGCACACACGGTCTTATGGGATGTCCGATATGTATGGAGAAATCAGATGCCAATTGGCTCAAATTTAGCGGGAAACCAAGTTACTTTGATTGTCACCGCAAGTTCCTGCCTATGAACCATCGATATCGAAAGGACAAGAAGAAGTCTTTTATTGCCGGAAGAGTGGTACGAGACCCCCCTCCTCTGAGACTTACAGGTGAACAAGTTTTTAACCGGGTTCGACGTTTTCCTACGGCTGTGCAGCAACCCTACGAGGAGCCAAATGGGTATTGTGATACCCATAAGTGGACAAAGAGGAGTATATTTTGGGAGTTGCCATATTGGAAAGACCTTCTCATTCGTAACAATTTAGATTTCATGCACGTTGAGAAGAACGTCTTTGACAATATATTCAACACGGTTATGGATTTTACCCACAAAACCAAAGACGGTCTTGCATCTAGAAAAGACATGACAATTTGGTGCGACAGACCCAAACTCACCGTCGATCTAGAATATGTGGGTAAAAAAATTCCAAGAGCAGTCTACCAACTCACAGCCCCACAAAGGGAATCAATATTAGAGTGGCTTGTTTCTCTAAACTTTCCAGATGGCTATTGCTCTAACCTGTCAAGATGTGTGGACCTGGACAAACAAACAATGACGTCGAGCATGAAATCTCATGATGCTCATGTAATCATGCAACGTACTGGGGTTATGGGACTAGGCCCAGAGCCTAATCGGCCCAGGCCCCGAACTTGGACCAGCAGGCCCAAGCCCAGTGATCCAGAGCTCATTCCGGCTCAACCGATCAGGCCCATCAAAGAGTGAAAGCCCATGGCAGCCTGCCGTCCAGCCCAGCAGGGAGCCTGCCTACCAGCCCAGTCAGCAGCCTGTCGTCCAACCCAACAGGGAGCCTGCCTACCAGCCCAGTCGGCAGCCTGCCGTCCAGCCCGGCCAGCGGCCTACCTTCCAGCCTGGCCAGGCGCCTGCCTCCAGCCTAGTAGGAAGCCTGCCTACCAGCCCAGTCAGCAGTCTGCCGTCCAGCCCGGCCAGTGGCCTGCCTTCCAGCCTGGCCAGGCGCCTGCCTCCAGCCTAGCAGGGAGCCTGCCTACCAGCCCACTCAGCAGCCTGCCTTCCAGCCCAGCAGGAAACTTGCCTACCGGCCCAACCGGAAGCCTGCCACCCGAGGAGCTCAAGCGTTCAGCCTGCTAGCCAGGCCGACCTGCCAGCCAGCCAGGAAGAGTAACGGCCAACAATAAATGCGCGACTTAATTATGTGTTTAATTCCGTATTAATGTTGTAATTAATTTAGTCATTATTATGTTCGGCAGTTACCATTTGTAATCGCCTATAAAAGGCAATTCGAATTTCAAATACAAATATGCTATTTTTGTCTAACTTTCCATATTCGTACTTTCCTAATTCTTGCTTGAGTGTCGTACGTAGCTTTCCCAAAAGCCTACGAGTGTCCTATTTTGGACCAACATTGATGCTTTCATTGAGAGCCTCTATTGTCTCTCACATAACTTGAGTAGGAATCACATAGGAAGATGGCCGGAATCTCGTCTCGACGTGACCATGTTTCAGTCCACACCGAGGAGTCCACCCGGTCTGGCCGCCAGCGTGCCCTCGATAACCATGCACAGGGCAGGAGGGCGGCGCGCCAAGGCGACCTTCGGAACCAATTATCAGGCCACGGCGACCTAAGGGCGACGCTCAACCACACCCAAGGTGAGCGCTCGGTCCGCAGCCGGCGGGGGGAGGCCGACGTCATGCTCCGCGCATGGACCCGGCTTGACTCAATGCCGGGGTGGAAGCCCTACAGGAGGCAACTCGGGTTCTGGGGACCTTGGCTCAAAATTTCCAACAGATGGTGTCTGGCGGAAATGTGGATGAGCCTGCCCGTCAACAGACGCCAACGGATGTGGAGGTGTCCTCCAGGCGGCGTGATGAGCGACACTCTGGATGCAACCAAAACAGGGGGAAGAAGTCTCCCATCGGCGGGGGGAAGAAGTCTCCCAGCAGCCTAGCCGACCCCATCGGCAGACGGGGAGGGGCGCCCAGCAGGGGCGCCCAACGCATATTGAAGGAGGCGAGCCCTCTCGCCACTCTCACCGGGCAAGCAGTCGGACTGGCTCCACGGAGAGGCAAAACGCGGGGCCCCGACCTCACGTGCACGGACGACTTGGAGGTGCCGCCGGACATGCCCAGCCCCGCGCTGGAGCTGTCCGGGGGAACCCACCACCGGCCGAGGTGGAAAATCTACGATAGTGCCTTGACGAGTTGAGAAGGAGGGTCATCGGGGGGAGCCCTACACGGCCGACCTCTGGATACCCGAACCGTTCACCCGGGCGGTCATGGATGCGCCATTGCCGAGGGGCTACAAGCCCTGCGCCATTGAAGCATACAAGGGCGCTTCTGACCCCCATCATCATGTATCTCGGTACCTTTCCTACATGGTCATGATGGGGTACGAGGACGCCATCCGATGTCGCGGTTTCTCCGCCACTTTGGATGGCCCGGCTCGTGAATGGTATGACTCTCTACCCGACGGGAGTATCACGAATTTTCGTGAGTTGGCTCAGTGCTTTCTCTTGAAGTTCACGAGCTCCCGAGACGTCAAGAAAAACTTCAGCCACCTGTTCGGCCTGAAACAGGGGAAGAAGGAATCATTGTCGACCTTCCTAGCAAGGTGGAGGGCCGAGTCAGTCAAGGTTCAAGGCCTTGATGACAGGACCGAAGTGGTCATGCTCACAAACTCTATCCAATCGGGCGAGCTTTACAAGGATTTCGTCAGAAGTCCGCCTACCTCGTACGAGGAGGCGCTCGGCCGTGCTGACCGGCAAGCCGAGGCGGAGGACGCCTTGCAGAGGCAAAGAGATGAGGAAGAAGGTGCAAAAGAAGAAAAGAAGAAGGAAGTCGGTTCGGGTGATGAGAAAGCTGACGGCAAAGCTAGCAACAAAAATAACAAGTACAAAGCTAACAAAAGTAGAGGCAAGGGCAAGGCGGAAGTCCCGAGCGGACCGCTACAGCCCGTCAAGCAATTGACTCCACTTGCTCAGCCGGTCGGGGCCATCCTCGACTACGCGGAGGAGCAAGGTCTAGTCGACTTCCCGGAGGAGTGTGATGTGGTGACTGCCAAGCGCAACCACGGCCAATATTGTCGATTCCATCAGAGAGCAGGGCATGATACAGATGATTGCGTCATTCTCCGGCGGCAAATTGAAGAACTCATCCAGAAAGGGTACCTTTGCCAATTCGTTGGCAAACAAGGAGGCATCCCGCAGAAGAGGAGCCTGACGTGGCAGCGGTCCGACCAAGCTACCACGTCAAAGGAGACACCGCCTGCCAAGAAGCGAGAGCTCGGCGCCTTCTCCGAGGAAGACGATGCCGACCTAGCGAACGGCCCCCGGAAGTACCATCGATGTTCATTCATATTCGGGGGACCCCAGGGAGGCGACACCTCTAGAGAGCGGAAGCAGTGAGCCCGAGCCCTATACGTCGTGGAGATATTTAGGGCTCCCGTCGACAAGAGTGTGAAGAGGGACCCCATCTTCTTCACCGACGCAGATTTGCCACTGATGCCTCCGCCGCACAGGGATGCCTTGGTCATCAAGGTCGAAATCAAAAACACGATCGTCCACCGAGTCCTGGTGGACAATGGGAGCTCCGTTAACATCATGTACTATGACACCTTCTAGGGTCTTGGGCTGGACCGAAAAGAATTGATCCCGGTGAGAACCCCACTCTCGGGCTTCACAGGGGACTCCATTGAGTTGGTGGGGGGGAGGCCGACGTCATGCTCCGCTCATGGACCCGGCTCGACTCAATGCCGGGGTGGAAGCCCTACAGGAGGCAACTCGGGTTCTGGGGACCTTGGCTCAAAATTTCCAACAGATGGTGTGTAGCGGAAATGTGGATGAGCCTGCCCGTCAACAGACGCCAGCGGATGTGGAGGTGTCCTCCAGGCGGCGTGATGAGCGACGCTCTGGATCCAACCAAAATAGGGGGGAAGAAGTCTCCCATCGGCGGGGGGAAGAAGTCTCCCAGCAGCCTAGCCGACCCCATTGGCAGACGGGGAGGGGCACCCAACGCAGATGGAAGGAGGCAAGCCCTCTCGCCACTCTCACCGGGCGAGCAGTCGGACTGGCTCCACGGAGAGGCAAAACGTGGGGCCCCGACCTCACGTGCACGGACGACTTGGAGGTGCCGCCGGACATGCCCAGTCCTGCGCTCGAGCTGTCCGGGGGAACCCACCACCGGCCGAGGTGGAAGATCTATGACAGCGCATTGACGAGTTGAGAAGGAGGGTCGTCGGGGGGAGCCCTACACGGCCGACCTCCGGATACCAGAACCCTTCACCCGGGCAGTCATGGATGCGCCGTTGCCGAGGGGCTACGAGCCCTGCGCCATTGAAGCATACAAGGGCGCTTCTGACCCCCAGCATCATGTATCTCGGTACCTTTCCTACATGGTCATGATGGGGTACGAGGACGCCATCCGATGCCGCAGTTTCTCCGCCACTTTGGATGGCCCGGATCGTGAATGGTATGACTCTCTACCCGACGGGAGTATCACGAATTTTCGTGAGTTGGCTCAGCGCTTTCTCTTGAGGTTCGCGAGCTCCCGAGACTTCAAGAAAAACTTCAGCCACCTGTTCGGCCTGAAACAGGGGAAGAAGGAATCATTGTCGACCTTCCTAGCAAGGTGGAGGGCCGAGTCAGTCAAGGTTCAGGGCCTTGATGACAGGAGCGGGGTGTCCATGCTCACAAACTCTATCCGATCGGGCGAGCTTTACAAGGATTTCGTCAGAAGTCCCCCTACCTCGTACGAGGAGGCGCTCAGCCGTGCCACCGGCAAGCCGAGGCGGAGGATGCCTTGCAGAGGAAAAGAGATGAGGAAGAAGGTGCAAAAGAAGAAAAGAAGATGGAAGCCGGTTCGGGTGCTGAGAAAGCTGACGGCAAAGCTAGCAACAAAAATAACAAGTACAAAGGTAACAAAAGTAGAGGCAAGGGCAAGGCGGACATCCCGAGCGGACCGCTACAGCCCGTCAAGCAATTGACTCCACTTGCTCAGCCGGTCTGGGCCATCCTCGACTACGCGGAGGAGAAAGTTCTAGTCGACTTCCCGGAGGAGTATGATGTGGTTACTGCCAAGCGCAACCACGACCAATATTGTCGATTCCATCGGAGAGCAGGGCATGATACAGATGATTGCGTCATTCTCCAACGGCAAATTGAAGAACTCATCCAGAAAGGGTACCTGGGCAAATTCGTTGGCAAACAAGGACGCATCCCGCAGAAGAGGAGCCTGACGTGGCAGCGGTCCGACCAAGCTACCACGTCAAAGGAGACACCGCCTGCCAAGAAGCGAGAGATCGGCGCCTTCTCCGAGGAAGACAATGCCGACCTAGGGAACGGCCCCCGGAAGTACCATCGATGTTCATTCATATTCGGGGGACCCCAGGGAGGCGACACCTCTGGAGAGCGGAAGAAGTGGGCCCGAGCCCTATACGTCGGGGAGATAACCAGGGCTCCCGCCGACAAGAGGGTGAAGAGGGGCCCCATTTTCTTCACCGACGCAGATTTGCCACTGAAGCCTCCGCCGCACAGGGATGCCTTGGTCATCAAGGTCGAAATCAACAACACGATCGTCCACCGAGTCCTGGTGGACAATGGGAGCTCCGTTAACATCATGTACTATGACACCTTCCAGGGTCTCGGGCTGGACCGAAAAGACTTGATCTCGGTGAGAACCCCACTCTCGGGCTTCACCGGGGACTCCATTGAGTCGGAGGGCAGCATAGTCCTCCCTGTGATGGTGGGCTCCGAGCCCTGCGTATCCAAGTTAGACGTCGAGTTTATCATCGTACGCCTAACTTGTGCGCATAAGATCATCATGGGAAGGCCGGACCTGGAAGACCTCAGATGTGTGATATCCCAGGAGCACCTATGCATGAAGTTTCCCACTCCGAATGGCGTCGGAGTTGCCAGGGGAGATCAGCGAATGGTGAGGAGCTGCTATCTGAAAGCTTGCAAACAAATCAGTCAAAAAGACTTGAGGGTCCACACTATCAACAACAAAGCCATGAAGTATGAGGAGGGTCAGCTCCGCGCTGAACCCACCTCAGAAGTGGAGGAGATCCAGATTGACCCCGAGAGGGCGGAGCGGAAGGTCAAGATCGGGACTGGGCTCCCGGCCGGCTTGAGGGAGAAGATTATCCAGGTACTTCCCCTTTTAGCGTTGTCTTCGTGTGGGGACCGGAGGACATGCCTGGCCTTGACCGAAGCATCGTTGTCCACCGCCTGGCGGTCAATCCAACGGCGAAGCCCATCCAGCAGAAAAGAAGACACCTCTCAACCGAGAGGAGGGAATTCGTGAAGAAGGAGGTCAACATGCTCCTGAGTATCAAGCATATCCGGGAGGTCTTGTACCCGGTCTGGCTGGCAAACGTGGTCCTGGCCCCGAAGCCGCCAACCTGGAGGATGTGTGTTGATTACACCGATCTCAACAAGGCATGTCCGATGGATCCATTCCCATTGCCTAACATCGACCAACTAGTCGATGGGATGACCGGATGTGAGCTCCTTAGCTTCATGGACACTTTTCGAGGATACCATCAGATTTTCATGCATGAAGAAGATGCGGAGAAGACCTCGTTCGTCACCCTAGAGGGGATTTTTTGTTATCTTGTCATGGCCTTCGGGCTGAAGAACTCTGGGGCGACGTACACGAGGATGGTGGCCAAGGTATTCCAGAAGGTGCTCGGGAGGAACATGGAGGCGTATGTTGACGACATGATCGTCAAGAGCACCCGGGCGTCCGATCATGCAGATGATTTGGCAGAGATCTTCGGGATCATGAAGGCAGTCCGTCTGCGCCTGAACCCGAAGAAATGTACCTTTGCCGTCCAAGGAGGCAAGTTCCTGGGGTACATGGTCACACGGAGGGGGATTGAGCCAAATCCTGAGAAGGTAAGGGCAATACTTGACATGGAACCCCCGAGTTCGGTGAAAGAAGTCCAGATTCTCACCGGCCGGCTAGCAGCCCTTGGACGCTTCATGTCCAAGTCCGCCGAGAAGTCCTTACCCTTCTTCCAGGTCCTAAAGAAACAAAATGGTTTCGTCTGGAATGATGAGTGTCAGCGAGCCTTCGACGACCTGAAGAAGTACCTCCTCTCTGAGCGTTTACTCAGCAAGCCGGAGAGGGGGGAGACGTTAATCCTTTATCTTGGGGTTTCCCAAGGCGCAATCAGTTCCGTGCTGGTTCGCGAGGAGGAAGGCGTTCTATGTCCCGTCTACTATGTGAGCAAGACCCTCCAGAATGCTGAGCTCCGGTACACCCCACTCGAGAAGACAATATATACCGCCTACATCACCGCCAAGAAGTTGACACACTACTTCCAAGCGCACCCGATCAGAATCCTGTCGGACCAACCCCTAGGTGCCGCTCTGAGGGCGCCCAGCACAACCTGGGTAGTGAAGTGGTCGATGCTCCTCAACCAATATGAGGTTGACTTCCAGCCTCAGACGTCCATCAAAGGCCAGGCTCTGGCTGATTTCATTGTGGAATGCACGGCCCGAGAAGTGGCAGATAGGCAACAAGAGAGCAATGAACAATGGTGGACTCTAGCGACTGATGGGTCGGCAGGAGCTAAGGGATGCGGGGGCGGAATCGTCCTCATCTCACCCGAGGGATTCCGAGCCTACTATGCCTACCGCTATCTTTTCAAAGTATCCAACAATGAGGTGGAGTACGAGGCCCTACTGTCTGGGCTACGATTGGCAGCCGCCATGGGAGCAGAGTGGATAACGGTGAAATGTGACTCCCGTCTGGTGGTTTCCCAGGTCAAAGGTGAGTTCGAAGCGAAGGAAGAAAGAATGATGAAGTATCGAGATGCTGTTCGGGAGTTGCTCGGGTTGTTCAAGCAAGCAGAGTTGATCTGCATCCCGAGAAATCAAAACTCCGATGCAGACCTCCTCTCAAAGCTATCCCAAGGGTTACCTGAACATATATCGAGAATTGCACGCATTGAGGAGATGATGACCTCAAGCATATCAGCCTCACCGTCCATTGACGTCCTTCCCCTGCAACCAGTCGCCTGGTGTTGGGTGGATGACCTCATGCGCTACATAGCCGACGGGACGCTCCCCGATAAAGAAGAGGAGGCAAGGTTAGTCCGGCGACGAGCTCCGGGCTACGTCGTCTTGGATGGGAAGCTGTACAAGAGGTCCTACAATGGGACCTTGCTAAAGTGTTTACGCCCACATGAGGCGGAAATGATCGTCTCTGAACTCCATGGGGGCATATGCTCCGCCCATCAGGGGGCAGGCACGTTAGCTAGGAAGGTCGTCCTCCAGGGGTACTTTTGGCCAACAATAATGAAGGATTTCTGATAGGCACTAGTTGTTAGTGCCTAAGTATACATTTTTATTATTGTTTGTAATGTTTATTTACTAGTTTTGTGCAAGTTTATAGTTGTTAGTTTGCATTTGATTGTAATCGTATTTCTAGAATTTTTATTGTTTGTTGTAAGTTGTAGTTAGTTTGGCTATAAGTTCAGGATAGGTTTGGAAGCAAAAAGGATGAAGAAACCTGAGTTTTGTGCAAAACCCGGTTGGGTATGGACTTCACCCGGCCGGGTATGAAGTGACAAAGGAAACTGCTGCAAAACTAGCAAATACCCGGTCGGGTATTCCATATACCCAGTCGGGTATGAAGTGATTTCGGACCAAAGAACGTGCAGAAGACACAAAAACATGGGAAAATATTTGATTTGGTAAATACCCGGTCGGGTATGTCAAAATACCCGGCCGGGTATCCGGCATTAGGTGTTGACAACACCTATAAATAACCCCATTTTCCTTCACTTTTCATCATCCTTTCTTCCATACTCTTTAGCTCAGTTTAGAATAGCATTTCTTTATATTTTTCTAGCTACGTTTAGTCTCCAAATGAGAAGCTAAACTTCCATTCTTGGTGTTGCTCTTGAAGCTTGTTGATTATTAAAGTTGTGAGTTATTTTCTTAACTTCTTTCCTTGAATATTAATTAATAGTTCTTTCCTTAATACCATCTCTATATTAATGTTGGGGAGTGTTGCTAAGATGACAATTAGTTAACATCTCGACATTAGTTAGAATGGTATTTTCTTCCTCTATATTAATGTTGGGGAGTGTTGCTAAGATGACAATTAGTTAACATCTTGATATTAATTATAGTAGGATTCATTTTCTTTAATAATATTCTTCCTTGAATACTAATTAATTCCTACTCATATTTCATATTAATATTTTGAACATTACTTAAAGGATCAACTAGTTTTGTTTCATATATTCATTATTGCTAGAAACGATCAACAAACCGATGGTTAATCATTGATGGTTTCACAAGTAAGTAACTTCGGTTTATTAATGCACGGTCGTGGTTAATAAACTTAAGAGGGATTAATTTTGTTGGTTAAACCGAAACCGTTGTGTCGAGGTTATCAATCTCAATTGATTTCATCAAGGAGTTAGAAAGATTAAATGCTACTATTAAATCGGTATAAGGCGTTGTTCTATATTTGATTAATAGTAAGGGTTATTAATGAACGGTTGTTGTTAATAACTACCCTCGATGAAGTGGATGTACTCCTCGATTGAGTATTCGAGAGGGAATAAGTTATAGATATAACAATGATCGACTAAAATATATCAACAAGTGGAAAGTAGCAATGCCAAGTCCTTTTTATCTTTGAATTAAACACATATAGGTTGTTCATCTTAGTTCTTAATTAAATTAAATCACTCAACCCAAATTCCCCCCTTTTTATTTACTAAGTATCATAAAAAGAGAATTATTCCTTTCCCTGTGGATACGAACTCTACTACGCTATACTACGAATAAGTGTTGTATTGTAATTATTTTGAGTGCACCTCACGACAAAGTGCTCGTCAAATTTGGCGCCGTTGCCGGGGAAATGCAATTACTTTTCTTTTTATTTTATCTCATAAAAATCAAAAACAAAAAACAATATATATATATATATATAATTCTTGCTCTTCTATTTTCTGAGCTTACATGAGTTATGAGTATATGGATACCAACACTTCATCCTTAGAGAGTCAAATTTCCTTCTTGACTTCTCTAATAAAGGAATCTATCTTTAACTCAAAACCTCAAGATGCCAAGACATGCAACATTTGCATGTCTCACAGGCATCTTACGGCTTCTGCCCAAAGCTCCAAGAAGAATACCTTGCACAAATAGATGATGTACCTCACATGAGGTATGATCCATTCTCCAACTCTAATATGTCCACGGAGGACATGGTTCGGGCTCTTACTAACAGTGTGACCGCCATGCAACAAAACACGGTGCAATTCCAAAATGAGACCAAGTCTAGCATTTTGAACTTGGAAACTCAAATGAGTCAAATAGCCGGAGTCGTGAGTAGACTTGAAGCAAGGGATTCAGAAAAACCTCCTTCTCAACTAGAATGTGATCCTAAACAGCAAACTTTTGCAATCACATTGACAAATGAAGAGGAAATGCAAAAGGAGATCCAGAATCCAGAAGAAGTAGAGGAAGAAAAAGACACGGAGCTCCAACTGGTCAAACAAGAGGATAATCTGAGCTTCAAGGTTAAATATCTATCCTTGTCATCTTTTGAGGTACCCCCATCAATTCTAAAAATTTTGAGGGAAACTCATAAACTTGGAAAGGACAATGACATTTCTGAAATCCTCTTCAAAATTGAAGGATCGAAAAACTTTTCATTGACCATAGTAAACGATAATTTCTTCCCTTTCCTCCCACCGCATGAATCAATGACAATCTGGATATTTGATCCTGGAAAGATTCCCAAATTGAAGAGTCGAGAAGTTGAGCACTCCTATGAACGTCCTAGGAGTGAAAGTGTGAAAAAGATAAACTATCATGATCCAAGTTTGACTGAACACAATGATGGCGTCGTGCCACGACGTTAAATAAGGCGCTTCTTGGGAGGCAACCCAAGCAAGGTACGTTTACTTGTTTTATTTTATCTTTACACCTTTCAAAAAAAAACTGGGAGGAAAAACCCGCCCGGGTATATCCCACACCCGGTCGGGTAACAGCACAAAAGGATTATACCCGGGCAACACAGCCACCGGGTAAAAAAAAGCTGAAAAAATCAAAAAATAGCCTAATACCCGACCGGGTATTACAAAAACCCGGCCGGGTAATCGGGATTTCAGTCCGATTTGGTCCCAAATCAGCCCACAAAACACCCATTCTCTTCCCTAATCTCCCAAACTCAAACCCTCAACCTCCATTGACAATCACCCAAACTTCAAACCACTCCAATCTCAACCAAAACATCCAAATTAACCCCACATTCTTCTTATCCACATCATCCTCTCCAACCCCAAAACCTCCAAAACAAAATGTCATTTCTTTTTCTCCTCACCCTACTTTCCAAACCCACACACACAAAACCCACCAAATTTCCCAAATACCCTACAAACCGAATTCCTTAACCCCCCAAGCTCAACTTTGGAATTCACTAAAAAAAACGAAAAAACACCAAAAAGAACACATATCTTCAACCACCAAGGGTACTTCTCCAACATGCCCACCTAGTACAACAACCGACGAGGTATTATCCCTCATATTAGGGCGATTGGGAGTTTCTAGCTCCAGTGAATATAGTCTTGGTGGCGATGGTGGTTATAGAGGGTACGACGACGATCATGGTGCCGAACACTGGGGACAGTGTTTCGAAAAAAGTGTAGGGGAGACACTCATTTGGTATGTACTCATTTTTTTAACATTGTAACTTGCATTATTTTTCTTCAAAAACAAACAAAAAAAAACAATAAAAGAAAAAAATGCTAGTTAGGTTGAAAACCCCCAAAAAAAAAATGGGCAATCTAAGCAAAAGTGGCTAAAATGAGTGAGTTGTGAGAAACAAAAAATAAAAAGAGAGGCTAGGATGAAAACCTGAAAAAAGCTCCTAGGCAAAATGAGAGAATGAGAGAAAAATATCTATTTATGCAAGAAGATAATCAAAAAAAGAAAAATAAAATGTTGGATGGTTGTTCTGCTACTCTTGTGGTTTTTGAAAATTTCATGGACATGTTTTAATTTACTCGAGACGAGTAAAGGTTCAAGTTTGGGGGTGTTTGATAGGCACTAGTTGTTAGTGCCTAAGTATACATTATTATTATTGTTTGTAATGTTTATTTACTAGTTTTGTGCAAGTTTATAGTTGTTAGTTTGCATTTGATTGTAATCGTATTTCTAGCATTTTTATTGTTTGTTGTAAGTTGTAGTTAGTTTGGCTATAAGTTTAGGATAGGTTTGGAAGCAAAAAGGATGAAGAAACCCGAGTTTTGTGCAAAACCCGGTCGGGTATGGACTTCACCCGGCCGGGTATGAAGTGACAAAGGAAACTGCTGCAAAACTAGCAAATACCCGGTCGGGTATTCCATATACCCAGTCGGGTATGAAGTGATTTCGGACCAAAGAACGTGCAGAAGACACAAAAACATGGGAAAATATTTGATTTGGTAAATACCCGGTCGGGTATGTCAAAATACCCGGTCGGGTATCCGGCATTAGGTGTTGAAAACACCTATAAATAACCCCATTTTCCTTTATTTTTCATCATCCTTTCTTCCATACTCTTTAGCTCAGTTTAGAATAGCATTTCTTTATATTTTTCTAGCTACGTTTAGTCTCCAAATGAGGAGCTAAACTTCCATTCTTGGTGTTGCTATTGAAGCTTGTTGATTATTAAAGTTGTGAGTTATTTTCTTAACTTCTTTCCTTGAATATTAATTAATAGTTCTTTCCTTAATACCATCTGTATATTAATGTTGGGGAGTGTTGCTAAGATGACAATTAGTTAACATCTCGACATTAGTTAGAATGGTATTTTCTTCCTCTATATTAATGTTGGGGAGTGTTGCTAAGATGACAATTAGTTAACATCTTGATATTAATTATAGTAAGATTCATTTTCTTTAATAATATTCTTCCTTGAATATTAATTAATTCCTACTCATATTTCATATTAATATTTTGAACATTACTTAAAGGATCAACTAGTTTTGTTTCATATATTAATTATTACTAGAAACGATCAACGAACCGATGGTTAATCGTTGATGGTTTCACAAGTAAGTAACTTCGGTTTATTAATGCACGGTCGTGGTTATAAAACTTAAGAGGGATTAATTTTGTTGGTTAAACCGAAACCGTTGTGTCGAGGTTATCAATCTCAATTGATTTCATCAAGGAGTTAGAAAGATTAAATGCTAATATTAAATCGGTATAAGGCGTTGTTCTATATTTGATTAATAGTAAGGGTTATAATGAACGGTTGTTGTTAATAACTACCCTCGATGAAGTGGATGTACTCCTCGATTGAGTATTCGAGAGGGAATAAGTTATAGATATAACAATGATCGACTAAAATATATCAACAAGTGGAAAGTAGCAATGCCAAGTCCCTTTTATCTTTGAATTAAACACATATAGGTTGTTCATCTTAGTTCTTAATTAAATTAAATCACTCAACCCAAATTCCCCCCTTTTTATTTACTAAGTATCATAAAAAGAGAATTATTCTTTTCCCTGTGGATACGAACTCTACTACGCTATACTACGTATAAGTGTTGTATTGTAATTATTTTGAGTGCACCTCACGACAAATTGCTCGTCAATTGCGCTGACTATGCAAGGAAATGTGAGACATGCCAGAAGTTCCACAAGAGCCCCGGCCGACCAGCAATGATGTACACACCGATCAGCACCGCCCTTCCATTCACAAGATGGGGTGTTGACCTGGTCGGTCCCTTACCAACCGGATCGGGAAACCGGAAGTTTGTCATCGTCGCGGTTGACTACTTTACGAAGTGGGTTGAGGCCGAGCCGCTTGCCAGCATCACACATCTCCAATGTAAGAAGTTCATATGGAAGAATATTTTCTGCCGGTTTGGGGTTCCCCTCCAAATAATCTCCGACAACGGAAGGCAGTTTGACTGCGAAGCCTTCCGGCAATTCTCTGCAGAGTGGGGCGTAGAATCAAGCCGAGTTGCGGTCTGCTACCCCCAGGCAAATGGACAGGTGGAGAACACCAACCGGACGATCGTCGATGGATTGCAAAAGAAGTTGGAGGCCCTCGGGACTGCCTGGGTGGAGGAGTTGAACAATATACTCTGGACCTTCAGAACAACCCCAAGGAAGGCAACAGGAGAAACCCCCTTTGCCTTGTGTTATGGCTTTGAGGCGAGGGCACCGTTCGAGGCCGTCGTTCCCAGCCGGCGAGTGGAAGAGTTTGAACCAGTCAGCAATGAGGAGAGGCTCCGAGCCGAGCTCCACCTCATTGAGGAAAGAAGAGACCGTGCCTTCATCAAAGCGGAAAACTATCGACGACGGGTCAAGGCGTACCAAGACAGCCGAGCCCGACCTCAGAGTTTTGACGTCGGTGATTATGTCCTAAGACGTAGGAAGGCCAGCAGGCCGACAGAGGGAGGTAAGCTCTCCGTCAAGTGGGAAGGCCCTTACGTGGTTGACGCAGTGATCGGCCCTGGGACATACAAGTTGAAGACAACAACAGGCCGGTTGGTAGACCGCGTCTGGAATGCCGAGCACCTGATGAAGTTTTACCAGTAGAAAATCGAAGTTTCACTTTTCTTTGTAAACTCCTGTGCTCCGAGCACGGGATTACAATTTGTAATTCTTCATGTGGTCCGCCCACATCATGAATTCAATATACTTTGTTAGCGATATTTTGTCATCAAAAGAGATCCGACCTCACTTAGCAATAAAGGGCGGCGGCAGCAAAAAAAAAAAAGGTACTATGCCCCCCCTCGGTGTTTGGCCGACCTCGGCCAGGCTCTTTAACCGAAAATAGCCAAACGATTTTCAAGAATCCGGTCAATTTTCTAAAGTAAAGAGCTAGCCGCGATAGTCGAGGCGACGGTAGGGCCGGCCTCCGGGTCGAGGGCACTCAGGATGCTGACCTCCGGGTCCTTTCGAGTGCTCTCCGCCTAACATCGCTGGCCAAGCAGCTCGCACTCTCGTCATCCCTGAGTTGGCGGTGCGGGTTCGTTCTGGTGGATCATGCAGGGTCCGCCCCGTTGTTTGGCTATCCATGCGGGAGTAACCAGATTATTCCCCAAGTCCGGGCAAACTGGATGGGTTAAAGTGACAGTAGGACTGACCCCCGGGTCATGAACGTTCAGGATACCGACCTAAGGGTCTTCCTCGTCGGTTCAATGTCCGACCTTGCTGGCCAAACAAGTCGCTTACTTGTTGATTCCACATCAATAGCGAACAGATCACTTCTACCCAACTAGGAGGGGCACGGATAGGCTCGGCCACGCCAGCCTAACCGCCCCCCGGGAGGTTAGAGAAGCCAGATCCCCGAATAAATTGCTATGTATTCGTAATGCAAAGTATAGAAAAGGAGGTGTATGAAATTAAAATCAAACATCCATTCGAAACACAAAGTATTCAAGTGGGAAACAAAGGAAATACAAAATACAATGTCATGGCTGGACAGACCCATCGCCATCAACCTTGGGAACATCATCTAACACACCAACCAAGTCCTGGCCGGGGGCCACAGGAGTCATGTTCCCCGGAGCTGGCGGAAAGAACCAGGCCCATCCGTTCGAACTACCAAGCTCCTCCTCCTGACGGACGGCCTCTGGGGGAAGAAGGGTTATCGCCTCCACGGGTTTCTTCATGCGACCAGGAAGGCCCAGTGTGGATGGATGAAAGTCAGGGTCGAGATCCTTCAACCGGCCATACACCTTCTGCTGCATCAAATACTTGCCACTCTGAAAAGCATAGAGGACTTCGCGAGCGCGCCAATACTCTCTGTCGGGGGTCGTCAGCCACCTCTGTACTAGTTCAGACTGTTCCGCTTGCACCCTCGCAGAGATGATCTTCTGGAACTGCTCGGAGGCCTGGAACTCGGAGAGCGCTTTCTTGGCTCCTTGTTTGGCCGCTTCTTCACATTCTTGTGCACGCGAGGACTGCAGCTCGGAGAAGGCTTTCTTGCTGGACCACAGGGCAGCCCTAGCTTCGTCAGCCTCGCGCTGAAGCCTGGCCTGAGAATGATTGGCCGCGTGGAGTGCCTTGATGGTCTTGGCGAGCCCCTGCAAAATAGACAAACAAAAATGTGAGGGGGTTCAGGGATAAACACCATCCACGTCAAGACGTGATCTTCCTACATCAATATGTGACCGGATGGAACCCTCCAAGAGGGGATGAAACTCTTGGGAAGTCGTACAGGTGAGGTCGCCTGGTGGGAGGATTGATGAAGCATAATCCACGACCAGGAAGCCTTCATGCATAATCGAGGCACTTGAAGATGGGAAGGCGTAAGTAATTGTATGTTGGGTGTCATGGCTGATCCGTTCGGCCATCCTCTCATCTGCACCCTCATGTACCTGCTCAGCGGAATGAAACTTGGGGGCGACCTTGGCCTTCTTCAAGACTTGTTCCCCTCGGCCCGGGGAGGAGGCTCCGCGCTCTTTCCCCGCAACAGTCTTAGGGACCACATCAGCAACGGCGGGGCAGGGCTCCTCCTACTCCTCCTCATCGGACCCATCCAGTTTGACTAGCAGGTCGATGAGTCCGCCCTTGTGCTTCTCCTGCACTGGCGTAGTTGGCCGAGGCCCGAAGGTAACTCTCACCCTTCTTGGAGGGGGGGCTCCGTGCCCTTTCCCCTCTACAGCCGTTGCTGCCACAGGAACGATGACTTGTTGAGGCTCCTCCTCTTCATCGGATTCCGCCTCAACAACGAGCTTCTCAAGCACAGCTGCGGAAGGAAAATGTGAGGATAAGCAGAATAAAATACAAAGTAGCAAACATAGACCAGGGAGACGACAATCACCTAAATATGAGCTGATGGAGTGGGGACCGCCTGCGGACAATATCTCGATGGAGGACTTGAGACCAGGGGAGAGATCGACCCGGTCACACTTCCGAACCCGCTCACCCCACTGAAACGGAGGTGACGGGAGATCAGGGTCAGACACCCAGATCCATCTCTTCTTCCACCCCTTGCCTGAAGTGGGGTAACCCGATCGAAACAGTTTGCTCACTGACCTCTGGGAGACTGAGGTGAAAAAGCTAGAAGCGTGCCACTGGAAACAACTGAAAAACAAATCAATCGTGGGTGTGAGGTCCACACCCTCACATCGCGCCACGAAAGCTGCAACGAACATGTGAGCCCTCGGAGCCAATTGACCCGGTGCCACACCCAGGAAGTGAAGGAACCGACTCAGGAAGGGATGCAGTGGCACAGCCATCCCTAACTCCAGAGAGCGGATATGGACCCCGAAATATGGGGTTGGTGGATTGCTCAATATGTCAGTAACTCCCGGAGTTTCCAACAAACAATTATTACCAATCAAACCGCATGCCATGATAAGGTCCTCCTCCGTGCCGCGAGAAGGGAGGTCCGGTATTCCGCTGCTATCAAGGTCCCACCAGGAATCCAGGTCTGTCCGAGTATCGGAATCATCATCTGAGTCTGGTACGTTCACAGGTTGGATGCATGCTCTATCTGGAACATTGAGAGGTCGTCCCTCAGAAGTAGCAACCCGCCTAGCTGGAGCCAACTCAGGGAGAGCATCAGCTTGCCGCCCAGTAGTAGCACCTGCATGCATACGGGGCCGAGGGCCGTGGCTGACCCGCATGGGTCTCGCAGCTGCCCCATGCTCTACTTCGATGCCAGCCGATAATCCCAAATCCACATGACCGTTATTTCCATAAGCAGAGCACCCATCGCCTTGCATCTTCACACTGGGAAGAGAAGACCGGATCTGCAAAAAAAGCGTGAGATAAGTTCAATTTCCAAGAATTTTCACCAAGGGATGCGGGATGAAGATCTTAGGAGACAAACTTCGAAGGTCCAATTCCCCTGGAACCCGGTCACCCGCACGTTAGCACGAACAATAGGGTGGCCGCCGGATTCTAGAAACCGCGCCGGCCAAGCATGTGGGACCAGACCTATCGGCCAGACCCGCTGGACTGCAGGGGCGGTGTCGCAGGCGGCGAGTGACGCATGACAGGCATTGGGCGCGGCAGGGGCCGACCTGTGGAATCGGTGAACCACACACGGCGTCCAACCAAATTGACCGCTCAGCCGGCAAAAAAGGGGACGGTGCCGCCCAAATTGGACCCGGAGGACCACTTGGCCGCTCGGCTTCCTAGCCAACGACGGCTGGCAGCGCCCGGCCTGAGAGCGCCTGGTCGCCCGCCCGCCTGGCCGCTAGCCTCCTAGGACGGTGCCGCCCAGATTGGACCCGGAGGACCACTTGGCCGCTCGGCTTCCTAGCCAACTATGGCTGGCAGTGCCCGGCCTGAGGGCGCCTAGTCGCCCGCCCACCTGGCCACCAGCCTCCGGGGAGGCCGCTCATCCCTGAAGATTGCGCCGGCCACAACAGTAGCCCAGACCCGCCGGCCAAATTCGCTGGACTGCTGGGGACATCGGCGACCGGCGGTAGGCGCGAGACAGCTGCTTGGCGTAGCAGATGCCGACCCAAGAGCCGCCACGAGGGAAACAACGGTCAACCCAGTCGGCCGGTTGACTGCGGCGCTGGGGCGACGCGAGGAAGACGGACGCAGACCAGGAGAGAGAAGAGAAAGAAAAGGAAGGAAAAAAGAATGAAAGAAAAGAAAAGGAAAGAAAAAAGAAAAGGAAAGAAAAAGGAAGGAAAGAAAAAGAAGGAAAGAAAAGAAAGGAAAGAAAAGAAAAGGAAAGGAATTTTCGGGAGCTGACTTGGATTCTGAAGTCCGGAAGAAAACTGACAGCTGGAGTGCTAGGATGCTGAAGGAATTTATTTGGAGCCTTTTTAGGGAGCCTGATTTAATTTTGGAATTTCCATAAACTCCGGGATTCACATAATCCGCAACTATGGTTCCATGATATGTGAATATTTTTAAATCGGCAGCTGACTTAAACTACTCCCTCTTAGCCGAGTCTACTACTCGACTAAGAGAGTGGGGGACTCGTGATGGGGTTATGGGACTAGGCCCAGAGTCTAATCGGCCCAGGCCCCGGACTTGGACAAGCAGGCCCAAGCCCAGTGATCCAGAGCTCATTCCGGCCCAACCGATCAGGCCCATCAAAGAGTGAAAGCCCAGGACGGCCTGCCGTCCAGCCCAGCAGGGAGCCTGCCTACCAGCCCAGTCGGCAGCCTGCCGTCCAGCCCGGCCAGCAGCCTGCCTTCCAGCCTGGCCAGGCGCCTGCCTCCAGCCTAGCAGGGAGCCTGCCTACCAACCCAGTCAGCAGTCTGCCGTCCAGCCCGGCCAGTGGCCTGCCTTCCAGCCTGGCCAGGCGCCTGCCTCCAGCCTAGAAGGGAGCCTACCTACCAGCCCACTCAGCAGCCTGCCTTCCAGCCCAGAAGGAAGCCTGCCTACCGGCCCAACCGGAAGCCTGCCACCCGAGGAGCTCAAGCGTTCAGCCTGCTAGCCAGGCCGACCTGCCAGCCATCCAGGAAGAGTAACGACCAACAATAAATGCGCGACTTAATTATGTGTTTAATTCCGTATTAATGTTGTAATTAATTTAGTCATTATTATGTTCGGCAGTTACCATTTGTAATCGCCTATAAAAGGCAATTCGAATTTCAAATACAGATATGCTATTTCTGGCTAACTTTCCATATTCTTACTTTCCTAATTCTTGCTTGAGTGTCGTACATAGCTTTCCTAAAAGCCTACGAGCGTCCTATTTTGGACCAACACAACGGCTTCTGCCGATTGTACTGAAAGAGATGCTTCCTGCAGACGTCTGGGGCTGTATTACCGATATCAGTCAATTGTTTCATTCGATATGTTCCACCGTTTTGGATGCTGAATCCCTCAGGAGACTAGAAGACACTGTTCCTATTCTCATGTGTAATCTGGAAAAGATACTGCCCCCATCATTTTTTGATGTAATGGAACATCTTCTAATACATCTTCCGTATGAGGTATTGAATGGAGGGCCCATCTTCTATCGTTGGATGTACAGATTTGAAAGGTTAGTCACAATTTCATTTATAAACGATGATTTGTTTAATAAGAACATTTGTTTGTTTACAAATTTTATTTTGCATGACAGATTTCTTGGAGATTTGAAAAAGAAAGCGACCAACAAGGCACACATTGAGGCTTCAGTTTGCCAAGCATATATTCAACAAGAAACCTCAACGTTTTCATCTTTTTATTTTGAGCGTGAAGTCATCAGTAAAAGAAAGAGACCTGCTCGGAACGATGACATTCGCGAGGATTCATATGACAAAGTAGTTTCTATTTTCAACTACCCAGGTAGATGTAAAGGTGTTGCGACTTACCGTTACATCGTGGGTGGAAAATGAAAATTGCACATACTTACATCCTCATGAATTGTCCAGAAATCTTACCATTTTATAAGTAAGTTGAATTGGTAGTTATATTTGTAATATAGCTAATATTTTTTAGTAATTAGAGTGTTATAATATTATCTTTATGTTTCAATTCACAGTGAATTTAGAGCGTCTTTATCAGCATTTCCTGATGATGCAATGGTGGACTCCGACTTTGCAGTATGGTACCAACAGCAGGTATATATGTAAATACATTATATATATTATTAGCTAATAATTTTTAATCATTACCTAATGTTATCATGTTTTAATTTGCAGATCAGGTACCGTGGGATTAACGACCCTCTGTTAGTATCATTATCGTGGGGCCCTTCTTCCTATGCAAAAGTTTAGCATTCATATGTGATAAACGGTTATACGTATCACACAGTCGAATATGCAGAAGGTCGACCAACAATGAACAGCGGGTTATGTGTCCCGACCATCGGTTCTGATAACTCGGAAACCAATTTTTTTGGTTTCTTGCATGAGATTCTCGAACTTCAAATGCCTTCTGGTTTGCAAGAATTGACATGCGTGTTGTTTCACTGCACATGGGTCAACCCTACACCTGGTGTGAGAAAAAATTCAAAGTATAATATATTTGACGTCAACCACTCTCGTGTGTATCAGAAAAATGAGCCTTTTATACTCGCTCAACAAGCAACTCAGGTTTATTATGCAGAGTATCCTTCAACAAGGCGCACACGGAATCCTTGGGTGTGTGTCATTAATATTCGTCCGAGCAAAATTGTAACACAGGCTCAACACAAGGATATTGACTTTGATGCTTTTCAGCGGGATTTTTTCCAACCTCTGCCTATTGCTGACACGGTCAACCATAACATTCAGTTAAGTGACCCAAATGGCGGAGATGTTGAAGTCATGCCTGAAACACACCTTCCGCCCCCTATACCTCAAAATGAGCGCAAAATTGAAGAATTATATATACAGCAACTGCACGATGACCAGGAGGAAGAAGAAGAATAAATATATGATGATGAAGATACAGAAGAAGAAGTTGCCTATCAAGAAAATACTGATTCTGATAGCGATTAATTGTATAGTTAACAACCAATGTAATTACTTTTAATTGAACTATTTTAATTTGAATTTTTAACTTTCTTTCGTCATCATTATATTATTCCAAGATAGTTAGGTATGTAATTCGCAACTATAGTTTCTAAACAAAATAATTATTCCATATTATATTGTAAAATAGCGATTAATTAATTAATGAAATTAAGTTTTTAAAATTATTCAATCGAAAATTAGTGGTTCATTATTATAAATTCGGAAATTTAAAATTAATTAGGTAATTCGAAAATTGAAAATTATTTAAATTTTAATCATTCCAATTTTTTAACATTATTTGTTATTAGTTTTTTAACATTACAAAATTTTAATAATTCGAAATTTAATAAACAAGAACATGAATTTATTTATTAAATTTAAAAACTAAGTAGAAAACACACAATTTTTATCATTTATTACATTTAACAACTTACAATACAGATAAACAAATAAACACAATATTATTCATTAGCGTCAAAGCTTTCATCTAGAGGCCTATCAAGTAGCTCGTTAATTCTTTCTGCAGCTTCCGCGTTTATAGTTATCATATACTCCGAACATTGTTCTGCACGAAAAAGTGCCCTACACAAGTTTTTCCCTTGTGAAACGTTGTATGAGTCTGATTCAAACTCTACAATGTCGCCAAAGCTTTCAAGCGGTCTACTCATCAGCTCACGGATTCTTTGAACTGCTCTAGCATTTCGAGGCTTCATCAACTGTGTAACTTGTTTTAATCGTTGTACACTTCTACTGATCAACTTCCACACATCTGGTTCTGGATTAGCAATTTTTTCGCACTGAAAAATTGGGCCTCAAAGCACATATTTATACTTAAATTTGTCACGGATAGGTCCGTGACAATAAAGGTATTTGTCGCCTCGCCTGGAAAAGGCTGAAAAGCTTTAATATTCCCTGGAACGGTTTGTCACGGACGGATCCGTGACAAATCCGTGACAAAATTCAAAAATTTGAATTTTGTCACGGATTTGTCACGGATCCATCCGTGACAAACCGGTCAACCTGCCGCTTTTGTCGCCTCGTCTGCCGCTCCCTGACGCCTCGACTGCCGTCCCTGAGCACTCAATTTCCGATGAATTTGTCACGGATTTGTCCGTGACAAATTCAAAATTCAAAATTCGAATATAATTTGTCAAGGGTGTTGTCACGGATTTGTCCGTGACAACCCCTAATATATAAACAACACTTCACCATTTTTTCATTCTGCTCCCAAACCCTAACACTTCTCCCCTCCCAAACACCACACTACTCCGATCCCTTCTCTTACACACCGACCGCTGTAACGCTCCCAAACACCACACTTCTCCCTTCTCTTACCCACCGACCGCCACAGCACACAACCCTCCACCGCAGTCCATCTCCGCCTAACACTACACGATAAACCCTAACGCTCCCAAACAACTCGTACACAACGACCACACTTCTCCCTGTACTCTTACACGCTGACCGCCACTGCACACAGCTCTCCACCGCGGTTCATCTCCGCCTCTGCCGCCGTCCTTCGAATCCGTCACTCCTCTCCATTTCAAGCCTTCTTCTCCTTCATCGAGGTTATGTTTCTAACTCTTTAATTTCCGTATATTTTATTATAAATGGTTTAAAATGCCAAAAACAAAATGCATGTTTTTATTAATATTGTTTAATTGTTTAATTTAATGTTTATATGTTAATAAGTTGCTATGCATTCAATATGTTTATATATTTATATCTCATATACGTTCAATATGTTTATTTGCTTACATACTCAAATATTTTCAGTATACTTAAATTATTGTAAATGATTTAAAATGCTATTGTTTGTAATAATATACATTCAAATGCATGTTCTACTTCTTTGACACGGGTGCTAAAAATATTTATTGTTCAATGATTTGTTTGTATATTCATATGCATTCATTTTTTATGTGTTTATATGATTATATACTCATATGCATGTTCTCTCTCTTAATTTAAAAATGCATGCTCTAGATTTATTGTTTCATGATTTGTTTATATGATTTGTTTATATGCTTAATCATGTTCTCTCTCTTAATTTAAAAATGCATGCCCTAGATTTTGAATGTTTATATGTTTTTGAGATTTTCAGATATTTATTAAGAATATTAATTTATTAAATATTTAGTCAAGGATATTTTTGAGTTTTTGAGCTTTTGTTAATTTCGGATATTTATTAAGAATAATAATATCAACTCCACAAATTTTCGTCCCCCTCATGTTACACTTTCAAAAAATAATTTTTCATTAATTTTAATTAATTTCGAAAATTATAAATAATTTTTTTTAAATTAATACAAATAAACGTTGTTTCATAAAAAAAATTATAATATTTAAATTGTTTATAAGCTTGATAAATAAATACGAAAAAACTGAAATAATACAAAAGTTAATAATAAACTGTTTCATAGGTAAAAAACTGAAATTAAGTAAAAAAACTCTATTTTATAGATTAAAACAAAAATGAAGAAACTCAATAAACTGTTTTTGTTTATATAATACAAAATGATTTCATATGTTTCTTGTAAAAAACTGATTTTATAGGTTTCATGAGTAAAATGTTTTTTTAAAAAATAATAATCTGTTTTTTATAAATTGATTCAAAAACTCAAAAAACTCAGAAAACTGTTTTTTATAAATTAATACAAGATACAAGGCGTTAATAAACTGTATTTTTCTAAATTAACGGAAAAACTGATTTTATAAGTTTTATAATTTAATATGAAAAAACTGATTTTATTTGTTTAATATAAAAAGTTTGATTAATTGATTTTATAAGGAAAAAAGCGGCAGGGAAATTGCAATTAGGAAAAAAACTGATTTATCCCTAGTCGGATGTGGGCAAATTAATTTTAGGAAAATTAATTTTATAAGTTTATAAGTTTGCAATTTAATATGTATTTTCAAATATAGAATTTTTAAACAACATCCCTAGTCGGATGTGGGCTATCCGACAGGGTTTTTTTTTGTTTTTATTTATTTTTTTATTTTTTATTTCTTCTGATTACACATTATTAAACATCAAAAAAATCAAACACCCTGGTCGGATTACACAGTTTCGACTAGGTTTTATTTATTTTTTATTTTTTTAATTCATTGGGATTAAACAAATAGTGGAAACAAAAAATTCAAACCCCTAGTCGGATTCCACGGTTCCGACTAGGTATTTATTTATTTTTGTCGGTACTCTACACCCTAATTCGGAAGCCCTCCCTAGTCGGATTTGCCAAATCCGACTCCCGTGATTTGGTAACCTAATTGCAAGTCCCGCAATTTGGTTTTGTCAGACGGGAAAACCCCGTATTTTGGTAATTTCCTCTCTTTATATTCCTCCTTGGGTATATATTGCTTGTTTGAATTATACTCCGTAACTTGTGTCTCGCATGGGTGTTGGCGATGCATTGCTTGCAGACACCAATAAAGGCCAAAGCTAGAATTGCAATCAAGCACGTATGTACACAAAGACAACAGTGAGGTGCTTCAAAATACCCATAACTAAATAAATTTTTTCCCCTTTCCACAATTTCACTTTTATTTCACGGTCTCCATATGAGTATATATTTGCTTGTCTATTACTCCATGTATAAAATGGTTATTTGCATTTTGTCAATTACACGTAACTTAAGGATATTAATTAAATACTTTGTATTTAACGATCAAACCGTTTCATATAATTCATTTATCATTACTTATCGTTCCAATAAGTTCGATCCCTAAAGTGAACGGTGGAAACATTAAGCTAGTTCGATTTTGTTTTTTTTAGAAAAAGTGAATTTTATTGATAAAAATAAAAATAGTACCACTACAAGAAAAACTGTTTTTTGCGTCGACTTTATTTGCATCGACAAGTAGGCACTAACATGTCGACACAAAATCTTGATGCAAAAAAGACGAGTTAAATGCACCAAACCCTCTCGTGAAATATAAATTCAGTGCATTAGTCCACTGTGATTAAAAAAATACTTCAACCCCCTCCGTGTTTTAATTAAGACCATCTTCAACAGTTTACACTATTTTTTCACTAAAATGGTGTAAACATCACATCATACAATATTTTATCACCAACAGTTTACATCATTTTCATCACCACAAAGTAATATTCCCTTTTTATTCTTTTTACTAACTTTTTACCATTCTTCTATTTAAGTATCTAATTATCACTCCATATATTTATACATTAGCCCCTCATTTAATATTTTGACATTTCACACATTATTTCACATATACAAACTAAAATACACCATTTTAATATGTATTTTCACGCATTTCACCAATTAAAATACAATAATCAATATTTCCCAAATACAAGCTAAAACCACATAAAATTAAATATTACAATAATATTATAATTATTTGTACGTCTTTAATAAAGTACTACTTAAACTTAAAGCAATACATTAAATAAACATTCTTAGTTTAGTTATCGGAATTTGAGAATTGTTCCCACAAATGATGAATTAAAGCATTGCGGAGCTCAATATGAGTGCTCTTGTCGTGAATTTAATTATGCGGAGATCAATTTAACTGCATGGTTATCTTCAAAAATTCATTTGACTGTCTTCCTGATTGAATTTTTATCTGTAATTTGATATGAGTAAACTAGACTTAGTGAAGAAGATGCTAAAAAAGTTTCATAAAAAAATTCCATCGAGAACCGCCCCAAAAAAATGAACAGCAGCCTCAGCAACTGTTCAGCAGCAGCTTGCTGCTAAGCCTGCTGCTCATTTTTGGGGCAGCTCCCGGTGACATTTTTTATTGAAATTTTTTGAGCATGTTCTTGACTAAGTCTAGTTTAACCATATCAAACTTCAGATAAAAATTCAACCGGGAAGGTAGTCAAATGAATTTTTGAAGATAACCGTGTAGGTAAATAGCGCGGTACATTTCAGAAAATCATTTGAGTATCTTGCCGGTTGAATTTTTATCCGAAATTTGGTATGGGTAAAGTAGACTTAATGAAGAAGACGCTCAAAAAATTCCACTAGGAACCGCCTCAAAAATTCCACTAGTGAACTGTTTTGAACGAGTTATTGATTAGTAATGATTCTCTATCAACTTGTGAGCTATATTTTGAAGAGTTATTGATTAGTATGTATTATGTATGATTTTAATAATGTTGTTTTTAATTTTAATGGTGTTATTAATTGTAACTTTAATCATGTTCTTTTCTTAAGTATCATTGTATTCCAGTTATTATGTTGTTTCAATTTGAAACTTTATTTATAATATTGTGTGATTATAATTTTATTATATGTTTTTAGTGATCAGTCAAATTTATCAAAATTTATAATTTATATTTTATTAAATTGAATCAGGTTTTTAATATTGTGTGATTTAAACTTTATTATATTGTATCAAATTTATAATTTAAATTTGTTGTTTTAAAAATGGGTCAAAACTATAATAATCAAAACTTGGGGTGACTTTTGAAATAAGAAAGAAAGAAAAAAAGAAGATGGCATATAGGATGGTGATGCGCCATATATGGCGTAAACCAAAAGCCTCTCCCCCATTTTGGTGAAATGGTGAAACATTTGGTGTAGCTGTTGGAGCAAAAAATGGCAAATCCACTATTTTGGTGAAGGATTTGGTGATTGTTGGAGATGGTCAAATCATGCACAAAACCCCTTTCTAGAACAAATTTTTACAATTTCGAAATCACTTTTTTTAATAATATGGTTGAATGTGCAAGTAACTTTGTCAAAATTTCCAAATTATACAAAAAACTAATCATTTTTCATAATTTTGGAAATTAAATTTGCTCCTGGAGGAGGTTTGGCGCATGATTAATTATAACACAGGGGGGTTGACGCGTTTTTTAAATCACAGGGGGCTAATGCGCCCAATTTATATTGGGAGAATTTGAGTTCGCACCCCATGTTTTGAGGGAAATTTGACTTTGCACCTCATTTTTAAAACATTAATATATGCACCCCATTAGCCCAAAAATTGTGAAGGAGTGGGGTGCAAAGTCAAATGATTTTATAGAGAATTGGGTGCATACATTAATGATTTTGAAAATATGGTGCAAAGTCAGATATCATCCAAAACATGAGGTGTGTTTAAGCAGAAAATAATTATTCTAATAACAATCTAATTGTGAGATAGGGGATCGTACAAGATAATACTCCAAGAATTTATGATCAACGAATGAATCAATATTAATGAATATCCAAACAAAAACTAGAATGAATCTGTCCTGTTCGCAAGGAATATCCTCTCTTTCTCTTTATTGCTAGTCTATTTAAAATAAAAGTCTAATTCTATCTTCTCCACGTGGGTTGAACTGCCCGGCGAAATGGTAGCTTTTTCTACTAAAGCGGAAGTCGTTCCTCCATTTTCTCCTCAAGCTCTTAGGCATCCTTATCCATCCCGTCACCTTATTATCTTCTCCACGTGGGTTGAACTGCTGGACTCTTTAAAACTCCTACGGCAACGTGGGCCGATCCGCTTGACAAATCCAGGCCCAACAATTGCCCCCAAAATTCGAAGTAGTAATCGTCGTTACTTTGATTCAATAGGTCGGTTACTTCTTTGAATTTCAAACGTCTTGATGTCACCTCGAAATTGGTAAAACCGTCAGCCTTCTTTCTTATCGAGCAGCCAACCCTCTGTCAGACTAATCCCTTCTCAGTCATAATCCCTCTCTTGAGAAAACAACTCTCGTCTCTCTCTTGCAGAAGCTCTTTGTGAGAAACCATGGAATCCCAGCGGTTTATCCCTCAACATATCTTGGATCCAAAGAATGCAAAGCAAGCCAAACTCTCTGAAAGTCATATCGATATTATCAAGAATGGTTACGGATTTCCAGCGCATGCATCCATCCGGTTCCCGGCCGCCAACGAGCGGGTTGACTGGTATTGCGATGGTTGGGTCAATTTCTTCATGTATCCCTTCAAAATCGGTATGAAGTTTCCTTTTTCTTCTTTAGCTAGAGACTTCTTGGCCTTTGTCAAAGTTTCCCCTTCCCAAATAATGCCACAAGTATGGAGGGTTCTTCGTTGACTGGAAGTATTGAGTGAAAAACACAGCATTCCTTTCACCTTCGAAGATCTGGGCTTCACCTACGATCTTCGCTCTTCTGGAGCTGGACGATTCACACTGGCTGTTAAAGATGCTCGCGAAGCGCTGATATTGAGGGCAGACAAAGCCAATGATCGCGACTGGATGAGTCTGTTCTTCTTTGTACGGAAAGATTCCCTAGATTCTGAGGGGGCGTTTCTTGAAGAGAGTCTGCATAAAGGTATCTTGATGCTTCCTTGCTTTGTGCATGAATTTCAAATGTATTTAGTTGCTATATGACTGGGCTGTAATATGTCGAGATGCGTTACTGTTTCCATCGTCTATTCTTGTAGATAGGAAGACAATCCCATTGAGCTATGGTCTGAAATCTGAAGAAAGGACTGCTAGAATTTTATCCATAACCACCGTTGAGCGGACCTTTGGGAATCTAGTGGCTGATAACAAAGGTACGTCTCCCATCCCTGACCCTTCTGGGTCCGTTGGATTAAGGCGTTCTTGCCGTAATATTCAGAATATCCCTAACGATGTCCAAGGCTCACGTGCGGTCTCCATAGACGATTCAGACCATGAATCAGAAGGTTCAAGAGGTGGCGGTGAAAATGCAAGTGCCTTTGTTCCTCTCTAAATGGTGTTCCCTGTTGTTCAGGACTCTTGCCCTCTCCCAGCGAAACGTTTTGCTTAACATGCTGGTACTCATTTCTCTTACTTCAATTATATGTCAAATGTCACTTTGTCTAGAACGTTAAAATATATACATTTTTTTTATCACAACTGCTTCTTCATCTAGCACGCGGCTGATGCCTTCTGATTATGACCTCCTTAACATGGTTTCTAGAAAGAAGAAAGTTCCTTCCAAGCTGGCCTCTGGTTCTCCCAAAACTCCGCATTGCCCGACTATTGAAATGAAAGCTGTTCCTCCTCTTCCAGTGAATGCCGCTGTCAATTCTGACTCTGGTGTGAAGATGAACGCCTCCTTTTCTCGTGACTTCTGCTGTTTGAAGGACGTTTTTATGATGAGAAGTGAAATGCCTCAGGTTCTGCTTCCCTCCTCGTCTGCTGCGTTTGCAGATATCTCTTCAGCTGGTCTAGCGTTGGCTTCATCAGCCTATGCTTTCCAGGTACCTTATCGCTTTACGAATGTTCAATATTTGTCTAAATTTAAGCTTCCTTTTAACGGGAATCTTTTCAAGCTGGCAGAGTGTTCAAGCTAGCCTTGTTGCTGCAGAAAGATTGGTTTTACTGGAAAAGGCTGTGGATGAATTAAAAGGGAAGGAGAAAAGTTCTCAAGCTCGCGTTGACGTTGATGCTCGAACGATCCAAAGTCTTCGTGGTGACAACTCGACCTTGGTGAATCAAATTTCGACCCTGAAAACCCGCATCAAGCTATTGGAGGCGTATGGGAGGAAAAAGAAGCAAGAAGTCACTGACGCAGCCTGTTTTTATGCTTGGAAGACTAGGGTGAACTAATGGCTTCATTCCTCGCAGGTGAGATGTCAAACTGGACAGCGGAACAGGATGTTGCTACCTGGTTAAAGCTTCAGGAAGAGATGGATCCCCCGATTGGAGAGGACGGTTTTGACGTGGGCCAGTCTGATGGCGAAGCTGAGTCCAGACATTCCCGTGATTGTAGTTATTATATTTAATAACTACAAATCATAATAATAGTATGATATTATAACTCTGAAAAATCAACTTATAGGTAATATATCACACAACAAACATTTTCTTTTCGAAAAAATCCTTTTCTACAAATTTGATTTTGTAGTATAAAAATTTGTGTCCGAATCCCTAAAAAATATTGCTTTTTAGGAATATGAGAACTTACCCCACACATTCTCTTTGTATGGAGAAGAAAATTTGTATGGAAAGATAAGTACCTATAAATCACTTATTTTATGGGTAAAGTAAATCTTTACCAACAAAACTAAATTTGTATGCAAAAAAGTTGTAGGGCAAGGGTGAAATTTTAGTAGTGATATATCAAGTCGGTATATGACGGTGTTCTATACTTGACTAATAGTAAGGGTTATTAATGAACGGTCGTTGTTAATAACTATCCTCGATTAATTGGATATACTCCTCGATTGAGTATTCGAGAGGAAATAAGTTATAGATATAACAATGATCGACTAAAATATATCAACAAGCGAAAAGTAGTAATGTCCAGTCCTTTTTTATCTTTGAATTAAATCTCATATAAGTCGTTCATCTTAGTTTCTTATTAAATCAAATCATTCAATCCAAATCCCCCCCTTTATTTACATAGTTTTATAAAAAGAGAAGTATTCATTTCCCTGTGGATACGAACTCTACTTCACCTATACTACGTATAAGTGTTAGTATCGAATTATTTTGACGCACCGTGACAAAGTGCTCGTCAAATTTGGCGCCGTTGCCGGGGAAAGGCAATTAATTTTTCTTTTTATTTTATTTCAAGGAAAATAAAAAAATATAAATAAACAAAACATAAAGAGTTCTTAGATTTCTATTCTTCTGAGCTTTGTTTGAGTACATGGTCAAACACCGATCTATAAACCAAACCACCTACCAAACAAAGCCCGAAAAAGAACAAGCCTTCGAGAGGTTTAGGAATTTATTTCCGAATACTTCTTCGGAGGAATCATCAAGTGCTAGTTCTTATTCTAGCGAGAACGAAGAGCCAATCACTATGGCTCAAGAAACAAGAACGTTGAGGGAGCTCACAGCTCCTAACTTAAATCAACAACCTCTATGTATCACCTTCCCCACTCTTGATGAAGGTGCTACATTTGAGCTCAAATCGGGCCTCATTCATCTACTCCCTTCATTTCATGGCCTAAGAGGCGAGGATGCAAATAAACATCTTGCAGAGTTTCATATAGTTTGCACTAGTATGAAACCGAATAATGTTACAGAAGAACAAATCAAGCTGAGAGCCTTTCCATTCTCACTGAAGGACACGGCTAAGGATTGACTATTCTATCTTCCTTCGGGAAGCATAGATACATGGGCGGCAATGAAGAAATGCTTCCTAGAAAGGTACTATCCCGCCCCTATCTCATCATCTTTGAAAAAACAAATAAACAACATGGATAAAAAAGATGATGAATCCTTGTATGAGTATTGAGAACGGTTCAAAAAGTTGTGTGCTAGTTGCCCATACCATGGATACACGGAGCAAGACCTCATCCTCTACTTCTATGATGGTCTTGCGGATCAAGATAGATGCATGGTGAATGCCGCTTGTGGGGGCAGCATTGTCAACAAAACTCCCTCACAAGCAACAAGCTTGATCTCGGAGTTGGCCGAAAACTCTAGGCATTACAACGGGCGGTCCTCAACCCGTAAAGTTGCCGCGGCAGAATCATCTACATCGTTAGAAAGTCAAATGGCCGGCTTGACTTCTTTGATTAAGGATTTCCTTTTGAATCCTAGAAACCAAGAAGTCAAGGTCTGCGGCATATGCACACAGCAAGGGCATCCAACCGATTCTTGCCCAACTCTCCAAGAAGAACAAGTCAATGCCTTGGGTTTTCAGTCTAATCAACAAAAGAGGTACGATCCACACTCTAACACTTACAACCCCGGGTGGAGAGATCACCCGAATTTGAGATATGGGAACCCTTCAACCACAACAAAATCAGCCCTCCCAACAATCCTTCCCAAATCACCAAGGCTGAACCTCAAGCTCAAATATGTCTACCAAAGACATGATCCGAGCACTTGCTACAAATATGTCAACGATGCAACAAAGTGTGGCTCAGTTCCAAGAAACGACGAAATATAGCATCCAAAACTTGGAAAATCAAATGAGCCAAATCTCAATTGCGATGAGCCGACTTGAATATTTTCGTATGGAGCTACTAATTCCCAAGGAAAGTTGGCAAAGTTTTAAGGGATGGAGGGAGTATGAATTAGCAATATAATATTATTCTAAAAAAATAATTTCATACATACTATTGTAATATTAAGAAAATCCCTTGTGACTCATGTAGACATGTAGTTAATCAATGTTAAAGTTATTTTAAAAGTATTGGTGAATGTGTACCTTATAAACTCTTTATCTTGAAATAAAATATTATATATCCTTTTTAATTTTCAAATTATTTCCTTTGATTTGCTATTTCTTACGCTTTAATGTAACAATACTTTTTTGTGGAGCACTCCAATTATAAAACTAAAGTTATTTTGTGATTGTCTAAACTTAGAATGTAATATATAGATTTAAATATCATCGTGTATGTATTAATGAATTTTCTTGAATAAATATAGCCGCAGAGGCTTACATTAGTGAAAAAATTTCACCCCGCTACACTAGCAAAAAAATCAGCCCGTACACTAGTGATTTTTTTTACCTCTTGCACTAATGAAAATTTGCGCCCCCCTTGACTCGAAATTCGGGATCCGTCCTGTTTGGAACTATGCTTGAGGACCGGTGGCAGAGCACTCCATGTTGAGTAAAATTCGGGATCCGTCCTGTTTGGAATTTGGTTTGGATCTCATCTGAGCAAAATAAAAATAAGCAATAAGAACGTTGCTCTTTTTAAGATTAATTTTGCAAACACTCCTGTAATATATTGAAACCTAAATTAATAACTTAATTAAAATGCTGGCTAAAATATAATCCGATAAATTTAATCTAATAAAACCAAATAAGATAAAATTTATTCAAGAATAACGTAATGACATAAAATTAAATTAAATTCGCCCATCATTATTTGCAACTACCGAACAACAACTTAATTTATAAAATACAATTCATTAACGCACAACACCAATGATAAACACACAACAATAAAAACGTGGTATATGAAATTAGGGAATTAGGGAATAACCATCCTATGATACCTCTTTCAGAATTAGGGATTTTGACTACCTTATAAAAAAAATTGTATTCGGAACATGGAGTTAGGACTAAACTCTTTTGGGGGAATTTCAAGTAAGCCCTAATTCAGTCGGAAAGGGGAGTTCCTAATCCCTTGATTAAAGAAAACCTAAAATAATTCCCATAGGCACTTCAATGTCAACGAAGTCCGTATTTTAGGAAAAGACCCTCCCACCCTTTTGTAGTTTTGTCCAATCACAGACCCGTTTCGTGAAAACCGAAATATGAATGCTGCCACACCCTACGCCATCACTGTACGGGTCAGAAGCCATACCAGACATTAATCGATGCTAAGCTACAATAGGAATAAGTGAATTTTTTGTACACTACACTACGTCATGCATGCAATGGGCAAGGAGTCCCAATACACATGCCCATACTTTCACAACATTAATGTGAACTTTTATGCTAGCTTGGTTGTGCATGCTAGACGGCTGCATAGGGGCGGAGGTAAAACACTAGGCCTTATTGGGCGATACAAAGAATTTATTGGAAAAATTTTTAACTAAATTTTTTACATTAAAAATTTAAACATTTTTTAAATTTGAACTCGGTCAAAGCCAAGGTTGGCTCTCCCCTTTCTCCGCCCTGCTGTTAGTAATGTAGCTATCTATATATAGGGGCCAAAACTACTCTACTCTTCAACTAGTAGACTGCTAGCAGGGGTGGATCTAGAAAATCGGAGTCATTGGGTCCCAACCTTAATATAACTCTAATCAATAAAAAATCAAAAAAAAATGTAAGTATATAATATTAAAGTAGCATAACATTTCATAGTTAATGTACATCATCAATATATTTAGGAATTTTATCAATTCAGGACCTTAAAGATAGATAAATTATAAATTCGGTACCCGAAAGATGAAATGTATTAATATAGGACCCGAAAGATGAAAATTGTCAATCTAGGATCTAAGATTTCATAGATTTTGATTGATTTATTTTTTATTAATTCCTTTGCTAATTTTTTATAAACTTTTTTCCACAGAAGTTTATTAGTTTAATAAAACTAAATAATATTTAAAAATTTTAACATAAAAATATTAAAAATTCATGACAATACCGGTCCGAGATTGATAGTGTTCAGTCATTCAAATCCTAAATTGACAATTTTCATCATTTGAGTCTTATATCTATAAATTTCATCTTTCAGGTTTCGGATTGATAATTCATCTACCTTTCAAGTTTTGAATTGATAAAATTCCAAATATTAAAGTAGTACAACGTTTCATAGTCCCTACTACAGCGCACCTCGTCTTGACATTAGGATGCAAATCAGCAATTTCTTTTCTCAAACCAGGATAAGCTTCTAAAGATTCAAAATAAACATGTTGATCACGTGTATTGTCAGCCAAATTAATTTCATATTCACCAATTATTTTATTCAATTCTTCACTTAATAATGGAAAATCATAATAGAAATTTTAATAATTAATTGAATTATGTAAAGTGTAAAGTTGGGGATTTTTTAAAAAAAGGCAAAAGGATATAGTTGTGATCTTTTACAATAATAAACCAAAAAAGAGGGAATAGGAGGGTGTGGGAATTGATCCTTGCACCTGCAGGATAAGGAAAGGTTTTTGAAGCCTTTCCTCCGTTGCTCTGCTCCATTCTTTGAAACTCATACTTGTTTTTGTGTTATATATACAGTTACAAGTAAATTTTAAATAAAATATATAGGTATTTTTCTGGAAGTATGCGGGGTCCCGGGACCCCGTGGGACCCTTAGTGGGTCCGCCATTGACTGCTAGTAACCTCGTAGCACTTGTGCACTTGCTTTAACGTTGGCTGCCAAAAAAACTATAGAAATTGCTCTAAATAGGAGCAATAATATTTTAAAATTTTAAAGTAGGAGTATCATGTTTTTGTTCCCTGAATATGAGTAATCTGCCAAATTTGGAAAAAAATGTCATGTTTCAAAGCCTAGTAATGTCAAACTTGGCAGAAACTTACTCATATTCAAGGAATAAAAAACACGATAGTTCTATTTTGGAATTTCAAAACTTTTTTACTCCTAGTTAGGGAATTTTCTCAAAAAACTAAATTGAACATAATAATTTTCACTTTGGTAAACCGAACCGAACCAAACCAAAACCAAACTGAAACACAAGTGGTTTTAATTTGGTACAAATTTTCCCACACCGAAACCGAAACTGAAGAAAATCGAACCATAAATCGAATTGTCTATCCCTATTCCAAACCAAAAATAAAAGAAGGGTTGGGCGGCATGGATATTCAAGGGAAATCAGTTGGGTAGGGCAAATATAAAAATCCCATTTGTTTTATTAATTGATGTAACTTATTTATTTGTATTCTAATTTTTACAAAAAAAAATATTAAAATTCATATTTTTTGTGATTTTTCATGACAACAATGTTGCATGTATAATTGTTTTTTTAAATTGAAGTTTCAACGATAGAAGGATTTGAGTTTCAATGTTTTTATAAATAGATCTAAGTGCTAAAATCAAAATCTCATTTTTAAATTAATTGAAACATGTACAGAAGTTGTTTCAATAATGAAATCTTAATTTTAACACTTGAATTTTTCTAATAAAAAGTTTGGGTCTACAAACCTTTTACGTACAAATGAAATTTTCAAGAAACAAATTAAATGTCATAAGAAATATCATACTCCTTCCGTCCCTGTATTTTCTCTCATTTCAGCTGGGCACACTAATTAAGATAGTGAGTTTTGTGTGGTGGAGAGTTGTGCAGAGGAGAGAAAAATGTGTAAGAATGTGTAAAAATGATTGTGAACCACAAATTCTTTGCCAAAAAGGGAAGGAAGAGATAATTTTGGGACGGACGAAAAAGGAAAGTTTGAAGATAATTAAGAATATTCATATACTTTTTGTAAAGTTTCAAATACTATACAAACCAAAAAGTTACGTCACATAATAAATACACCCAATCTATCTACCCCATCATTCCAATTTGAATTTAGAAATGCCCTTTCCGAATCCCATATAATAAAGCCCCAGTAAACTCTCGTTATTTTGCCTTCAATCTACCTACAGCCTACTGAGCTTGCTCTTAAACTTATTTTCTCCTGATCTTAGATTGCTTCAACGATGGCCGCCAAAAAAACTATTCTGCTCTTCACTTTGCTGACTTTTGTCATCACCGTTGTCAACTCCCAGTCCGTCCAAATGAAATACGTGAATGGGTCCTTGGAAAGAGGGGCTGGTTTGTTCTAACCCATTATTATATCATATTTATCATCTAGATTTTATACAATAGTATATATGAATCATGAATTTGAAGTTTGATTTCAGTTCCTTAATATTGTGAAAAAAAATCAGTTTTGTGTATGTATGTTTGGATTTGCAGTGTGCCTAGATGGGAGTTCATGTGTCTACTACCTTCACAAAGGGGTAGGACATGGACGTAACAATTGGCTGCTTCACCTTGAAGTAAGTCTATCTTGTCAATCCATTCGGATATTAAATGAAAATGATGAACATGAAATTAAGTTACACTAAAATTTGTTACATATATCCCTAATATATAGAATGCCGCATATAATTAATTTGTGATCGAATGGGGTATTTAATTTGCGTGTGATTGTGATATTATATCCCTAGCTATCTCATTTTTTTGCATACGAAAATACTATCATATCACCACTCAAGGGGGGAGGATGGTGCTTTAATAAGACCGACTGCAAGGATCGCGCCAGCAGATCATACCTGGGATCTTCCAATCTTATGAACAAATATGCCAACTTCACTGGCTTTCTTTCTAATGACTCAGGAATTAATCCCGGTAAATCATTACTTTTTAATTCTATTTACTTGATTATTTTGATTTTGTAAAGGGTCTGTCTCGGTTCGTAATATAATACTCCTTATATATATGGCTTAACTGAAAAGAAAAAAAAAACTTTCTTAGCTCTGAATTTGTTGAACTTAATTAATTTGCTCGTGCTATTGTGTACAGAATTCCACAGCTGGAATAGGGTCTATATTCCGTATTGTGACGGTTCTTCATTTACCGGAAATGTTGAAGCTGTGGATCCCGTAAGTATAATTCGAATTAAACTTCAGCATTTCATTCCACACACCCAATAGTGTTTAATAGCTTCTCACAGATTTTGTACTTTCTACAGGTTACAAATGTAACCTACCGTGGATTACGAATTTTTGAAGCCACGATGGATGATTTGCTCTCTCAGGGAATGAAGGATGCTCAAGATGTAATTAAGATACTACGTACTATATTTGAGTATTCAGATCGATGATTATATCATTTATATCTACAGTAGTTTTGCCAAACAAAGTACTTCATTATATTATTTCTAACATAGCATGTGTTAATGTTGCAAAAAAAACATAGCATGTGTTAATTGATATGCTGTGAAACCAAAAGAGCATAATTAATGTTTGGTAATAAAGGAGCGAATGAAATGTAATAATAATAAGAAAAATCAAATTACAGGCAATTCTTAGCGGTGTTTCGGCGGGCGGATTGGCTACAATGATTCATTGTGACCGGTTTCGAGACCTTCTTCCGATGACAGCCCGAGTCAAATGTCTTGCAATTGCATCTTACTTTGTGCATGAGTAAGTTCTATTCAAATGCTTAATAAAAATTAACATATACAGATATATATATATATATATATATATATACTACATATTATTATGTTTAATTATATATTTATATGCGTAGTATATATCTATCTATTTATTATATATAGTTTTAATTTGTTGAAGTGATCTGAGTATCTAAACGAAAGTGAAACAATTTGATATATACATTTCAACAGGGTGCATCTAAACGGAAGCAAACAGTTCGAATCCATTTTTGACGCGCTCATCAGTTTACATGTATTTTCGATTTCCTCATAAGTAATTCGTTATATATATATACTACCTTCATTCTTTTTAAATGCATCGTTAGACTTTTTATACTATTCACATGTTCTATTTTCACTTTATTTTATTTATAAATGTATTATAAACTAAATCAAAAAAATATTGTTAAATTCCTCTCACTTAAAATTTTTATAATCTAATTTTTTAATTTTTTTACTAATACGGAATTAAAGATATTAATGGTGAAACTTGTGTGTTAGCAAACGTGAATATTTTTTAAAATTATTCACTTTTGAAAATTGTACAGGGATCGTCAAAAGGGCTACCTTCACGGTGCACTTCAAGAATGAGTCCCAGTTTGGTGAGTTACTCTTTTTCAATAATAAATTATTTATAGGAGAATGAGGACGGTATCATTCTAAATAGATCGATATTTTCTCAAAAATATTAATTAAATTAATTTATTTAAATAAAAATTATGATAAATACTTCCTCCGTTCTTAAATAAGTGCAACAGTCAACATTTCACACTTGCCGACACACAACTTTGACCATTAATATATATAATTTTCTATTAGTAAAAAATTAAAAAAATTAGTTTTTAAAAATTTACAATGAGACAAATTTAAGAATATATTTTTCAAAAAAATATATTAATACATCAATAAATAAAATGTAGTCAAAGTAGAACATGTAAATAGTGTAAAATTTTACATGTTGCACATATTTAAGAACGGAGGTAGTAGTAATTATATTATTATGTATGTTGAACATAAAGTACTATGACTAAATGGTTGCTATAGTCACTAGCTACACATAATAGTTGTAATTATTTCAAATAAATAATGCACAACTTATTACTGATTCAATTCCATTTTATGCCTCTAGTGCTTCTTTCCCCAATACTTCTTGCCGACCATTGAGACGCCTGTATTCATAACCATGTCCGCATTCGATCATATTCAAGTACGTGGACGCTTGAATTAATTAATTACTACTAATAAATTAAATAATAATGATAATAGCAACTCTCACTAATTAATATTGTCAATGATGCTTCGGTTTTTATATACAACAGGTAAGACTGAACTTGTTTCCAACGGATGAGGTCTGCCTTCTACACGATAATTGCACTTTTGAACGGCTCAAAGCAATGCAAGGTAAGCCTCCAATTCAAGTATCTTTTGTGTGTGTAGCTAGGTAATAATAAAAGAACAAATTTGTACTACGTATATATTTTTTTTTTATATACTCCGTATTTTGTAATTATATTCAACTAAAAGAGAATTAAAAATCCAATTTGGAGTAGGCGGAATCCAAACAACTATAAAAAAGAACATTATGAAAGTCATTCAAAATATATACCTATGGTACTTAACACATGGCAGATTTTGAACATTAATTTTGAAAGTTCAAATTTATTTGATAAGTTTTGGGTGTTTATTAGATATATAAATTTTAACACTAACACTCATATACAAGTATCTTTAAACTAATGAGTAGTTAAATTTTTGGGTGTTCACGTGAACACTTTTGAACAACTATATATAGATTCGTTTTGAACAACTATATATAGATTCGTCCCTACCCTAACCTAAGAATCTAGCATATGGAGTTCAATTAATGCCATAGTCCATAGAGGGGGTGAAAACCTTATTTCTGTCCATTATCAAGTGATGCAAGTTAATTTGATAAGAATATTGCCGCATGGATAGCTCAACATATATATAGCAGAAAAAAAGAATAACTCCCAGCACCATTCAAACTAGATTAAACCTCATCATTGCAAACACATATATGGTACATAAGTTGAGTTAAGCAGATCGTGGAGAATTATTGCAAAGGGGGTCACTCAGGCGCTTTTTCTCTAAGCTTTGAAAATTTATCATCTACATTTAGTTTGACTGGCTTTTTAGATCTTACATGTAATTATATTTTGTTGAAAAATGCTCTTTGTACACGACAGTTTGTACATATCATTGTACATGCGTACATAGACAATTTGAACGACGTTTTATGAAGAAAATGGATTTTCATTGTCTGTGTACAGATAATTGTCTGTATGCAGATAATTGTCTGTATACAGACAATTTAAATTATCTATATACACACAATTTAAATCAACACAAAAAAATTGTTTGTATTGAAATCAGTTTTCTTTATAAAACACAGATCAAATTGTCTGTACAGACAATTTGACCGGCGTGTACAATGACATGTACAATGCCGTGTACATGAAGATGGACTGTGTTTTGTTTCTCTCAAGTCTCAATAAAAAATTCAATCCAATGAAAAAAAGAGTTTAAGTCGGTGCGACCATAGTTAATGCCTAAAATAGGACTAATTGCAAACTTAATTGCACATATAGGACTATAAACAAAAGCCAAGTTTCATAAGACCAATTTCAACTTAGTTGGACAAAAATAACCCTGTTTTATTTTTTTTTGATTTTGAAAATGAAAAATAAAAAACTGTTGAAACCCTAAATTGTCAACTGCTAGCAGCAGCATGCTAGAGTCGGAGCCACCCGCTGCCGCCTGCTGCTACCCTCACTGACCCTGTCGATTGCCGCCGCCGCCGCCGACTGCCTCCATCGCCGGCCGCCGTTCTGGCCGGGCCTTGTCGCATCCTTGTCGGCGCATCGTTGCCATCCGTCGCTGCCCAAACGACGTCGCCATCCGCCTCCGCTGCCGCCATCCTATCCTCGTCATTGCCGTCGGTGTTCAATCCAGGGCCACCACTTGACCTCCGAGCACCGCAGCCGCCGTCATAGCCCAACGCTGTAAATTTGTCATTAAGTTGGCAGATTTGACCTTGAAGAGTACTTACAAATCTGCCTTGAAAATAAATTTTCAGATCTGCCATAAATTTGGCAGATTTATCTTGACCGATTTACACAAGACTACCATAATCTTGGAAAAATATGAAGTCTACAACTAAATTTTCAAAAAAAAACAAAAAAAAATTAATAGAACAATAGAACAATAACTTTAACAGGAATAAGAATTTAATGAAAAATAAAAAAAACGATTTACACAAAAAGTGTTTTGCCATAATATGATTGTCAGAGTACATCTCTACCATAAGTTTGGCAAAATCGTATATCATCATCCAAAAATATGCCATAAACTTGGCAAAATTGTATGCCATAGTCCAAAAATCTAGAAAACTAGTTTTCCTTTATAATCAAGAAATCAGGAAACAGAAATTTGAAATAGAAGTCCAAAAAATCCACAAATCGAATGTCAAAATGAAAAAACTAAGAAATCTGAAACAAAAAGTCAGAAAATACAAAACAAAACTCCTAAAATTGGCAAACGCAGTGTCAAAACCCAGGAAAACATAAGAATATGAGGAAAACTAGAAAAATCGGTGGCAAATCTCATTTAAATAGAGGAATATGAGAAGGAGGAGGGGAAGGAGGAAGAGATCGGAGAAGAGGAAGAGGAAGAAGAAGAAGAAGAAGAAGAAGAAGAAGAAGAAGAAGAGAAGGAGAAGAAGAAGAAGAAGGGAAGAAGAAGAGGAAACCTGTGATGGCGTGTGGCGAAGTCAGTAGTGACGACAGCGGCCTGAGGCGGGAGAGTCGGCGGTGGCTGCGATGCACGAAGAAGATGAGATGCCGAGAAGATGGGATGCAGTTATATCCTTTGGGGTCTGGAGAAGTAAATGGGTTCAAGGGTAAACCTGGGATGCTAATTTTCATGTTTGTAACGGTAGGAGTAAATTGGTCCTATTAAGGGAAGAAAATATATCAAGTTGTATTTTTGCATTTCACTTTTGTTTTAGTCCTATATGGGGCAATTACTTTAGTTTAATAAAGGTAAAAGCACATTCAGACATTCTCATGCACAAAGACGCTTTAATAAAAATGCATCTAATTTTAGTGTTGAACATTTCTGCATCATGCAAATTATTGAAATAAAGACTGCTTCTTCATACGATAGTATATGATAACTTTAGTTTGTCCCTAAAAAATATAGATTTGAGGCTGTACGTGCTATCTGCATTGCCGAAAGGCTATTTCTTCGAACGAGGAACATGGATTACAAGCTGCATCGCTCATAACACACCCTACTATGTGAACCAGGTATATGTGTGTGTATATATATACATAAGGAGGGTTCTTGTGAGAATCTCTCTTAAAATGAGAACTCATTTATAAATGATAACTCTTAATCTCCACCTTTGATATTTCACATCAAGGGCTAGAATGAGCAAGGTGTCATTTTTGTAATAATTTTATAATAATTACAAAAAGTACCCCGTTTGAATTTTGAATAATTACACAAAGGACCCCATGTGCATCCTACTAATGAATGAATAAAATGAAAGGTTGTGATGAAGAGTTCTCATTAAAAGGAATTCCTATTTTAAAAGGGGTTCTCACTAGAACCCTACCCTATATATATAGAGAGATAGATAAGAGATCAAATACAAATCATGCTTAAAATACTAATCTACAATCTCAATAATATGCATCACTTTCAACTTCAATATGCAGTAAAAATAATGTAAAGATGCATGAGTAGGATCACATGCAAACTAGTCCTCTCATTCAAATCATCTTTACATTATTTGTATTGCACATTGAAGTTCAAAGTGTTTGATATTATTCAAGCCATAAAATTGCAATTTCATATTTACATTATTTGTATTGCATATTGAAATTCAAAGAGTGCATCTTTACATTATTTGTACTACATATTGAAGTTCAAAGTGTTGCATATTATTGAGGGTTCCTATGAGATAAGGCTCTCAAGAGAGAAAAAAGAATATAATCTAACCATCCGATATACTTAATGGACGGTTAAGATTTGATTAAAATGCTGATGGTAATGAGAGTAATTATGTGGAATCATGAAGGGTAATTCTAATGACAAAAGCAACACAATTAATATTAAGGGCAAAGCTGTAAAATAGTGTTATGAGCAATTGAACGTGTAAATGCATTTCCTTGAATATCTCACTTGTTTTACAATTTTCAACCGATAAGCTCTAACATTCCCTAAAAGTTAGGACTAGTAATTATGAAGCATTTAATTTTTTTAACTATCACATGTGGTTTTCTAGTTGGAAGTCTCCTAATAATTAGGAGAACAATTCAATTACACTCTCATGTTTTGTTTTACGGCATGCATACTTCATTTCAATTTGATAATCAAATTACTTTTCATAAATCTATTTTAAGTTTTTTTTGCATTATTCACGTATGTCAAAATATTTACTATGTCCAAAAAATTGCATTATAATTTTGAATAAATGCATTTTATTCAAAACACTATGTATATGGATTTGCACTGCAGTATAGAACTGACGCACTTTTATTTAAAACTTTATGCAACATTGACTTAATCAAATATTTGGATGTTTTACAAATATTAATTTCAATAATTCATAAATGAAACAAATCTAAAGAGAAATGAGATTTTTATTATATTATTCTGCACTTTAATAAGCTTCACACTAATGCCATCAACTTGCACTTTCTTTAAGCCTATTATACACTATGATCTGAGCATGCATTTGATCACTTTCACACACTTTTAAACAAAAATGGTCTTAAGTAAAATGAAAATAAATATACAAAGGTGTGAATCAACAACTATCATCTGCATTTTAAATCTATAGAATAGTGCACTTTAATGTATATAAAAGTGCAAGATTATATCACATTTTCTATAGTGCACTTTAATGTATACAAAAGTGCAACATTATATCACATTTTCTAAAGTTTTAGATACACCCTTCTTATAGAATGAAATGGACTTATATCATGTGCATTTGATATACATACAAAAGTGCACTATAATAACAAATTTTCTACAATTTCACATTGACATTTTTACAAAACAAAGTGCACTTTTTCTTCCAAATGGATCACCATTGCTCTGTTGGCACTGCATCATATCTGCAAAAAAGTCAAAAAGTAAAAACTAATGAAAGTGCATGACCAAAGCATGATAAGTGCATCAAAAACTTAATTGAAAATCATCTTTATTACTATATGAAAATCAAATTGATAGCTATCATGAAAGTGTCCCATACCAAACACGTAAATGCATCACATAATAATGTAAGTGCACTAATTGTTAGTGCAAATCTAAAAACTTAATAATTAGTTTAGTGCAATTTCAACAAGTCTAAAAAGTATGCAACAATCATATGTAAATGTGCAAGAATAAACCTGTATGGTTACATCACATTTAAATTGTGTTCAAAATATCTAAACATTGTCAAATGCATAAATAAATTAACATAAACATTTAAAGAACAATGGCAGGTGCACCATAATCATGGAATGAATTTGATGAAGCAAATAAACCATTTTTTAGAATAAACTACCAATTTCGATTTTTCATCTTTATTAATATGAGCCCAACATGATCGAATATAAATTTGGAAAAAATAACACGTAGTAATTATTGACCAAGACAAGAAATTTGAGAACTCATAAAACACAACCTAAACATATCACATGAAGATGGTCCCAATTAAGAAACGATACGATACAAAGTGAGTAGCAAAAGCATTAAGGCCCGGCATAGCACCTCCGGACGCCGGATGAGAATTTCTGCCCATCTCTGGATCATCTTCAGTCATCTCTCGCAGTGGCCTGAAACCCCGATGGAGGTTGTCGATGATAAAGATAGGAATCACAAATGATGAGGCAAAGAAAGGAAATTAAATGAATATGGAAAGCAATAATGAATATAAGAGAACTCTATTATCATGTGCTAAAACGTAGGATCAGGTTTTGAAGGAAAGAATTGTGAATTACTCATATACCCTCTACAAATTAATTAATTAATGTAAATATTGTTGCAATCCAACGGGTCTAGAACATTCTTATGTCTCTCCTAAGATGAATTTCTCATTTGAACCTAAATATACATACATACATACATACATAGGATGAAGTTCTTATAATTTACACGATTAAAAAAATTGTTAACACATTTGGTTTGTTGAGCACTTATATTCGTCCATGCATCTTTTGAATTAATTAAACTTGTTTGTACGACTTATTTTTCTTGCAGACGACTTATGCTGAAGTTTTTAGAGATTGGTATACTAATGGAGGTTCTCTTCAAATAGTTGACGATTCTGACATACCAAGAAATTGTTCTTTACAAGGCATCAAACCCAATTCATGAATGGGTTCAATTTCACTATTTGATACTCCATCCGTTCCTTATAACTTTGCCAACTTTCCTTTTTTTGTTGTCTCAAAAAATTTGCCACTTTCCCTTTTAATCAATCAATTAGTGGTTCCTGTTATTTCTCTCTCCTCTGCACAAATCTCTACCACATAGTTTTTACTTTATTATTCTAGATGGAGGAATTGAAGTAAGAGTTGTATGTGCATTTCTAGACACAATATTGTGAGTTTGATTCTTTAAATTGCTTACGTGTAGTACGTACGAATCAAGCATATATTTGCCTATTTAGATTTTAGTTTTATAATATAATAGAAAAATTATCAAATAAGTCCATCTACTTTTACCAAAAAGTCAATTGAGTCCACATACTTTATATTGAATCAATTAAGTCCTCGAAGTGACAAATTTTAACCAAATCGTCCTTTCAACCGGTAATCAATTGGTTTTCCGGTTAAATCGTCCACGTGGCCTTTTTCTCACCATTTTAGTTTTATACCTTTTCTTTTAAGGTAACAACTGCGGTATCCATTTAATAAATGAGGTACCCTACCTACCACTCACTTGATTGTTTCAAAGCATTACATCATTTTTAATTTAGATTTAAATAATGTAGATTCTATGGTACCCATAAGGTACCATACCTTTGTCCACATGGACCAATGAGAATGTATCAGTTGAATTATTTAAATCTAAATTAAAAATGATAAAGTGGTGTGGTCCCATTAAATTAATGGTAGACACGGTACCCCATTTTTTAGAAAGGTACCGGAGTTGTCACCTTTAAATAATTCAACTACATCATTCTGATTGGTCAATGTGGTCAAAGGTATAGTACCTTAAGAGTACCGATCTACCATAGGAGATTTCTATGGTATCTCTTCAAATTTGGAGTGTACCATACATTTGTCTTCCTCGACCAATAGCATTTCAAGTCAATTCATTAATGCCACTATTTCATGTGCCACTATTTCCATGTGTCACTATTTCTTTTGCCTAAAGCACTATACCTTCCAAATTTTCAAAGGCACCTTATCATAGCATGACCCTTCTTTTAAGGAATTTTTTTCTCTTTTCCATACTTTTTGTCTTTCCTTGGTTCCCTGTGTGTACTGCAACTCTAGCAGTCCAGGACTTTGGACTCTATGGGGGGCTAGAGTGGCTATGCGGATAGGGGTGGCAGAGGGAGAAGCTACGGAGGTAGGGGCGCGGAGGAGAGGATGCGGTCATGCGGAGGTGGTGGCCGTGGAGGTTAGGGCGGTTGCAGGTCGCTCCAATGGCGGAGACGCAGGTGGAAGCTGTGGAGGTGGTTGTCGGGACAGCCGGGTGCCGCCTTTACGGAGGTCGGTGCAGTTGGAGGTCGCTGCAGTGGACGATACGGAGGTGGAAGCGGAGGTGGTTGTTGGAGGCGGCGGGTACGGAGTTAGAAGCGGCGAAGATGGAGGTCACGCGCGGAGAAGGTGGCTACGAAGGCGCACCGCAGAGAGGGTGATTGCGATGGTGGCCGGTTTGGAGGTGGGGCGGCAGAAATGGAGGAAATGGAAGGGACAACAGGTGGCGGTGGGGGCTGAAACAGGAATGCAGGAAGTGGAGAGTGGAGACGGAGGAATGGAACGGAGAAAGGCCGGGAGAATCAAGAAAGAGAAAAAGGGAAGAAAAAGTAAAAATAAAGGAAAAAGAAATATGAAAAATAAGAAAACCGTAAAAAATGTCACTTACACGATCATGTTGGCTATTAACGGGAAAACCGGTTATTTACCTCTTAAATGGGCGATTTGGTTATTTTTTAATATTTGGTGGACTTAATTGATCCATTGAAAAGTATGCGGACTCAATTGATTTTTTAGTAAAAGTAGATGAACTTATTTGATAGTTTTTTCTAATATAATATATGAATTTCTGAAATTTAGTACCCTAACTAGAGTTTTTGAAACTACTATATGAAAATGGACAATGTTTCAGGGTTCTTAGTACGCCTAACCTACGCGCTAGCTTCAGTGTTCTTATACGAGTATTAGATATATATACTAGTATTTCACCCGTGCGTTGCACGGTGCCAGAATGTTAGATGGGGTGTAAACACCGTTAGACATTAAATATGATTGGATATAAGTTAATTATATACATTAGATATAAGTAATATATGTAAATTATAGTAATATGTAATGTGATTATCATATAATTTGAAACATTACAAATTATGGAACACTTCCTTATAAACAACATTCGTCGTTTCATTCTTTGGGCAACCTTCTTCATTAACAATGAGAATTTTGAGACTTGCGCGATTGGTTACTCTTGAAACAGCAACATATAATTGTCCATGGCTGAAAACTGGTTTTTTCAACAAGAGACCAACGTGAGTGAGGGACTGACCTTGACTTTTATTGATGGTCATTGCATAAGAAACCATAAATGGAATTGTCTTCTTTGAAATCTAAATGGCAGCCTGACATCAGATGGGGTCCACTAGTAGAAAACTGTCTTATAGTGACACTTTTATAGTGACACTTTCTGATATAATGTTACTAGTAACACAAAAGTGTCACTATTCTCTAACACAAATACATCACCATTACTTAGCGACACTTTTTACGGAGTACAGTAACTATTTTACTAACGGGCCGACCTGCTTAATGTTATTTCAGCCCTTAGGTTTTTTCCCACTCCCCTCTCGTTTCAGATAAGTTTTCATCGGCTTATACTTCTCCCTTCTTTCCACGGCTCATCGGTCTACCTTCCCCTCTCCTCCTAGCGCACTACCGCCTCTCCTCCGCCAACCGCTGCTACTCCACCTACCGCTACTCCCGCTCTGCTATGTCACCTTCATCCTTTGCCCTCCTTCCATGTTCAGGTAAAATGATTTTAAAATATGCATCAGGTTCAATTTGTATACTTTGTCTTCAATTTCTGCATACTTTTGATCGAAGATTTAAACGGCAGAAAGCCGCAGGGTGCAATCACGAATGAAGTACAGTCCCAACTCAAACCAGAGGCAAAATAGCTGTCATGAGTCGGCCGCCACTTGATCCTCAATCCCATCCCACTCAATCCTCCATTGTTTCAACTTCCTCCGGTGCTCTCCATCCATATTTAGGTAAAAATGTTTTTAAACCAAACTTTGCTTTAAAAATTTGAATTGTTTTTTTTGTCTTCGATTTTTGTATACCTTCTATTAGTATTTGTCAATTCACTTTGAATTTTGTGTACTCATTTGATTTATTCTAATTAGATTAGATTTGAGGATGAGTTGTGATTGATTGAGTCTGGGAATAGTCTTCTACAATGAAGAGGCTAGTTGAGCTCGGGAGAAAGGCTTTATTCTACGTTAGGGATCTGTCCGGCTACGAAGAGCGAAGAATTCGGTCTTATCTGTTACAGCTTCAGCAGCGTCTTCAGCAGGTTACATATCCTTTTCGCAAGAACAATATATTTGATGAAATGTAGTTTAATTTGATTGGTCTCGATGAATAGCTGTTTTTCACAGCGTCTTTAGTAATCAGGACGGTTAAATGTTAACTTACACTAGTGACCAGGCTCAATGGCCATGGGTTTCAATGTTTGGTTGTTCTTGTATGTTTACCATATCATTCACATGGGGTTAATGTGTCTCTGTTTGGATTTCAAAAAGTTAGGAAGTGCTTTAAAGTTGTTCTCAAAGAAAATGACTTATGGTTGAGTAGAGCTTGATAGAAATTACACTTTCAAAGGGTTATACTCATAGCTTTTTAATATCTTACGAACTCTCAGCTATTCCTCTTTTCTTCCACGTTTATATGTATATATTTCACAAACAAAAATATTATTGTTAAAATATATGACACATTATTTAAGTGTTTCTTTGCCTGTATTTTCATTATGATCTTGTTTGGTCATAGGCGGAAGAGAAGAAGGGTGCAATAAGGAGAGTGCCAGAACAACTAATTTTATCAGATTAATGACTATTTCAAGCCAATTGAAAAAGAAGCTAAGATTATAATGGATATGCAGCTTGAAAGGGAGGCAACTACAATGATAGGTATGATGGCAGAAATGCACATGCAGGGTTTGCTCCAATAAATTGAAGCGGAGAAGAAAAAGCTACCCAAAATCTGGAGAAGAGCAAACATTTGCAAGAGAATGAACCCTCCACTTCTCAACCAGAAAGATGACTTTTATGTGTAAGTTGATGAGTATGTTTGCTGATTGTTCACTTAGTTTTTGGAAAATGTAACTTGCAATTTAAATTAGTGAAGTCTTATGTTATCTGACTGTTAGATCAATAAGTTGAGTGTTCTGCTAATAATATTGTTGCTGGTTTTTAATCTGTCCATTGCAAACATACATAAAGAGTAGTAGATTTCCATTGTATCAGTATGGTTCAAGAGCCATTGCATAAAGCAAATACAATGGAGATTTACTACATTTTTGTTAATTAGTGAAAGATATACTTTAGGACTGAGAAGCCCAATCAAAACAGTTCCTGTAATTCAAGGAAATTGCACATAGTTGGGCTAAGTAGTCATGTTTCAACATGATTTTTTTCTGCAGTTTCCATGTTCTAAGGTGTACTATATCATTTACAGCCAGGTATTGTTTCTGCAGTTTCCATGTTCTTTATATTGACTAAGTTTCCTTAGGCTTATAATTTTTTTGTAGGTTCATGTTCAGGAAGTCGAAGGAATTAGTCATGCCTATAAAGGTATGACAAGGTTTTCTTTGGTTGAATTGATGAACTTTAGCTCTCGGACCAGATGAATGCAATTATTTTTGTGCTTCTCTACATTCCATTTGCAATGTCATACACAGCTAGGATGCATAGAATGTTGGTATAAACTGGGTTTTATGTTCAATCCCATAAATTTTAATCTTTTAAGGCATTTAGTTTGGTAGGGTGCAGTTACATATAATGAAATGTTATCAAATCAGTATGTTTTTTATTGCTAGTTTGCCTTTTACACTATTAGGCACTACTAGACCAGACCTTCATTTTTTATTGACAGTGTATTGCGATTATTGATTACATAATTGAGTTGTTATAACCATATTAGTTTATCTTTTTCGATATCACACAGGTTTCATATATTGGCAACTAATTCGTTTTCTTTTTTTTTGTTTTATTTTTGCCTAGCCAACAATTTTTCTGCCTTGAAGAGTCATGGCAGTTGTCTCTTTGCTTTAAGAGATAACAGAAAACACGGGGTGATTGGCTTGCTTCAGGTCTAGTGATGGTGATTTGTAAGAAGACGATTTAATTAAATTTGTGTAAGAGTTGATGATCTTTAAGATAATGGGTATGTTGTTTTGTAGATTCCTGGGTTTGCGGACCACTTATGCTTACTAAATTAATTGCTACTCACATAATATTCTAACAATGGTATGATTTATAATACTAAGTTCTTACATATAACTTTTATATCATTAAAGACTTCTTTTAAAATCTTGTTTCTAATTCGTTTTGTAGGAAGTATACATTCAAACTTCATCAACGGATGAAAGATGTTTATGACACTCACTCTTCTCAGCATCCAATGTTTGATAGTCAAGATTTGGGCATACCGATATTCTTCCCCTGTTGATGCCTCTCATGCTTGTAAAGTCCAGGTTTCTACACCTTCTGATGCCTCACAGACCATTGCTTCAGTCCACAAGGAAGGACCTTCTGATGGTGTACATGATACCCAACTGATTAGTGGCGTTGGCAGTATAAGAATGATGGCTTCATTCTGTGTAGAAGAAAATGTGATGTCTACGTATAAGAAGAATGTGAATACATTGTGAAGAATGGTGTAAAAGTTGGACTAGTCAGCGTTTTGTTCTTGTCTGTTATATATTGTTTTGGGATGTCCCTATGAATTATGTACTATGTACATTCACATTTATGTGAGAATTTGAGATATAAATAAAAAACATTGATATTATTGTTATTTATTAGTATTATATTATATTATACTATAACATATATATTGTAATCAGTATATCAAGTGTGTTTTCATAGTACTATGATGGTGAGGTGTCATAAAAATCTATGATGCTGAAGTGTCATTAAATTTTGTGATGTATTAATGTCACAATGTGTTCTTGATGCATAAATGTCGCTATTTTAGACGATAAATTAGTGTCATTGTTTGCTGACACAAAACCGTTCCTGAATAAGTGACACTATATTTAGTGTCGCTAGCTGCCACTTTCCCCGACGCTTTTTTAGTGTCACAGAAAGTTTCAGCGACACTAAATTAGTGTCACTATAGGCCATTTTTCTACTAGTGGTCAAAGGTAGCACTTGACGAAAGTCTCCTCCCAACACAATTGACTTCCCACCAAATGGCAAATTTAAACTATTTGGGTTGATGAACCTAAGAACGTCACACATACTTCTATCCAATGCCTCAAAGCAGTACTTGTGTAGCATTGGAGCTTCATCCCAAATGATCAACTTACATTTAGCAATTAGCATGGCGAGCGGACTACCTTGCTTTATATTGCAAGTTGAATCTTCATTCAAACTTAATGGAATAGCAAAACATGAATGGGCAGTTCTGCCACCGGGTAGTAGTAAGGAAGAATTGCCACTTGATGCCACATTTAGTACTATGTCCCCTTTGGACCTCAATGCAGCTGATAGAGTTTTCCATACAAAGGTCTTCCCAGTTCCACCATATCCATTAACAAAATACAACCCTCCACATATGGTTTCAACTGAATGCATGATCTTTTCATACACAGCATGTTGTTCACTTGTCAAACCTTGAAACAATCTCTCCTGTTCTTTATGCATCGCTAGACGATCATATAAGAGCTCTTCCTGAACTAATCTATTTTCAGGAAGTAAAATTGAACTTGACTTTGGATATGGCATCAGAGGAAAATCACGTAAAGTTTTCCCACGTCGCTGCAACAACATTTCCACCTCTGTTAATGCTGCCATTTGCAATTGCTCGTTGTCCATTACAAATCCTGCATTGCATAGAATATCATATGAAAGACCAATCAAATTAATGCAAAAAACATAAACAACACAAAACAATGAAATTGGTGTGGTAAATGACGTGCACTTGTCGTGAGGTGCACTCAAAATAAATTCAATACTAAACACTTATACGTAGTATAGCGTAGTAGAGTTCGTATCCACAGGGAAAGGAATAATTTTCTTTTTATGATACTTAGTAAATAAAAGGGGGGATTTGGATTGAGTGATTTAATTTAATTAAGAACTAAGATGAACAACCTATATGTGTTTAATTCAAAGATAAAAAGGACTTGGCATTGCTACTTTCCACTTGTTCATATATTTTAGTCGATCATTGTTATATCTATAACTTATTCCCTCTCGAATACTCAATCGGGGAGTATATCCACTTCAACAAGGGTAGTTATTAACAACAACCGTTCATTAATAACTCTTACTATTAAACAAATATAGAACATCGCCTTATACCGATTTAATAGTAGCATTTTATCTTTCTAACTCCTTGATGAAATGAATTGAGATTGATAACCTCAACACAACGGTTTCAGTTTAACCAACAAAATTAATCCCTCTTAAGTTTATTAACCACGACCGTGCATTAATAAACCGAAGTTACTTACTTGTGAAACCATCAACGATTAACCATCGGTTCATTGACCCTTTTCTAGTAATAATTAATATATGAAACAAAACTAGTTGATCGTTTAAGTAATGTTCAAATTATTAATATGAAATATGAGTAGGGACTAATTAATATTCAAGGAAGAATATTATTAAAGAAGATGAATCCTACTATAATTAATATCAAGATGTTAACTAATTGTCATCTTAGCAACACTCCCCAACATTAATATAGAGGAAGAAAATACCACTCTAACTAATGTCGAGATGTTAACTAATTGTCATCTTAGCAACACTCCCCAACATTAATATACAGATGATATTAAGGAAAGAACTATTAATTAATATTCAAGAAAAGAAGTTAAGAAAATAACTCACAACTTTAATAATCAACAAGCTTCAAGAGCAACACCAAGAATGGAAGTTTAGCTCCTCATTTGGAGACTAAACATAACTAGAAAATATAAAGAAATGCTATTCTAAACTAAGCTTAAGAGTATGGAAGAAGGAATTGGATTTTTAGAGAAGAAAAGGAGTGCTATTTATAGGTGTTTTTCAACACCTTTGGCCGGGTACCCGACCCGGTCAATTACTTACCCGATCGGGTCCGGTCAAAATCAGATAATTCGCCATGTTCTGGTGATCTTCGCACGTCGTTTTGTCTCGGGTCACATCTGACCCGACCGGGTCAAGTAGGGGACCCGACCGGGTCCAGTGACTTTCTTGGCAATTTCATCTGTTAAATCCTACCCGACCGGGTGGGGGTTTCCACCCGGTCGGGTTTCACTCCTGGGCAGTTAAATTTCTTGTTTTCTTCTCTTCAAAGTCTTCCTTTCCAACACCACAAATCCTAATTATACTTTACAACTTATAAATAAAGAATAAAATACAATTACCACTGAAATTACATAAATGTTTTCAAACTAAATAAAATGTCAAACAATCAACATAAATCAAACATAAAAACATGCAATTCTGCACTACTAATTAGTGTGCATCAAACACCCCCACACTTAAACCTTTACTCATCTCGAGTAAATCAAATTCGGTCCAAGAAGTCCTTAAAATGACAAGAATATCAACACACACATCCACGATTGTTTTTAGAAACACATAAAGTATATCTCCAAAAATATAATAGTAAAGAGGGTCTTCAACTCCATATTTCTTTATCAACCTCAACCTTTTTTTTTTCGTTACCCTTAGGATCCTGCAGAAATAAAAGAAAATACTTTCTCTCGTTCTCTCATTTTGCCTAGGTGCCCTTTCGGGTTTTCATCTCAGCTTCCCACATTTTTCTGTTTTAATCCTCACGACTCACTCTTATTTTTGCTTTATTTTTGCTTAAGTTGCCCTTTCGGGTTTTCAACTTAACAAGCTTTTATATTTTTTTTTACAAGAATAAAGAGTATGAATGTGAGTATTCCATAAAACTCTCCCCCAAGCTAATCAAAGCACTGTCCCTAGTGCTTGTGTCTGAGATGAATGTTTTTTTTGTTACTTTTTGGGAGGTTTTGTTGGTGATTCGTGGGTGTGGAGATGAAAAGGGTGAAGAGGTGATGAATGAAATGGGTTTAATTGGTGGATGGATGTAGGAGATATGAAGCTTTTGACTTCTGGAAATGGAGGAAATTTGGGGTGTGGTTCGAAAGGGAAGAAAAGAAAATGGGGAAGAAAAGCTGCCCGCCTGCACCCTTATCGGGCTTTTGCCCGACCGCCCGACCGGGTATAGTGACTGACCCGGTCGGGCGTAAGCTGTTCACCCGAGGCAGAGAGTTTTTTGCTGGGTTGCCCGACCGGGTACAGGGGTCTACCCGGTCGGGCGGTTGATTTATTCTTTGTTCTTTATCTGCCTCGCCCGGGGCGGTTGGCTGGGTGCTGTGTTTTAAGAGGTAACCCGACCGGGTAGGGTTTTATACCCGGCCAGGTTCAATCCCACGTCATTTTTTTTTGAAATGTGTAAAAATAAAATAAAACAAGTGAACGTACCTTGCATGGGTTGCCTCCCAAGGTGCGCCTTATTTAACGTTGCGGCACGACGCCATCATTGTGTTCAATCATTCAAACTTGGATCATGATGGTTTATCTTTTTCACACTTTCACTCCTAGGACATTCATAGGAGTGCTCAACTTCTCGACTCTTCAATTTGGGAATCTTTCCAGGATCAAATATCCAGATTGTCATTGATTCATGCGGTGGGAGGAAGGGAAGAAATTATCGTTTACTATGGTCAATGAAAAGTTTTTCGATCCCTCAATTTTGAAGAGGATTTCAGAAATGTCATTGTACTTTCCAAGTTTATGAGTTTCCCTCAAATTTTTTAGAATTGATGGGGGTACCGCAAAAGATGACAAGGATAGATATTTGACCTTGAAGCTCAGATTATCCTCTTCTTTGACCAGTTGGAGCTCCGTGTCTTTTTCTTCCTCCACTTCTTCTGGATTCTGGATCTCCTTTTGCATTTCCTCTTCATTTATCAATGTGATTGAAAAAGTTTGCTGTTTAGGATCACATTTTAGTTGAGAAGGAGGTTTTTCTGAATCCCTTGCTTCAAGCCTACTCACGACTCCGACTATTTGACTCATTTGAGTTTCCAAGTTCAAAATGCTAGACTTGGTCTCATTTTGGAATTGCACCATGTTTTGTTGCATGTCGGTCACACTGTTAGTAAGAGCCCGGACCATGTCCTCTGTGGACATATTAGAGTTGGAGAATGGATCATACCTCATGTGAGGTACATCATCAATTTGTGCAATGTATTCTTCTTGGAGCTTTGGGCAGAAGTCCGTATGATGCCTGTGAGACATGCAAATGTTGCATGTCTTGGCATCTTGAGCTTTTGAGTTAAAGATAGATTTCTTTATTAGAGAAGTCAAGAAGGAAATTTGACTCTCTAATGATGAAGTGTTGGTATCCATATACTCATAACTCATGTAAGTTCAGAAAATAGAAGAGCAAGATTTTTTTTTATATTTTTTCGTTTTTGATTTTTATGAGATAAAATAAAAAGAAAAGTAATTGCCTTTCCCCGGCAACGACACCAAATTAGATGTGCACTTGTCATGAGGTGCACTCAAAATAATTTGTCAATACAACACTAATACGTAGTATAGTGAAGTAAGGTTCGTATCCACAGGGAAAGGAATAATTCTCTTTTTATGATACTTAGTAAATAAAAGGGGGGATTTGGATTGAGTGATTTAATTTAATTAAGAACTAAGATGAATCACCTATATGTGTTTAATTCAAAGATAAAAAGGACTTGACATTGCTACTTTCCACTTGTTGATATATTTTAGTCGATCATTGTTATATCTATAACTTATTGTCTCTCGAATACTCAATCGGGGAGTATATCCACTTCATCGAGGGTAGTTATTAACAACAACCGTTCATTAATAACCCTTACTATTAATCAAATATAGAACAACGCCTTATACCGATTTAATAGTAGCAGTTAATCTTTCTAACTCCTTGATGAAATCAATTGAGATTGATAACCTCAACACAACGGTTTCGGTTTAACCAACAAAATTAATCCCTCTTAAGTTTATTAACCACGACCGTGCATTAATAAACCGAAGTTACTTACTTGTGAAACCATCAACGATTAACCATCGGTTCGTTGATCGTTTCTAGTAATAATTAATATATAAAACAAAACTAGTTGATCCTTTAAGTAATGTTCAAAATATTAATATGAAATATGAGTAGGGATTAATTAATATTCAAGGAAGAATATTATTAAAGAAGATGAATCCTACTATAATTAATATCAAGATGTTAACTAATTGTCATCTTAGCAACACTCCCCAACATTAATATAGAGGAAGAAAATACCATTCTAACTAATGTCGAGATGTTAACTAATTGTCATCTTAGCAACACTCCCCAACATTAATATAGAGATGATATTAAGGAAAGAACTATTAATTAATATTCAAGAAAAGAAGTTAAGAAAATAACTCACAACTTTAATAATCAACAAGCTTAAAGAGCAACACCAAGAATGGAAGTTTAGCTCCTCATTTGGAGACTAAACATAACTAGAAAATATAAAGAAATGCTATTCTAAACTAAGCTTAAGAGTATGGAAGAAGGAATTGGATTTTTAGAGAAGAAAAAGAGTGCTATTTATAGGTGTTTTTCAACACCTTTGGCCGGGTACCCGACCTGGTCAATTACTTACCCGATCGGGTCCGGTCAAAATCAGATAATTCGCCACGTTCTGGTGATCTTCACACGTCGTTTTGTCTCGGGTCACATCTGACCCGACCGGGTCCAGTGACTCTCTTGGCAATTTCGTCTGTTAAATCCTACCCGACCGGGTGAGTATTTCTACCCGGTCGAGTTTCACTCCTGGGCAGTCAAATTTCTTGTTTTCTTCTCTTCAAAGTCTTCCTTTCCAACACCACAAATCCTAACTATACTTTACAACTTATAAATAAAGAATAAAATACAATTACAACTCAAATTACATAAATGTTTTCAAACTAAATAAAATGTCAAACAATCAACATAAATCAAACATAAAAACATGCAATTCTGCACTACTAATTAGTGTGCATCAAACACCCCCACACTTAAACCTTTACTCGTCTCGAGTAAATCAAATTCGGTCCAAGAAGTCCTTAAAATGACAAGAATATCAACACACACATCCACGAGTGTTCTTAGAAACACATAAAGTAAATCTCCAAAAATATAATAGTAAAGAGGGTCTTCAACTCCATATTTCTTTATCAACCTCAACCTTTTTTTTCGTTACCCTTAGGATCCTGCAGAAATAAAAGAAAATACTTTCTCTCGTTCTCTCATTTTGCCTAGGTGCCCTTTCGGGTTTTCATCCCTGCTTCCCACATTTTTCTGTTTTAATCCTCACGACTCACTCTTATTTTTGCCTTATTTTTGCTTAAGTTGCCTGTTGAGGGTAAATCCCGTAGATCCGAAAGCCCAACACGAACTTTGGATATATCAGGAATGGCACAGAATCAAGGTGTATAACAAAATATAAAATATGAACTCACTAATACTCGAAAGCTCACTTGTATTAACTAACCAGTCTGATTACAAGGAATTTCCCGATCGGTAGGTCGGAAACAATACTTTAATACAAGAAATAAGAGCAATGATGCTATTCTAGAGCCTGAGTATTGAAATGCTAACCCTTACAATGACTTAAAACCTTCTATTTATACTAATGGAGAGCATGGGCTGCCCTATGCTGATTGGCCGTTGTTCCACCGACTTGGTCACCCATGTTTCCACTTGCTGATGTCACAATCTGGCATTAATTGCACCTGGCCACTTGCCGGTTGGCCGTTGCTCGAACGGGATGTTGGGCTATGCTGAAGATGCTGTCAAATTGGCCCAAGTATAATATATAGTCCGAACTCCGTTCGGTATGTCTTCTTACTGGGCCAACCCTTATTTGGGCCGAATCTCGTTCGGCATTAAATCTACCTTGATTATCTTATCATAGCGTGATGGGCCCGTTGCTTGGGCCGGGTATCTTGGGCCTTCTTGATCCGGGTATTGGGCCTCTGGATCAATATCCCAACACAAGTCCCCCACTTCCGATGTCTCGAACGATAATGAGTGCATTAGGAAGTATGCATACCAATGTTGTAATACTCCGAATGGCGATCGGGGTACAGAAGTAATCAGTTCCCCATGCTGCGATTTGACGGCTGCCGCTTCATTTCCCCATATTCATCATGGTAACCGTCGTTTAGTCTTTTCATTAGACACGCGTTTAGGTTAAATGCTTCTAGTGATGTGTCGCTCCCTGATTGGTTCTTGACACGGAGGTTTCAAGGCTATAAATTAGCCTTTAACTTCTCAAATCCGGGTTTCGATTCTGCAATTCTCTGCGCCTTGTTGATTCCTCTGAATTTTCTCCCAGCTTCCATCGCTCAGGTACCTTTCCTCCCTCTGTTCCTTATCTTCATTTCTGGATCGACCGAGATGAGTCCCAAACAACATTCTTCTGATTCGGAGATAGCCTCCCATGGAGATGACCGTGACGCTGCTATTGTGGACGTCATCACAGTCCCATTCGTCGGTGGTTCTACTGAAACGACGAAAAATACCAGGGCTGAGGCAGAGGACCTTCCTAGCACTTCATCTTCCTCTGGTGAAAGTTCTTATGGCACAAAATCTGAGGACGAAATGGCCTTAATGGCGGCTGGACGGCCAAAAGATGTTCCCCGTCATTCCCTCGACTTAGGTTTAATTAGGGCAAGACGGCAGAAATTGACCGCCAATAATAGGGCCGAAATCCCAGCCCTAATCCTAGACCCAGTGGACTTTCGATTGCACGCTGGGCTTCATCCCATACGTCACGCCCCTGGGATGACCGTGGTCCACTTCGATTCAGTGAGGGCTGGGATTAGATTCCCGTTACACCCCTTTTTTATTTCATTTTTTAATTTTTATGAAATTGTACCTGCCCAAGTCATGCCGAGCTCCTATCGGGCAATGGCGGGCTTCATCTGTCGTTGTAAAGATGTCGGTGCTTCGCCGACCTTAGATTTATTTCATCAATTTTTCAAAGTAGCCCCTCAACAAACTCACGGGTACCTAGCTGCTAGTTCCCGAACGGGCCACATCTTATTCAAAGGCAATCCAACCTCGATCAAGGGATGGAAAGATAGATTTTTCTTCGTGTCTATCCCGGACGGGTTGATCCCTCATAAATGGAACGCCTTTCCCCGCAAGACTCCCGACCCAGTTCTCACTGAGGAAATTTATAAGGACGTTCTTGCTGTGGAGAAGGACAAGTGTTGTGATATCATGACCTACTTGACTCCCGATCGGCTGGTTAAAGCCGGGATAGGTACTGCTCGTTCTCTTGGGTTTACTTGTTTTGAGAATCAAGTGCCATAGTCCGGGCGGTCCTTCCCGTGCGAGAAACGTTCCCTTCTTATTACTAGTTTCTCTCATGCTAAAGGCCGCTCGGTACTAACATTTTCATTTGTCATTTTTCTGCTCCCAATCCAGACGCTACTATGGATGACAGTCGTGTGCTCCTTGCCGGTGGGATCGGGAAAAGGAAGAAGAAGATGAAGAGGAATCCGAAAGTTGATTCACCCACCGCTGCTGCTCCTCAATCTGAACCGGCACCGACCGTTCAACAACCGGAGCCTATTCAGCAATTCTCCGGTCAGGATCATTATGATGCCATGATGATCGATGATCGCTTTGGTTCTGATCAACTGCATCAGTTCTCCCAACACTTCGACTCCGTTCAGGGGGAACCCTCGAATGTAGGTGGGACTCATACCGACCATATCACTGGTCAGGTCGAGCGGATCTCTTTATCGGATCCTGTTCACGAGGTGTTAGAAAGGGCTGGTTCTACCGCGAGCCATATCTGGTCGACATCCTCCTGGTTCAACAATTTCTCCCTTCCCCAGTTGCCGGTCGAGCAATCTGAAGAATGCCTGGCCTTGACCGCTCTGAAGGTATATTATCTTTTGCGCTCTGCTTTTATTTTACTCTGTAATCAGTACTAACTCTCGAACGGTGCTTTATAGATGGGATTGTACACCCTGCAAATGCGGGAAGCCCGTCTGGCCAAGGAACGGGAACTAATCGTTGCTCAATCTTCTGCTGAGCAAACCGCTGCTGCTACCATCACCTCCCTGGAAGCCGAACGGAAGGCTTTTGCGGAGGAAAAACAAAGGCTGGATGCTGAGCTTGGTACCCTTCGGGTCCAACTTGCTGCCTCCCAAGCGAAGATCATCGCCGCTTAGGCCGCACAAATCAAGTTTGAGGAGATCCCCTCCAGTATCCTGGACGGCCCATATGAGGTGAATGTGGATTTATCTGCTGTCCGGGAAACCTTCAAAACCTCTAATGAATTTTCCATCATCAAGGATGATCATGCCAGGACGCAAATCTCGTTCGCCTTTGGAGCGTACCTGAAGGGTTTTCCTAGGGGGGCTGGTTAGCTCTCGGCAGGGGTGGCTCTTTTGGATAAGGATCCTGAGGCCAAGAAATGGAATGACTCCATTGTTACAGATCTTTATGCCAAGATCGGCCAGGTCCTGCTACGTCCCTTTGTAGCCCAACTTCAAAAAAATCTTGGGAGGACGGTTCAGGCTTCTGATCTTCCCCAGGATGACATTATACGAGCCCAATTTGAAAAATTCCAGTGAGGTCTGCAACGGGAAGCTGATCAGGCTGCCGGGAAAGAGCCTGAACCCCCGTCTGATGATGATGAAGACGAAGATGGAGAGGAAATGGCCCCTGGCCAATAATCTAGATGTTTACTTTTTAATTAATTGTTGTAATTCTATTTTCTTCAAGTAGCTTGTACTTTCCGGTCAGTAGAACCGATGAACACAGATCTTTTGTTTCGCATAAAACACCTCATACTGTCTTTTTGCGTTTATGGAATGCTTGCTCACCATTCGAGATTCGGCTCGTTTTGTAGGACACTCAATTTTCTGACTTTATTTTTTACTTAATAATCCTAATACCGTATGATTGCCGGTCTCGCTTCAGATCACCATTCGGGATTCGGCACATTCTGGTTTCAGATAACCTTTTACGACGTTGATAGCCGGGCGGGCTTCAAATCAATTCTTAGGACAACCGTTTTCTTGGTTTTCTTCGCACTTGGGCTTCTTCGTATGTTGGTAGCCGTTCGGGCTTCAGATCAATTTTTAGGACTTAGCACATTTGATTTCAGATAACCTTTTACGACGTTGATAGCCGGTCGGGCTTCAGATCAATTTTTAGGACTTAGCCGTTTTCTTGGTTTTTCTAACCAGCAAGTCCCTGTGATCTTTGCTAATCCTCTGCAAGCCCGTACGTCATTCGGTAATCGATGATCTAAATAGATTTTAGCCATTTCCTCGTGATCTTTATTAATCCTCTGTAAGCCCGTTCGGGGTACGTGCACAAAAATGAACCATAAATGTCCCTGATTCATCGTAACCACTTAATGCCATGTGTTGCTCATGGATTAGGGTTTTTGTGCGGCACTTTCCCTATTTATAGAGGTGCTTTCCCCTAATTTCTCCTGCTGTTTCCTCACTTTTCTTTCAAGCTTTCTCTCTCTAGAATTCCCAGAATTCTCTTGCGTACTTTCAAGTTTCTCTCTCTTGAATTCCCTTCTAGCTCAGAATCTGAAGAGATGCCGTTGATTCGCCTAAGTAAAACATCTGCTGGTAACAAGACCGAAGGCTCTTCTTCCCAAATACCTAAACCCGGCAATCCTTAGGCAGGCAAACACACCGAACAGCCACAAGATGATGGATGCCTATCAGGTGATGACGTCCAGGTCTATAACAAGGGGATGCCCGAGCGGCCACCCCGCATTCCCCTACACTTCACTCGTATCCGCAAACAAAAACAACGCCTCCCAGAAGATATCGAACGGCAACTTAGCCAGTTATTTCCCCCACCAAAGGAATACTATGCTGGATTCATTCGGCACCCGATGAGGCACCGACCAGGGCACGTGATAGTGCAACTCGACGCTCTGACTGCTGGGCTTCGCTTCTCTCTCCATTCATTCATTGTGGAGTTCTTACGTCGGGTTTCTGTACTACCCGCTCAGTTCGTGCCCAGCACTTACCGCATTCTTACAGGCTTCATTATTCGATCCATGAGTTGAGGATCACTCCAAGTGTCGACCTGTTCCTTCACCACTACATCTATCAGCCTTATTGGACGACCGGGTACCTGAAGCTGGTAGCTCATTCTGATCGTCAGCTGTTCACAGAAAATCTCACTCCGCCGGCTGACTGGGAGGAGAGTTTTTTGTTTGTTCGGGTTGGTGATTCTCTGCCATTTCCAGATAGGTGGAACGCCTCTCCCGTTCGGGATTCCCAGCCCAGGGTAGATGTCGTTCTACGCTCCCAAGCTGAATCTTTGCGGATGGGAGGAACCCGAAGTCTCCGGAGTTTTGTCACTACTTTAAACATGTTATCTGCCGGAATTGGTAAGCGTAATACGGTGTTAACCCGATCGTCCTTCCTTCTTTCAATTTAGCTTTGTCTCTTATTCCCCTTTTTTGCAGGTGTGATATCCCCCATACCCGTCCGGCGTTCTATCTCTTCCGCTACCCTGACAGCTTCTTCTGGTAAAGGCAAGGAGAAAATGATAGCCGATCGTGCCTCTGCGGAGCAAATCCGGAAGAAACGCAAGGGGAATGATGGTGATCAACTGATCTCGATCGACCATGTGGTTGACTTGACCGGGCCGGAGGCTGAACCCAAAAGATCGGCGCCTGTCAAAACATCAACTCCGGCTCTTTCTGATGCACCGATCGATGATCGAATGTTTGTCGAATTTTCAAACATGGGGCCCAGATTAGAAGGGAGGTATCTGTTCGGGCTGATGCCATCTTCTATGTGGTGTCACCCTGCAATCAAGGTTCCCCCGAGCTTCACGAACTTGACCCACTGGTCGGATCTTTTCGAAGCAGGTCACCAGGAAGCACTCAAGGTACACCTCATTCCGATCCATGCCTTTCTATTCTTCATGTTTTACCTTATCTGACTTCTATTGCAATCTCGTTTTCAGGCCGGTGTATACTATCACAAGACCTTTCTTGCGGCCGAAAAGGAAATGAAAGCCCTGGCCAGCGATCGGGATGACAACCAGATCCTTCTTTCTGCCGCTCGGAAGTTAGCGGCCGATCTTCAAGAGCAGGCCAAGGAGGGTGAGAAGGCAAAAGCTGCTCTGGCTGAGATGCAGGAGAAATCCCGTCGTCGTGACCGGGAGATTAAAGAACTTCGGGCCAAGGTGCGAGCTGCTGAATCTGCTGGGATCAAATTTGATGAAGCCGTTGGTGACCATCTGCCCGAACCTTACACGGTCAACACTTCCCAGACTGCTCATCAATCGATTGTGGATTTTCAACGGGGCAAGGGGCTGAACGTCGCTCTGGAGAACACGGCCCGACAGTTCCTGGGTCCTCACCTTGGCCAATTCTTACGTGAAAGCGAAGATCCTATCAAGGCAGGGATCAATCTCCTAGACAGCACGTCGGAAGGGAAATCTTTCTTGGATGACCTGACCGAGAAAACTGTGAAGCAAAGTCAGGACCTGCTTCTGGATAGGAACCTTGATTTGATCCTAGAGCATTTCCCCAAGCCGTTCGATCCTGACGAATTAGGCTTTGACGATCTGTTCGGGAATACATATGACTGTATCATGGAGAAAAGGTCCAAAGCAGCGCCTGGTGATACAGTACAGGAAGGGAGCTCTCAACCTTCACCTGCCCCGAACGGCAATCCTTCAATAGCATAGACTTGTAATTTTTGCTTTTTTGTCCTTTGTTCTTCTTGTATATTCCGGCTAGTAATGCCGAAGAATAAACTAGGCTTTCCTTTTTAACTGTTGATGTCTTGCTTCTGTTTCTTCTTTGACCTTTCTTATTCACAATCCCTTCTATGTTGCCGAACATCATTCGGCTCATGTATCTGTTCTTCTCACACCTTTCCCGAGCTCGTTTTGATCCCTTTTCCGCTCGTGATCCACGGGGTCAAAACTCTTGGCCGAGGTGGATTCCTCCAAGCCATTTTGATCGTGACCACAGGGTCATACTCTCAGCTGGGGCAGGGTCTCCCTCCAATCTGTTAACCCGTTCGTCATTCGGTCATCCGCAATGATCCCACGTGTTAACAAGCTGAGGTGAGGCTATCTCTTCAAAATTGTTCTGACACCTTTCCCGAGCCCGTTTTGATCCCTTTTCCGTTCGTGACCCACGGGTTCAAAACTCTTAGCTGAGGTGAATTCCTCCAAGCCGTTTTGATCGTGACCACAGGGTCAAACTCTCAGCTGGGACAGGGGCTCCCTCCAAACTGTTAACCCGTTCGTCACTCGGTCATCCAGAATGATTCCACGCGTTAACAAGCTGAGGTGAGACTATCTCTCTTCCAAACCCATAATTCCGATGCATTCCGATCTATTCTCTCTGGCTCGTATCATCCATATTAGGGGTCTGAGGTAACCCTTTTCGAACTGTAAGCAAGATCACCGAATTAGGTCATTCCTTACTTATAGCTAAAAGGGCGACTCGCTTCCGAATCAAGTTCATGACTGACGAGCACTTTGTCACGGTGCGTCAAAATAATTTTCAATACTAAACACTTATACGTAGTATAGCGTAGTAGAGTTCGTATCCACAAGGAAAGGAATAATTCTCTTTTTATGATACTTAGTAAATAAAAAGGGGGAATTTGGATTGAGTGATTTAATTTAATAAAGAACTAAGATGAACAACCTATATGTGTTTAATTCAAAGATAAAAAGGACTTGGCATTGCTACTTTCCACTTGTTGATATATTTTAGTCGATCATTGTTATATCTATAACTTATTCCCTCTCGAATACTCAATCGGGGAGTATATCCACTTCATCGAGGGTAGTTATTAACAACAACCGTTCATTAATAACCCTTACTATTAATCAAATATAGAACAACGTCTTATACCGATTTAATAGTAGCATTTAATCTTTCTAACTCCTTGATGAAATCAATTGAGATTGATAACCTCAACACAACGGTTTCGGTTTAACCAACAAAATTAATCCCTCTTAAGTTTATTAACCACGACCGTGCATTAATAAATCGAAGTTACTTACTTGTGAAACCATCAACGATTAACCATCGGTTCGTTGATCGCTTCTAGTAATAATTAATATATGAAACAAAACTAGTTGATCTTTTAAGTAATGTTCAAAATATTAATATGAAATATGAGTAGGGATTAATTAATATTCAAGGAAGAATATTATTAAAGAAGATGAATCCTACTATAATTAATATCAAGATGTTAACTAATTGTCATCTTAGCAACACTCCTCAATATTAATATAGAGGAAGAAAATACCATTCTAACTAATGTCGAGATGTTAACTAATTGTCATCTTAGCAATACTCCCCAACATTAATATAGAGATGGTATTAAGGAAAGAACTATTAATTAATATTCAAGGAAAGAAGTTAAGAAAATAACTCACAACATTAATAATCAACAAGCTTCAAGAGCAACACCAAGAATGGAAGTTTAGCTCCTCATTTGGAGGCTAAACATAGCTAGAAAAGTATAAAGAAATGCTATTCTAAACTGAGCTAAAGAGAATGGAAGAAGGGATCATTTTTAGAGGAGAAAAAGAGTGCTATTTATAGGTGTTTTTCAACACCTTTGGCCGGGTACTCGACCGGGTATAGGTACATACCCGACCGGGTACCGGTCAAAATCAGATAATCTCCCACGTTTCTTTGCTCTAGCACGTTAATTTGTCCCGGGTCAAGTCAGACCCGACCGGGTTAAGTGAGGGACCCGACCGGGTTTGGTCTAAATCAGATTTGTTTCCAAATCTTTGTGATCTTCAGCATGTTCTGGTGTTCCGGGTCATATCTGACCCGACCGGGTCGGGTAAGGGACCTGACCGGGTCTTACTTTTTTTCTTCTTAGATATGTTCTTCAACTGACCCGACCGGGTTCAAGGTCTGACCCGGTCGGGTTTTTGTGCTCCTGGGTCTTTTTGTCTTCAGTTTTTCTCCCCTTTTCCTTGCTACAAACTCTATCACAATTCTATAACTACGAAAAGAAGGAGAAAGCAATTACAAACAAAATAAAACAAGTACTTACAAACTAACTAAAAGCGATGGAAAATCCACACCCAATCAACATAAAAACATACATTTATGCACTACAAACTAGTGCATATCAAACACCCCCACACTTGAATTTTTACTCGTCTCGAGTAAAACAAATTCTGTCCAAGAAGTCCTTAATTGACAAGAGTAGCAGCACCAACATCCACAAGTGTTTATAACAAATACATAAAGTATCTCCAAAACAAAAAGAGTAAAGATGGGTCTTCAATTTCAATCCGAACTCTCTATAGTAATCGCCCTCAGGATCCTGCAAAATCAAAAGAAATAACTTTCTCTCATTCTCTCATTTTGTCTAGGTGCCCTTTCAGGTTTTCAACCCAGCTTCCCACATTTTTTTTTTTATTTTTTTTTTATTTTTCTCAAATCTCACAAACTCACTCTTATTTTTGCTTTAGTTTTGCTTAAGCTGCCCTCTGTGGGTTTTCAACTCAACAAGCTTTTTTTTTGAGATAACAAGAATAAAGAGTGTGAATGTGAACATACCGGGAAGATCTCTGCACCCCCACACTTAGGATCTGACACTGTCCCTAGTGTCTGCCTAGACCTCCACCTTGGTGTCCGTCCTCGTCCATGTGATCCCCGCCATAACCACCATCGTAGCCTCCACCACCGGAGCTCGATCCTCCAAAGAAACCCCACTGAGAGGGGTCATACCATGATGGTGCAGGAGGTGGAGTGGTCATAGAGGAAAAGGAGCCCTGGTGTGCTATATATGAGTATATCAGACCAAAGGTTCTATGCTGATCCTCCTCAGATCTCTGCCTGTCTTCCTCATACCTACGCCAGTCTGCTTGCCGCTGCTCCTCCATCCTCACAATGCTCTGGTTGAGCGTGACCATGTTATCGAGCATTTGTTGCTCGAAAGGTGTGTAGTGGAATGCTTGAGGTTGTGGTTGTTCGGGTATGATTGGGGGTTCTTCATCATCTTCATCTTGGATGGGTTCTTCATAATGATCCGGGATTGCCCCGGGAAGACAATAGTGATGACCATCCCCGATTTGGTGATTGATGATATCCAGGGGGACGTCGGCTGAGGGTATCTGGAGGTAGATGGAAGTGCGTGGGAGAATGCGCCAATTATAGATGTGTGCCCCAGTTGGTGTTGTGTGCGAGGGGACCAAGTCTAGCGTCTTTTGTAAAAGCCATTCAGTGCAAATAAGGTGTCTTGAGGTGATGGGGCCGGGGTCTATAAAACCATATAAAGTGGCTAGATGTGTGATGAGACCCCCCATAGCAATTGGTCCTATTGATGTTGCCACGTTGTCGAAATGAGTCCATAAGATGGTGGCAACATCAACTTGATATGGGCCCGGCAAAACAGCTTGTGCTAGAACACACACATCCCAGATACGTGTGTGATGATTATTCGGTCTTCCGAGGAAACAATTTGAGCAAAATTTTAAGAATAGTCGGAAGACCGGATGTTGCACACGATTCACACTCAGTTTAGATAGATCAACCACATTCTTTCCGGTCATTCTTCTCCAAAATTCATACCCCACAAGAGAATCATATGTACGTGCTTCATCAAACCATGGGAGACCAAAATGTTGAACAAATTCTCGTTTGGTTAATGAACGATCCTCATTTAGTAAACGAAAGGTGATTATGTCATTTGCATGATCATTCACATCTTTTGTATACGCAAATGAGCTGAAAAATTCATACACCAAATGAGGATATGTCACATATTGCATTTCAAACATTCTAGATATTCCGATTCTTGCAAATATGTCACGCATCACAGTATCAATCCATAGTAGTGCTAAAGTAGTTAAGCACATAAAACGGGATTGTTTTACCTCCCTCTTTGCTTGGTTGATGAAGTTGTTCCGTTGAGCCTCCGTAGCAAAATCCACGCTCTCATAGCCCGCTACCGGTGGGATAGCTCGATTTCCCCTTGAGGAAGAGGCTTTTGACTTTCTTGGAGCCATTGAAGTCCACTTCTTTTTTTTTGGATTTTTTTTTTGTGATTTTCGGACTTGGGTAGGGTGGGGTTTGGAACTTTGGAATTTTGGTGGGTCTTGGGTATTTTGGGGTTGTGAGAGTGGAGAGGATGATTATTAGGAGAAGAAATTGGGATTTCTTGGGATTTTGAGTAGAAAAATCGGAACTTTGGGGGATGGGGTGTTAGGGTTTCAGATTTTTGCAAATGGGGAAGAAAATGGGATTTTATGGGTATGGGTGTGTTGAGAAGGTTGAGGAGATGAAGATTATGGTGTTATTTAGTGGATTTGGTGGATAAATGGTGTAGAATCGAAGGTTTTGGTGTTTAAAAATGGAGGGTTTTGGGGATTTTTTTCGTGGAGAGGAAAAAGAAGTGGGAGGGTAGGGTGTGAGCCCGACCTGGTTAAGTGGAATTTCCCGTTTACCCGGTCGGGTGCGGTATTCCGCCCGGTCGGGCTGTGCGGTATTTCTTATCCAGTAGCTACTGGAACGACTACCCGGTCGGGTGCTATAGGGTACCCGGTCGGGTCTTGCTGATTTTTTCAAAAATTAAATGCGTACCCGCCCGAGTTTCATAAATACCCGAATGGGTATGCATTCCAGTGTGTTCAGAGCCAAAAATATGTGTAGACCCGGTCGGGTTTTGGAAGCCCCCGGTCGGGCATATGTTTTTTTTGTTTTTGTTAGCAACCCGGTGGCCGTGTTGCCCGGGTATCCCTTTTTTATTAATAAACCCGAGCGGGCTCATTTTTTTTTTTTTGAAAAAAAAAAATTATAACACACGAACTGAAAAAAAATGAAATTAAAAATAAAAACTTGGGTTGCCTCCCAAGAAGCGCTTGATTTAATGTCGCGGCACGACGTTATTTTTTATTTTTATGTGGGATCGTGAACATCCCTTGTTTCATTTTTCCTTTTCGGCCTTCTCCAGTAAGTCCGGGATTTCTTTTCTGGTATCACTTCAATCCCAGGTGGGATCTGTCACGCCCCGGACCTAGCCGGACACGTCAACAACCCGCCGTACAGTACGAATAGTCAACCGTAGTCCAACTCATCCATACTATACAAGGCGTCATGAATATCATTCACACATAGTACATCCATAAACAAACATAATGTAAAACATTCATTTAAAACAGCGGAAGCATTAATACAATTGTTCAAGCCACACTTGGCATAACTAGGCATACAAGCCCCCAAAGTAATTGTTCAAAAATAATGTCCATGAGCATTGTTATCATTATTTTGAAAACAGGAAACAGAAGAAGCACGAACCACGTCTTCTCCTTTGAATATCCCCGAAGCAACGGACGCCGGTAGCAACCTTCAAGTTCTACCTGAAACTGTGAGGTGGCCTCCCCCGTGAAGGGGAGGTCAGTACTTGGAAATATTTGACAAGTACAATAGCAACTATACTAAGTATAATCAACGTTTTAAATTTCCAAGACCCTCAAAATAGGGTGATATCATAATATAAATAGTAATTTATATCTCCCACTTATTATCTTTATAATAAGTAAATTTATTTATTTGTCGGCACACGGCCCTTCTTATATATCTTTTTCATTTATCATTTTCACAACCCAACCCTTGGGTCCTATTATTTCTACGGGACTTGCTACCGCTGTCCGAGACCTCATGAGGCTCCCGGTTCGGACTCCAACATCCCGCCCCTGGACTCGTACCCATCATCCCGTAGGAAGGTAAGGCCCTTCGGGGTCCTATCTTATGTGTTACCGCTACCGGAACCTAGTTAGGTCTCCAATTCGGATTCCACCCTAACCCGTGATCACGATGTAAGTCCATGCTATCCAACCCCGCTCTCTAGAGTCGGGAAGGGCCATGGTCCTTACTATTTCCATAATTCAACCGGCTATCCACAAGGACTACCGAACACACCCGTAGGCCAATCCTATACTTAGGATCAATTTATTATTTACCTTATCTTGGGTATCCCTTAAGGCCTACCCCTAGTATAACTTAGAGTTCATACTTTCCTACCTTAAAGCATCTCTTAAGACTACTTAAGGCATAACATTTCACAATCCAACCTTAGGATCAATCTTAACAACATTTAATCTTAATGTCCAACTAGTATCTTAATACTAGTCAAATTAATATCAACAACCAAGTTTCTAACTCATAGTCATATAGACAATTCCAACTGATTTTCCTTTGAAAATATCATTTATCTCAATATCCAAAATATCACTTTTATTCACTCATATATTCTAATATGAAGAAAAAGTATATTTCACCTCATGTTTCATAATAAATTCCACTTTCAAGTCAACATACTCATAACACATGAACATACACAATTTATTCCTAAATTTGTATATCATGCTCCTTTTTCTCTAGACATTTAGTCTTGTCATTTTTAGGCATTATTAATCATTAATAATCCATAAAAACATTTAATTACCTTCGGTAATCTCATGAAATTAACTCACTAATTATAAGCAATATAGTCAGCCATCCTCACCTTATGAAGTGCTGAAATAGTTGCCTTTGTTAAACCCTTCGATCAATCCTCGTTCCAAATCGAGAAGAAGATGAAATTGGGCTGTCTGGGCAAAAGCCGTCCGGCTTTGGCAAAAGCCGGGCGATGTTCGTCAGCCTGCAGCACGAACAGTTTCCTATATGTGGCGGTTTCCGGCGGTTTCGACACCTATCGATTTGCCAACCCTTCTAAGTTAATTACCACCACTTTATAACAATATTCCACACTTTTAAACGTGTAGAACATCATGTTTAATCCATCATATGATTTCTTACAAATCATACATGATAAAACTAGTTAAAGAACAATAGTTATGTTCTTACCTTAAACTCAAGCTATTTCTTGTGGATTTTTCCTAACTTCCCTCTTCTTCCAGCTAGAGTTTTGCTTTCCCTTGGGCTCCTCTTGCTTGGTGCTGGCCGAATGACACAAGGTAGGGGGGGAAGGCATCTCCTCTCAATCAATTAGAAGAAATGCCAAGAGGGGACATGGAGCATGTTCATTTGTCTCTAGGAGACTTCCTCCCATTGATTGTGCGTACCAGCACATTTGTTTGCTCCCATCCTCTTATCACTCAGTCCATCAGCACTCCTAAAAACGTGGGGTGGCCCCCACTTATGTGGGAGGTCATCCCGTTATGTCTCGGTATGTATAATCGGTCCCGAAAGTTGTATTTCTCGGACTGTTTTAATCATATTTTATTTTATCGGGCCAAATAAAATATATCATGTGTTCCTAATAATTATGGGCCTTTAGAATAGATGTATATTCCCCAACATTAATTTAGGAGTCTCCGAAACTCTTTTCGGGCTGTTATCCGTTAAATTACCAATACCGGTAATTTGGGCCCCGTTTGACCAACCGGTCAACCCCATGCCTTTCTTATGACCCAAATAAAATATCCACCACCATATACATATTATCTAGACCAAGATGAATATAATATGTGGTTCGGGAATTATCGGGCGGTCCCCGTCCCGCTGTGGGCCCCACATGTAATTTACTATTCACGTAAAATAAATAATAACAATTAACAATTATGCAAATTCATAAATCATCTTTCAAGGTTTATTACATCATTTACTAAAAGTAAATATGCTCGGGGTCGGTGTTACAAGTTCACCCCCCCTTAACGGGAATTTCGTCCCCGAAATTCACAATGCTCATTCAAACAAAAACGTGTATTGCTCTTTCATCAAAGCTTCCGTCTCCCAAGTTTCCTCCTCAACTCGGTCACTTTTCCAAAGGATTTTAACCATTGGAACTTTTTTACTTCTCAATTTCTTGACTTGCCTGTCAAGTATCTTCACCGGTTGCACGACATAATTCAAGTCTTCCCGTATTTCCACAGGTGGTTTTTCCAATACATGAGATGGATCCGGCATATACTTCTTAAGCATGGACACGTGGAATACGTTATGTATCTTCTCCAATTCTGGAGTCAACTGTAATCGGTATGCCACGGCCCCAATCCTCTCAAGAATCACGAATGGCCCTATGTATCGTGGGTTAAGTTTCCCTCGGCTCTGAAATCGGATGATTCCTTTCCAAGGTGAAACCTTCAAAAATACCTCATCTCCCACCTTAAACTCCAAGGCTCTTCGGCGCTTATCGGCATAACTTTTCTGTCTATCCTGGGCCGCCTTAAGTCTCTCACGAATCATCTTCACCTTAGACTTGGTGATCTCCACCAATTCCGTGCTCTCGAGTTTGGCCATGCCAACCTCATCCCAACACAACGGTGTACGACATCTCCTCCCATACAATGCCTCGTATGGAGGCATGCCTATACTTGCCTGATAACTGTTGTTATAGGCAAACTCCACAAGTGATAAGTGGTTGTCCCAACTCCCTTGGAACTCCAATGCACAGGCTCTCAGCATATCCTCTAATATCTGTATAACCCGCTCAGATTGCCCATCCGTTTGTGGATGAAAAGCTGTACTGAATTTCAACTTTGTCCCCATAGATTCTTGGAACTTCGGCCAAAATCGTGATGTGAATCGCGGATCTCTATCGGATACAATGGTTATAGGAACCCCATGTAGCCTCACGATCTCGTCCACATACAACTTGGCTAACCTCTCCAATGCATATGTAGTGTTGATAGGTAGAAAGTGTGCACTCTTCGTGAGCCTATCGACCACAACCCATACGGCATCATAATTCTTAACCGTTCGTGGCAGCCCCACCACGAAATCCATAGTCACGTGTTCCCATTTCCATTCAGGAATGGAAAGTGGCTGTAGTAACCCAGCCGGATGCTGATGTTCTGCCTTAACTTGTTGACAAGTAAGACACCTACTGATGTACTCGGCTATTTCCCTCTTCATCCCCGACCACCAGTAACTTTCCTTTAAATCACGGTACATCTTCGTGCCTCCCGGGTGCATGGCATACGCCGATGAATGAGCCTCCTCTAAGATGGACTTTCGGAGCTCATCATCCAACGGTACACATACTCGGTCACGAAATAATAAGAGACCATCGTCTCTCTCCCTGAAATCCTCAACCGGTCCCGTTAGCATGCGTTCACGGATCTTCATAATTTCTTCGTCGGTTTCTTGACCCTTCTTGATTTCATCAAGCAATGTAGGTCTCACCTCGAATCTAGCTAACAAGGCACCATCATTAGATACCTCCAATTGAGCCCTCAATGCTCTCAAGCTAGTCAATAATGCCCCAGATGAATTCTTTCGGCTCAAGGCATCCGCTACCACGTTGGCTTTACCGGGGTGGTACTCGATAACTAGATGGTAGTCTTTTATCAACTCCATCCACCGTCTCTGTCTCATGTTTAACTCTTTTTGAGTAAACACGTACTTCAGGCTTTTGTGGTCGGTGTATATATGACATGTTTCCCCGTAGAGATAATGTCTCCAAATCTTCAATGCGAATACCACCGCCCCCAGCTCTAAGTCATGAGTGGGATAATTTACCTCATGCTTCTTCAACTGTCGCGAAGCATAGGCAATCACCCTCCCATTCTGCATCAAGACACATCCAAGCCCTTGGATGCTTGCGTCGCTGTAGACATCGTACCCCACACCCTGTTTGGGTAGTGCGAGTACCGGTGCCTCGGTCAATCTCTTCTTCAGTTCAAGGAATCCCTTCTCACATCGGTCATCCCATACAAACTTGGCCCCCTTTCGAGTGAGCTTTGTCAATGGCGATGCCAAAACTGAGAATTTCTCCACAAATTTCCGGTAGTACCCTGCCAATCCAAGGAAGCTACGAATTTACTTGACGTTCTTTGGCCTCTCCCATTCGGTAATGGCCTCAATCTTCTTGTTATCGACGGCAATCCCTGATCCCGAAACCACATGCCCGAGAAAGCCGATCTCCCTTAGCCAAAATTCACATTTGGAAAACTTGGCATAGAGTTGCTTCTCCCGTAGTGTCTCAAGAACAAGTATCAAGTGCTCCTCATGCTCTTCTTCACTCTTTGAGTAAATCAAGATATCATCTATGAACACAATCACAAATCGGTCCAAGTATTTATGAAATACTCGGTTCATCAAGTCCATAAATGCCGTCGGGGCGTTGGTTAGCCCGAATGACATAACTAGGAACTCGAAATGACCATACCTTGTGCGGAATGCACTCTTCGGTATGTCATCCTCCTTTATTTTCAGTTGGTGGTACCCCGACCTTAAGTCAATCTTCGAAAACACCGTCGCTCCTCGGAGCTGATCAAACAAGTCATCATTCCTAGGCAAGGGATACCTATTCTTGATTGTGACCTTGTTCAGTTGACGATAGTCAATGCACATTCGAAGTGTTCCATCTTTCTTTTTCACGAAAAGGACCGGTGCTCCCCACGGAGAGTGACTCGGCCTTATGAAACCGTTATCCAATAGCTCTTGCAATTGGGTTTTCAACTCGTTAAGTTCAGCGGGTGCCATTCTGTATGGCGGTATAGAGATTGGTTTGGTGCCGGGTTCAACCTCGATCACGAACTCAATCTCCCTATCGGGTGGAAGTCCCGGCAAGTCTTTTGGGAAGACATCCGGATACTTGCACACTACTCTCACATCATTAATGTCTATCTCTTCTTTGGTTTTGTCCACCACATACGCTAGGTATGCGTGGCATCCCTTTCTCATCATATTCCTCGCCCTCACGGCAGATATGATACAACTGTTTGATTTGCCTCTATCTCCCTCGAAGCGTAAGGTCAACCCTTCACCGCCTTCGAGTTCAAGAATCTTTGTGTAGCAATTGACCCTAGCATGATGTTTCTCAAGCCGATCCATCCCGAGGATTGCATCAAACTCGATCATACTCAGCGGTACGAAATCACACGTCAAGTTCTGTCCCTCCACCTCCACCTCACACGATGGATAGTGGCTATCTCTCTCGATATCATCCCCTAGAGGCGTGGACACCAATAGGGTTTGAGTCATCGGTACAAGTGGTCCGTTGAATCCGCTGGCGAACGCCTCACTCACAAATGATCGTTGCGCCCCGGTATCAATAAGCATCCTTGCGTCTCTCCCGTTTATCTTTAGTGTTCCTACATTCATAAGTAATGTAAGACACACTATCTAATAAATAGGCTCGTTTCTTAAGTCGTATAGTATGTTGGTCGTGTTTCGGGTGGGGTCCGTTCGATACCCTTCCGAAATTTCCCGGTTTCTAGCCTTTAGGACCGTTTTAGGACCAATCCAGGTGAAAGCCAGCCGCTTTTCACGAAAGCCGGCCGGTTTTCGTCTGCGAGAAAAATCCATCTATGAAAATCACGAAAGCCGGGCGGCTTTCACGAAAGCCGGCCGGTTTTCGTCGCCGCAGTTTTATTCGTGGAAAGATTTCGAAGGTCGGCCGGTTTCTACGAAACCCGGCCGGGTTTCAGCAGCACAGGAATCCCCAGGCTTGACGAAAGCCGGGTGGCTTTCCCCCAAAGCCGGGCGGCTTTCGTCAAAGCCGGGCGGCATTCGCCCAGGGCGAGGATTCTCCTCCCCTTTCCCTCCTCAAACCCGACCAAACTCGTCGGGGTTAGCATTTTACAAGTTCCATGCTCCTATTGTTTATGAAAATTAATACGTGAGTTTAAGGAATTACCCGCAACGGAGTCTGGGTTGGCACGAGCATCCGCCTCCGTCATAGCATAGACCCGAGCTTGGGTCCTTCCTTGGTTTACGGATGGCGCGTTGCTTGCACTCGCCCCACCGTGCCCACCGCTAGCATTTGGTGCTCCGGTTCGTTTCCTGCTCACCGTCGTTGCACTACTCGGTCCGGCCCCCATGGCTCGCCCAAGTTGTGGGCAACTCACCTTCAAATGCCCGACCTCCCCGCATTGATAGCACTTCGGGGGGTCGCGGCACTTGCCAAAGTGGTTCTTTTTGCAGTTGCTGCACTTCTTCGCGCCTGAGCCTTATGACACAGAGCTTTGCCCGCTCGAGCCTTGATTTCCCCTTACCGGTGGTGCAGGGGTTTTGAAGGATCCGCCTCCCCCGTGGTTCCCCTTCTTGTTGGAACCTTGTGGGCCATGGCTCTCCCATTTTCTTTTCCTTGCCTCCTCGGCATTCCTTCGTTTTCTTTCCTCGCACTCCTTCTCTCCTTTTAGGCCTTGTTCAACCACTTGACTGAACGTCATATTAGGCAATTGTGTTGCCCTCTCGCGTATGTCAAGGTCCAAGGCATCCCAGAAATGGTTCACCATCCGGTTTTCATCGCAAATGTACTCCGGTATGAACTCAGCAAGCTTTCTGAACTTGTGCTCAAGTTCCTTCACCGTACATTCACCTCCTTGGGTCAAATTCGTGTACTCCCTCCTCTTCAGGTTCACCTCGAAGTCGGAGTAGTATTGGCTGAAGAACTCCTGTCTGAAATTCTCCCAAGTGACGGCCTCACCGTACTTCCCTTTTGTTCCATCCCACCATGTGGACGCCATGCCTTCTAGTAGCCTCGTGGCTACCCTCAGCTTCATGTGGGGTGGTAGTTGCATGTCGAGGGCCGCCTCGTTGAATCTTTTGATCCACTCGGCCGCCACGGAGATGTCCCCCGTTCCATCAAACGGTTTACATCCCAAGTCTCTTGCCTCCTTGAGGTACTTTGAGATCCTTATTATAGGGACCTCAGCACCTCCCCCTCCTCGGGATTCTATGATCTCCCGGGGAGTTACACGGCTTCCTCTTCTTGAAGCCCCTTCCAAAGCACGCCTTGCCCGGCGCCTTTGGCGATCTTGGTGGTATTGCCGGAGCAATTCCTCAATCCGTTCGAGAGCTTCATTATCATCGCTCTTGTCACTTGCATCATCGTATTCCCCATCATATGGGGTCTCAACCGGCTCAGTTCCCGGTCGGTAGGTTGAATCCTCCTCGGACTCATAGTGCTCGTCGATAGTTTCCACATGACCGTCACTAACGGTCAGCGAGTGGCCTGCACGGCCTTGTCTCCTAGACACCCTCGATCCTCCCCGACTGCCACGTTGGGATCCTCCCGGTGCTTGGCCAGTCGGGTTCCGTCGAGTAACCTTCCCGGTACGTTCCATTTCTGAAAGAAATTTAGAATGAGTCATTAGACTCGTATCAAATGTCAATTGACGGATAGGCACTTAAAGACATCTTTTGGCTCAAATCACCGCCATACCAATTGCTAAGGGTACCATCTTAACAATTAGAGACATTGCAACTCAATTACCAAAAGTTCTATAAGTACAAAACCTTATGCTCATGGTTTTCAAATTCGTTTTCAAAAAGGAATTTTGAAGCTTCATTATGATGTTTACGGACTAAGGCTCTGATACCAATTAAATTGTCACGCCCCGGACCTAGCCGGACACGTCAACAACCCGCCGTACAGTACGAATAGTCAACCGTAGTCCAACTCATCCATACTATACAAGGCGTCATGAATATCATTCACACATAGTACATCCATAGACAAACATAATGTAAAACATTCATTTAAAACAGCAGAAGCATTAATACAATTGTTCAAGCCACACTTGGCATAACTAGGCATACAAGCCCCCAAAGTAATTGTTCAAAAATAATGTCCATGAGCATTGTTATCATTATTTTGAAAACAGGAAACAGAAGAAGCACGAACCACGTCTTCTCCTTTGAATATCCCCGAAGCAACGGGCGCCGGTAGCAACCTTCAAGTTCTACCTGAAACTGTGAGGTGGCCTCCCCCGTGAAGGGGAGGTCAGTACTTGGAAATATTTGACAAGTACAATAGCAACTATACTAAGTATAATCAACGTTTTAAATTTCCAAGACACTCAAAATAGGGTGATATCATAATATAAATAGTAATTTATATCTCCCACTTATTATCTTTATAATAAGTAAATTTATTTATTTGTCGGCACACGGCCCTTCTTATATATCTTTTTCATTTATCATTTTCACAACCCAACCCTTGGGTCCTATTATTTCTACGGGACTTGCTACCGCTGTCCGAGACCTCATGAGGCTCCCGGTTCGGACTCCAACATCCCGCCCCTGGACTCGTACCCATCATCTCGTAGGAAGGTAAGGCCCTTCGGGGTCCTATCTTATGTGTTACCGCTACCGGAACCTAGTTAGGTCTCCGATTCGGATTCCACCCTAACCCGTGATCACGATGTAAGTCCATGCTATCCAACCCCGCTCTCTAGAGTCGGGAAGGGCCATGGTCCTTACTATTTCCATAATTCAACCGGCTATCCACAAGGACTACCGAACACACCCGTAGGCCAATCCTATACTTAGGATCAATTTATTATTTACCTTATCTTGGGTATCCCTTAAGGCCTACCCCTAGTATAACTTAGAGTTCATACTTTCCTACCTTAAAGCATCTCTTAAGACTACTTAAGGCATAACATTTCACAATCCAACCTTAGGATCAATCTTAACAACATTTAATCTTAATGTCCAACTAGTATCTTAATACTAGTCAAATTAATATCAACAACCAAGTTTCCAACTCATAGTCATATAGACAATTCCAACTGATTTTCCTTTGAAAATATCATTTATCTCAATATCCAAAATATCACTTTTATTCACTCATATATTCTAATATGAAGAAAAAGTATATTTCACCTCATGTTTCATAATAAATTCCACTTTCAAGTCAACATACTCATAACACATGAACATACACAATTTATTCCTAAATTTGTATATCATGCTCCTTTTTCTCTAGACATTTAGTCTTGTCATTTTTAGGCATTATTAATCATTAATAATCCATAAAAACATTTAATTACCTTCGGTAATCTCATGAAATTAACTCACTAATTATAAGCAATATAGTCAGCCATCCTCACCTTATGAAGTGCTGAAATAGTTGCCTTTGTTAAACCCTTCGATCAATCCTCGTTCCAAATCGAGAAGAAGATGAAATTGGGCTGTCTGGGCAATAGCCGGCCGGCTTTGGCAAAAGCCGGGCGATGTTCGTCAGCCTGCAGCACGAACAGCTTCCTATATGTGGCGGTTTCCGGCGGTTTCGACTCCTATCGATTTGCCAACCCTTCTAAGTTAATTACCACCACTTTATAACAATATTCCACACTTTTAAACGTGTAGAACATCATGTTTAATCCATCATATGATTTCTTACAAATCATACATGATAAAACTAGTTAAAGAACAATAGTTATGTTCTTACCTTAAACTCAAGCTATTTCTTGTGGATTTTTCCTAGCTTCCATCTTCTTCCAGCTAGAGTTTTGCTTTCCCTTGGGCTCCTCTTGCTTGGTGCTGGCCGAATGACACAAGGTAGGGGGGGAAGGCATCTCCTCTCAATCAATTAGAAGAGATGCCAAGAGGGGACATGGAGCATGTTCATTTGTCTCTAGGAGACTTCCTCCCATTGATTGTGCGTACCAGCACATTTGTTTGCTCCCATCCTCTTATCACTCAGTCCATCAGCACTCCTAAAAACGTGGGGTGGCCCCCACTTATGTGGGAGGTCATCCCGTTATGTCTCGGTATGTATAATCGGTCCCGAAAGTTGTATTTCTCGGACTGTTTTAATCATATTTTATTTTATCAGGTCAAATAAAATATATCACGTGTTCCTAATAATTATGGGCCTTTAGAATAGATGTATATTCCCCAACATTAATTTAGGAGTCTCCGAAACTCTTTTCAGGCTGTTATCCGTTAAATTACCAATACCGGTAATTTGGGTCCCGTTTGACCAACCGGTCAACCCCATGCCTTTCTTATGACCCAAATAAAATATCCACCACCATATACATATTATCTAGACCAAGATGAATATAATATGTGGTTCGGGAATTATCGGGCGGTCCCTGTCCCGCTGTGGGCCCCACATGTAATTTACTATTCACGTAAAATAGATAGTAACAATTAACAATTATGCAAATTCATAAATCATCTTTCAAGGTTTATTACATCATTTACTAAAAGTAAATATGCTCGGGGTCGGTGTTACATGATCCATTCTCTTTTTGAAAATTTGAATAATTCTTCTGTTTCAAAAAGTTTGATTTTCTCATTTTTTTTCTCAACAAAAATATTCGGGGTTTGTGGTTCACAAACATTTAGAGCACAAATAGATTGGTCTTTAATTTGTGTTTTCGTAGAATCAAAAATGTGGAATTCTACCTTTTGATCATCAAACTCTAAAGTTAATGAACCATTAGACACGCCTATTTTTGTTTTTGCGGTTTTCAGAAAAGGCCTACCCAAGAGGATGGGTGTAGTTTGGTTATCATCTCCCATTTCCAGAACATAAAAATCAACAGGGAAAATCAAATTTTCTACTTCTACTAGCACATCTTCTACTACACCCTTCGGGTAAGTATTAGACCGATCCGCTAGTTGAATCACTACACCAATTTGATGTAGTGGGCCGAGTTGTAAGGATTTATATAAGGAAAAAGGAATGACATTTATTGACGCTCCTAAATCCAACAAGGCCTTAGAAAATAAGGTATCCCCTATTTTGCAAGGAATAGTGAACATGCCTGGATCACTACATTTCTCGGGAAGTTTCTTTTTAAAAATGGCCGAGACACGTTCACTCACTTCAACTTTTTGTTTCCCTTCCAGTTTATTTTTCTTTTTCATTGTGCATAGTTCCTTTAAGAACTTTTCATAACGGGGAACACTTTTGATCAGTTTGAAGAGTGGGATGTTTACCTCAGAATTGACGAATGTTTCGTAGATGTCTCGATCATTCTTCAGCTTCCTCGTGTCTTTCAATGCCTCAGGGAATGGAGGGAGTGGTTCATATGATGACAGTGGAGGGAATTTAGTCTTTGTTGGCTTCTCCTCTTCTTGTTGAAAGCCTTCTTCAACCTCTTGCTTCTCCTCCTCATCTTCCCGTGATTGCAATTCTTTACCGTTCCTCAACATGATTGCATTGACATGTTATCTTGGGTTTTGCTCTGTTTGGGAGGGGAGCCTACCCGAATCTTTTGCTTCAAGTCGACTTACGGCATTTGAAATTTGGCTAACTTGAGTTTCCAAATTTTGAATGCTCGACTTGGTTTCATGTTGGAATTGCATCTTGGTTTGCTGCATTGTTCCCATATTAACGGCCAGCGCTCGAATCATGTCTTCGGTGGACATACTCGAGTTCGATGTTTGGCCTTGTGGTTTGTATTGTTGAGGAGGAGGATTTGTTTGAGAATTTCCGTACCTTAAATTCGGATGATCCCTCCATCCCGGGTTGTAAGTATTGCCTTGAGGATCGTACCTCCTTTGACCTTGGAACCCCAAAGCATTGACTTGCTCGGAGTTCTCTTCTTGTAGTGTCGGGCAAGAATCTGTGGGATGCCCTTGCGTTGAACAGATGCCGCAGACCTTGACTTCTTGGGTTTTCGTATTTAAAAGGAAATCTTTGACCAAAGAAGTCAAGCCGGCTACTTGACTCTCCAACGAGTTGTTGGATTCCGCTGCCATGACTCGTTTTGATGATGACCTTCCGTTGTAATGTCTCGAGTTTTCGGCCAACTCCGAAATGAGGTCTCTTGCTTGAGAAGGGGTTTTGTTAACAATACCCCCTCCGCATGCCGCATTCACCATGCGTCTATCTTGATCAACAAGTCCATCATAGAAGTAGAGGATGAGATCTTGTTCCGAGTACCCATGATATGGGCAACTAGCACATAATTTTTTAAAGCGCTCCCAATATTCATACAAGGTCTCATTATCTGCTTGCTCAATGTTGCTGATTTGCTTCTTGAGACTTGAAGAGATAGATGCGGGATAGTACCTGTCAAGGAAACTCTTTTTCATTTGAGCCCATGTATTGATGCTCCCCGAGGGAAGATAAAATAACCAATCTTTGGCGGTGTCTTTGAGAGAGAATGGGAAGGATTTCAGCTTGATTTGCTCCTCGGACACGCCATTGGGGCACATGCTTGTGCACACAATATGGAACTCTGACAAGTGTTTATTTGGATCTTCCCCTCGTAGGCCATGGAAAGAGGGAAGTAGATGAATGAGCCCAGATTTTAGCTCGAATGTGACCCCCGTATCAAGAGTTGGAAAAGTGATACATAAGGGTTGTTGATTTAGATTCGGAGCCGTGAGCTCCCTCAGCGTTCTTGTTTCCAGGGCCATGTGGAAGGACTCTTCGGATTCGCTAGAATGAGAACTGGCACTTGATGATTCCTCCGAAGAAGTATTCAGAAAGAGATTCCTGAATCTCTCGAAGGCTAGTTCTGTTTCGGGCTTTGTTTGGTAGGTGATTTGGTTTATAGATCGGTGTTTAACCATATACTCAAACAAAGCTCAGCCAAAATAGAAATATATATATATAATTTTTTTTTTCTTGAAATAAAATAAAAAGAAAAATTAATTGCCCTTCCCCGGCAACAGCGCCAAATTTGACGAGCACTTTGTCACGGTGCGTCAAAATAATTTTCAATACTAAACACTTATACGTAGTATAGCGTAGTAGAGTTCGTATCCACACGGAAAGGAATAATTCTCTTTTTATGATACTTAGTAAATAAAAAGGGGGTATTTGAATTAAGTGATTTAATTTAATTAAGAACTAAGATGAACAACCTATATGTGTTTAATTCAAAGATAAAAAGGACTTGGCATTGCTACTTTCCACTTGTTGATATATTTTAGTCGATCATTGTTATATCTATAAATTATTCCCTCTCGAATACTCAATCGGGGAGTATATCCACTTCATCGAGGGTAGTTATTAACAACAACCGTTCATTAATAACCCTTACTATTAATCAAATATAGAACAACGTCTTATACCAATTTAATAGTAGCATTTAATCTTTCTAACTCCTTGATGAAAACAATTGAGATTGATAACCTCAACACAACGGTTTCGGTTTAACCAACAAAATTAATCCCTCTTAAGTTTATTAACCACGACCGTGCATTAATAAACCGAAGTTACTTACTTGTGAAACCATCAACGATTAACCATCGGTTCGTTGATCGCTTCTAGTAATAATTAATATATGAAACAAAACTAGTTGATCTTTTAAGTAATGTTCAAAATATTAATATGAAATATGAGTAGGGATTAATTAATATTCAAGGAAGAATATTATTAAAGAAGATGAATCCTACTATAATTAATATCAAGATGTTAACTAATTGTCATCTTAGCAACACTCCTCAATATTAATATAGAGGAAGAAAATACCATTCTAACTAATGTCGAGATGTTAACTAATTGTCATCTTAGCAACACTCCCCAACATTAATATAGAGATGGTATTAAGGAAAGAACTATTAATTAATATTCAAGGAAAGAAGTTAAGAAAATAACTCACAACTTTAATAATCAACAAGCTTCAAGAGCAACACCAAGAATGGAAGTTTAGCTCCTCATTTGGAGGCTAAACATAGCTAGAAAAATATAAAGAAATGCTATTCTAAACTGAGCTAAAGAGAATGGACGAAGGGATCATTTTTAGAGGAGAAAAAGAGTGCTATTTATAGGTGTTTTTCAACACCTTTGGCCGGGTACTCGACCGGGTATAGGTACATACCCGATCGGGTACCGGTCAAAATCAGATAATCTCCCACGTTTCTTTGCTCTAGCACGTTAATTTGTCCCGGGTCAAGTCAGACCCGACCGGGTTAAGTGAGGGACCCGACCGGGTTTGGTCTAAATCAGATTTTTTTCCAAATCTTTGTGATCTGCAGCATGTTCTGGTGTTCCGGGTCATATCTGACCCGACCGGGTCGGGTAAGGGACCTGACCGGGTCTTACTTTTTTTCTTCTTAGATATGTTCTTCAACTGACCCGACCGGGTTCAAGGTCTGACCCGGTCGGGTTTTTGTGCTCCTGGGTCTTTTTGTCTTCAGTTTTTCTCCCCTTTTCCTTGCTACAAACTCTATCACAATTCTATAACTACGAAAAGAAGGAGAAAGCAATTACAAACAAAATAAAACAAGTACTTACAAACTAACTAAAAGCGATGGAAAATCCACACCCAATCAACATAAAAACATACATTTATGCACTACAAACTAGTGCATATCAATGACTGAGGCGAGCTTTTTCAAAACCATAGTTCCGATTCCCCGGGCGACAATCCGTACCTTATCCGAACGTCGCTCGGTTAATCCATATCTTACAGTCTTGACACCATCTCCAAACCGTTTTGATCCTTTTGCCCGTACGTAATTACAGGGTCGACTTTGGCTAAGTTGACGACTCAGCTCCCTCCAAACTGTTAACCCGTTCGTCATTCGGTCATCCGGAATGATTTTGCGTGTTAAAAAGCTGAGGTGAGAATCACTGTCCTCGAACTCCAGGCCGTTTTGATCCCTTCATCAATGCGTAATAACAGGGTCAAAACTCTTGCTGAAATAATGGCTCCCTCCAAACTGCTAATATGTTCATCATTCGGTTCTCCAGAATCGATTCTCATATTAACCGCTGAGGTGAGACTATCTGAGTGTCAAACTCCAAGCCATTGGCTGAGAATGACTTTCCTTCCATGCTGTTAACTCGTTTGTCATTCGGTCACCCGGAATGATCGTGTTAACCACGGGCACCGATTTTCTGAGCCTCAATTCTTCAAGCCGTTTTTGATCCCTTTATTCGTTCATAAATCTAGGGTCAAAAACTCCCTTAGCTGAGAATGATTTTCATTCCATGTTGTTAACCCGTTCCTCATTCGGTCATCCAGAATGATCGTGTTAACCATGGGCTGTGTTTATGTGGAAGTTATGTCTCCCTCTCTCTACTTTTTTTGTTTTGTTTTTTTAGAGGTGGCAACAGCCGTTTTTACTGATAAAATTTCCTTAGATGTTCCACATTCCAAGTACCTGTCGGTCGGCCTTCGGTATTTTGTAGGCCAAACGTTCCTGAAGCATACTTCTTACATATTTGGTAGGGGCCTTCCCAATTTTGTGCCATTTTTTCACCTTCAAGGGGTTTGCTTTTTTCTCGCTTCCTTACCACCAGGTCCCCTACTTCGATTGAACGAACTTTCACTTGTTTATCAAAGTATCTTCTTGTAGCTCTGTGATACTCTTCCATTCGTGCAGCTGCCAGATCCCTTCTTTCTTCTATGAAATGCAATTCGGCCCGTAAGTTGTCCTCGTTCTGTTCTGGGCTGTAATGCACCGTTCGGTGTGTGGGAACTAGGATCTCTGTTGGTACTTTGGCCTGGAAACCATAAGCGAGGGCAAATGGAGTTTCTCCCGTGGCCGTTCGGGGTGTAGTCCTGTAAGTCCACAAAATATAATTTAACTGATCAGGCCACGATGAGGAGTATTCTTCTAGTTTTTTTTCATACCATCCATGATAGTACGGTTCATATTCTCTACTTGGCCATTCGCCTGAGGGTACGCCACGGATGCTCTGGAATGCTTGATTCCCCATTTCACCAGGTAGTTCTAAAAATTCCGGCTCACGAACTGCCTTCCATTATCAGTTACAATCTGCTCAGGGATTCCGAAACGACAAATGATATTCTTCCAGACAAAATTTTGACATTTAACATCTGTGATGCTGGCCAGTGGCTCGGCCTCTACCCATTTGGTAAAGTAATCTATCCCCACGATGATATATGGTGCCAGACGTTTAATGGCAGCTATCAGGGCCAGCACAGTTTTTTCTAGCAAGGTGTACCTGGTTTCCGGGCCGTTCAAAGCCATGCTTACAAAATAGATTGGCCGTTGAACGCCATCTTCTTCTTTCAACAGTCTGTGCTCACGGCCAGGTCAGCTACAGCAAGGTACATATATAGATGTTCCCCCGGTTCGGGTTTTGTTAAGACCAGGGGGGAAGACAGGTATGTCTTGAAATCTTCAAAGGCCGTTTGGCATTCGGCCGTCCATTCAAAGGGGTTGGCTTTCTTCATGATCTGGAAAAATGGAATTGCCCGATCGGCTAGTTTGGATAGGAATCTGCTCAGGGCTGGTAACCGACCAGTCAATCTCTGCACTTCTTTGAGATTCCTTGGAGCCTCCATATCCACAATTGCCTTTACCTTTTCAGGATTGGGCTCAATCCCCTTCTCGCTCATCATGTATCCCAACAATTTGCCCCCTCTTACAGCAAAAGCACATTTTTCGGGATTCAACATCATGTTTGCTTTCTGCATTATCCCGAACACCTTTTCTATGTCCAGGACATGATTTTCCTTCTTCCTTCTTTTGATCAGAATATCATCAACATAATCTTCCATTGTCACCCCCAGTACTTCTTTGAATAGCATCCCGATCATCCTTTGAAAAGTTGCAATTGCGTTCTTTAATCCGAATGGCATGACGATATAGCAAAACACACCATCCGAAGTAACGAACGCCGTTTTCTCTGCATCAGCCGGGTGCATGAATATCTGATGGTAACCCCGGAAAGCATCCATGAAGCTCAGCAATTCACATCCGGCAGTTTCATCTACTAACAGATCGATCCTCAGCACTGGATAGGGATCCATGGGGCAAGCTTTATTTAGGTCCGAGTAATCCACGCACATTCTCCAAGTAGATTGTTTTGGGGCCAGAACCACATTTGATAGCCATTCTACGTGGATTACTGGACGGATGTGCTTTATCTTCAGCAAGGTGGCCACCTCCCGCTTTGTGAATTCCCGCCGTTCGGTTGCTTGGTACCGTTTCTTCTGCTGGACTGGTTTTGCATCAGGCCGAATGGCAAGTTTGTGACATATTATCTCCAGATCAATACCGGGCATATCTTTTGGCCCCCGGGCAAACAATACCTGAAACCTTTTTAGGACGGCAATACCCCGATAGCTACCTTACGGTTCGGGGTGGGGGGGATCCAAGTCGATTTGTTCAAGAAGAGTGGCGGGTTCTGGGTGTGCCTCGAACTCCGTTCGGTGGGTTTCCACCTCAATTGTATTAACCCGCATCCCACGAGTGTTCATCTGTTTCAGGGCCTCTCGATAACATGTCCGGGCTGTCGTCGGATCAGTTCTGGCCACCCCAACCCCAGTGTCTGTAGGGAATTTGATGCATGAGTGGCGGACAGAGGCTATTGCCTCCAGATCTTCCAATCCTGGTCGGCCTAATATGGCATTGTGGGCACACTTTATATCCACCACCACAAACGTCATTCGGAGTGACGCTTTGTGTGTTTCATCTAGGGGTGGGATCGGGATGATCCCGATCCTGATTGCCAAAATCCCGATCCCGTCCCGATCCCGATTTGAAATAAAAAATGATCCCGAGTCCCGTCCTGATATAGTCGGGATCCCGACAATAAAATCCCGATTAAGTCGGGATCCTGATCGGGATACCCGATAAATCCCGACACATAGTTATCAAATATAAATATACAATGATAATTCATCAAGCAAATTCAAACTAATGATGGCAGCACAATTTCAATTCTAAATAAAACATACAACATAGTAATATAGAAATTCAATGATTTAAAATTACATATAGTTAGCAGCAAAAATATTTTTATCAAACGAGTTGAGCATTGCTTGTAGGAGTTCTAGAGTCTTGTCTGACTTCTGGGCAGAGAAGAGCCTCGACCCCTCGTCATAGAAGTTCCTCGACCTCTCGGCAAAGAAGTTCCTCGACCTCTCGGCAAAGAAGTGCCTCGACCTCTCGATCTAGGAACACTATCACCTCTTGGCATAGCAGTAGGATTTCCCCTACCTCTACCTTGGACACCGTAGTTACTGGCATTCACACTTGAGTTTATCGAAGTAGAACTAGATTGAGATGAGTTTATTGTGATAGCCGGAACAACAGGAGCCACTTGAAGAGAAGTAGCAGGACCCATTTGAATATTTTGCCAATCTACATGAACAAATTGTCATACGAATTACAGTATTACACATTATAGCACAGTTATAACATTATAAAATTGTTATAGAATATATATAGTGAAACAAAAAATGTAGAACCGAACTAATAACAAAAAGTGCAGGCACAAAATGCAGAACTGAAATAATATCAAAAATAATTTGAGCATCTTACTTGCTTCAATTTCTTCCAGGTCCTTGTAAAATTCAACTTCATCATCGCTTGGTTCTTTGTAAAATGAAAAAGCTTCAGCCCTTAACCAATCACTAGTACATACTAGTGCCTCCACCATTCTTGGAGTCAATGATGCTCTAAATGGATCCACAACTCTTCTACCAAGGCTAAATGCATTTTCGCTTGCAACGGTGGAAGATGGTATTGCAAATATATCTTTTGCAATCTTGGACAGTATAGGGTATCTAGGGGCATTTACCTTCCACCACTCAAGGAGATTAAATGTTGAGTTCTTAGCACTTTCAAAAGGACCGGCAAAATAAGAATCAACTTCATTTGATATCTCAGACAAAGATTTTTCAGCCCTTTCTCTCTCAAGTTGGTCCAAAATGTCGTCTTCATCCTCTTTGTCAACATCAGCTATGATTAAATCACTTTGTTCTGCATGCTCCATTGAACTAGTTCCCTTGTACTCACCATACAAATAGTTCAAGCAGTTTTTCACTTCAGTCACCATATATTCAATTACGTCAGCCTTCGTTTCAATAATGGTGTGTTGTTTCCTCAAGAGTTGAAGCTTAAATCTTGGGTCAAGTACATTAGCCACATAGATAAGTTTATTCACACTACCAAAACACCCCCAGTACTTGACAAACTTAGTACTCATACTAATTGCTACTTTTTGTAAAGTAGGATTAGATGCATCTTTCTTCTTGTAAAAAATTGCCCTTTCCACGGCAAACATTTCTTTTAAGATCAAACTTGAAGTAGAACACTTACTTGCACTAAGAACCAAAGTAGTATCATAAAACTTCTTTAAAAAATGTGTAAAGGAAACTGCTTGTTCCCAATCTTCATCAACGGGCGGCCCCACTCTTTTCTCCTTCAGCTTTTTTCCCTCTTTCCAAACCATCTCATTAAAATAGTCTATGAAACTCACTTCTTCTTTCCCCAACCTACAAAAAACCTTTTTAAACTTGTACGCACTGTCAAGCATTTTGTAGGTGGAGTTCCATCTTGTAGGAACATCATATGGAACATTCACAACATCTATTAGAATTCAAACTGAAACTGAAAAAGTTAACCTCAGAGTCATGGAAAATGCGGTTCAAGGATTCACCATGAATCCCATAGGCTAGGGCTGCATACACCCGAACAGCCCTTACTTTGACAGTTCAAGAAGTTTTTTCTTGATCCAACTCATTTATTAAAGACCACATGCCAACCATTTTGAGCAATAAACTGTTTAGAAATGAACTCAGGGAGGGGATAGTAAAAAGTGATGGGTAACATGGGTATTTATAGGAAACTCACATTGTCTATTCACCATACAAAAAGATATTCATTGTATTAATTTTCTCGGAAAAAGGGTCAAATACACCCTCCTACTATATCAAAAACATTAGTACACCCCTCCTACTAAAAAAAGTATCATATTAATGCATTTACTATTAAACAAGCATCAATTGAATCCAAGTTACCTGTTACAACTCCCTATAACCGGTCATTAGTTGATTTGATATATGTTTCTATTTCTGATTTCCCCCCCATTTTTCTGTTCTTTCGTGTCTTGCACAATACTCCGTATAAACTACGAGTATGTTATACGTAGTTCCCAAATCCCAACCTCTCGTTCTAGCCGGCTTTCATTTTCTGGTCCTTTTTTTTTTCACCACAATGTGCAAAATTCACTTCCTTTTTTCAATAAGTCTTGGTATACATCCTGGGTTACACCCTGGGCTACACCATATATAAGGCCTTTTTTAGCCCATCCCCCATACCTTTCTACTGCTTCACTCCCTGCTTTCTTTCTTTACCCGCACAGCTCAAAAACTCAAATATCGAACGCCTCTTCCCCGTATCCCCAACCGTTCCCGCGTCGCCTTCCTCACTTCGCACAACACTTGCTCCGGCCAATATCCCACTCCTCTATGTTTCCCTCATCTCTCGAACCCACGATGACCTCCATCTCTGTCAGCGCTCCACTCTCCAAGCACAAGAAATGACGAGCGGCCTCCATCTCTGTCCTCGGTCCGTCTTCAAACGTTGTGGGAGCTTGCCTCTCTGAAACCCACTGCGGCAAATATGGTGCGAACCAACCTCTCTGAAATGGCCGAGCGGTATGTACTTCAGAAAAATATTGTTTTTTTTTTGTTTTACTACCTCCGTTCCTAAAAATTCTTCCCGGTTTGACTTGGCACGCTTATTAAGAGAGTGGAATCAAGTGGAAATGTATGGTTGTGGTTGTGTAAGAAAAAGGTAAAATGAATGTGAGCCACACAAATTGTCCAAAATGGGAAAGTGAGAAGTATTTTTGAGAACAGCCCAAAAAGGAAAGTGGGAAGTATTTTTGGGAACGGAGGGAGTACCTTTTATATTTGACTTGAATATAGTGATACATATGTTTACCGTTTCTTCAATGTCATTTTGTTGTGTTTTGAAATTGGTTGTATGTGTCTTCTAATTGCACAGACATATTACATACTCAGTGTCGCTGTGTACCGACAACTAATGTCATTGTGTACAGAGTAGTGTCGGTATGTATAGAAAACTGAATTCTTTATATTTTCGCTTCTGTTTTCGGTTCCCAATTCAAGGTTACGACGGTCGAAGGTGGTGTACCCACTCATACGATTGCGAGGGTCGACGGTCTAAGGTTGGCGAGGTTGCGACAGTCAAAGCACAACGAGTTTCAGAAATGGTGCAGACAAAACTTTCTGAGCTCAACGAACGGTAAGCCTCGATTTTTCCCATTTGTAATTTGATTTCTTGAAGAAGATGGTTTAAAGAATGTTAAGTTTGTCGTGTTTTATGGTCCAATGATGTTCCGACATTTGATGGTCGAGATGATTACAGCTTTGAAGGGGAAGGAAATAACAGGGGGGCAGACGACCACATATGTTGGAGGTATATTTTTTGACATACATAGACAACTTACATACTCAGTGTCGGTGTGTACCGACAACTAATGTCGTTGTTTACAGAGTAGTGTCGGTATGTATAGACAACTGAAGAAATCTTCACTTTTTACGTGTTACAGATAGATTATGAAATGCACAGACAAAAGCTGTCGGTGTAGTTCAATTTATGCTTGGGACCATCTGCCACAAAAACATACCTTACCGACACTTTTTACATTCACAGACAAAAGGTGTTGGTATAGTTCATTTAATGCATGGGATCTTCTGCCACGAAAACAGACTGTACCGACACTTTGTACGTTTCACAGACAAAAGGTGTTGGTGTAGACAAACATATTTACAAGTGAAAATGAGCAATAAATGTCCCCGGTTTTCTTCTTCAAACGCTTAAGTTGTATAGCAAACTGACATCTAACGTTCCACATGTTGTCGTACACAGACAATATGACAACAAAGAGATAATATCATACAACTATGTGGGATTAATTATATGATGTAGGCATAGTAGTTAAATTACTGCATACAAATCTTAATATCCGAATTTTACAATATTCAAAGGCCTTATACAAAATTCTACTCGGGCCAAAAAACTGTTAGGATCGGTCCTACACAGAAAGTAATATGAACGTCACAGATAACTCATATGAAACTCACAGATAACTCTAACTCCAACCATGTTGGCAAACTAACACTTACAAATCAAATGGTTTCATCAATCTCCCACATTTGTATATAACTCACACAAAAAAGCACTTCAAAATATACACAAACAAACACCAACAATTCCATATCATAAATAACAATATGAATGACACAAACACACCAAATGGCTTCAACAACCTGTCACTTTTGTATATAACTAACATAAAAAACTCATAGGTAGTTCACCAATCTTACGTAACAACATTCATAGATACATTAACTCATTTTTTTTAACCCGGAAGGCAAACCACCAAAATCAGTAGCGTATATGCCGGGAGTCATATACCAGAATTTTATAAATGAAACAGAAATACAAATGGAAGGGGACTAGGCAAAAACTTCCTAACTGAAAAAACTTGTCTAAAAACGAAAAGAAGGAATTCCAAAAAAATCCATCCAATAGGCCCGTTTTGCATGGACCGGAAGTAAGTTGGGCCTGTCATAAAATTTAATCTGATCGAAATGGGCAGCAGCAATGTGGTGGGCGGCCCAATTACTTTTCCTGAAGGCGTGGGAGAAACCAACCTATTTCCTATTCACCCTGTGCACGGTTTCCTGAATCTCCTTCTTCCATCTCCTCGTCTCCCTACCCGAAATATACTCCAGAGCAACCTTACAATCAGATTCAACAATGAAATCCGAAAATCCCCTGTGTATCATCCACTGCGTAGCTAGAACGATAGCCCTGAGTTCAGCCTCTAATGACGAGTTCGCACTGATAGGGAATCCCACAGCTAGGATCATCGCGCCGTTCTCATCTCGTAAAATGGCCCCTCCGTGGGCTTTATCAGATAAGTAGCTAGCATCCACATTAAGTTTCTTCCTTCGATGTTTCTTCCATTTCAAAACCTGTATATTATTCCGATTAAGCTTGAAATTTCTAGGGATAATGTGCTCATCGAGTAAAATACTCTCAACCTTCCGAATCTTTTTCTTTGGTAAAATTTGAACCCAACTGTGTATGTATAACTTGATTTGATAGATAATATGTTCTGATGTGTGTCCGGCATCTCCTGAGCCCCAAATCAAATTTGAGTAAGTTTTCCACAGAAACCAACATATAATACCAAAGATGTTTTGTGCAATAACACCAACCAGACTTGTAGTACTTGATTTAGGCCTCCAATATTTAAAGGAAATGTATTCCTGCCCAGTAGGAATATAAATTCCCAGAGTAGCAATAAAATATTGCCAAACCCCTTTAGCCATAATGCATTGGAAGAAAAGATGGTTCAGGGAGTCACTTTGTCTTCTGCAGAGAGGACAAATAGAAGGTTTCAAAACCATATTGAACCTCCCTAGAGTGTCTGCAGTAGGGATTATGCCCTTGACTATCTTCCATTGAATTAGTTTAATTTTCATCTCCTGTTTATTATCCCAAATGTGTTGATAGATAGAATGATTGAATGCTAATTCTCTTACCTCTTCAAAAGCAGATTTGAAAGAAAATTGACCATCCTGCTCTTCATCCCAGGTTAAGCAACCATTGTCATCACAGGATACCAGTGTTGAGGCCAGATCATGAGCACTGCATATCCTTCTCCAAATATTGGAATCAGTCACCTTAGGTACCATATTATCTCCTCTACTGTATTTTGATTTGATAAAATTGGCCCAAAAACTATCTCCTGTCTTTCATTTCCACCACAGCTTAAGAGTGAATGCCTTCTCAATGTCTGTGAGTGATCTAATCCCCAGACCTCCTTCCAAAGTTGGTAAACATAGTTTTGACCACCTAATTCAGTGGTGCTTATCCTTGTTATTAGAAGATCCCCAAAAGAAAGAAGACATTTTACCATTGAGGATCTTAATAACCTTCTTAGGAATTCTGTCAACCGCCAATGTATGCATAGGAATAGAATTAAGAACATATTTAATGAGAGTTAGTCTTCCACCTTGAGAAAGGTTCTTCTGCTTCCAAGGGGTTAATCTATTCTCAAACTGTTTGATAATATGCCCACAATAGTTAAGTCTATTAATGCCTTTATGCAGATTCACCCCTAGGTATTTAATAGGAAGGGGAGAGACCTTCATCCCCAAGATACATTAACTCATTCATACATACAATATTCATTTTTGTAGGTATACATTAACTCAATGAGGATTTCTTCAGTCGTCTATACATACCGACGCTACTCTGTACACAGTGATATTAGTTGTAGATATCAACAGACACTGAGTATGTAAGCTGTTTTTGTGTGTGGAAGAAATACCTCATTGAGTTATAGGTATACAACATTATAGTGGTAGGGTATATATTAACAACATTCATAGATACATTAACTCATTCATACATACAACATTCATTTTTTTAGGTACACATTAATTCAATGAGGATTTCTTCAATGTGGGTACACACTGAGTATGAAAGCTGTCTGTGTGTGTCGAAGAAATACCTCCAACATATGCGTTCGTCTTCTTCTTGCTATTCCCTTCCCCGTCACAACTGTAATCATCCGGCCGTTAAATATCTGAACTTCGTATAAAAGGTAAACATATGTATCACTATACTCAAGTGAAATATAAAAGGTAAAACAAAGAAATCAAGATTTTTCTGAAGTACATACCGTTCGGCCATTTCCGAGAGGCTGGTTCACACCATATTTGCCGCAGTGGGTTTCGGAGAGGCAAGCTCCCACAACATTTGAAGACGGACCGAGGACAGAGACGCAGGCCGCTCGTCGTTCCTTGTGCTTGGAGAGTGGAGCACTGACAGAGATGGAGGTCGTCATGGGTTCGAGAGATGAGGGAAACACAGAGGAGTGGGTATTGGCCGGAGCGGTTGTTGTGCGAAGTGAGGAAGGCGATGCGGGAACGGTTGGAGATACGGGAAAGAGGCGTTCGATTTTTGAGTTTTTGAGATGTGCGGGTAAAGAAAGAAAGCAGGGAGTGAAGCAGTTGAAAGGTGTGGGGGGATGGGGTAAAAAAAGCCTTATATATGGTGTACCCCAGGGTGTAACCCAGGGTGTACACCAAGACTTATTGTTTTTTTTTACTTTGGTTCTATTATTTACTCACTCCTATTTTTTGTTTGCTAAACTTTTTAGGAAGTATTTTTTATTTGTTACGCTTTCTCTTTTTGATAAATTTTACTACTTTTCAATTTTTTTTGTTTTATTTTGTCTAATTTACATAATTTTCACGGTACTCCTACGTTTTTAATACTCCGTACTATTCATTACTCTCACTATTTTATTAACAATAATAATTAGATACTCACAAAAATATTTCAGACAAGGCAAAAATATTGTATAATTTTTATCCACGTTTTTAAAATCATTTGCACAACCAAATTTTGTCTGTCAAGTTAGGCTATAAAAAAATGTCGATTGGATACATTCAATTTTATAAATAAAAATTTCAGTTAGTTTTTTTGACAAATCTAATTTTACAAGCATAAATGTTTGACACCTAAAAGTGCTCCATACAATACCAAAAAATTGCACTACCTCCGTCCCATTTTATGTGTCCTACTTTGATTTGTCGCAATTATTAATAAATTATTAATACATTGGGTGAAAAAGTAAAAATTATGGTTGAATTTGAGTATAGTAAAGTGAAATTTTTTTGCACGGATAAGTTTTCGAGTAAAGTTATGTCACAGAAAAAATGTTAGAAAAAATACACTTTTATAAACAATAAATGTCGGGTACAGACAGAAAATGTATCAAACGTGTTAATTAAAATCCAGAGTTCTATTTTAAAAGGTCAAAGTCTTATACGGTGTTTTATAATTTTAGACCTTTTCGCTGTAGGACAAATACTTTAATAATGTGACTAAGTTTATGTTATCGTTCCAAGATTTAAAGTTATGATTTTGGACACATTTTTCATAATCTTTCGAACCTTAACATTTTTTGTGTATAAAGTTAGGGTACACTGTACACACAATATTTATAGAAAAAGTAGTAATATTAATGAATAATGTAGATAAATTAGGAGAGCAAGTGGAAAAATAGAAAAAAGAAAGTTATATATAAGGAGTATATATTAATGAAAAGTCATAAAAATAGAAAAAGAATTTTAGATCTTTTGAGGATTTTTAGATTTAAACAAGAGAAGTAAAGTAAAGTATAAGAAGGGAGACAAAAGAAAGAGAAAAGAAGAAAACGCAAACAAAGAAAGAGAGCTGGAAATTCGGAAAGTTGGGAATTTTACGTATATACCAGTAGTAGTAGGCACTAGGTAGTATGAAGTAGAGTTTTTTTTTTCGAATTAATGTTAATTAATTAATTAATTATGAAAGAAATGCTGGAAAAAAAGTATTTACCGATCTACTGCTGGATTTAACCGTGGTCAGGGAAAGTCGCCCAACGGTTGGGCGACTTATAAGTCGCCAAACTGTTTGGTGCCTTTTAAGTCGCCCAACCGTTGGGCGACTTTCCTTTCCATATGAACGCAGACCAGCAGCTACTGCCATCCATGCACGATCGTGCCTGCAAGGGGCACGATCGTGCCTAATTCCGAAAATACAATTTCAGCATTTTTTTGCCCCAGTTTGACCCAAACTCATCTGTTTGCTATAAACAAGGCCTCCCTTCTCCTGTTTAAGTGTTACGAGCCAGATACAACACATTATAAAACATACAACACACGTGTTTACAAACACATACATAACACCTACTCTCAACAATATACAAGTAATCATCTAATATTCATACTCGAACACATGAAGACAATATTCATACTCGAACACATGAAGACAACACAGGAGAAAGTCCCATTGCCTTTCTTTGACCTCTTAAGTTCCTCTTCCATATTGTGGAGTTTCAAAAGACCAATCCCATGAACACAACTCTTGATTTCAGCTTGCATCTCTAATTCTTTCATCCGGAAATTCTCTTCAACACTGGTAACCTTCTGGAGCAAGGTCTCTATCCATCTCAGGCAAGTACCACATTCTTCATCCTCAACCCATTCAAAGAAATTGCACTTTTGACCACTCAAGAAACGACCGCACCCATAAAATCTTTTCCCCATGTTTTTGTCTGTTGTTGCAGTCCACACCGATGCTTGGAGTCCACAGTCACACCTCTTAATTCGCCTTCTTGCATCCATCGACCAGGACTCAGCACTCGAAGAACTCATCAGCGTCTTACTCCCCTTTCTTTATTTCCTTCACCGACGTCTTAGGAGTGCCCTAAACAAGATGCTGGAGGGTTTTAATAATTATGCAAAAAAGAAAAGCCACGTGTATATGCCTAAAAGAACCATTCCAAATTTAACCAAATAAATGATGCCACGTGTAAGGGTTTTAATAATTAGATATCGAGTTTGTCTTCAAATTTTCAATAGAAAAAACTACCAAAATTCTAATATATCCAAAAGTCATAATTCACAAAGAACTCACATTTGACTATGAAAATACCCAAATTTTGATATCTACATTCAAGTCTACATTTCAAGACCCAAATTTAGCTACATTCAAATCTACCTAAATGCCCAAATGTCAAAATACACTTTAAAATTTACAATCAATTTAAAATCAAATTTCAACATTTCATACATATCCACATTTCACAATAACTCAATTAACAATCAATTCACAATCAATTCACAATCTAAAAATTCGAAAATTTTAAAATTCAAAACCCTAAGTTCAAAATGAGATGAAATGGAGTTTTATTTACCTACAAGAAAGAAGAAAGAGTGTTGAAGATGAAGATGGAGGTTTGCTGGAGTGGGGTCGCCGGAGATGGAGGTTCGCCGAAGCTCGGTCGTCGTTCCTCTTCGTCGCTGCGGCTGGGGGATTTGGGGGATTGGGTTTGCGTCTTTCTGTTTCATTGGCTGGCCGGTTGTTTTTACTTAAGGGAAAGTCGCCCAACGGTTGGGTGACTTATAAGTCGCCAAACCGTTTGGCGACTCATAAGTCGCCCAACCGTTGGGCGACTTACCTCGACCATGGTTAACCCAACAGTATATTGGTAAATACCTTTAACCCAACCCTATTTTCGTAATTAATTAACATTATTACGGAAAAAAACTCTATGAAGTACAGTACTACATACTACGGAAGATGCGCGAAAAAAATGAAAAAGTAAATATAAATTGGAATCAGCTTATGACCTGCTATAGAGAGTTGTCATCAGGTAACTTGACCCAATTGATGCTTTTTTAATAGTAAGTGTATTAATCTGATGCTTTTATTAGTAGAAAGAGTTGAGTGATGTTTTTGATATAGTAGGAGGGCCTATTTGACCCTTTTTTCCTAATTTTCTCTAATATTATCATTTTATTAGAGCAATAAAGCATATAACAAAACAGGGTACAGATTGTAATGATATAATTTTGGGGTTATTTCAGAAAAAGTGGTATGCCCAGCAGTAAAAAAAGGATGGAGATGCCTATTCCATCAAGAAACAGTACACTTGAAGAGACATGTTAAAGCAATTGTTAGCTTTATTATCAGTATTTTTACGGCTCAATTGTTCACTGTATTGATAAATTAATATTGCCCAGTTTTACCCTTCACAATTTAACCTTCGCAGGGGTATTTACGCAATTACATTTGTAATTTTACGGAGAGACTGTTCATTGTAATCATACATTCATATTGGACAATATTACCCTTCGCCATTTAACCATGACAGGGATATTCACGTAATTTCCAGCAACCAGAGTATATTGGGCGGGAACACTGTTGAAAAAACAGTGCCAAAAAGACTTTGCTTTTATATAATGATAGATATAAGACACCAAGAAAATGGACAATTTCCAATATCATTAACCATGAGTAATATTTTATTATAAATAACTAATGATAGAATAATTTAAATAGGACGAAAGTTAACAAATACAAACACATAAAACTGTTAGAATATTATTTTATTGTGTTCAAATTATTTGTAATTTATTTAATGAGTCTTTGTATTTAATTAGTTTAACTGAAAGAGAATTAGGCCCATTTAATCTAGCTCTAATAAGCCCACACGCCTCATAAGCTACATTCCTAATTGTATTAGGCAGTTCGAATATCTCTCCTATAAATATAGGTTGAGATGGCCGAAAACTGCGAAGTCTCTACACATTCTGTTTCCACATATTATTCTCTATAGAGCCTGTAGAATAGAAATTCTCTCGCAAGCTTATTCGTTCGAAGTACTGTGTAATTGTTCTTCATGGATTCATCATTATATATACACGGTATACGTTATTGGTGAGATTCCTCTTTTACTGTTTGAATTCTTCATATTATTTTTAGATTATTCGATTGTTGAAATCTGGGCATATCTCACACAATTGGTATCAGAGCCTCGGCGTAATTCTGTTCATTAGATTCCTCGATTTTTTCTGGAATTAATTTGATCAAAATCACAATTTTTGGTTGAATTAATCTCTAGATCTGTTCTTGGAAACTTACTGTTTTAGAAGGTTTCTACAACAAGGAAGGAGTATCCCAGTAAATATCAAGTTACCTAAATTTCGCTGGTCCGAGATTCTCAAATTTCAGAAGACTAAAATCAGCATTCGTGTTTCGATCATCCGAAATCATACTCAGCCTTAGATTTCGGACATCAACCGAAATCCCATTTTTCGTAGGTCATCCGAAATCAGCTTTCCAATTTTAGATTTCGGACATCACCTGAGATCATCTAAATTCGGACAACCGAAATCATTTCCGAGTTTCTAGACTCAGACACCCGAAATCTTGTTATGAGATCAGCATCCGAAATCTTCTAAAGCAGCACCAAAATTCTTTTTATCTGAACAGTTCTCGCCTTAATATCAACAACAGTCATCGAAGCTTATACTCTTGGAAGTGACTCCAGATGAGACCGAAGGTGGGGGAGATTGAGAATGACAATGTACCAAATGAGACCGAAGGTGGACATAGCACTTCCCCAACGGTGGGAGAGGATAAAGGTAAAGGGAAAGTTGATGAAGATGCTCCTATTATTGAGGAGGAACCTGAGGAAGACCAAGGGGATGATACTTCAAAAAAAGGGATCAACATTCCTATTGCCGAGAGGAAATAACCATAAAAGAAGGTAATTCATCTTCTAATAATGTTGATAACCGTGATATTGTGAAGACAAATGTTTGGAAATCTCCTTGGACATTGATGCACACTAATTAGTAGTGCATAATTGTATGTTTTTATGTTTCATTGATGGTGATTGTTTGACGTTTTATTTAGTTTGTAAACATTTATGTGATTTCAGTTGTAATTGTAGTTTAGTCTTTATTTGTCAGTTGTAAAGTTTAGTTAGGATTTGTGGTGTTGGAAAGGAAGACTTTGAAGTGAAGAAAAAGAAGATTTGGCTGCCCAGGAGCAAATACCCAACCGGGTATAACACTTGACCCGGTCGGGTAAGAAGTGAAAAACGAAAATGCAAAGAAAGTGCATGGCCCGGTCGGGCCCACTACCTCACCCGGTTGGGTGAGAAGTGACCGGGGACAACCCGGTGTGCAAAGATCACCCGAACGTGAAGAATATCCAATTTTTGCACTCACCCGGTCGGGGCCCCTACCCCACCCGGTCGGGTCTGACTTGACCCGGACACTTTAACATGCCGAAGATCGCCAGAACATGGAGGATATTTGATTTTGACATGGACCCGGTCGGGTGAGTACTTGACCCGGTCAGGTACCCGGCCAAAGGTGTTGAAAAACACCTATAAATAGCACACTTTTTCTTCACAACAAAACAATCCCTTCTTCCATACTCTTTAGCTCAGTTTAGAATAGCATTTCTTTATATTTTTCTAGCTATGTTTAGTCTCCAAATGATGAGCTAAACTTCCATTCTTGGTGTTGCTCTTGAAGCTTGTTGATTATTAAAGTTGTGAGTTATTTTCTTAACTTCTTTCCTTGAATATTAATTAATAGTTCTTTCCTTAATACCATCTCTATATTAATGTTGGGGAGTGTTGCTAAGATGTCAATTAGTTAACATCTCGACATTAGTTAGAATGGTATTTTCTTTCTCTATATTAATATTGGGGAGTGTTGCTAAGATGACAATTAGTTAACATCTTGATATTAATTATAGTAGGATTCATCTTCTTTAATAATATTCTTCCTTGAATATTAATTAATTCCTACTCTTATTTCATATTAATATTTTGAACATTACTTAAAGGATCAACTAGTTTTGTTTCATATATTAATTATTACTAGAAACGATCAACGAACCGATGGTTAATCGTTGATGGTTTCACAAGTAAGTAACTTCGGTTTATTAATGCACGGTCGTGGTTAATAAACTTAAGAGGGATTAATTTTGTTGTTTAAACCGAAACCGCTTGTGTTGAGGTTATCAATCTCAATTGATTTCATCAAGGAGTTAGAAAGATTAAATGCTACTATTAAATCAGTATAAGGCATTGTTCTATATTTGATTAATAGTAAGGGTTATTAATGAACGGTCGTTGTTAATAACTACCCTCGATGAAGTGGATATACTCCCCGATTGAGTATTCGAGAGGGAATAAGTTATAGATATGACAATGATCGACTAAAATATATCAACAAGTGAAAAGTAGCAATGCCAAGTCCTTTTTATCTTTGAATTAAATCTCATATAGGTTGTTCATCTTAGTTATTAATTAAATTAAACCACTCAATCCAAATCCCCCCTTTTATTTACTAAGTATCATAAAAAGAGAAATATTCCTTTCCCTGTGGATACAAACTCTACTACGTATAAGTGTTAGTATTGAAATTATTTTGACGCACCGTGACAAAGTGCGCGTCAGACATCATTGTTTAAAGACAATAGGGAACCTACCAAAGGGATGAAATTGAAATACATAGAACCCGTGGGTGAATATGTAGATCTTTCCACTAGAGTCATGCCTTCTATTATTGAAATATGGGGATTTTGCCTAGTTGGATACTTTGCGGGCAGATTTCCGGGGATGAAACCCATACATGAACTTGTAGCCAAGTGGGGTGTCCAATGTAATGCTAGGCAGCATGATCAAGGATGGGTTATATTCAGATTTAAGAGTGAGGAAGCAAGGGCAAAGGTTCTCATGGAAGGGCCATATTCTTTGTTTGGGGAATCACTATATCTCAAGACTCTATCCGAAGATTTTTATTTCAATAGTGATGAATTCTTGAAGGTTCCAATATGGGTCAAATTCCCCTATTTGCCTATGAAATTGTGGAATGAAGACATCATTAGTGAAATAGCCTCACGGGTGGGAACTCCATTGACAACCGATAGGGTCACCCAAGAGAAGGCAAGGTCATATTTTGCTAGGGTGCTTATTGAGGTGGATGCATCCAAAGCCCCCCCTCTAAAGGTGAAAGTCAAGATGCCGAGCCAAAAATTCCATAACCAAAAGGTTATATATGAGACATACCCGAACTTTTGCTTCCAATGTAAGGTGTATGGACATCATGCGTTTACATGCAAAGTTCTAGCGGAAATGGAGGAAAAAACCAAGAAAGGTGGAATGGAGGAAGGAGGGACAAAGCCGGGCCTAAAAGATGATGAGAGAGGTGGACCTAAAGATTTGCCTAAGGAGGGACTAAAGCCATATGCCGCGGCCTCCACTACCCACACCTAATGCCGCGGCATTAAGTGAAAAGGCTGAAATTTCACTAGCTAAGAAAAAGGACCACCATCCTTTTCTTAAAACAGTTAGGCTAAAAAAAAGGAGGAAGCTAAAGAGGAAGACAAAGGAGGATGAGTCATCCGGATATGAAACCAATGAAGAGGGAGATGTGGGGCCTCGGGTTATCAAAAACTTCAAGGATATTTACAATAATGAAGTGGTGGTCAAGATGGAAGCGGAAGAAGCTCGGGAACCTACAATTGAAGTGAAACATTTTGATGAGGTAAAAGAAGAGACTATTAGACTTAACCACCTTCTCAAAGTGGTAGATGCTAATACGTCCGGGGTTTGGTTTACTAAAGAATGTCTTGATTCACTACACGGAGTAAGGAAGACAAGAAGATTCTACTCCTTCTCGGCTGAGTTTATGTCATGCGTGTATAGACATTTCCTTGATCGATATTTTGAATATGGCCACCCAATGGGAAAGGGGAGTAAGGTAATGCATCCTACAATGATAAAAAAGAAGGAGACCCGTGTGGTAGAAGATATGAGGGAGGCATATATGGATGAAGTGGTCACTAAAGTTGAATTTGGAGAAGGGGAGTACAAGATACACTTGAAGCATGTGGAAAATATCAAGGAGATGATGACAAGGCTTGACAACTACCTTGATGTGGATGGCAAAGCAATGAGGGATGGGATCACTTTTACAAAAGCATGCTTGAACTCTCTTCCGGGAGTTAAAGCTACCGAGGATGGGTATGATTTCTCTTACCCTTTTATGCTTAAAGTTTACCCCCTTTTCCTTGATAGGTACAAAGGTTGTGATAACTATAGAGAATGGATCCAACAACAAAGAGAAAGAAATGAAGGCTTCATGAAGAGGAGGAGGGGGGAGGATAAACATTTCTAATGTTTATAGCTTCTTGGAATGTAAGGGGGCTTAATAAAGCCTCAAAACAAAATCTTTTGTCTTTTAGAAACCAAGATGTCAATTGTTACTTTTGAAAATTTCATGAAATTTAGGCTTCCAAATTGGGCCTATATAACTAATTTTGGACATATTGATGGAGGTAGAATTGCTTTTTTTTTTTTTTACTCCGGAAGGCAAACCACCAAAATCAGTGGGGAAAACGCCGGAGGAACGCTTGCCAAGGTATTATTAAAAAGCAAATTCGGGATGCCAAAAAGATCTGCATAATAGCTATTTTTAACATTAATCGGAAGTTGGCCCAATCTGTCAAAACGGGCAATTTGGACCGAGTCCAATATCTGCCCTGCGAGTAAATGGGCCGTCCCATTGCCTTGTCTCAGCACATGCCCAAATCGAAAGCCTCTGTCTGTTGCTCTTCTCCTGAACCTTCCAATCCCTGTGTGCTTTCCTGAATCGTCATAGAGCACCGAGAGTGAGAGAGATGCATCCATTTCTACATTGACATCAACGAAGCCCTCATCCAACGCCATTTCCGCAGCAACCATCAGAGCTTCGAGCTCCGCTTCCACACACGACTTCGCTCTCAGCCGGAAGCTCACCGCCCAGACAAAATGGCCCTCTTTGTTCCTCAGGATGGCTCCACCTTGAGCTCTGTCAGGTATGAACGATGCATCAACATTCAATTTGTAACTCCTACTAGATCTTTTCCATTTGATTATTTGCGGACCTGTTCTTCTGAATTTGAATCTGGCGGATATTAAACCTTCTTGTATTAAAAAACCATCCACCTTCCTGCTTTTGATAATAGCAAGCTTGACTGCCCATTGTTGTGTGAAGATTTTTATCTGAGAAATGAGCCATTCAGGGTCTGGAATAGGTTTTTCACCCCATTTATACGCTGCATAAGTCTTCCATAAATACCAACTAATTATGCCAGGCAAATTATGTTTAAATATGTCTGCCAAGGTTTTAGAACCAGCCTCAAGCCACCAGTGAATCAAAATCTGTCTATTAGAAGGAGAATTAGACATAGAAATGCCAAAAATACTCATGAAGTGTTTCCAGATTGTTTGTGTGTATGAACATCCAAAGAAAATATGATTTGTAGTTTCACTGCATTTCCTACAGAAAGGACACATAGAGGGCTGAATTACAATCTGGAATTTCTGTAGGATATCTGGGATAGGCAAGTAGGAGTTCATGAGTTTCCACATAAAAACCTTGATCTGCATTTGTTGATGTTTATTCCATATATGCTGATTGGTGAATGTAACTGACCTTGTATCTCTAATTTCATTGTATGCAGAGGCTAAAGTAAATATGCCATGTTTTCCAGGATCCCATTGCATGATACCATCCTCATTGAAAGAGACCAGGTCAGTAGCCATCTCATTAGTATCACAAAGTCTCCTCCAAACAGAAGAATCTGACACTTTAGGTAACATATTCACTCTAGGGTATTTAGCCTTCATAAAAGCAGTCCAAAGAGTTTCATGATTTTTCCATTTCCACCATAACTTTAAACTAAAGGCTTTTTCAACATCATTAAGAGATCTTACCCCCAGCCCACCTTCCTCAACTGGAAAGCAAATTTTGGACCATCTAGCCCAGTGAACTTTTTTATTATCAACAGTAGAACCCCAAAGAAAAGATGCCATTTTCTTCTCCAAAGTAGAAAAAACTTTTTTTGGAAGTTTGTCTGTGGCCAAAATATGATTAGGAATAGAATTCAAAACATATTTGATCAGAACAAGTCTCCCTCCTTGAGAAAGGTTCTTCTGCTTCCAAGAGGAAAGCTTAGAATCAAAGTGTTGAATTATATGAGTACAATATTGATACCTATTCCTTCCTTTATGCAGGTTAGCTCCCAAATACTTCATAGGCAGATTGGATTTTCTCATTCCCAGAATGTTTTGCATCACAGAAGCTCTGTAAGTAGCATTCTTCCCAGTGATAAAGCTACTCTTTTCCAGGTTAACAGTTTGTCCAGATGCAGACTGATAATCTTTAATAAAATGTTTAAAGTTGGCTAAAGATCTAGCATCACCATTAATAAAGACCAAAAGGTCATCAGCAAACCCTAGATGACTGATAGGGACCCCTTGATTTCCCATCCAAAAAGGTTTTATAAGCCCCTGCTCCATTCTTGCCTTTAGACTTCTAGAGAATCCTTCAGATGCCAATATAAAAAGAAAAGGGGATAAAGGATCCCCTTGTTTCACTCCCCTCTTGGGTTGAAAAAACCCTTGTGAACATCCATTAATCAAAATAGAGAGATAAGTAGATTGTAGGTTATTCCTGATAATAGAAATGAACTTACTGGAGAATCCAAATCTGTCCAAGGTCCCAAAAAGATAATCCCAAGACAGTTTATCAAAAGCCTTTGCCATGTCCAATTTGATAATCACATTTGATCCTCTAGTCTTCTTATCAATTGCATGAACCATCTCTTGGGCAATTAGGATTTGGTCAGCAATGTCCCTTCCTTGAACAAATCCTGCTTGTTCCTCAGAAATAATTTTAGGCAACAGTTTTAATAATCTAGAGGCCAGCACCTTAGTACAAATTTTGTTGGTGAAATTGGATAGACAGATAGGCCTAAAGTCAGAAAAAGAAGTAGGCAAATCACACTTTGGAATAAGAACAATCATAGAACTAGATAGACCTTTAGGAGGAGGAACACCAATGAAAAATTCTTGTACAGCCTTCACCACATCCATCCCAACAATCTGCCAGCATTTTTTGAAGAATTTACCATTAAAGCCATCAGGGCCTGGAGCCCCATTTTGGTTTAATTCCCAAACAGCCTTTCTAACCTCCTCTTCTGTAGGAATAGCAGTTAAAAGGTCATTGTCCTCCTGATTGATAATTTGTGGAATATTATTCAAAATGTCATTATTTGTAATTGCAGGTTCCACTGCATAAAGGTTTGAATAGTATTCCACAGCTGCAGAGCTAATATCAGGTAATGTAGATAATTCCCTGCCATCAGTTCCTTGGATCATATTTATCATCTGTCTTCTTCTTCTTATCTTCTTAAAAGAATGAAAATATTTTGAATTACAATCACCATCTTTTAACCATTTGATATTGGCTTTCTGTTTCCAGAACTTCCTTTCCAGTTTGTATTTGCTCAAAAGAAGGCTTTTTTTAAGACTCCAATTCTCTCTATTAGAATCAGTAGGAGAGTTTAAAAACTCTACTTCAGCATTAGCAACCTCCTCCTCACAGAATTTAATTTCATCAAAAATATTTCCAAAAACCTCCTGATTCCACTTCCTTAAATCTTTTTTTAATCTTTGAAGCTTAACAGTCAATCCAAACATGCCTCCACCAGTGTCATTTTTCTTCCAACTCTGAGAAACAGTATCTAGAAAAGTGCTATGAGAAATCCACATATTCTAGAATCTAAAAGATTTAGGTCCAGATTGATGCTGATTATTACACTGAATGAGCATAGGGCAGTGATCAGAGGGAGATTGATTAAGGTTAGTCACCTTAATTTGATCATAAGAATCCAGAAATTTTTCATTAAAAATGCACCTGTCCAACCTTCTCCATAGTCTTCCTCTACTTCTAACACCTGTCCAAGTGTATTGGTTGCCAGAATAAGGTATATCAATCAGATTACACTGGGAAACACTTTCCTTGAATTCTAGCATACCTGTCAGATTAGGAGTAAAATCACCTTTATGTTCACCATGAGTCATTATGGTATTAAAATCTCCACCAACTAACCAAGGATCCTGAATCTGGTTAGCAAATTGATCTAACTGATCCCAAAGACATCTTCTCTCCAAATAGGTGTGTTTAGCATAGACAGCTGTTATCCAACCAGTAGTGTTATTACAAACAAACTTGAAATGGACACACTGATTCAACCAGTTAAAGTTTGATAAACAGATGAAATTGGCATCCCAGAAAATCCAGATTTTATTATTATAACCACAAAGGACATGAGTGAAACCAAACTCCATTTTGAAACTTTCAGATTTTTTTTCATCCACCAAAGGTTCAATAGCCACCAGAAATTGTATCCTCCATTTTTTAATTAAGTGAGACAGTCTTGGCCCGGAGGCAGCCAGACCTCTCAAGTTCCAAATAATACCATTCATTGAGAATCTGGGGGGATATTAAATGATTGCCTCCTTGCAGCACTTCTGGTAACCACTCCCTTTGAGGAGACAACAACATTCTTCTTCCTTCTTCTTCTTCCCACCATAATAAATTCCCCCTCATCTTCTTTTCCTTCCTTGTTTTTGTCTTCAGCCTTGGTTAATTCTGACAGCAGTTCAGATTCTTCCTTCCTCTTGCTAGAGTTAATTAGATTTCTAACCTTAATAGAAAGATTAGGTAAGGCCACTAACCATTCATCTTTTCTCTCTTTTCTGTGAGGAACTTCTGAGTCAGACCTGTACTCCTTGGATGCAAGTTCAATATCAAATTCAGAATCTTTCTCTTGTTCAACAAGGCAGCAATCATCAATAATATCCCCACAAGGCCTGGTTGTGGTAAGTCCCTTTAGCTCATTGTTGGTAGTGTTATTGTTGTCACCAGCACTGTTGTTAAGTATGTTTTTTGTTGCAGGTGGTTGCTCATGATAAACCTCTTCAAATACAGAGTCTGATTCTGTAATATTTCCATGGCCTCTAGAAGTGGATTGGAGATGCTGTTGTGGTTGGTAGACTACTATAGATTTTCCCTTATCTATATTAAAACCCCCTGTTGTAATTTTAGCTTCAAGGATCCCCGTTGTAATATGGCCATTATTAATCCTTTCTGGAATGCCTTCTTTTCCTGTATTTTTTGAGACCCATACTGGGCCTTTAGTTTGAGAAATAACTGCATTAGCCTTAGGCATTCCTTCCATCATCCTTTTGGGGCATAAAATTGCCTCATGTCCCAAATGTAGGCAAGAGAGACAGTACCTGGGTCTGTTTTCATAAACAATAGATTGTGAAAAAACAGTTTTCCCAGATTGAATCAAAACCTTGTTTGGCATTTCTTTAGTTAGGTCTAACTCCACACAAACTCTAGCCAAAGAGGGTCTTGCCAACGTAGTAGTAGCTATATCAAGTTTGAGGGGGTTACCAATTAACCTAGCTATTTCAAACATAGCTCGTTTGTCATGAAGATGTATTGGCAAACCCTCTAAGGTCAACCAAACCGGAACAATAGGAGATTCCACATTAGGTCGAAAGTCCGGAGACCACTTCGTAACCCTCATGATATTACCATGTATATCCCATGTTTGGCGGTTCCAACATCGAATGTAGTCTTCTTCAAGATCAAATCTAATCAAAACATGTTTTTTTTCCAATAATCCCAGATGAAAATTACCTTTGAAACCAATGATTTCAAAACTTTTCCGAAGTGTGTTCATAGGCGGTCGCCCCTTATAAAAATATCCAACCAACGATCTCTTATGCTTATCTGCTAGAATTGAAACATCATCCTCCGAAAAAGAAACTGCTGGCATACCTTTAAAACGTGAATGTGATGTTGCCAGGGTAGCATCCTCTTTATTGAATAGGACAGAAACGAAAGAGCGTTTATTGCCATTGTTGCCATTCCAGACGGACTCCGGAACTGGTGGCGGCTGAGCCTGAGACAACGTCGCCGCCGCCCTAGGGTTTGGATTCTCGCTCATGAGCTCTCCCTTGCTGTTAATCCATGTAGGTAGAATTGCTATAATATGGGATCCCTCTTTTGTTGATGGGGTTACTATGGAGGTGGATAATCAACATATCCACTCCCGGTTTACATGTAAAACTACCCAACTAAGCTTTTATGGGACATTCATATATGCTTTGTATACGGTGAGAAAAAGGAGAGAACTTTGGCACCATATTGTTGGAATTGGTAAAAATACACTTGGCCCTTGGGTGGTGTTGGGGGATTTCAATTGTGTGTGTGACCCGAATAAAAGGAGGGGTTCTGCCCCCCCCCCCCCCCCCCCCCGGCTTATCTCACACATGACCTCAAAACCATGAAAATTCAATCTAATCTTAATGATGCCCCTTCTACCGGTGAATTCTTCACTTGGTATAGAGGGTGCATTTGGGCCAAACTTGATAGAGTTTTAATTAACCCGGTTTGGAGTGTCCAAAATGTGACATGTCAAGCTCACTTCTTTGATATGGAGCCGGAGTTTGATCATGTGGCATCATTAGTCACGGTTGGCCAAAGAAAAAATGAAGGTTCTAAACCTTTCAAGTTCTTTAATATGTGGATGAAACATGACCTTTTTAAAGGAATTTTGGAAGAGGTTTGGACTAGAAATGTTAATGGGACAGCTCAATTTAAGCTTGCTAGAAAACTAAAATTGCTGAAAAGACCTCTTAAGCAACTTAATGGGAACGAGTTTAGTTTCATAACCGCTAGAGCAAAGGAGTCCAAAAAGGAGTATAAGAGGATCTATCAATTAGCCATCTTGTCTCCTTTGGATGATGCTTTAAAGGAAGATCTGGTTGTTGCTAAAAAAAGAGCTTTATTTCTAAAAGAAGCCGAGGAATCATATCTAAGGCAAAAGGCTAAAACGGTGCATTTGATCCAATCCGATAAGTGTACAAGGTACTTTCATTCCATTGTCAAGAAAAAGAATGCTCAAAACACCATAGCATCTCTTAAATTGGTAGATGGTACCCTTACACAATCCTTGGATCAAGTTGCAAATGAATTTATTAGTTTCTTTAAGAACTTGTTTGGAACCCATGTACCCTCTGTGGATTATGATCCTGGAGTTATTGCATCGGGTTTGACTTTACATCATGAGAATGTTGATACCCTCATTAGTCCTCATTTGGAGATAAAACAAGCTCTTTTTTATATTGGAAATGATAAAGCACCAGGACCGGATGGGTATTCCTCGGCTTTCTTCAAAACAAATTGGAATTTAGTTGGTGAAGACCTGTGTGAGGCAGTTAGGGAATTTTTTGTCTCAAGTACTATGCTGAAACAGGTAAACCATACTGTTGTTGCACTTATACCTAAGACAAAACATTCTCCTAGTGTCTCGGATTTTAGGCCTATATCATGCACAAATGTGACTTATAAAGTGATTACAAAAATCTTAGCATCTCGGCTTTGCCCTTTTCTGCCTAGCATTATTCATCCATCACAGGGAGCTTTTGTGGATGGAAGACTTATGGTGGATAATATCTTCCTTGCACAAGAGCTATTGAAGGGATATACTAGGAAAAGAGTGACACCTAGATGCATGATAAAGGTGGACCTTAGGAAGGCATATGACACTGTGTCGTGGTCTTTCTTAGAAAATGTTTTAAAAGACATTGGGATCCCTAGTTTATTTTTGAAATGGATTATGGAGTGTGTAACAACATTCTCCTTTTCCATTTCCATTAATGGAGTCCTTCATGGATGGTTTGAAGGCAAGAGGGGGCTTAGACAAGGTGACCCAATGTCTCCTTTGCTATTCGTATTATGTTTGGAGTATTTCTCTAGGATGATTGACTTAAGGACTTCGGATCCTTGCTTTGTATATCATCCTCTTTGCTCCCAACAAAAGATTTAACATCTTGCCTATGCAGATGATTTGATGTTGTTCTCTAAAGGAGAATGCAAATCCATTAAGATTATGGCCAGGGCTTTGGAAGATTATGGGAAGGTTTCCGGGTTAATGGTAAATCATGAAAAATCTAACATTTTTTTGGGGGGTAATGTTGACAAGGCATTGCCTCATATACTGGATATGGTGGACTTTCAACAAGGGCAATTCCTAGTTAAATACTTGGGTATTCCATTGGCCCCATTAAAGATCTCTGTGGCCCAATTCTTTCCATTGATTGACACGGTCACAGATTATATTAATGCTTGGAACACTAAGTCTCTTTCTTATGCAGGGAAACTTGAGCTGATTAGAGCGGTTATGCAAGGTCTCCAATCATTCTGGTTAGGTATCTTTCTGGTACCAAGAGCTATACTTGATAGGATTGTAAGCCTATGTCGTGTTTTTCTTTGGGGGGGGGGGGGGGGGGAATTTGCAAAAGTAGCATGGGAAGATGTATGTCTCCCAAAGGAGGAGGGAGGGTTGGGGATTAAGGATGCTAAAATCTGGAATCATGCCCTCCTCTCTCGGATATTGTGGAACATACACTCTAAACAAGACACATTGTGGGGTAGGTGGGTGCATGGGGTCTATCTCCATGGAAGAGATGTGTGGACCTTTGTGCCACACAATAGGGATTCTCAACTGATGAAAAGATTGGCCTTGATCCGAGACAATTTGGTCTCCAAATTTCCAATTATTGATATGGCCTTAACCTTCCTTGATAAAATATCATTGAATGGTAAATTAGATACATCAAAAGTGTATGACTTGTTGAGAACTAAAGCTGCACCTTGTGTGTGGATGTCCTTCATCTGGAAACCTTATATTCCGCCCAAGTTCTCCTTCATAATGTGGCTAGCCTTGCGGAATAGGTTACCTACTTATGATAACTTGGGGTTTTTGAATGTTATTAATGAATGTCCTTTTTGCAAGGGTGAACCGGAGACGGTGGCACACCTATTTTTTAGTTGCACTATTACAGGTCAGGTTTGGGGGAAGATCAAACAATGGCAAGGAATAGAGAGGGAGATGACTACATTAAAGAGTGCGGTCAAATGGATTAAAAAAGAACATAATGGAGTAAATATTAAAACCAAGGCCATACGCATTGCTTTTTGCTACACGGTCTATTGGATTTGGAGAATTAGGAACTCCATTTGTTTTGATCAAGCTACGGAAAAGGTGGATGAAATGGTTGCACGAATTAAGTACATGGTGTACAAGATCTTATATGTTTTGTATCCGGTGCATATGATTATGTTTTGAATACTATTTTTTTGTCGCTCACATATGCCATAGCTAGATGGCTGTTTTTGAGGTGAATAGCTAACCTCCATGGTTAGCTATTGAAATTGCTGATTTTGGAGGTATCCCTCACTTTGGGTACCGTAGGGCCTAGTTGATAGTTTTGGAGGCATCCTTTATACAAGGATGCCGTATGATTTTTGTAATATGCGTACATATGATGTACATAAACACTTTGGATATATATATATATTTACATTTTATCCAAAAAAATTGGAAGTGACTCTAGACCTCCTCTGCTCAGAAGTGGAGAATTCGCAGTATGGAAAGTCAGATTCTTGAACTTCATCAGAAGCAAGGAAAATGGGAAGAATATTCTCAAATCTCTGGAAGAAGGACCCATCGAGGTATGGGTTGTAGTTCCTAAAAACACTACACATAACCCTCCCACACCTGCTCAAAGAAATCTGAAAAATGAAGAAGATTACACTGAAGTCGAAAAACTCAGAGCCAAAGCTGATCTTCTAGCTACCACTTATCTGCTCCAAGCCATCCCCAATGATCTGTTTATGAAAATTAATAGTCTTACCACTGCTAAAGACTTATGGGATCAAATCCATCAGATCATGCAAGGAACCAATGTTGGAATCGAATCCAAAAGAGCTCATACCTTGACTGCATACGACTCCTTTGCCGCTAGATCTGATGAGGAGCTGGAAGATACATATCAATGTTTTCTGATGGTTCTGAACGAGATGAAGAAGATCAACATTCGGAAACCAACATGGAAGTTAACATTCGCTTCCTAAGGTCTCTCAAACCCGAATGGAAGAAAACAGCCAAACGAATCAGACAAAATAAAGATCTGGATGAGCTTACCATCCACAATCTCTACGACTGTCTAGGAGAGTTCTATGAGGATATACGCGAAAAAGTCAATTCTTCAAAAGGAAAGAACATTGTTGATACACTTGCCCTCCTATCAACTGAAAAGAAAAAGAAAGAAAAAATTCCCAAAATTTCCTTTGAAGTTGATTCATCCGATGATGAGAAGAATTTGTCTGATTCTGATCCAGAGATCAATGAACTGAAGAAGAAGCTAGCTTTGTTAACAACCATGACAATAAAGATAAACAGGAAGTTCACAAGATTCAGAAACCCCGAAACCAACAAAAAACAAAGAACTTTTTCATCAAACTATTCTGACAAAGCTAACAGGCCTTCAGATAAAGCCGTAAGTGGCGATTCAATGAAGTGCTTCAAATATGGGAAGCCTAGTCACTTTGCCAAGGAGTGTCGTTCTGCCAAGAAAAAGGACTTCAACTACTACATGCAAAAGGCTCAAATGGACAAGCAAATGGAGCAAGGAGTGGTCCTAATGGCTGAACACGATAGCTAGTTAGAGGACACTGACGAAAGTGAGCCAGAGAACTTGGCACTGATGGCGAAAATGACGGACTCTGAAAGTGATGACTCTGAAGAAGAAGATAATGCTGCTACATCTACTGAAAATGAGGTAAGTAACCTAAACTCTTTAATTTCTCAACAAAATGACAAAATGAAAGAGTTAATCACTTCTCTAAAAAGAGAGAAAAACAAAGTTAAGGAGCTTGAGGACAGACACATAAATAACACTAAAGTTGTGGAACAACTCATGGTTGAAGGAGCACATCAAAATGTTTGCTTAAAAGATTCACGTGATAGGGTCTCATGCTTAGAATTAGAAGTTAGTCAACTTAAGCAACCTGTCTCTGACCTAACTAAGGAACGAGATGACTTTAGACGAGAACGCTCTGAAGCTATTACTAAATTTAACATTCTTAACAATGAATGTGGTCATCTTTATGCTAAAATCAAGGAGTTAGAAGACACTTAGGCTAAGAGAGTACAATCTAAACAAACTGTTTTATTACTCAACAATAATCCTAGAGAAACCAAGTTTTACAATCCAAAAGCAGGCCTAGATTCCAATAATCCTGAAAATTTGAAAAAGGTTGATTGCCCCCAGTTATATGACATCAAGTACATGAATTTGGGGCTCACTAAACTAATGAAATTTTCTGGTGAGACCGAAACAATTGAGGAAGAAGAAGAGAAAAGGAAAACTAGAGCTAGAGTTGAAGTTAACTATGATTACACTGCTTTAAATGAAAGCTATGCTACTAGAGAAATCCCTTTATCTGATGACTACAAAACCTTCTTCCCTCTTGAGAATCAACCTGAATCTAGGAAGGAAGAAGCAACTACCTCAAATGATTCTGTTCCTCACATACCACCATTGATTAAGAAAATTGCTAATCTTCACACTGCTTTTGAAAAGGAATGAGAAACTTTTAAACTTGAAAAGGAAGATCTTTTAAAGAAAATTGCTGAGCTGACAGACGAATCGTCTCAAGGCACTAAAACTCCTGAAACTTTTTCGTCTGATACACGTAAAAAGAAAACTCATTTCGAAAAGAAAAGAAACTCATCGTCTGCTTTAAAGACAGGGAACGTTTTTTCTAAATCAAGTGCAGGAAGAATGACCTGGATCCCCAAAACAACAGTGAAGAAGGAAACAAGACATGAGCATTCAAAGAAGATTTCCAAACTCTTTAATTTTGTTGAAAAGTCTTGTAATAGAGTTAGAAATTGTTTTCGTTCTAGTTCTTCTGAAAGTTCCTCTAGTTATGTTTCAGACAAGTCTCCTAAGTTTGCTTCTTCTTCTCATTTTAGTTTTGACTCTAATTCAAGTGATGTTTTTAAGCATTATTATTTAAAATCTCCTTTCTCCAAACGAGACGTGTGTGATATGAATGGTTCAAATGGATGTGTTACTTTCTCTTCTTGTGGAGGTGATTATTTAAAATATCCTGTAAAGGTTCATTCTGTTAAACACTTCAAAAGATTGACAAGTGAGAAAGTTTTCACAAGTCATAAACAATCTCAATCACAGTTCCAGAACTTAAGTGAAAAATTCCAAAAGATCAAACAAGTTTGGGTTCCTAAACATAAACTGACCAATTCTGATCCTATTCTTTCTTCACATCAAAAGGATGGACTCGTCCTTAAATGGGTACCTAAGGACGGTCATGTGTGGTACTTAGATTCAGGTTGCTCCACAGACATGACTGGGAAGAAAGAGCTGTTGAGCAACTACGTTTTAAAGTTTGGTGGAAAAGTGAGATTTGGAAACAGTGACTCTGCTCCTATCCTTGGATTTCGAGATATCTGCAATAGCATGGTCACAATCAAAGACGTTTCTTATGTTGCTGGATTGACATACAACTTGTTTAGCATCGGACAATCCTGCGACAAGGGCATGAAAGTCATATTCCGAGCTAACAAGTGTTGTGTGAAGGATGATCAAGGAAACACCATTCTGAGGTGTAGACGCAAATCCAGTCTTTACACCATTGTGCTGAAAACTGTGTTCCCCAATACCTATGTTTGCCTGCTGTCAAGTGTGTCCTCTGAACTTAATCAACTGTGGAAAAAGAGGATGTCTCATCTGAACTACCGTGATCTTCATACATTGTCATCAAAGAAGTTTGTTACTGGTATGCCAGCACTACAAAACAAAGATGATCATCTGTGCGATTCTTGCGCACTTGGAAAAATGAAAAGAGCTTCTCACAAGGCAAAAATGACTGCATCTACTACTCGTCCTCTTGAATTACTTCACATGGATCTTTATGGGCCCATGCGTACACAAAGTATCAATGGGAAGAAATATGTCTTGGTGATAGTAGATGACTATTCAAGATACACATGGATTCGGTTCTTGCGCACCAAAGACGAGACATCAAACATCATCATCACCTTCATTCGTACTACACAGAATCTACTGCAGGTAACAATTCTTTTCATACGATCTGGCAATGGCACTGAGTTCAAGAACCAGAAACTCAGTGAATTCTATGAGACTCAAGGTATTATTCAGCAATTCTTTGCGGCAAAGACCCCACAGCAGAACGGGGTGGTTGAAAGAAAGAACAGAACTCTTGTTGAAGCTGCAAGAACCATGCTGAGCCACTCCAAACTTCCTCATTCTCTCTGGACTGAAGCTATCAACACTACTTGCTTCACTCAGAACAAGACCTCAATTCACAAAAGGTTTGGAAAGACACTGTATGAGCTGATCAACCGCCGAATTCTCAGTGTTTCTTTTCTAAGAGTTTTTGGATGCAAGTGCTTCGTGGCTAATGATAGGGAAGATCGAAGCAAGTTCCATCCAAAAGCCTTTGAAGGCGTGTTTATTGGCTACTCCTCTTCATCTAAAGCTTACCCAGTGTACATCAAAGACAAAAAGAAGGTCATTGAAAGCATCAATGTGACCTTTGACGAGAAAGAAGAATAGGCTTCTGGACACATCAGTTCAGAACCTGATATCACATGTGTTCTAGCATAACTACCCGCCTCATCTCCCTCACCTGAATCCAACACTGTGGATCTTGACCATCTGTTTGACCAAATATACGACAATCCACAACCACACGATCCATCTCCTCCACCCTCTACTGCGTCTACAACTGCTACTCCTACTCCATCATCTTCTGCAACCATAGTTGAGACTGAAACCAACACTGAAAGTACAACGCCTCCATCCATTGATTCTACATCATCTGTTATTGAAGATCCAGTAAGTGCCACACGATTTGCTATATGTGACCTCGAGCCGACCTGATATTATGTTTGCTACTTGTCTCTGTGCTCGCTTTCAAGCCAATATAATCCAAAGGAATCCCATCTGCTGGCTGTGAAAAGAATTCTACGTTATCTAAAGGAACTCCTAATCTAGGACTCTGGTATTCTAAGGAGACTGCATTTGATCTGATTGTGTTCACTGACGCGGATTTCGCTGGATGTAAAATGGACAAAAAGAGTACTTCTGGTAGTGCTCAATTTCTTGGAGAAAATCTGGTCTGTTGGTCCTCAAAGAAGCAAAATTGTGTGTCCACATCTACGGCAGAGGCTGAATATGTAGCTGCTGCTAGCTGCTGTTCACAAGTATTATGGATGAGGACTCAACTACGTGACTTTGGATTTTATTTTGACCACATTCCAATTTACAGTGACTCAAAAAGTGCGATTGCTATCTCATGCAACCCGGTTCATCATTCTCGCACTAAGCACATTGACCTGATATTCCACTTCATCAAAGATCATATTGAAAAAGTTCATGTGGACCTATAATTTGTCTGCACTGAGCTACAGTTGGCTGATCTATTCACAAAAGCTCTGGACGAGAAAAGATTTCAGTTCCTGGTCTCTAAACTGGGAATGCTGAATTTGGAATTTTAAACCGTGCACAAGTATAGGGGGAGTTTTATTTTTTTCGTGTCAATTTTTTATTTTTTTATCGAGTTAGTTTCTTGGTTTGTCAGTCTGTTTCCCAAAAGTGTGCAAACATTGAGGGGGAGCAAAATTAGTCTGGTCTGAGTGCTACAATTGAGGGGGAGTAATTTAATTTCATTTAGTATCTGCAATATTTTTCCAAAAATATTTTTTATTTGAGTCAGTTTAGGATTTTTATCAGTCAAATTGAGTCAGTTTCCAAAAATCAGAAAATGCCAAGGGAAAATGGAAACTAATAATCCAACCTTTTAACGATCTTCTTACAATAGTCCCACATTTTCATTATTCACGAATAATCCAACCTTTGCACCCATCTTCATTCACCGGTCCCACACCGATTTATGACATGTTATTCCAAGTTATTTTCTTATCTTTGAAAAACATTATACCATAATTCCCACCTTATGATCACATAATGTTTTGCAAAGATAAGAAAATACCTTGGTATAACATGTCATAAATCGGTCAGGGACCGGTGAATGAAGATGGGGTGCAAAGGTTGGATTATTCATGAATAATGAATAGGTAGGACTATTGTAAGAAGACCGCTGAAAGGTTGGATTAATCGTGAAATGACTTATTTTTTTCCTCCTGCTCGCACATCTCTCTTCTAAGCACTCAAAAGTTTTCCTTTTACTATTCATCATCTTCCTCGGTCATCATCCACAAAGAGTTCTCAAAGGTCTTAATCTCATTCTTTTATATATTTGCATGTGTGCGTGGTTGAGTATGATTTTCTTTGCACGCACTTTTCTCTCAACGACGAGATAACCGGATAACCACCGGCCAGCCAGTCTCGCCGTCGACGACCGCCATCAACCACTCTCCCTAAAACCTTACCCATCCATTTTCAAAATACCTTTCATAAGAAAACTGGTAAATCAGCCCCTTCACCTTCAACCACCATAGCCGAAATCATCATCATCACATTCTCAAAAACCACCCCAGCCGAAATCCCTTCCCAGGAAAATCTATTCGAGATCTTTAAAATCGGGCTCCCGAGATCCTCTCCCGAAATCCCTATCTCCGAAATACGCCTCACCGAAATCCGTAGATCCGAAATCCTAAACTCCATAACCCGGCAACCCCATCCGAGATCTTTACACGGGCTCCCGAAATCCCACCTACTGAATTCCCATCTGAAATCCTGAACCCGAAATCCTAGCATCCGAAATCCCTCACGAGATTGTTAATAAACCAGGGACTCGAATTTACATCCAACATCTCTATCCGAAATCCCCTTTATCAAAATTCCTTCATCCGAGTTCTTAAAGCCCAATCATCAAAACCTAAGCCCAATTTCCTTTAGCCCAATAACCCATTCCAAGCCTAAAGCCCACTTACCAAAACCAAAATCATTTGACCAAGCCCATAACCCATACTTTGACTAATCTTTGTTTTGATCTGTGCAATTCAGGCAATGGCATTCTTATCTGAGGAAGAGGTGTATCCAATGGAAAGTAGGATCGACATTAAAGACAATAACTATTTGTTGGATCCAATTGTGCTCAAATGTCAAGACAAAGTGATGATTTCTATTCTAAGAGGGCATCCATTGTGGCCAGCACTCACACTTTCTGTCAAAGCCCCAAAAATCTACTTGAGACAGCTCTGAGGAACCATGAATACCACCACTGGTCCAATTCCCACTCTCAAAGCGACATTAGCCAACACCACCATCACCATCTCAAAAGATACATTCCACACTCTTCTCCACCTTCCTATATCATCTGAATACGACCCATTCCCTGATAACCCAACAATCTTCTCTGACATGCTCAAAATAGGCCATCTACCTCCTCTAACCTCATCCTCTCAATTCAGAAGTAACAAGCTACCCAGGCCGTGGAAAACTCTATTTTCCATTCTGAACAAATGCCTGTCATCCAAGCAAACAGGACATGATCAATGCAACATTCACATTCTGAAGCTGGTCCACGGAGTAATGTTTTCAAAGAATTATGACTGGGCACAGCTAATCTGGCTCGAAATTCTAGAGCAACTGAGCACAAGGGTATCAAACAAAAAGACCAAGTACATTCTATATGTACGTTGGTTCTCCATTCTGATCGACCACTTCTTGAAAATAGATGCCATCATTCCACAAAGGCCAACAAAAGAGCTGCAAGCAATTCCTCAGCTAATCCACTTCAAGAACTCTAACAACACTCTCGAGATGCAGCCCATGCCTATCCCTGATGTTCTACTCAACCTTGCTGCTCCAAATGATCCGCATGTTGCTGAATATAAGGTTAGTATCTCTTCTATCCCTACAACGCAGTCAAACCCCACTATGTCTACCCAAGGGACTTCTAAACCGAGTGGAAGTAAGGGTCCAAGAGTGACTAAGTCGAAAAAGAGGGAAGGTGAGACTTAGTCCAAGAGAGCTGATGTCTCCTCCTCTAGTGCTATAATTGTTACATCACCCCAGTCACTGAAATAAACCGAACTCAGTCCATAGGTATAGGTTCTGACGTTGTGAGTTCCCGAGTAGAAGACGCTACATTGAGTTCAATAGCGCAAATTGATCCAAGCTTAGACCACTCGATCGTCTCCCAACAGATGGTCGTTTCAACCCAAATAGGGGAACCCATGAGTGAACCGCCCCACTCTGCTACCCAATGCACGTTAGGTCTTGTGTCCACAATCCCAGATTTTTTATAATTTTCTAGGGCACAACCTTCTACTTCTGCACACACTAATACAGGCTCATTACCTCATGTCGTAACAACCAGAGATATGTCAATGACGGTTGGAAGTCCTGCCACACTATACTCCCCAGCAGGCCATGGCGCCGCTATTCTTAGTGATGCTGTGAGAATTGATACTTCTTTTAGGTCAGGTTTTTATTCATTCACTAGTTTAACTAGGGAGGATCTGAGAAAACCACTTCAAAATCCATCATCCCATCCTCCATTAGCTCTGAACCGTCCTCATCTTCTCAACCTGAACCTTCATCTTCTACCGCACCAAAAGACTCACTAGCCTTAACCGTTTTTCACCCTTCCGTTCCCTTAAACACTGAGCCAGGACTTTGTGTCCTCTCGAGAACTTCTATAGGCTCGTCCTTCATGGATGTTGACCAAGGATTAGAAGGAAGTCCTGACAATGCAACATATGAATCACCATTGTCTTCAGGCCGTCAGTACGAGCTAGACTCTAGTATGATGAAAACAGTAAGTCTTTGTGACACCGGTGTGATATTAAATTACCCACTACTACCACTTTTGAGCAAAATGATCCAGGTTCCTCAAGCTGAATGAGCAACATACTCTTCAAAATCCACTTCTATTCCGATTCCAACTAATCAACCATCAACATCATCAAGGAAGAAAGTTTCAAAGAGAAAAGAAAGAGATATCAAAGAGAAAGTCGTTGTTGATCTGATATTACTTGACTGGATAGAAGATAATGAGAAGGGTGAACTTCAAAAGCTGAACAATGAAGAAGCTCTCAAGCAGCTGAATTTCATTCGAGAAGTCAAAAGGACTGCTGCTGAAAAGTTAATAGGACTGGACTATGAAGAAATAACTCAAGGTGAATTTTACGACGATCCACTTCCTAATTCTCACTTAGTTAAAGATCTGATCAAGACACGCCCAGGATCTGAAGCTGACCTGTACTACTTGGTTTCTACTGATTTCAGGGAACTTTCTCAAAAGGACAAAGATCTAGGCCTTAACGCACTCAAGAGATTTATGATGAGACAAGTCAAATACTATTCTCTCTTCGATCTGCAAATGTCCATAGAAAACAATTTTCCGAAAGTGAACATGACTGCACCGAGAAATAGAGCTCCATGGATTGAAAATTTTGAAAAAGGCATCATCGTCACACAACCAGAGATAGGACTGATCTACAGAGATTATAAAGGCATCAAGCAAGTCCTGCTCATGAAAGAAATCCACAAGTATTGCGATGTACACTCGTAATCATAGAAGATTATCTGAGAGAAGCTGCACTCAAGCTACAAAATTCTGAAGATCCAGATGACCCGATCTAGATTGCTCTTATTGCAGATTTTCACGAAGCCATAGGAGTTAGACTTGATTTTAGAAGTACTCTCAGACATTATGAAGTCATCCTAGGCTATCGGAAGTCATTATACAAGACTCAGAGATAATCCGCGCTTCATCGACATTTGAACACAAAGGGGGAGAATGTTAGAATATTATTTTATTGTGTTCAAATTATTTGTAATTTATTTAATGAGTCTTTGTATTTAAATAGTTTAGCTGAGAGAGGATTAGACCCATCTAATCTAGCTCTAATAAGCCCACATGCCTCATAAGCTGCATTCCTAATTGTATTAGGCAGTTCGAATATCTCTCCTATAAATATAGGTTGAGATGGCCGAAAACTGCGAAGTCTCTATACATTGTGTTTCCGCGTATTATTCTCTGTAGAGCCAATAGAATAGAAATTCTCTCTCAAGCTTATTAGTTCGAAGTACTGTGTAATTGTTCTTCATGGATTCATCATTATATATACACGGTATACGTTATTGGTGAGATTTCTCTTTTACCGTTTAAATTCTTCATATTATTCTTAGATTATTCGACTGTTGAAATCTGGGCATATCTCACACAAAAGCATAGCTAGATTAATACGCTATTGTTAGAAGAGTAAAGTCCTTAAATAGGAGTAAAAAAAATTTGAAATTTCAAAATAGGACTATCATGTTTTTTATTCCCTAAATAGGAGTAAATTTCTGCCAAGTTTGGCATTACTAGGCTTTTAAATATAGCATTTTTTTTCAAACTTGGCAGATTACTTTTATTCAAGCAATAAAAAACAAGATACTCCTATTTTACAATTTTAAAGTGTTTTTACTCCTATTTAGAACAATTTCTATTGTTAGAATAATTTATTGAGTGAAAACTTAAGTGAATTTGAAAATCTAAGATAGTGAAAGTACTATTGATATGCACACTACCATTAGTACTGTGCGGAACTACATATTCATTTGGCTTGAAAGTTGCACTTTTAATACCGCAGTAGAACCTTCCCACTCAGGCAATGTGTAACAAAATGTAAATCTTAAGAACAAACTTCAGATGAAGTACGTTTGTGGTCAAATCGCCTTTCCTTGTCCTATATTTAGGCTTTTCGATCCTGCGCAGGGACATTTATCCGAATATATGTCTAATCTAGCGCTCCTAAACAATTCTACATATTTAACTCAAATAACAGTGTTTTGTTAGTAATTAACTGATTTAAACATTGTTTATTTTGTAGTATGTTGATGTGAGTTTTTTGGTGTGGCACCACTCCCTAGATGTAAATCTCAAGAATACGATGAATATATAAGGTCTTGGTACTTTGTCCTAGCGATTAGTTTAGCAATATTAATTTAAATCATGGAACCCACGTAAGAGCGATGACTGCCTAGTGTATTCTGGGACCGTATATTTAATTCATCTGGGACAAGATAAAATTTTAAGTCATTAGAATTTATTTATATTGGATCAAGGAAGTGCTTTTAATTAAGATAGATATAAATTGGAAGATTGGGAAAATAAAGGGAGCAAGTTGCTCAAAGCTGATTTAATATACCTATTAAAGGCTATAGAGCCTAAAAAGAAAATCTAGACCTACACATTTTGACACAACAGACACAAGAAAGATATAGGAGCTTCTTCTACGACAACTTCTCCTCTTCATCGTTTTCACTCGTTCGAAACTTGAAAAGATTGTTGAATCGAAGATCAAGTTTCATGGAGGAGGAAACACAGTTAGAAGGGACTGAGGTTCACGCCATATCTAGGTGAGATAACGGCTTTACGCCTAATAACTCTTGAGTCTCGAATATGAATACCTTTGATCATGAAAATATGATTTTTCGTATGTTAAAATGTTGCTAGTTGTGTTTTATGAACTTGGGATGCTTGTAATAGACTTATTTGTGGACGCTTTGGGGTGTTTTCTTTATGGTTGGAACGCTTACCGAAAACCTCAGTACCGAAAACCCCAAAAAGGGGCGTACCGAAAAACTTTTGTTGATGTATACCGCAAACCTCACGATATACCGCACATTAAACCTAACACACCGGTTGAGAATACGTCTGATATCATTTAAAAGGTTTATAATATGGACTTATAGTCTTCATAAGAGTTTTAGATATCTTAGAGAAGAATCTAACGCCACTGGAATATCAGGATTTAGCCTAGCCAAGTAAAAGTTACGATGATATTAAGCTCGTAATGAAAACTGTGCGTTGCATACCGAAAACTTGACACACCAGTTGAGAAAACGTCCGATATCGTTTAACACGTTCGTAATTTGGACTTATGGTCTTCATAAGAGTTTTAGAGACCTTAGAGCTGCATAATAAGACACTGGATTATGAGGCTTTGGCATAGCCAATTAAAAGTTACGATGATAATAAGTTCATATTAAAAACCTGTGTGATGCATTACGAATACCTGACACACCAGTTATGAAAACGTCCAATATCTTTTAACACGTTCATAATGTGGACTTATTGATACGTTCGTAATTTCCATATTTATGTTTATGTTTTTAATTAGTTTTGCTTGAGTTTTACTTTGGAAATTACACACTTTTGGTGTAATAGATTAGATTGTTAAATTCTTGTAAATAGGTTAGATTAGATATATTCTGAGCTCAAGCAGGTATTGATCACTCGAAGTATACATTTTACGTATTGATTATTTATTTTGAGTGCACCTAACGACAAGTGCACGTCACTTATAGTCTTCATAAGAGTTTTATATATCTTAGAGACACATCTAAGGCCACTGGGATATCTGGATTTGATTTAGCAAATTAAAAGTTACAATGATATTAATCTTGTACCAAAAACCTGGGTGTTGCACAGAGAAAAGCTAAAAGTTGAAAAAACGGATCCGTCGAGAAAACCCTTCAGTTGAGAAAACCCAATAATATAGAAAGTCTTTCTCTTTAAGGTTTGTTATACTTTGGAGTTACGCTACTTTGCAGTTTGCAATTGCGCTACTTCGCTATTTGTGATATCAAGTCTTCTAAACCAAGTCCTGACTTGGGACACGGGCACCATGGGCCACCCGAATGCCCAATGGGTGACTTGAATAGCTAATGAGTGTCTCGAAATCCCAATTGAAGGTTCAATTACATGTAAGCCGATACTTTAGCCTTGATGTGGGTCCATAGGGTCTTAGTGAATTATTATCTCACCAGGGAAGGTCCAGTGGAGTTGATTACGTACTATTGCTACCTAGTTAATATGAGTTTTCTCGCACTTAAAATATGTGTAGTAGTATAGGTCTAAGTACGATTACTGTTTCCACAAGGACGGAAAAGAGAATTAAGTATTAAATAGTTTCAACGATTAAAATAAATAAAACAATGCGAATGTGCGAGAATTGATTTTTGGGCAATTAATTAATGTCAAAATAGAGCTAAATTAAAGGTTCTTTCTAATTAATGACAGAAGGGAACATGAATTGATTCCGGGTGTAACCAGATTTCAGGGCTAATGATCAGGCTTACTTACATGAGAATTATTTAATCGAGCAACGCAGGTCAATACTAATAAGTTCTTCCCGCTCTCGCGGCGTAGAATACAATAATTTAGTGAACCAGACAAACTGATCTCTCATGTGACAAGTTCCTAAGTTATTGCCAAAATGAGCGAGAGTACGACTCCTTTTTTTACTCCAGGGGGCCTGGGGGGCCTGGGGGGGCTGGGGTACAGGGCTGAAACTCACTCCATTGAGTTTCAAACCCTTGTGTACCTAGCAGGATTCGAACTCGAGACCTTCCACTAGACATGGTAACCTCACAACCAGATGAGCTGGAATGCTTGGTTAGGACTCCTTAATCGCTATAATCTCTCATGTACTCATCTCCTTTTGGTTGCGGTTCGCCTGTTTTCTAAGCTCTTACATTCATGATATCTACTGAGCCAGTTGTTAAAACTTCTAGCATGTCATCATGTAAGGCAGTGAGATGTGATAGCATCCGGATTTTCCGATCATCAACTTGATGAGATTGAACATAAGATTCTTGGCCACTGAGTTGTCCATTTTTTATACTTGAAACACAAGTGTGTAAGGGAGTTGTGGTGATCTTTGATTCAAACTAGTCGGTGGAAACTGACTTATGAGCAACCGCTCCGATATCAATTGATGGTCCCTGGTGAGCTAAAAGTCTGGAGGGGGTGAATAGACTTTCAAAACTCTTTGGTTTATAAAGCTTTTCCCTCTTTAAAGTTTAATTCTAAACATTTTAAGAGATTGTAGAATATTCGACGGAAGTCTTGAGCTCTTTAGAACGGCTGGATTACACACTTTTTAGAAAGAAAGACTTTCTATTTATGGTAATTGACAAAGGATTGTTTAAAGGATGTTTATTTGAAGTTGTGTATTAGAAGAGTTTGTATAAAGTTGGAGGAAACAACAATTCATAAAAGATGCAGAGTTAGCTAGATGACACCCTAGCAGTATACTGACTAGCAGGCTGCTGCTAATGTTAAGCTTAGGCAGTTGTTGAATGACAGATTTGAACTCTTTATTATTTTAGATGGTGAAGTTCAGAGAAATAGAAATGGAGTTCAAAAGGGTTATACGAAGCTCTTTTTATAAGTAAATTGCTTTGATGTGAACTACTCCCTCCATCCCATTTAAAGGTTCTCGTTCACTATTCTTCGATCAACGTGCATTGTTCTTAATCTTTTATTTTATATATCCAATTTTTATCAAATTTAAATCTTCTTGATCAGAATTTGTAGCAGTTTTAATGTAGTTTCTGAATATGTAAATTTTATTTACTAAAAATAGTTCTACGTCGTAAACCGCGTGGGAACGTTTAAATGGGACGGAGGGAGTAACTTATATTCACTTTAACTGGGTATACAAACTGAGTTTGTATTATTGCAATTTAGATGTCTTCGAGAAAGTTTTTTGTTGAAAAATAAGATTTGTAGGACGAGAGATAATGTGTGTGTGTGTTTGGATAAACTTAGAAAGTAAATGAAACAGTGAGTTATCCTGGTTAAGAGGTGGTGTAGTCCTCCTACATCCTATCCCACCCTTTTTTCAGATGTATTTCCACTACGTTATTCAGCCCAATGCACTTAGTTCCTGATCTAACCTTGATCATAGGCCTAGATCATTAGGTTTTCATCACAAGGAGCCAAAACACCACTCCAAGCTGCTCTATCCTTTACGTGTTTCACTAATGAATCCAACACATTCAAAAGCTACTTAGTCCTATTCTACCCACAGTTTGGATACCCTCCAAAGATTTATAGTTTGTCGATTATAAGATAGTTTTAACCTCCCAACTAGGATTAAGCTCTAAAAATATATCTTTGAATGAACTCATCTAAGAGCTTATTAAGTGTGAGTGAGGTTAGAGCGAAATGATAGATTAGCACTTTCTCTTTCCTAGATCTTTGTATAAGCTTGTGTTGATTTCTCTAGCTCACTTACTTATCTTCTTCAGCTGCACACTTCTTCTGTATTTATAAATAATTTGTGGTTGAATATGTCATTATGGCTGAGGAGATTCAATATTCACCGTTGATTGATCCACTTGGTTTGACTATTGAGGAGCATGGACTTCGTTGGTCTTCATACAACGTCTCTGCAAACTTTTTGTATTTATACTACCCCTTCATTGTAGTGAAGTATTTCGAGGAGAATGGGTTGGAAATACAAAATCCTTTACCGTATTTTCCTTTTGATTCCCAAAAAATTATTTTATCTACTCATAAATACATCTACTATTTGAGGGTCCAACTAAATGATTTATGCAAATTCCTCCTTTCAATAATTCTGAAGTTCATGAAAAAAATATGTAAAGGCCATGCAATGTGTAGTAGTATCTTTCCCGGGCCTTTTTACTTTTACTTCATTCAGAATTAGTGTGACTCCCATCAGAAGTATAGTTGTGATTTTGACTTTGCCTCAAAAGGCAAAGTTGTAGAGAAAATTTTGTTGGTTAACATTGGTTTGACTAGCCGGGTTTGGTTTTGAGTGTTGGCAGTTTGCTAGTCTTGTACTTTGGCAGTAGGCTTAATGAGTTCACTAGCAAGCTGCTAGTGAACAAAAAACTTTAATTTAGTTAACTCTTTTTCGTACCTTCTAGCGTTTTCTTTTGGTACGTTTTCTCTTTTTAGTACTCTTCTTCTTTTGCTTTCTTTTTGTTGGAGTAGTTTTCAAAAATTACGAAGTATATCAAACCATATTTGCTAGTCTAATATAGGCGCATCATCAAAATATAGAGGGACCTAACATTTGAGTATGTAAAAGTTATTCAACATGAACTATAATGTCAATGAGCAAATTGTTTATGAATTTTTTTAGTTCGGTCGAGGAGTGGACTGATGATGGGGATCGAGAATACATTAAGTTCCGATTGTTGAATATTGAGCGGACTATGAGCTTGAAGGGATTGGCCACCATTTTGGTTTACCCATCTTGGATTCTAACCACGAATTGGATTTTACTTATGGAGAAGAACTGTAGAGGAGAATTACTGGAGAGGAAAATGTGGATGCATTAGATCAGATATCCGCGTTCATCACACTCAACATCCGGTTTACCGCAGGTTTCTCAAATTTCTGTGCAACTGTGCTCTCGGCCGGCTAAACAACCACCAAAGTCGGTCCATTGATTTATGTAACTTGCTAGAGCTGTTTTTGCCGACACCCCATATGTGAGTATTGCATGGGCTATGTATTCTCAATTTATCAACCAAACGAATGGGAGCGTCAAAATTTATATTGGTGGACTTATCACCCATATAGCCACCAAATATGGGTATGTAGACAATTAAATTGTCCCAAATGAATCCCTCCTAGGCATTAAATTCATGAAGAATGCAAGAGACATAAAATTCTCCCATATCGTCCTACAGGGAGTGTTTTCTACGAGTCATGCATTTGCTCGGAACCCACGAGCATATACTTTATCCCGTTCCATGTCTTGCCTCAAGATCTATTTTTTTTAAACCCGGAAGGTAAACCACCAAAATCAGTGGTGCAAACGTCGGGGAACGTTTGCCAGGTTTTATTAATAGATGTGAAAAAATACAAAAGAGAGGGGGACCAAACAAAAACCTCTCCGTAGAGGCATACCTCTAAAAGTACATGAATCAAGACTAAAAAATCAGATATTTTTGGGGGGGCTTGACCTGACCCAAAAATCAAAAAACACGAAATTAGAAACGCGAAGCTGTAATACAAAAAAGGTCTCCATATAGCTATTTTTAACATCTTTAGGCAAACTACCTACCTGATCAAATAAAATAATTTGGGCCGAACCCAAATTCTTCCCTGCAAGCAGATGGGCCGGACCGTTCCCTTCACGAAAGACATGTCCGAACGTAAACCCTCTAAGTGTTGCCTTTCTCCTGAAATCAGCACAGTTGCCTGAATCGTCCAAAATAACGGAGATCGACCTAGCCGCATCACTCTCCACCTGAACAACCGCGAAACCAGCTTCCATTATCATCTGAAGCGAAGATCAACGATTGCAACTCAGCCTCCTCACTGGATGTCGCTTGGATTCTGAAGGACGTAGCCCATACCAGTTCTCCCAGCCGATTCCGAAGAATAGCTCCTCCCGAAGCACAACCAGGTTTGAACGAAGCATCTACGTTCAATTTGAAGTTTTGTTTAGGTCTTTTCCACTTAACAACCTGAATAACAGGGTAATTAAACTTAAACCTTAACAGAATAAGATTTTCAATGAACAAAAAATCTTCCACCCTTCTTCGTTTTATCTTTGTCAAAGTTGAAGCTCATTTCTGAGTGTAAAACTTGATTTGTAAAATAAGGTAATCTGGATTTGGTATAGAACCCGAACCCCATGTGTATGAAGAAAACACCTTCCAAATGTGCCATGTAATAATGCCAGGCATAATGTGCTTAAAAATATCTGCCATTGATTTTGAACCAGCCTCAATTCACCATAGTATAAGAACTTGCCTAATCGAAGCTGTGATAGGCATGAGAATACCAAAAATCCCCATAATGTACTGCCATATGAACTTTGTATACGAACAATTAAAGAAAATATGGTCAGTAGTTTCATAATACCTCCTACAAAGGGGGCACCTTGATGGATAGACAGTCAACTGAAACCTCTTAAGATTATCACAAGTGGGCAGAAATGAGTTCAGAAGCTTCCAAAGAAAAACTCTAATCTGCATAGACTGATACTTATGCCATATATGTTTATCAGTAAAAGTAACTTATTTTTTGTTTCTGATTTCATTGTAAGCAGATGCCAGAGAGAAGTTACCATGAATACCAGGGTCCCATTGCAATGAACCAGAAGAATTCTCTGAACAAAGGTCAGTAGCTACATCATGAATCTCACAAATTCTTCTCCAAACATTAGAATCAGTAGTTTTAGGCCTAATATCCTCTCCTCTAGGGTATCTTACTTTAATGAAAGAAATCCAAAGAGATTTCTGAGTTTTCCATTTCCACCATAACTTCAGAGAATAAGCTGTTTGAACATCATTAAGTCCTTTAATCCCTAACCCTCCTTCTTCAGTAGTATAGCATACCTTTGACCATTTGACCCAATGAAATTTCTTTCTGGTTGTAGATGAACCCCAAAACAAATAGGCCATTTTTTTTCTCCAAGGTAGTAATGACCTTTTTAGGAAGCTTAGAAGTAGAAAAGATGTAATTAGGGATGGTATTCAGTACATATTTAATCAACATAAGTCTGCCTCCTTGGGAAAGATTTTTCTGTTTCCAGGAGGATAGCTTTGAATCAAAATTTTCAATAATGTGAGAACAATATTGAAACCTGTTCATCCCTTTATGAAGGTGAGATCCTAAGTATTTCATTGGAAGAGAAGTTTTCCTCATTCCCAGGATATTTTTAATAGCTGTGATTCTGTAAGTAGCACCCTTCCCTGTTATAAAACTGCTCTTCTCTAAATTAACTGTTTGGCCTGAGGCTGCTTGATAATCATTAATAAACCTTTTGAACTGTACCAAAGACCTGGAATCACCATTTGTAAAGACCAAAAGGTCATCAGCAAACCCAAGATGACTGATGGGGAACCCTTTACAGCCTAACCAGAATGGTTTAATATAGCCCTGCTCCATTCTTACTTTTAAGCTTCTTGAAAACCCTTCAGAGGCAATGATAAAGAGAAAGGGAGAAATAGGGACGCCTTGTTTTACCCCCCTTTTTGGCTGGAAAAAACCATGGGGACTCCCATTAATCAAAATAGATAAGTAGGTGGATTGTAAGTTGTTTCTAAGGAGAGAGACAATCTGATTTGAGAAACCAAATCTGTCCAAAACCCCAAATAAGTAGTTCCAAGAGAGCTTGTCAAATGCTTTGGCCATATCCAACTTAATGACCACATTTGATCCTCTGACTTTTTTATCAACTGCATGAACCATTTCTTGGGCTATAAGAATTTGATCAGAGATGTCCCTCCCCTTAACAAAACCAGTTTGTTCTTCAGAAATGATTTTAGGCAACAATCTGACCAGTCTGGTAGCCAGAACTTTAGTACAAATTTTATTTGAGAAATTAGATAAACATATAGGCCTGAAGTCTGAAAAGGTAGATGGAGTTTCTGTTTTGGGAATTAAGGTAATGAATGAACTGGAGAAACCTTTAGGAAGAGGAACCCCTATAAAAAATTCCTGGACAGCTTTTACAACATCACTCCCAACAATATGCCATCACTTTTTGTAAAATTTTCCAGAGAAACCATCAGGTCCAGGAGCCTCATTTTGATTTAGTTCCCATACTGCATCCTTAACTTCCTCTTCAGTAGGAATAGAACAAAGAAAGTCATTATCCTCTTTGTTAATGATATGAGGAATGTTGTTGAAAATTTCATTTTCAGTTGTGACTAGCTCTGATGCATAAAGGTTAGAGAAGAAATCTACTGCAGCTGCTCCAATCTCAGGTGAGTCATAAATATCCTTCCCTGCAGTGTCTTTTATCACTTGAATCATTTGTTTTTTCCTTCTTATCTTCACAAAAGAGTGGAAATAATGAGTATTACTATCCCCTTCTTTAAGCCATTTGACATGAGCCTTTTGTTTCCAAAACTTCCTTTCTAGTCTGTATTTATTTAGAAGCAGAGCTTTTTGTAGTTGCCACTCCTCTCTATCAATCTCTGTAGGTGACAGAATATAATTATGTTCAACCTCTTGTTCAATGAAATTGATGTCATCAAATATATTGCCAAAAACTTCTTTGTTCCATCTTCTCAAATCTTTTTTAAGCCTCTGTAACTTGGTAATCAGTCCAAACATTCCACCCCCAGTAGAATTACTTTTCCAACTATGTGAAATTGTACTGAGAAAGGAGTTATGTGAGATCCACATATTTTGAAACCTAAAAGGTTTAGGCCCTGTCTGAATATTTTGAAAACATTGAATCAACATAGGACAATGATCAGAAGAAGCTTGATTAAGATTGGTAACAGTAATCTTGTCAAAATAATCTAGAAAAGCCTCATTAAAAAGACATCTATCAAGCCTCCTCCAAAGTCTCCCTCTTGATCTAACACCTGTCCAGGAATATTGACACCCAGAAAAGGGAATGTCAATGAGATTACATTGAGATGCGCAGTCTTTGAATTCCAGCATGCTTGTCAGATTAGGTATAGAAGCCCCTTTATGTTCTGCATTATACATAATAGTATTGAAATCACCACCCACCAGCCAAGGCCCATTAATCTGATTGGCAAACTGACATAATTGCCCCCATAGCTCCCTCCTCTCTAAATGAGTATGTTTGGCATAGATAGCAGTAATCCAACCAGTAGTTGACCCAAGAGTGAATTGAAAATGAACATATTGTGAACCCCACCTAGCATTTGAAAGTGTAATACTATTGGAGTCCCAAAACAGCCACACTTTATTTCTAGAATTGAAAAGAACATTAGTGAAACCCAAGACCATCTTGAAATACTCAGCTTTATTACAATCAACCATAGGCTCTATAGCAATAAAAAACTTTATCCTCCATTTAGAAACAAGATGAGATAGTCTTGGCTCGGAGGCAGCCAAACCTCTCACATTCCAAATTAGCCCATTCATTGAGGGGATGAGGTATTAGTTCGAGCCTGCCTTTTGGCAGCAGTCCTTGTTACCATGCTAGTTTGTTGTTGGAACTGAACTTTTTTCCTCCTTTTTCCAACTGTTATGAAACCATCCTCTATTTCTTTTTGCTCCTAGATGGTATGTGGAGATTGAATAAGAGCTGATAGGAGCTCAGAATCTTCCCTTTCTTTTCTGGAGTCCATCAGAATTTGTACTTTAGCAATCAAGCCATGTAACACCGACCCCGAGCATATTTACTTTTAGTAATTATGTAATAAACCTTGAAGGATGATTTAAGAATTTGCATGATTGTAAATTTTTATTATTTCTTTTACGTGAATAGTAAATTGCATGTGGGGCCCACAGCGGGAACGGGGACCGTCCGATAATTCCCGAACCACATATTATATTCATCTTAGTCTAGATGACATCTATATGGTTGTGGATATTTTATTTGGGCCATAAGAAAGGCATGGAGTTGACCTTTTGGTCAAACGGGGCCTAATTACCGGTATTGGTAATTTAACGGATAACAACCCGAAATGAGCTTCGGAGACTCCTAAATTAATGTTGGGGAATGTACATCTATTCTAAAGGCCCATGATTATTAGGAACACGTGATATATTTATTTGGCCCGATAAAATAAAATATGGTTAAAACAGTCCGAGAAATACAACTTTCGGGGCCGATTGTACATAACGGGACATAATGGGATGACCTCCCACATAAGGGGGGGCCACTGACGTGCAGGAATCGTTAGGTGCACTCAAAATAAATAATCAATACAACACTAATACGTAGTATAGTGTAGTAAGGTTCGTATCCACAGGGAAAGGAATACTTTTCTTTTATGTGAATAATAACAAGGGGGATTTAGATTTGTTTGGTTTAATAACACTAAGATAAACGACCTATATGAGTTTAATTCAATGAGATGGAGACTTGGTTTTGCTTTTATCCACTTAATGAAATGTTCGTCGATCCCGGTTATATCTTTAACTATCTTCCTCTCGAATACTCAATCGAGGAGTATATCCAGTTCATCGAGGGTAGTTATTAATAACGAGATGCGTTCATTAATAAAACTTACTATCGAGTCAATATAGAACAAGCGCCGTATATTAACTTGATAGTAGCAATAAACTTAAGATGAAAACGATTGAGATTGATAACCTCAACACAAGCGGTTTATTGGTTTAATCAATATAATTAATTCCCTTTGGCATATTAACCATGAGATGCATGCATTAATATTCCAAGTTTACTACCGTTGAAAGAACCGGATTAATAACAAGCGTATTAACCGATTGATTCTAGTAATAATTAATATGAGAAACAATACTAGTTGATACTTTAAGTAATGTTTAAGATATTAACATGAAATATGAATAGGAATTAATTAATACTTAAGGAAGAATATTAAAATATATGAATCCTACTATGATTAATATCAAGATGTTAACTAATTGTCATTTTAGTAACACTCCCCAATATTATCATAGAGGAAGAAATAGCTATTACTATAACAAATGTCAAGATGTTAACTAATTGTCATCTTAGTAACACTCCCCGACTTTGATATAGAGATAGTATTTTGAAAGAAAGAATTAATATTCAAGGAAGAAGATTAAAGAAAATAACTCACAACTTACAAATTCATTAAGCTTCAAAGTAGCAAAACCAAGATGGAAGAGTTTAGCTCCTCATTTGGAGGCTAAACATGATGAAAAATATAAAGAAAGAACTATTCTATACTGAGCTTAGATGTACAAAGGGATTGGATATCTTTTTGTGAAGGAAAGGAGGTGTATTTATAGGTTTTTGGGATGAGATTCGGGTACTCGATCGGGTATATACATGGTACCCGATCGAGTATGTGTGTAACATCCGATTCGAGGCATACTCGACCGGTTTCAGGCTATTTTCTAAGTGTATACCCGATCGAGTATATATGAATACCCGGTCGAGTATGCTTAGAAAGTGATATTCGGGTTATACTCGACCGATCTTTGTTTGCAATTTAAAGGCATACCCGATCGAGTATATATGAATACCCGGTCGAGTATGCTTAGAAAGTGGTATTCGGGCTATACTCGACCGATCTTCGTTTGCAATTTAAAGGCATACCCGATCGGGTATGTCGGTCTACCCGATCGGGTATAGACATAGAATCGTGGCCAAAATCTTCCCTGCATGTTCCTTTGTCTTCGGATCTGATCCGATTTGAAGTTCCAACCTAATACCCGATCGAGTATAGCTAATACTCGATCGAGTATAGACCAAAATTCAGTATCTTCTTTTGTCTTTGAACTTTTGTACCTTCTCTTCACTTTTTGGGTTCACCAACTGTACTTTGGGTGACCAAAACCTGCTTAAGCTCAGAAAATGTCTAATCTAACCTATTTACAAGAATTTAACAATCTAATCTATTACACCAAAAGTGTGTAATTTCCAAAGTAAAAGTCAAGCAAAACTAATTAAAAACATAAACATAGAAATGGAAATTACGAACGTATCAACTCCCCCACACTTAAACCTTTACTCGTCTCGAGTAAGATCAAATGTTTACAAGTGTCAATGTTTGTCCAAAAGTTCCACAGTTCAACAAAAAGATAATACAAACACAAAGACCACCAAGGATTACAAAAAAATGAGTTTTAAACTCAAATCACAAAAGAGCATCTTGGGTTTAATGGCCTCCTAGTGTTGTCTTCTTTTCTCCTCCTCTCTTCTTCTTTATCTTGAATCTTCATAAGGATACAATGAGTGCCTGCAAGAACAAACATTTCTCTCATATCTCTCATTTTGCCTAGGAGCCTTTTCAGGTTTTCATCCTAGCACCTCTTTTCATTTTCCATTCTCTCCAACTCACTCATTTTTTTATATAAGCCCCTTTTTTTTTTTGCTTAGATTGCCCATTTTGTTGGGTTTTCAACCTAACTAGCATTTATTTTATTTTGTTTATTTTTTTTTTTTGTACATTTTTTTTGAGTGTAAAAGTTCAAAAGAATTACATGCATAGTGCTAGGTACAAATGAAAATTACATACCATCATGAGTGTCTCCCCCGCACTGGAATCACGCACTGTCCCTAGTGCCCGCCTTCTCCTCCGTAGTAGCTCCCTCCAAAACCGCTCCCTTGGCCACCATCTCCCATGTAAGTGTCCCCGCCATCTCCGCCGTCGTACCCTCCACCACCGGAGCCAGATCCTCCAAAGTTACCCCAATGAGTGGGGTCATACCATGAGGGTGGTGGAGGAGGGTTCGCCATGGTATGGAAGGATCCCTGCTGTGCCATAAACGAGTACATAGGCCCGTAGAACCTATGTTGGTCTTCCTCATACCGGTGTCTATCGGCCTCCCGGAGCTCCTCCAAACGTTGAAAGCCGGCCCTTTGCTCATCCTCCAATCTTTGAAAACCGGCTCTTTGCTCTTCCTCTAATCGGTTGAGCCGGTTGTCCATTTGGGCTATTCCCGTAAGAAGTTGTTGTTGACCCTCCAGAAGTTGTTGAAAGAAGTCGGGTGGTGGAGGGTTGTGGCTTTGTTCTGGGAAATCATGGCTCATGGTTGGATGGCTATGGAGTTGCTCGTAGGGCTCGTCATCGGGTTGGTTTTGGGGGAGTTCCTGTTCCGGTTCTTGAAGATGTGGTGGGAGGGCGTTTGGGAAGAGGTAATGTTGATCCGGCCTGCCTGTTTTGAAGTGGAGTTGGGGGAGTTCTGGGTTGGGAAAGAGGAAGTATTTGAGGGGTTTGGGGTGGATGTGCCAGTTGTACATATTTTTGGGCCTTTCTTCACCATAAACGGTGTGTGAAAAAGAAGTACAGCCCGAGTGGCCTAGCCAAGATATGTTCATTAAACAGTAGTCGGGTATAGGAGAGTCATCCGTATACCCGAACTTTGTGGCCAAGTGCATAATCATCCCGCCCACTACGATAGCACCCTTTGCCACACTTTCCTTCTTTAGATGAGCCCACATGAGATTACAGAGGTTGAAATCCACGTGGATACGGAATAAGGCAACCGAGATGAGGCATACATCCCCCATCCTTGTATGATGGTTGTTGGGACGTCCAAGCAAGGAGTTGGCAAGAAATTTCAAAAAGAGGCGTAGGACTGGATGTTGGACATGACTAATGTATAGTTGGGAGGAGCTAAATTTGGTCTCCCCGGTCATCTTGGTCCATAGGGTGTGGCCGAAGGCGGTATTGTCGGATATAGACTTTTGGTACGGGACCGGAATACCAAAGTGTTCGGCAAACTCAAGTTTCGTGATGGTGTGATTGTGATTAAACAATCGAAACCTGAGTTTATCATCTCTAAAGTCCTCCTCATTGTTCTCAAAGTGCACCGAGCTTAGGAATTCATAGATAATTTTTTCATTTGAGTTGTATTTCATTTTGAAAATTTTATCCATATGCAACTCATGAAAAAATTTCTTCATTATTGTGTATACTCCTAATTCCTTTAGAGCATCAAGGCATAAAAAGCGGGAAGGTTTGACTTGCCTTTCAATTGTGGACAAGAAGCGTGTGCGTTGTTCGTTGTCCACGAAAAGGATGTCCTCGTAGCCCGGGATGATTGTCCTAGTGCTTGAGCTCTGCCCTTTCTCTTTCCTTGGAGCCATTTGAAGTGATTTTGGCCTTTGAAAACCGAAATTGGGATGGTGGGGTAGGGTTTTTCGGACCTCTGAAAGTTGGGGGAGAATGGGATTGTTGGGTATGAATGTGTAGAGGGGGATGAGGGGAGTGTTTTGGCGTTGGAATGGGTGGATTTGGTGAAGATTTGGAAGAGATATGGTAGAGAGAAGGTGTAAAAATGGGGTTTGGGCGTTTTTTGTTCGAGATGGGGTTGGGAATTTGGGGAAGATGAAGTGTTTTGGGGCTGATTTGGGGTTATAAGACCCGTATACCCGATCGAGTATGTGCTGGTACTCGGTCGGGTATGGCTGGAAAGTGAAGTTTTTGAGCGGCCTGCCTCCTGTACTCGATCGGGTATGGTGGGGTTACCCGGTCGAGTATGCTTAGAAAATGAACTTTTTGAGCAGCCTGTCTCCTGTACCCGGTCGAGTATTCCTCCATACTCGATCGGGTATGTGCTTTTTTTTTTCATTTTTGAAGCGTGTACTCGGTCGAGTGTGGGAATCAGTCCCCTTCAATTTTAGCATTTCTAGCGATACCCGACCGGGTGTATAGTGATACCCGATCGGGTATTGCTTATTTTTCAAATTTTGAATGCTCCCTCGATCGAGTAGTGCCCGGTCCCTTTTCTTTTTGCTCATACCCGACCGAGTATAAGGTTATACTCGATCGGGTATGTCCCCAGATGTTCAAAAACCTGCAAAAAAAAATTTTTTTCTTTTTTTTCCAAAAACCCATGATTAGTGCCCTCCCTCTCAACCTCTCAAAGACATAATTGAAAACATTGACAGGGGGGGTTAACAATAAAAGAAAAATGTACCTTGCTTGGGTTGCCTCCCAAGAAGCGCCTTAGTTAACGTCGCGGCACGACGCCATTGTTGTGTTCATTCTTCAAAGATTGGATCGATGAGATCCATGCATTCAATGCTTTCTTTCTGGAAACCTTCAAGGAATGGTTTGAGTTGATGTCCATTAACCTTGAGGATTTTTCCGGTATCGAGGCTTTTTATTTCCACTGCGCCATGGGTGTAGACTTTGACCACCTCGAATGGTCCTTCCCATCGTGATCTCAATTTTCCGGGGAAAAGGCGAAGGCGTGAGAGAAAAAGAAGGACTTTGTCTCCAACTTGGAAATCCTTTCTTATTATCATTTTGTCATGCCATACCTTCGTCTTTTCCTTGTAGATGGCGGCATTCTCATAGGACTCCAATCGAAGCTCTTCTAGTTCCTGGAGTTGTAGCTTCCTTTGCTCTCCTGCTTTAGCCATGTCGAGATTGAATGTTTTGACTGCCCAATAAGACTTGTGTTCGAGTTCGACCGGAAGATGACAGGCCTTACCGAACACGAGTCTATAGGGTGACATTCCAATTGGGGTTTTGAAAGCGGTCCTGTATGCCCATAAGGCATCATCCATGCGCAGGCTCCAATCCTTACGGTTCGGATTTACTGTCTTTTGAAGAATTGATTTCAGCTCTCTGTTTGATACCTCAGCTTGACCGTTTGTCTGTGGATGGTAGGCGGTGGAGAGTTTATGTGTGACGCCATATTTCTTTAACAAGGTACTCACAGTTTTGTTGTAGAAGTGAGTGCCTCTGTCGCTTATCAAGATGCGTGGTACCCCAAACCTTGAGAAGATGCGGGTTTTGAGGAATTCAGTCACTGCTTTGGCATCATCGGTCTTTGTGGCTTTTGCTTCCACCCATTTGGATACGTAATCCACCGCCAATAGAATGTATAAATTTCCATGGGAATTAGGAAAAGGCCCCATGAAATCTATTCCCCACACATCAAAGATCTCCACGTAGAGCATAGGAACTTGTGGCATCTCTTGCTTTCGAGAGATGTTGCCCATGCGTTGGCAATTATCACAAGATTGACAATAGACATGTGCATCGCGGAATAAGCTTGGCCACCAAAAACCACATTCAAGTACCTTCATGGATGTTCGTTTTCCTCCAAAGTGGCCACCACATGCATGTGAGTGACAAAAAGCAAGTATGGATGCAATTTCTGTTTCGGGAATGCATCTTCGAATGACTTGATCTTTGCAATGTTTCCATAAATATGGTTCATCCCATACGTATTGCTTTGCATCATGCTGGAGTTTCTCTCTTTGAGCTTTAGAGAAGCTTGGTGGAAACCTGTTTAGAACAAGGAAATTAACAATGTGAGCGTACCAAGGACGAATTTCCTTAAGGGAGAAAAGGGTCTCATCGGGAAATTCGCCTCGGATATCATCTTTGATATGATTGTTTCCTTCTCCCAAGACCAAACGGCTTAAGTGATCGGCCACCAAGTTCTCCATGCCTTTCTTGTCCTTGATCTCAACATCAAACTCGCTCAGGAGTAGTATCCATCGAATCAGCCGTGGTTTGGCCTCTTTCTTTGTCATCAAGAACCTAATAGCCGCATGATCGGTGTAAATGATCACTTTGGTACCAAGTAAGTATGACCTGAATTTTTCGAGCGCATAAACGACGGCCAACATTTCTTTTTCGGTGGTGGCGTAGTTGCGTTGGGCGTCATTGAGTGTGGTGGATGCATAATAGATCACATGAGATGCTCTTCCCACCTTTTGGCCCAAAACGGCCCCGACCGCATAGTCACTAGCATCACACATGATCTCAAAGGGGAGAGACCAATCCGGGGCTTGGATGATAGGTGCGGTTACTAATTTCTCCTTCAAAGTATTGAAGGCCTTCTTGCAGTCCTCGGAGAATATGAACTCCACCTCCTTTTGCAAAAGTGTGCATAAAGGAGATGCAATCTTTGAGAAATCTTTGATGAACCTCCTGTAGAAACCTGCATGTCCAAGGAATGATCGTATCTCCTTGACGGTGGTAGGATAAGGTAGTGATTGGATAACCTCCACTTTTGCTTTGTCCACCTCTATTCCTTTGGACGAAATTACATGGCCTAGGACAATTCCTTCCTCCACCATAAAGTGACATTTTTCAGAGTTTAGAACAAGATTTGATTCTAAACAACTCTTCAAAACAAGAGATAGATGAAGTAGGCATGAATCAAATGAGTCTCCATGGATTGTAAAATCATCCATGAAGACTTCCATAAATAGCTCAACATATTCAGAGAATATGCTCATCATGCATCGTTGGAATGTGGCCGGGGCATTGCAAAGTCCGAATGGCATGCGCTGGTATGCAAAAGTGCCAAATGGACAAGTGAAAGTGGTCTTCTCTTGATCTTCAGGGGCTATAGGCACTTGAAAGTACCCGGAGTAGCCATCAAGAAAGCAATAGAACTTATGCCCGGCAAGTCTCTCAAGCATTTGGTCGATGAAGGGTAAAGGAAAGAAATCCTTTCTAGTTACCGCATTGAGTCTACGGTAATATATACATACCCTCCATCCATTTTGAATTCGGGTGGGCATTAGTTCTCCATGTTTGTTTTCCACTACCGTGACTCCGGTTTTCTTTGGGACCACTTGGGTTGGGCTAACCCATTTGCTGTCGGAGATGGGGAAGATTATCCCCATTTGGAGTAGTTTGATCACCTCTTTTTTGACCACCTCCATCATAGGTGGGTTTAGTCTTCGTTGCGGCTGTCGTACCGGCTTGGCCTCATCCTCCATTAAGATGCGATGCATGCAAGTAGATGGACTAATGCCTTTGATGTCGGCTATAGTCCATCCAATTGCTAGTTTATGCTCCTTGAGCACCGCTATCAATTTGCCTTCTTGTTCTCCGGTCAATTTGTTTGAGATAATGATCGGTAGTGTCTCTTTTTCCCCCAAAAACACATATTTCAAATGTGTTGGGAGTGGTTTCATCTCAACGTCGGGTGCCTGCAAAACTGAAGGTAGAGGCTTCTCCTCGGGGATGGTTAGTGGAAATGCCCTAGACCCCGGTGGCATAAGTGGGAGTTGGAAGTGAGTATCCAATTCCACTATCATAGCTTGTGTGTTGGGGGTCAGGGCAAGTTCTGAAGAGTTTTCTCCGAAGTCATTTTCAAGTATACTTAACAATTCGTCCTCTTTATTGATTTCAAAAGTATTTTGTACAAGGGGGTCAACAATATCAATGGCAAATAAAGAATGATTTTCATTTGGATATTTCATGGAGTCATAAATGTTGAATTCAACTTTATCCCCATCAAATTCCATTGTTAAGGAACCGCTAAATACGTCAATCTTTGCTCTGGCGGTTTTTAAAAATGGCCTTCCTAAAAGGATAGGTACCGCATTCTTATCATTCTCCATTTCCAAAACATAAAAGTCAGCGGGGAAAATCAAATTGTCAACCATAACTAGTACGTCTTCGACAATACCTTTAGGGTAGGCATTTGATCTATCCGCAAGTTGAATGACTACTCCGGTTTCATTTAAAGGGCCAAGCTCAAGTGATTTGTATAAAGAGTAAGGAATGACATTAATTGATGCTCCTAAATCGAGCATGGCTTTTGAAAACGTAGTTCCTCCCAACTTGCAAGGTATAATGAACATGCCCGGGTCATTGTATTTCTTTGGAAGTTTCTTTTGAAAAACTGCCGAAACACGTTCACTAACTTGGACTTTTTGTTTTCCATTGAGTCTATGTTTCCTCTTTATTGTACATAGTTCTTTGAAAAATTTTGCGAATCTAGGGACACCCTTTATCAAGTTAAGGAGAGGGATATTTACCTCACATTTGGAGAATGTCTCATAGATGTCCTTGTCCTTCTCCAGCTTTCGTGTTTCCCTTAGAGCCTCGGGGAAGGGTGCTTCAATCTCGGGAATGACCGGTGGTGGGGTTGGGATTTGAGTTTCCACCTCCGGTTGAGTCACTTCCACCAGTTCCTCTTCTTCCTCCTCTTCGCCAATGTGGCTCTTTGCCTTCTCTTTGGCAATAACCAACTCCTTGCCACTCCGCAATGTGACTGCATGGGCTTGTTGCCTAGGATTTGGCTCCGTTTGAGATGGTAGCCTTGCCGAATCCTTAGCTTCAAGCCTACTCACGGCATTTGAGATTTGGCTGATTTGGTTTTCCAAGTTGTGGATGCTGGATTTTGTTGTTTCTTGGAATTGAACCACACTTTGTTGCATTGTTGCCATATTCATGGCAAGTGATCGAATCATGTCTTCGGTTGACATATTCGAGTTAGAAGTTTGGCCTTGTTGTTTATATTGTGGAGGAGGAGGATTTGATGGTTGAGGAGGTTGAGAGTTTCCGTACCTTAAATTAGGATGATCCCTCCATCCCGGATTGTAGGTGTTGCTTTGAGGATTATACCTCTTTTGATTTTGGAAACCCAAAGCATTGATCTGTTCAACGTTCTCCTCTTGTAGTGTTGGGCAAGAGTCGGTGGGGTGCCCTTGTGTCGAGCATATGCCGCAGACCTTGACTTCTTGAGGTTTCGGATTTAAGAGAAAATCTTTAACCAAAGAAGTCAAGCCGGCTACTTGACTTTCCAATGAGTTGTTGGATTCTGCCGCCATAACTCGTTTTGTTGATCGCCGATCATAGTGCCTACAATTCTCGGCCAACTCTGAGATGAGGTTTGTAGCTTGAGAAGGGGTCTTGTTGACAATCCCTCCTCCACATGCGGCGTTTATCATCCGCCTATCTTCATTGCAAAGACCATCATAGAAATATAAGATGAGGTCTTGCTCCGAATAGCCATGATAAGGGCAGCTTGCACACAGTTTCTTGAATCGTTCCCAATATTCGTAGAACGATTCATCATCCTTCTGCTCCACGTTGCTGATTTGTTTTTTTAGAGAAGATGAGACAGAGGCAGGGTAGTACCTTTCCAGGAACGATTTCTTCATGGCCGCCCATGTTCCTATACTTCCTGAAGGAAGATAGAATAGCCAATCCTTTGCGGTATCCTTTATTGAAAATGGAAATGCCCGTAGTTTGATTTGTTCTTCTGTCACACCGTTTGGGCACATGCTTGTGCAAACGACGTGGAACTCCGATAAATGTTTGTTCGGGTCTTCTCCCCTTAAGCCATGGAAGGATGGCAGCAGATGAATGAGCCCAGATTTTAGCTCAAACGTATTACCCTCATCAAGTGTAGGGAAGGTAATACACAGTGGTTGTTGGTTGAGGTTTGGAGCTGTGAGCTCCCTCAGTGTCCTTGTTTCAAGAGCCATTGTGGTTGACTCTTCGGTGTCGCTAGAACTAGAGCTAGCGGTGTATGAATCTCTGGAAGATGATTCTTCCGAGTCGGTGTTAGAAAATTTACTTTTCAACCGCTCGAAAGTTTGTTCTATTTCTGGGTTTTTGTGATATGTGATTTCGTTTATGGAACGATGTTTAACCATAAACTCCACTAAGCTCAGGAAATAGAAAAAAATAAGAACTCTTTATATTTTTTTTTTTTTTTGTTTGGTATATATATTTTTTTTTGATTTTTCTTGATATGAAAATAAAAGAAAAATTTATCGCCTTTCCCCGGCAACGGCGCCAAATTTGACGTGCAGGAATCGTTAGGTGCACTCAAAATAAATAATCAATACAACACTAATACGTAGTATAGTGTAGTAAGGTTCGTATCCACAGGGAAAGGAATACTTTTCTTTTATGTGAATAATAACAAGGGGGATTTAGATTTGTTTGGTTTAATAACACTAAGATAAACGACCTATATGAGTTTAATTCAATGAGATGGAGACTTGGTTTTGCTTTTATCCACTTAATGAAATGTTCGTCGATCCCGGTTATATCTTTAACTATCTTCCTCTCGAATACTCAATCGAGGAGTATATCCAGTTCATCGAGGGTAGTTATTAATAACGAGATGCGTTCATTAATAAAACTTACTATCGAGTCAATATAGAACAAGCGCCGTATATTAACTTGATAGTAGCAATAAACTTAAGATGAAAACGATTGAGATTGATAACCTCAACACAAGCGGTTTATTGGTTTAATCAATATAATTAATTCCCTTTGGCATATTAACCATGAGATGCATGCATTAATATTCCAAGTTTACTACCGTTGAAAGAACCGGATTAATAACAAGCGTATTAACCGATTGATTCTAGTAATAATTAATATGAGAAACAATACTAGTTGATACTTTAAGTAATGTTTAAGATATTAACATGAAATATGAATAGGAATTAATTAATACTTAAGGAAGAATATTAAAATATATGAATCCTACTATGATTAATATCAAGATGTTAACTAATTGTCATTTTAGTAACACTCCCCAATATTATCATAGAGGAAGAAATAGCTATTACTATAACAAATGTCAAGATGTTAACTAATTGTCATCTTAGTAACACTCCCCGACTTTGATATAGAGATAGTATTTTGAAAGAAAGAATTAATATTCAAGGAAGAAGATTAAAGAAAATAACTCACAACTTACAAATTCATTAAGCTTCAAAGTAGCAAAACCAAGATGGAAGAGTTTAGCTCCTCATTTGGAGGCTAAACATGATGAAAAATATAAAGAAAGAACTATTCTATACTGAGCTTAGATGTACAAAGGGATTGGATATCTTTTTGTGAAGGAAAGGAGGTGTATTTATAGGTTTTTGGGATGAGATTCGGGTACTCGATCGGGTATATACATGGTACCCGATCGAGTATGTGTGTAACATCCGATTCGAGGCATACTCGACCGGTTTCAGGCTATTTTCTAAGTGTATACCCGATCGAGTATATATGAATACCCGGTCGAGTATGCTTAGAAAGTGATATTCGGGTTATACTCGACCGATCTTTGTTTGCAATTTAAAGGCATACCCGATCGAGTATATATGAATACCCGGTCGAGTATGCTTAGAAAGTGGTATTCGGGCTATACTCGACCGATCTTCGTTTGCAATTTAAAGGCATACCCGATCGGGTATGTCGGTCTACCCGATCGGGTATAGACATAGAATCGTGGCCAAAATCTTCCCTGCATGTTCCTTTGTCTTCGGATCTGATCCGATTTGAAGTTCCAACCTAATACCCGATCGAGTATAGCTAATACTCGATCGAGTATAGACCAAAATTCAGTATCTTCTTTTGTCTTTGAACTTTTGTACCTTCTCTTCACTTTTTGGGTTCACCAACTGTACTTTGGGTGACCAAAACCTGCTTAAGCTCAGAAAATGTCTAATCTAACCTATTTACAAGAATTTAACAATCTAATCTATTACACCAAAAGTGTGTAATTTCCAAAGTAAAAGTCAAGCAAAACTAATTAAAAACATAAACATAGAAATGGAAATTACGAACGTATCAGCCACCCCACGTTTTTAGGTGCCCAGATTGACAAACTAAGGGGGAGGGGCGTGCATGAGGAAGCCTCATGGAGACAAAGCCTACACCCACCCATTAACTCCCTTTTGGACTCATCACATGAGTGATTGAGTGGTGAATAAGAACACTCCCCCACCCCTACCCTTTCACTCATTCAGCCGACACAAGTGAGGAGAGGAAACTCCAGGGAGCTAACTCAACAAAGCCATAGTTGGAGGAAGCTAGGAAGAAGGAAATCCTAGGAGAAAACTAGCTAAAAAGAAGGTAAGAACTCATCTATGCTCCTTTAACTAGTTTATTTGTGTATGATTTTTAATAAATCATATGGCGAGTGAAACATGATGTTCTACACGTTTAAAAGTGTAGAATATTGATATAAAGTGGTGATATTTAACTTAGGAGAGTTGGTGAATCGATAGGAGTCGAAATCGCCGGAAACCGCCACTTTAAGGGAGCTGCTCGTATCTGCAGAACACGAAAGCCGCCCGGCTTTCGTGAAAGCCGCCCGGCGTTTGCCCAGAAGTTCAGTTTTACACCTTCAATCGGCCTAGAACGGGGATTGATCGAGGGGCTTAGCGAAGACAACTATTTCAGCATTTCATAAGGTGAGGATGACTGACTATATTGCTTATAATTAGTGCGTTAATTTCATGAGATTACCGAAGGTAATTAAATGTGTTTTTATGGATTATTAATGATTAATAATGCCTAAAAATGAAAAGACTAAATGTCTAAAGAAAAAGGAACATGATATACAAATTTAAGAGTAAATTGTGTATGTTCATGTGGTATGAGTATGTTGACTTGAAAGTGGAAATTATTATGAAACATATGTTGAAATATACTTTTTCTTCATATTAGAATATATGAGTGATTAAAAGTGATATTTTAAATATTGAGATAAATGATATTTTCAAAGGAAAATCAGTTGGAATTGTCTATATGAGTTGAGAACTTGGTTTGTTGATATTAATTTGACTAGTATTAAGATACTAGTTGGACATTAAAATGAAATGTTGTTAAGATTGATCCTAAGGTTGGATTGTGAAATGTTATGCCTTAAGTAGTCTTAAGAGATGCCTTAAGGTAGGAAAGTATGAACTTTAAGTTATACTAGGGGTAGGCCTTAAGGGATACCCAAGATAATGTAAATATTAAATTGATCCTAGATATAGGATTGGCCTACGGGTGTGCTCGGTAGTCCTTGTGGATAGCCGGTTGAATTATGGAAATAAGTAAGGACCATGGCCCTTCCCGACTCTAGAGAGCGGGGTTGGATAGCATGGACTTACATCGTGATCACGGGTTAGGGTGGAATCCGAATCGGAGACCTAACTAGGTTCCGGTAGCGGTAACACATAAGATAGGACCCCGAAGGGCCTTACCTTCCTACGGGATGATGGGTATGAGTCCAGGGGCGGGATGTTGGAGTCCGAACTGGGAGCCTCATGAGGTCTCGGACAGCGGTAGCAAGTCCCGTAGAAATAATAGGACCCAAGGGTTGGGTTGTGCAAATGATAAATGAAAAGGGATATATAAGAAGGGCCGTGTGCCGACAAATAAATAAATTTACTTATTATAAAGATAATGAGTGGGAAATATAAATTATTATTTATATTATGATATCACCCTATTTTGAGGGTCTTAGAAATTAAAACGTTGATTATACTTAGTATAGTTGCTATTGTACTTGTCAAATATTTCCAAGTACTGACCTCCCCTTCACGGAGGAGGCCACCTCACAGTTTCAGGTAGAACTTGAAGTTGCTACCATTGCCCGTTGCTCCGGGAGGCTCAAGGGAGGAAGACGTGGTTCGTGCTTCTTCCGTTCTGTTTTAAAAACGATTAAGTTAATGCTCATGGACACTATTTTCTTAATAATTACTTTGGGGGCTTGTATGCCTAGTTATGCCAAGTGTGGCTTGAACAATTGTATTAATGCTTCCGCTGTTTTAAATGCATGTTTTACATTATGTTTGTTTATGGATGTACTATGTGTGAATGATATTCATGACGCCTTGTATAGTATGGACGAGTTGGACTGCGGTTGACTATTCGTACTGTACGGCGGGTTGTTGACATGTCCGGCTAGGTCCGGGGCGTGACAATTTAATTGGTATCAGAGACCTTAGTCCGTAAACATCATAATGAAGCTTCAAAATTTCTTTTTGAAAATGAATTTGAAAACCATGAGCATAAGGTTTTGTACTTATAGAACTTTTGGTACTTGAGTTGCAATGTCTCTAATTGTTAAGATGGTACCCTTAGCAATTGGTATGGCGGTGATTTGAGCCAAAAGATGTCTGTAAGTGCCTATCCGTCAATTGACATTTGATACGAGTCTAATGACTCATTCTAAATTTCTTTCAGAAATGGAACGTACCGGGAAAGTTACTCGACGGAACCCGACTGGCCAGGCACCGGGAGGATCCCATCGTGGCAGCCGGGGAGGGTCGAGGGTGTCTCGGGGACAGGGCCGTGCAGGCCACTCACTGACGGTGAGTGACGGTCATGTGGAGACGATTGACGAGCAATATGAATCCGAGGAGGATTCAACTTACCAACCGGGATCTGAGCCGGTTGAGACCCCATATGATGGGGAGTACGACGATGTTAGTGACGAGAGCGATGATAATGAAGCTCTCGAACGGATTGAAGAATTGCTCCGGCAATACCACCAAGATCGCCAAAGGCGCCGGGCAAGGCGTACTTTGGAAGGGGCTTCGAGGAGAGGAAGCCGTGTGACTCCTAGGGAGATCATAGAATCCCGAGGAAGGGGAGGTGCTGAGGTCCCTATAATAAGGATCTCAAAGTACCTTAAAGAGGCAAGAGACTTGGGGTGTAAACCGTTTGATGGAACGGGGGACATCTCCGTGGCGGCCGAGTGGATCAAAAGATTCAACGAGGCAGCCCTCGACATGCAACTACCACCCCACATGAAGTTGAGAGTAGCCACGAGGCTACTAGAAGGCATGGCATCCACATGGTGGGATGGAACAAAAGAGAAGTACGGCGAGGCTGTCACTTGGGAGAATTTCCGACAGGAGTTCTTCAGCCAATACTACTCCGACTTCGAGGTGAACTTGAAGAGGAGGGAGTACACGAATCTGACCCAAGGAGGTGAATGTACGGTGAAGGAACTTGAGCACAAATTCAGAAAGCTTGCTGAGTTCATACCGGAGTACATTTGTGATGAAAACTGGATGGTGAACCACTTCTGGGATGCCTTGGACCTTGACATACGCGAGAGGGCAACACAATTGCCTAATATGACGTTTAGTCAAGTGGTTGAACAAGGCTTGAATGGGGAGAAAGAGTGGGAGGAAAGAAAACGAAGGAATGCCGAGGAGGCAAAGAAAAGAAAATGGGAGAACCATGGCCCTCAAGGTTCCAACAAGAAGGGGAACCACACGGTGGAGGCAGATCCTTCAAAACCCCTGCACCACCGGTAAAAGGAAATCAAGGCCCGAGCGGGCAAAGCTCTGTGTCACAAGGCTCAGGCGTGAAGAAGTGCAGCAACTGCAAGAAGAACCACTTTGGCAAGTGCCGCGATCCCCCGAGGTGTTATCAATGGTACTACTTGGGCGAGCCATGGGGGGAGGCCACCTCACAGTTTCAGGTAGAACTTGAAGTTGCTACCATTGCCCGTTGCTCCGGGAGGCTCAAGGGAGGAAGACGTGGTTCGTGCTTCTTCCGTTCTGTTTTAAAAACGATTAAGTTAATGCTCATGGACACTATTTTCTTAATAATTACTTTGGGGGCTTGTATGCCTAGTTATGCCAAGTGTGGCTTGAACAATTGTATTAATGCTTCCGCTGTTTTAAATGCATGTTTTACATTATGTTTGTTTATGGATGTACTATGTGTGAATGATATTCATGACGCCTTGTATAGTATGGATGAGTTGGACTGCGGTTGACTATTCGTACTGTACGGCGGGTTGTTGACGTGTCCGACTAGGTCCGGGGCGTGACAGGCCAGGTAATGCTTCTTCCCATTCTTGTTTACTTTCTTTGTTGTGAGGAACATATGTATCTGAACCATATTCCTTTGTTGCCAGATATGGGTCAAAGTTTGATGACTTTTCCAAAGAATGAATGGAGAAATCATCATGAGTGACACAATCTGCAGATAAGTGAAGACCATGTATCTCTCCGTGTATTATATGATGAAGGCTATCATTTACATTGGTCATGGTAATAATTTCCTTATTTGCTGCAGGTGGATCTTCATGGAAGACCTCCTCAGTGTCAGTTTCAGAATCTTCAGTCAAATCAATAGCATGAGATTTTGAAGAAGATGGCAGGTCATGACAATTTGGAGGAGAGGAACCCTGGAAGACAACAATAGCCTTCCCCTTGTCTAAGATAGTTTCTTCATTTTTATCCTTCCCCTTAGCTGTGTTATCATTCCCAATCCCAACTGCCCCTGTTGTAATAGTCTTAATTTGCTGAGTATTTGATGCTGCCTTTTGAACCCATTTAGGACCTGTATAGATTGGTACCTCAGTCTGTTGCTTGTTCCCCCCCATCCACTCGTTTTTTGGGACATTTACTGGCTTCATGTCCCAAATGTAAACATGACATACAATAGAATGGTCGATTTTCATAAGTAACTGATTGAGAGAAACCTGATTTCCCAGTTTGGATCCAAACCTTACTGGGCATTTCCTTGGTGAGATCAAGCTCTACACAAACGCGTGCAAGAGATGGTCTAGCCAACGTAGCAGTAGCAATGTCAAGTTTAAGAGGCTTTCCAACTAAATTAGCAATCACAAACAATGCTCTTTTATCATGAAGATGTATTGACAGTCCCTCAAAGGTTAACCAAACTGGTACCACCGGGGATTCAACATTAGGTCTGAAATCAGGGGACCATTTGGTTACCCTCATAATATTACCATGGATATCCCAAGATTGGCGATTCCAACACCTTATATAATCCTCCTCCAGATCAAAACGTATTAATACATGTTTTTGTTCAAGCAAACCCAAATGAAATCCGACCTTAAATCCTATTATTTCAAAAGATTTACGTAGAACAGACATAGGAGACCGACCTTTACAAAAGTAACCAACCAACGATCGCTTGTGTTTGTCAGCAAGAATTTGGATGTCTTCCTCAGAGAAAGTCGCAGCAGGCATCCCTTTGTAGCGTATTGCAGGAGTAGCGGAGAGAGTGGCATCTTCCTTATCTAGTAGAACAGAAACAAACGAACATTTTCCTCCCGCCCAAACATTCCCCAGCGGCGGCGGTTGAGCTGGCGAAGGCGACGCCGTCTTAGTAGTAGGGTTCGCAGAACTCATCACCCTCTCCCGATGTTATTATTATTCTCATCTGGCAACCAATCAATCACCACTTGCCTCAAGATATATTCGGTGACCATTTTGGTGATGGTAGGCACCACTGTCTTCTAGGGATGATTCCCCTTCACTATTTCCCAGATCCCTTTCTTGATGAGCAGATGGCCAATGAGCCCATACCTGATTAGCCTATCCCAGATGAGCCTATTCCTGAGCAGCCCACCTAATCCGGCACATATCACCATGACCCTTTCTAGACTCAGGTTTTCGTAGGGCAACGAGAGTTACTTGAAGGTTTACACACACTGAACGCAAACCATACTGCCACAAATGAGAGTCTCATTGATTTAGGCAGGTGGATCACGAATCTGGATGATCGAGTGAGCCGTAAAAGAGGAGGCACAAAGACAGGCAGCTGAAGCACAGAGAGAGGCAGTTGGGGCACAGAGACAGGCCAATGAGGACCATAGGCGACCACTTGGCCCAGTTTACACTTAATTTGACAACACCGGTCTGGCACCCTTCAGGTATGACCCCACTTAGTGGGGCGGTTCCGACGGCCCATATGGCGGAGGTGAGGATGACATCGGTGGGTACGATGGCGATGGCGAGCACTAGGGATAGTGTTCGAGCTAAGCATGGGGGACTGGAAACCACTCATGTTATTCATGATACTTCTACCTCTGACCTTTATTTTATCTCTGAAGAAGAAGAAAACACAAGTTAGGTTGAAAACCCGAAAGGGCAACCTAAACAAAAATTTGTTAAAAGAGAGCTGGTGAGGAAAAAGAAAGAAAAAGAGAGACTAGGATGAAAAACCGAAAAAGGGCTCCTACGGCAAAATGAGAGAATAAGAGGAAAACATATTATATCTATTTTTGCAAGATCCATTTTTACTCCACGCCAAAGGGGTGAAGAAAGAAGCAAGGAATGAAGATTTTTTATCACATTTGTATTTTGATACTCTTGAGTTATGGTTGTTTAAAACATTTGCTCGAGTCTTGTGCTTGTTAAGACATTTTGAAATTGAAATTGGATTTTACTCGGGACGAGTAAAAGGACAAGAATGGGGAGTTTGATATGCACTATTTCCTAGTGCATAAGTTTATTATTTTATTATTGGCGGAAGGTCTCTAAGGTTGGGATTATTCTGAAATAATCGATAGTTGGGATTATTATGAGCGGACCGCCAATAGTTGGGATTATTACAATCAATTTTTCCTTAATTATATTGATTAAACCAATAAACCGCTTGTTTTGATGTTCTCAATCTTAGTTGATTTCATCTTAAGTTTTATTGCTACTGTTCGGTCAATATAAGACTCGTTTTCTATATTGACTTGATAGTAAGTGTAACGCCCGTCTCCAACCCGGCCATTACGGCACTCAAACATAAAAGAGACTCCATAAACCAAGCAGAAATAAAGATACAAAGTCTCTTCATGAAACTTTATATCATATATTCATATCCCAATCCCATCATGAAAACATCAAATAATCAAAGGAATCTGTCTTTAAACAAAACATTTACACCTGATCAGGATTTCAAAACAAATATTTAAATAATCCATAGGAGTACCGTAGTACTAAAAACAAAACACAATAGATTGCTCGATCTTCTCCGTTAACCCATCCAAAACTTTGTCACCGGCTCCATACATTCTTTCAGACTTCTGTACTTCGTTTATTACCTATACATGAGAACATAAGAGAATAAAATTCTCGTAAGCAATAATGCTTAGTAAGTCACCATTTCATCCACTAAAAGGGTACTTAAGAATTTGGGCAATGATACTTTCAGAATACCAAGAGAAGATTCGAATGATTTTAGAGAAATATTTCCTGAAATCTCTGGACATTCTCACATTGGCTCTACGCCTTTTGAGTCACCATCCATTTCATCTTTATTATATATGGAGGATTTGAAGAATATTGGATCTTCTTTCTCTTTGACCAGTGCAACTGAGCTTACGGAGAATACAATTTCAGTTAATGTTTCAGAATTTATCGAAGAAAATCGTGTACATGTTATTGCTCCAGACTTTCATCTTCCAGAGAATGAGGGGACTGTTGTCATGCCATCTAAACCAGGTTCGGATTCTGACAAAGAAATCAAATGTATACCTGTCAGGAGGCCTCTTTCAGACCAAGAACTTTTGGAATGACATACTCCCTCCGTTCCTAAATAAACTTCCAACTTTCCTTTTTCGTCCGTTCCAATTAAAACTTCCACTTTCCCTTTTTAGTAAAGAATCTGTGGTTCACAACATTTCTTACACATTTCTCTCTCCTCTGCACAACTCTCCACCACACAATACTCACTATCTTAAATTCTGTGCCAAACCTATTTGGAAGTTTTAATAGGAACGGAGGTAGTACTTGATTCTTCCTGGAACTCAAATCCTCCAAAGTTCAAACATAAAATCCTTAGAAGGAGTGATCGTCTACCTTTAAAAAAACTTCTTTCTCAGAACTAGATGGCTGCTTGAATCGTGGTTCTCAATATTGGTGTTCTCTCATGTATTTTTTTTCTCTTCTTTTTCTTATTCAATAGCTGTGGGGGAGGTTTGCACCTACTTCCTTCATTAGAGATTGTAATCTTTTATCTTTCTCAATAAATTGTTTCCCTTTTCTAAAAAAAAATTGGTTTAACAACTCTATAAGGTTTATTATTTTCTCCTTTAATATTATGACATGGAAACTTTACGATAATATGCTATAACAATCAATTGCCTGCCTAAATGCCAAATTCTCATTCGAAGCCAAGGTTATTCTCCACTTGGACTTTGTTTAATATTTAGTTCTGGTTTATTTTGCTCCTCGACCTATAAGGACGATTGAAAATTTTCATAAACAACTTATTTGTCTAGGATAAGTGTTATTAAACACCTTTCATTATGGGGAATTTAGCAGGCTGACCTCGATAACTTTGATCTTAAGGTCCTAAAATCTCATCTTAATCCCATTATCATCTTGTCTAGCACAATAACCCCTATTAATCCTTGACACGTTTGCTAAACGTTGTACTGCTGTCCATCCTACCCATATGCTTTACAGTACTTCAAGAAAAATCTTCATAATGTAGTGAATACACATGACACATAAATATATACCCAACATTTGTACTAAGTTCACTTATATGAAATCGTAGTTACTCTTATATGCCTTTAACTACTCACTTACCTGAGAGATGTCGAGCGGTTCATGGTGGATGGAGTTACGGAAGGACCTGGGCTCTCATACCAAACTGTAACGCCTATCTCCAACACAACCATTACGACACTCAAACATAAAAGAGACTCGATAAACCAACCAGAAATAAAGATACAAAGTCTCTTCATGAAACTTTATATCCTATATTCATATCCAAATCTCATCATGAAAACATCAAATAACCAAAGGAATCTGTCTTTAAACAAAACATTTACACCTGATAAGGATTTCAAAACAAATATTTAAATAATCCATAGGAATACCGTAGTACTAAAAACAAAACATAATAGATTGCCTGATCTTCTCCGTCAACCCATCCATAACTTTGTCACCGGCTCCATACATTCTCTCAGGCTTCTGTACTTCGTTTATTACCTATACATGAGAACATAAGAGAATAGAATTCTCGTAAGCAATAATGCTTAGTAAGTCACCATTTCATCCACTAGAACAGTTTAGGAATCTCAGCTAATCATAAACAGATATTCATGCTTAATACACCACACATATCTTATACTCGCACATGTAATACACTTAACACACATAAGCGTTCACATATCAAACCCCAAGAGATTTCCTTATTCACCATTCTTTCTTCTCATCTTGTTCCTTGAGTTTATGGGCCCGTAGCTTGTGTCTTGGCCCCTTGCCGATGACCTCGGGTAGCTAGCCCGCAGCCCATCAGAAGTAACCGCAGGACTCCCCTCAGAAGGCTGTCCCGCTACGCTCAGCTCAGGTAGTTACTTGGAGGCACGGCTATCTTTGATCATTACTTATCATTCAATAGTTTTCATTATCATCATAACTTCCTTTTCATTTTCATTCCACACGAACACAACCTCAAACATATATTCTGAAAACTTTAAATTACATAAATAAATGGCTTCACAATTAAGACCATCCGTCCATAGATACATACAACTTGGAGTTCACATAATCTCATGCCATACAATTTCAAGTATTCAAGCAAGTATATAAATTCATCATTAGCTAGACTTCCATCCTTTATTTAGAATTATCATGTATAGGTGGTGGTGACTTGCCTGGTTCACGCGGAGTATTTACCCTTGTATGTGCGTGTACGACGTCAACGAGCAACGGTTCTTCGATGAGCAACTATATTTATAAATACAAAATTTTACGCTTGATCAAACTTAAATTCACGTCTTTAGAAAAATCCTTACACTTAAATATGAGGAGAAGTTCACAAATCAGCCCCTACAAGTGAGAAAACTCCCAAATTCCTACAACAAATCGGGCATAACTTCGGGGTAGCTTGGTAACTGAAAATCGATGGAATTTCATGAATTAAGAATCATCAACAACTAATTAATTACTATAATATCAAGAAAACCCTATGTTTTTTTAGATCCAGCTTCAACAAAGATGTATTACAAATTGACGGTATTTGCGAGATAGAATATAATATTACAACAATTCCAAGAACACAACATCAAAAGAACTACATCAAAATTGTCTCCATTTAAGCACCAATTCAAGTTTCATCGAATCGGTTGAAGTTGTTCACGTCTACAAATTTCAATATCCATAATGCCTCAATTGCTCTAGCTACATTGTCAATTTTCTTTTAAATCTTTCCTCATGCCAGGAAACCATGGGTAGGGGATCGACGCGCAGAGGCATCCGGCTCGACCTCCTCCTCATTAGAGCTTACATCGGGGGCTAGGGGCTCAGGATCCTCTCCCCTCTCCACAGCTTGGGTGCGCCTATGATCCCGCTCCAATTTCGCGAGGGCCATCAGCAGAAGCTTGCCCTTCGTGTGCTTCGCCAGATTCATGAAAACCATATGTATTTACTTAGAACCAGCCCCTAACATCAAGAAACCACCCAAGTCCTTTAATTAAATTGGCAAAACATTTGGGGTAGTTAAATACTTAATATTAAGAAAATCAATAAATCTCCCTAGAATCGACTCTACATAAATAAACCCTAGCAAAATCCACAACCAAGAACTATAGATAGAAATATAGAAGAAATACTTCATGAAAAGTGTAAAATCTTACCAATTAATAATCCTTGATGAAAGATATCTTTATTTTGAGCTTGAAGTAGCTTAGGAAGGGTTTGGAACCAGTTTAGAGAGATGTAGTCGAGCAGGGCTTCGTTTTGGGGTAAAAGGTTTTTTTCGTTTAAAAAGGACCCTGCACTGACTGGGAACATATCGCCCCGACCGGCGCCGGTCAAGGCCCAACCGGCGCCGGTTGCCCTGCATTTCCACCGCCATAACGTTCTGTTTTTGACCGGCGCCGGTCCAGGGTTCCCCTGGTGCCGAAAAGGCCCTTTTTTCGCCGTAAACTGACCCCGATTGTTGCCGATCACCCCTTTGACACCTGGTGACATTTTAAACTACTTTTTAAACACCTAAATATACTATCTAACATGACAACTAACTTGATATACCATTCCATTCGAAAGAAAATGATTATTACGGTATAGTTTTGTTGTTCATCGGATATTGTCATCTGTCACGTTCAAACATAATACAAGCATGAAAGTTCAAATATCATTATCACAAAGTTCATAATCACATGATATCCCTATACATCACATATATAGCATTCAAACCATAAGTTAAAACATGATCATAATAAAAGTGATTAGCATATAAGAAATAGATAAAAAGTACGAGCGTTACAATCCCTCCCACCTAATAAAAGTTCGTCCTCGAAACTTGGAATAACTCGGGATAACGACGTCTTAACATTCATTTCTTTTCTGACTTCTCACATATTTGTGCAACTATAATAGCCTTACACCTATTTCTAGGTTACCCCTTTATTTTCTGGAGCATGTGTCTTTAAATTCTATGAATGTGTACTGACTTTTCTTAGTACCACATTGATTAAGTTTCTCTTATTGGGGAGACATACAACACTATGTGACATATACAAAGATATGACAAAAGATTCTCCTATTAAGTATTTTTCTCGTGTTTTGTGCTTATACTAGAACACAAAATCCTAAATACTGAACATAGCATTTATTACGGATTGGTTTACTGACTTGCTCTATTTACTTATTAATATGAGAGCAGAAGATCATATGAAATCCCAACTTGTTTTAAAACATATGCCACACACCATAAGAAATGATATTTAGACTTAGAACAACGTTCCACCAGGGTGTGGTTAGTTTTAATTGGTCTTTTAAATTTGAAGGATAGAAATCTTCCTAAGGTTCATCACCTCATCGTGATTTCATAAATTTTAAAATATCTAAAACATAGCGCTTCATTTTCTTCCTATTTTAGCGAATTCATCTTCACAATATGATTAAGTTGTGGGGGAGGATGGAGTTTTCTAATCCACCATTGTACCGCTTCCGTCCAATAGATTGCTTTATTTATGTTTATAATCCCTTTATGTTACTGGCTTATTTACTAGCTTACTAGCCATCTCACAATTTGTTCATGGTAAGAGTGTTATGACTTATGAGACTCACATGTAGGCCTAAAACTCTTTAAAATATTCTTAATGACATACACTAACATTTTTTTTACCCCGGAAGGCAAACCACCAAAATCAGTGGGGTATTTGCCGGAGAGCAAATACCATTATATTATTAATAAAGAGAGTTGTACAAATAATCAAAGTAAGACAACAACAAGAAATTGAAGCAAAAACAAGTCCACAAAAATAATTAAAATCTAAAAGAAGGCAGCCCAAAGAAATCCATCCAATAAGCCCGTTTAGCACCAAGAGGAAGCTGCTTTGGATCATGAAAGATCCGAATTTGATCAGCCTGGGCCGCAGCAAGGAAGTGCGCAGCCCAATTTCCTTCCCGAAGAGTGTGACCCAAAGTAGCTTGCTTGCTAAAAACAATATGTCTGACTTCTTGAATTATACCATTCCATCTCCTTGTCTCCTTACCTTCGAAATAATCCAGAGCTAAAGCTAGTTCCTGTATCTCTGCATCCAACGCTGAGGAAGCCTGAAGAGGAAAGCATAGAGCTAACACCATTTCGCCTTTCGTATTTCGCAAAATCGCTCCTCCATGAGCTCGTCCTGATGAGAAGCTTGCATCAACATTCAGCTTCCAGTTGAGGTTAGGTTTCCTCCATCTGATAATATGAATTCCTGTACATTTTGGCTTATAATCTTTAGGAACTAAAGATTCCGAAGGAAGAATGTTCCCCATGTGTCTAACCTTTATGCGTGATAAATTATATACCCAGGTGTGAGTATATAATTTGATACTGAGAATAATCTTGTCCGAGTTTATAGAGCTAATCCTAGCACCCCAAATAATGTTGGAGTAAGATTTCCAAACGTGCCATAGAATAATTCCAAAGATGTTTTGTTGAAAAATCCCTAGCAAGGATCTGCTCTGTAATATACTCCCTCCGTCCCCTTTTAAATGTCCCGAAAGAGGGTGACACGAGTTTTAAGAAAAGTAGGTTTGTGTGGTTGATATTAATAGATAAAGTAAGAATAAAGTAAGAATGATTTTGAGCCACACAAACTTTACCAAATAAGGTATGAGACAATTAAATAGGGACATCCCAATATGGTAAAATGGGACATTTAAAAGGGGAAGGAGGGAGTAGGTCTCCAAGTTTTCAGGTAAGAATAATCATGTTCAATAGGAACATAGATGCCCAGAATTCTCAAAAAATACTGCCAGACCCTTTTAGAAACAGGGCAAAGGAAGAAGAGATGGTCCAAGGAATCACTTGCCTTCCTACAAAGAGGACATATAGAGGGGTTTAATACCTTCCCAAATCTACTTAATTTATCCGTGATTGGAATAATCCCTTTCACCATTTTCCATTGAAAAATTTGCATCTTTAGCTCTTGGTCAGTGTTCCATATATGTTCATAAATGGCTGAATTGAATGATAACTCTCTCACCTCTTCATATGCAGATTTAAAAGAGAATTGGCATTTTTCCTCTTCGTTCCAAATGAGAGTCCCTGAAGAGTCAATGGAAACAAGTCTTGAAGCATCATCATCTACAGTGCATATTCTTCTCCAAATAGCTGAATCCGCCACCTTAGGTACCATATTCCCATCCCTATCATATTTATCTCTGAAAAAATTAGACCAAAGGGTGGTTCCTGTTTTCCATTTCCACCAAAGTTTTAGGGAAAAGGCCTTTTCAATATCAGTAAGAGACCTAATACCAAGCCCACCTTCTGTAGTAGGAAAACACAGTTTGTCCCACTTAATCCAGTGGTATTTTTTCCTTTCACTATTAGATCCCCCCAAAAAAAGGAAGTCATCTTGTTATTAAGCACCTTAACAACATTTTTAGGCAGACAATCAACAACCAAAGTATGAAGAGGAATAGCATTCAGAACATGTTTAATAAGAATAAGCCTCCCTCCTTGCGAAAGATTTTTTTGTTTCCAAGGGGAGAGTTTATTCTCAAACTGTTTGATCAAATTACCACAGAATTGGAACCTATTAATTCCTTTATGAAGATTAACCCCTAAGTATTTGAGAGGCAAAGAAGCCATTCGCATACCTAGGAGGTTTTTAATCCTTGTCAACCTTGTAGTAGAAGTTTTACCACAAAGAATAGAACTTTTCTCAAAATTGACCTCCTGCCCTGATGCACATTGATAGGAACTGAGAAAATTCTTGAAATTTAAAATGGACCTGGCTTCACCATTTAGAAAGATTAGAAGATCATCTGCAAATCCCAAATGAGTAATAGGAGAGTCAGAATTTCCCATTCTAAAGGGCTTGATTCTACCAGTCTCAAACATATGTTTTAGCCCCCTAGAAAACACTTCTGCAGCTATAATGAATAAAAATGGAGACAAAGGGTCACCCTGCTTGACTCCCCTTGAGGGTTTAAAAAACCCATGAGGCACTCCATTGATTATAACTGATAAATGAGTAGCCTGAAGATGATTCATAACCAGCAGAATAAATTGGCTAGAAAAACCAAATTTAAGGAGAGTAGCTGAAAGAAACTACCAGGAGACTTTGTCAAAAGCCTTGGTCATATCAAGCTTAACCACCAGATTAGTTCCCCTTACTTTCTTATCAATATGATGAATCAATTCTTGGGCAATTAAAACTTGGTCTGCTATATCTCTGTTGGCCATAAATCCTGCTTGCTCTGGGGAGATTATTTTGGGAAGGATATCTTTAAGTCTAGTTGCCAAAATTTTTGTAAAGACCTTACTAATGAAATTAGATAGACAGATTGGTCTAAAATCACCAAAACTAGAAGCTCTATCAGACTTGGGAATTAGGACAATCAAAGAACAGGCAATAGCTTTAGGAATAGGAAGACCTAAAAAGAATTCTTGGACTCCTCTAATGACATCATCACCAATAATTGACCAACACTTCTTGTAGAATTTACCATGAAAACCATCAGGGCCTGGAGCACTGTTCTGACCAAGGTCCCAGACTGCCTGCTTAATTTCCTCAGCATTAGGTAGCTTAGTTAAAAAGTCATTATCATCATTATTCAACAACTGAGGAATATGAGACAAAATATCTTGATCATTTCCTGTTTGATTTGCAGAATACAACTCAGAAAAGAATTGAGCAGCTGCCTCCCCAATTGAAGGAGTGGAAGAAAGTTCCTGACCAGTTTGATCCTTTATAGAGGTGATGTATTGCTTCCTCCTTCTAATCTTCACAAAAGAGTGAAAAAAGTGTGTATTACGGTCACCATCAGAAATCCAGTGTAGATGAGCTCTTTGTTTCCAGTATTTTTTCTCCATCTTGTATTTTTGTGTTAAGAGAGCTCTCTTAAAGAACCAATTTTCTCTATTATGATGAGTAGGGAAATCTTCATAAGACTGTTCAGCCAAAAGAACTTCTTGCTCACATTTTTTGATGTCATCAAAGAGGTTGCCAAAAACCTCCTTGTTCCAAAATTTCAACTCCTTTTTAATGTGTTGCAGTTTTATAACAAGACCTCTCATACCACCCCCTGTTTTAACTCATTCCACTTTTCTTTCATAACCCCCATAAAAGAGATGTGATTAAACCAAATGTTTTGAAATCTAAAAGATTTAGGCCCAGAAAAGCTAAGATTTGAGCATTGAACCAGAATAGGTGCATGGTCAGAAGGTGTCTTGTTAAGAATATTATTCTGAACCTTGTCAAATTTATCCAAGAACAATTGATTAACAAGAACCCTGTCAAGTCTTCTCCACACTCTACCATTAGATCTATTTCTAGTCCAGGTGAATTTGGATCCTTCAAAGGGTAAATCAATCATGTTACAGGCTGCAATACAGTCAGAGAAGTCATTTATACCTCTCAAAGAAGGTAATGAGCTACCCAAGTGTTCACTATGTTTAACAATAACATTGAAACCCCCTCCCATGATCCAAGGCTCCTTAATAGATAGAGATAATTGAGCTAAAGAGTCCCATAAATCTTTCCTAACTGCAGGACTATGTCTTCCATAAATGCCAGTAGCCCATCCTGAAAATATAGATCCTTGAATTTTGCAGTGAACATACTGTGGGTGCCAAGAAAAGTCTGAAAGCGTCAAAGTTGATGGATCCCAAAAGATCCATATTTTATTCATATCTGAAGAGGTAACTGCATTCAATCCAAACTCTTTTTTGTATTTATCAACTTTATTCTCATTAACCATGAGTTCAATAATGAATAAAATATGAAGCCTCCATTGTCTAACTAGGGAACCAAGCCTGGAACTGGAGGATTCCAGGCCCCTAGCATTCCAGAATAGGCAATTCATTAGACAAGGGTATGTTGGGACTGCCCTTTAGCCACACTTCTAGTATTTCTCTTGGACTGATTTTCTTCTTGCAATTTCTTTTTAGAAACCCTTCTGGCTACCTTAGTGAATCCCTCATCATTCATATCATTTTCCTTTTGCTGTATACATTGATCTTCTAATAACCCAGTCTGATCTTTGCCCAGGTTACTTAGTTTCTCCTCCTTGTTCTCAATGGATTGCAGGTGAAGATCCTGCATTTTCTCATGATCAGAAGACACACCAATATTATCATTCCCTGCCAATTCAGAAGTCTTTTGGGTCTGTTTCTTCTCCACTATATCATCAATTCTCCCACAAATATCAGGCCAAGAATCCAAGAACAATTCTGGATGAACTGCAATGTTATGCTCCCCATCAGATAAGTATCCCTTGTCGATTGCAATGGCTTCACCCTCAAGCCTCATTCCCCAGTCATTGATGAAATTATCATCCTTCATTTCTTTTATATCAGTTGACTTTAAAGAGAGAACCCCCGGAACTTCAGAGTGAAGCAACTCTTTAATCTGGTTTTTAATCATGGCTGGCTGCTCCAAAGGATCATGAAATACCTCATCCTCCTCATCGGATAGAATCTCTTCAAGAATCACCTTAGAAGTAGATTGTTTGTTTAAATCAATATGATCTGTAATTTTATTCTTGGCTTTTTCCTCCCTTGTAAATTTAGTAATATGCTGCTTAGGAGCCCAAATCTCCTTGATTATGCCTTGACTTCCTACGTGACGTTTAGGGCATTTGAGATTCGAATGGCCTCAATGCATACATTCAGCGCAATACTCCGGTCTATTTTCATAGACAATAGATTGAGAAAAACCAGACTTACCACAGCCTATCCAAATTTTGTTTGGCATATCTTTCAATAGATCCAACTCCACACAAATTCGGGCTACTGCTGGCCTTGAAAGGGTAGCTGTAGCTGAATCAATTTTCAATGGTTTACCTACCAGGCTTGCAATATGAAATAAGGCTTGTTTATCCTGCAAATGAATGGGAAGGCCTTCAAAAGAAAGCCAAATCGGAACAATAGAAGACTCCATATTAGGTCTAAAATCTGGAGTCCACCTGGTGACTCGCATAATATGACCCTTAATAGATCAAGACTGTCTATTCCAGCAACGGATAAAGTCCTCCTCTAGATCAAATCTGATTAAAACATGCTTTGGATCAAGAACACCCAAATGAAAGCCTCCTTTAAAGCCAATAATTTCAAATGATTTTCGCATAACCGAAAGGTTAGGCTTGCCCTTGAAGAAATAACCAATCAACGCTCTCTTATGTTTATCCGCCAACAACCGAACACTATCATCCGAAAATTGGATAGAAGGTAAACCTTTTAATTTAGCCCGGATAGGTTCAGTCAAGGATTGAGTCTTCTCGCGATTTTCCACAACATCGGCAAATGATTTCCCCACCCAAGCATTGCCACCTCCCGGCGGCTGCGCCGCCTCTGATAAATCCACCGTCATATGTCGCCAGAGCCTTTAGAGAGAGAAAACCCGCTCTCTCTAATGAGTTATTTCACTGGTAACGTACCAAATTATGACATACACTAACATATTATTATATATTTACTATTGAATCCTTAAGCCATCTTCTTCTTTTATGCGTGATAAAATACTCAGGTCTAGTGCATCATTTATAATCTCAGCAGAAATCATTCATTTGGTATGTTATACTTGTGCTATTTGTTGTCCATCACATGAAATATTTTTCTAAAGCATAAGAGAAAGTATTCATTTCTTTTAATAATCCACTTTAATTTGACTCCCCTATTACACCAAAAGAATTTCTCTTTAAAGTCTAAAATAAATGAACTATTAAACATAATCTTCTTGTGAATAAGTCTTTTGTGAATAAGTTATATTATAAGTTTAGTCATTAAATCTTCTTAGACTTCCTATGTAAAATCAGTATATGGCTTAACATTAAAATGTCAACCTTAAAAGGAATCGTTTTCTCAGTTTCAAATTTCTCATGTTTTGTAAACACAGGACATCATAAATGATATGTTTAACAAAATTTGAAATTGTCATACCCATAATTGTTTGACACAAAAATACCTGAAAACAGAAAGTCAAGACGAGGAGGTGAACTATCACTAGGTCTCTGACTATAAAAAAATTATTTCTTTCACCCTTTTATATAATGATATAAAGACTATCTCTTTGCTTCCACAATTAGCTGTAGGATTAGGATGAGTAGAAAACAAGAGTGCTATGGACATTTTTATTTATTAAACCCTTGAACCCTTCACTAATCAAAATGTGTTATATTCATACCTGGAGTATATAAGAGTCGAAAATAATAGTTTAACCATAAACTCTCTTTAGGCCATTCATTCCCAATAGTTGTTCCTTCTAACTTTAATCTTCTTACTATATAACTAAAAGAAAATATTGTTTGTTCATAGTGATAAAGTTTATGTAGCCTTTGTAGTGGCTGACGACTTGCAACATAAGAATAGTTTGTAGTGCCAAACTTTTACACTCTTTATCCCCACCAATACTTCTATTACTCAAAGAGCATACCCGCTACCAACACGAGCTTATTGGGATTCTATCTACGAATACTCATACTCGTACATAATGACTATTACTTCCTGTTTAGACTCATTATCTACATGTTTCCTCACCTCGTGGACTTAAAAAAAATGTTCTGAGACCCGCTCCATATGTATTTTCTCGTGTTCCCAACATAAATATTACTATTTTCTTTAGTCTCCAAGAATCTTCACGAAAATCGAAGGGTTTCGTACTATCTGGTTCAAGTCAAGACCATTGGTCTGAACCATCCAACGAGTGATGAACTTTTCCACTTGATTAAAACCAGTTAAGTAAACCCATGAGGTTCATTATTTCATTCTTTCATATTACGTCATTGGGGTTTTACCATATATATGGGACAAATTGGCTATTTAATCCACTTCATCGATTCCAGTCACGAGCTCCTTGGGTGTTTACAAGATATGAAGACTCTCGTAAACTTGAAATCTCATTTTAGAAAAATCATTTTGGGGGTTTTATTCAATTCATGGAGTTGACAGGTCAAGGCAGGACAACTATTATCATCCCTGAAGGTTGGAAAAAGGAAGGCATTCAACGCTTTGATACGAAGCTTCAAAGGGTACTTACGAATTTTGGCAATGATACTTTCAGAATACCAAGAAAAGATTCGAATGATTTTAGAGAAATATTTCCTGAAATCTCTGGACTTTCTCACATTGGCTCTACGCCTTTTGAGTCACCATCCATTTCATCTTTATTATTTATGGAGGATCTTTTTTTTTGGGAAAAAGTGTATATTATTGAAAATAAAGAAAACGTTACAATGCGAATAAAAGAAGGAAACAAAAACAGTACAAAGAAAGCTAATTGAAAAAACTAAGTCCAAGGAAATTCTCTAGATTTAGACCTAGTTGTCATGTTGTGCTGCCTCTTATTCTTTTGAGGTTTCCTGTAGATTTTCAGTTGCGTGCTCAGATTTTCCGTTGGCAGGCAATTTTAAGAGGTAACAAACTTAGATTTCCTGCAGATTGCTCTGTTGAACTTTGATTTCCTTATTTCCGCTGGAAGTGAGATTGGGGGACGCCGTTCGCTTTCAGTTGTGTGGCCCAGAAAGTCATCCATGGAAAAAGAATCATCTGATTGATAATAGCTGTCTGAGGCGTCTGAGTAAGCCTGAACAAGCCTGAGATGCTTTACTGGAGTTGGAGAACATTGTTTGTCCGAGTATGCTTCCCGGATTTGGGAATCAAAAATAAGCTTAGTTATTGAAGTTGACTCCTCTATTAAGGGCATGGTTTCTTGCAGCCTGTGCATTGGTATCTCCTGCACCAAATCTGTTAGTCCAATAAAATTGGAAAATATTGCCAAGAAATCTTTTAAATTAGAATTGTTTGGGCCTGTAGGTATTACTAAGGAGCTCCCCTTTTCCTTAGCAATCTTCAGGTATCGTCCTGAATTGTTGGATTTCAGAGAAACCGTGATCGAATCAAATCGTCTGATTTGTCCAAAATTTTCTGATCTGCATAGGTGGTTGATGAATCTGTATATTTTGAAATTAATTATGTGCAAGGAGGATTTTCTAATTTCAAAAATAACAATTTCATTTTGTCTGGCAGCAAATCTAAATGATTTTGATTCAATTTTGATAGAATCAAAACCCTCCTCTTCAAAGAAATGGTAAATTTCTGAGAAAAATTCTAAAGGTACACACTTTTTGGTGTACACACTTTTAAAATATGTTATGTCTGTACAGACATAAAAAAAAACCTTACACAGACATGTGTAAAAAGTGTGTACAGACATAAAAAACCCTTACACAGACATGTGTAAAAAGTGTGTACACAAAAAGTGTGTACCCAAAAAGTGTGTACATTGAATCTCAACGCTAATGAGGGGGATGTTGTCATACCTATCAGGAGCAGTTCCTATACCGTGGGATCATCCCACGGTGAGCACCGTACTCCTGATCCAAAACGACGCAGTTTTGCAACGTTTTTTAATTAAAAAATTCTCGCGTGAACAGTACACGCGTGAACAATACTTCTTTTTTATTTTTCTCTTGTTCCAGTAACAGAATGGGTGTAACTCACATGTAAAGACATGTAACTAACGTGATTGATGAATGTAACTCAAGTCTAGTCGAAATGTAACTAGTTCAATACATAACATAAGAAATAAAAAATTGATTTCAATGGAAAAAAGGAGTCTAATTGTCCAACTATTTAACATAAATTGTGTATATGTCTTGTTTTTTATATCAGTGCTATAAAAATGATTTTTTATAAAAATGATTTTTCTTTGAATAACATGGCCTTATTGTGTTGTGTAACTCATATTATATTCAAGTGTAACTCGTACTAGTATTATGCAAAATGTAAATCACGTGTAAGGAAGATGTAACTTGCTGGGCAAAGTTGACAGACAAACTCTAAATGTAACTCACACACATGAATGATGTAACTCGCGCACACAAAAATGTAACCGTAAGTATTTTCGAATGTAACTTGAGCCAAGTCAAAATGTAACTTGTTCAGTATTTTATAAGTAGCTAGCTAGATGGCTAGAGCTACGTACTCTCTTAATTACTGGATCTCTTATCTGTATGTACATACATACATACGAATTAAATCTATGTGGTCGTACTATACGTAATGTGAAGAATATAGGAAAGGATAAGAAGAAAAGAGGATTGGCTGCAATGTAAAAGGAATCCCATGCAGACCGATAAAGATCGTGGAGTATACTTCCTGCTTGCGGTGGGTTTGAACGGAGGAGAGAGCTGGTTTCACTTTACGGAATAAGATTAGTTTTCTTTTTAATTAATAAAACTACACCGTTTGGGATCGGCACACCATGCGCAACGTGGACCGATCCCACGGTATAATTTGCGTATCAGGAGGCATCTTTCAGACTTTTGGAACGACATACTTGATTCTTCCTGGAACTCAAATCCTCCGAAGTTCAAACATAAAATCCTGAGAAGGAGTGATCGTCTACCTTTAAAAAAAACAATTCTGGGGTGTCTCCGTCGTAAACTGCAGGATACGGTCGCCGAGTTGTTGTTCCATTTTGACCTTGCACAGAAAGATCCGTAGGCAAAACCGGCTCAACCGGCACGGTCGCTTCCTTTCCGCCGGTCGCCTGTAACTTGAGCCCCTTCCGGACGTCATGACTTTGTGGGTATCGGTAAAAACCCTTCCACCCAAAATGGATCGCGATGGATATATCGGGCTACGCAAATGTAGTCCTTCGACCTCAAGATTAATTGATTGATCGATTTTTGGTCTGGCGTGTCTCCCTTTCCGGCTAAGATGACCGGGTATAAAAGTAGGGATTCCGTGTGACCCTTTTTTGTGGAAAGTTTGGTAGGGTTGATCTTCTTGAATAACGGTTTGTGGATGAGGGGGAAGGTCCGAAAGATCGTCTTCCTGATCTAAAAGGGAAAACCGATTACACGTACCCGGAGACCTTCGGATGTTGGTCCTGATTCGCTGGATGCGTTGTTGGTTAGACCGTCGGTGTTGGCCTTTGTAATGGACGGTGATCCATAAATCTGGATCCTCCGTGTAGAAGTGGGACAGTGAATGGCCCCTGCATCTGAGCCTCGATTGGTTCTTTGGATGCCAGCCCGGGTGTTCCATCTTTGGATACCATTCTTGATTTGAGTATAAAGTATGGGGAGAGTAGTAGCGATTGAAGAAAGCATCTGATCTATGCTCACCTGCTGCCCTGAAGAATTCAATTGCAACAACCACGAAGCTTCCTCCATGTGCAAGCAACGACCATGAAGCTTCATCCATGTGCAAGAATGACAAAGGGAGCTTCCTCAAAGTTTCCTGATGTTTAATCCCACCTTCCTCCCACCTTCATAGTACCTAGTTTTGGTGCTATAAATAGAGAGCTTGGAGAGTCTTTCTATCATCAAGTAAATTAGAATAGATCATCATAGCACAACCAAGAAGAGTTGTGAATATCCTTGAGAGATATGTGAGGTGTTGTTTTGAGAGTTTTTTAATTAGAGCTTGTATGTCTCTTCTTTCTATTCTTGAAAGTAATAGAAGTGTTTTTCTCTCATATTAGCACGATCCTGTTATTCCCAACAAGTGGTATCAGAGCCTGGCTGAGCTTTTGGTATTTTTTTCCCCAGAATTTTCGGATAAAATTCTACTGTCTGAAAATTCGTGTTTTTTGGTTTTGCTCGGAATTCCAATCTGAATACACCGTTAGATTCGTCTCGTCGAGACGAGAAAACTGGTATTTTTTGGTAATTTTTAGGCCACCGGAAGCCACCTCACGCGCCGCCTACGCGCCGGTGGTGAGGAGCTCGCTGACGTCATCCCTGACGTCATTCTGCACGCAGGCCAAGAGGTTGAAGACAGCTGACGTCATCGCTGACGTCATCAGCCAGTCAGAGCTGTGTCAGCGACACATCAGCGCCACGAGTGCACATCCGCCACATCATCAGCTCACTGCCATCTTCCACCAGCGCCCAGTCAGCTGCCACGTCAACGCCCAGTTAGCGCCACGTCATCTGCCACGTCACCGGTCAGTTTTTAAATTTTGAAAAATTGCAGTTAGGTCCCTCAATTTTTGGAAAATTATAATTTCCACCTATAATTTTTCGAAAATTGTATTTTGACCCCGAAAGTGTCTACCCACCATTTTTGGCCGTTCCGGACGCAACGGTGCTGCCCGTTTTTCAAAATTCTGCTCCGATGTTTCTCAAACAGAATATTAAAATTATTTAGAAGGTGAAAATGACCTTTGACGAGTCAACTTCATCTTCCGGAGCTATGATTATGCTCACGGCTACCAACTACACGCTATGGAAACCTCGGATGGAAGATTTCCTTAGCTGTAAAGACCTTTTTGATCCAATAGAGATGAAAGGTATTAATCCTGACCCACCCAAATCAATAGAGTGGAAGAAAATAAATAGAAAAACTATTGGTCAAATCCGTCAATGGATTGATCATAGTGTCTTCCACCACGTTTCACAAGAAACCGACGCTTATGCCCTTTGGAAGAAGCTAGAAGATATGTACCAGGCCAAGACCGCCAGGAATAAGGCCCTACTGATGAGGCGTCTTGTCAATATGAAGCTCAAAAGTGGAACTTCTGTTGCCGAACATACTAGTCAGTTTTCAGAGTCTGGTAAATCAACTATCTTGTGTAGAAATGCCACTTGGAGATGAAATGCAATCTCTACTACTTCTTAGTTCCCTTCCTGATAGTTGGGAGACACTAGTTGTTACTCTCAGCAACTCAGCCCCAAATGGCAAACTTACCATGTCTGTGGTCAAGGATGCATTGTTCAATGAGGAGGCAAGGAGGAAAGACATGAGCACAGATCAGACTCATGCTCTTGTGACGGAGAATCGAGGAAGATCACAAGGAAAGCAACAAAGAAACAGTAGAGGAAAGTGGCAAAGCAGAGGCAAAAGTCGGGGGAGATCATCAGATGGCCGGAAACCTTCTTATACCTGCCACCATTGCGGTATAGAGGGTCACATGAAGAAGAATTGCTACAAATTGCTAGAGGAGCGAGGCAAGAGCAATTCTCAAGCGAAGAACAAGGGTGGTGAAGCGCTCATCACAATCTCAGGTGATGTGGCGTATTGTACTAGCAATGATGAAACATGCCTGCACGTCTCAAGAGAGGACACTGAATGGGTGGTAGATACTGCAGCATCCTACCATGTTACTCCCCACAGGTACTACTTCACAACTTACAAAGCTGGAGACTTTGGAGCAGTAAAGATGGGCAATTCCAGTTCCTCTGGAATAGCTGGAATTGGTGATATACAAATAAAGACGAGTACTGGGAGCACAATCACTTTGAAGGATGTCAGACATGTCCCAGACCTTCGGCTCAATCTCCTATCCGTGGTATGTCTTGACGAACAGGGGTATGACAACCACTTTAACAGGGGCACCTGGAAAATGTCAAAGGGCGTTTTGACAATCGCTCGAGGACATGTTTGTGGCACATTGTACAAAACCCATTTGAGGATTTGTATGGATAGCCTCAACATTGCAGAGGAGACTTCTCAGAATCTGTGGCACCTGAGGCTCGGCCACATCGGTGAGAAAGGGTTGACTACCTTGATGAAGAAGAACCTTATCAACATTGACAAGAATTCTGCACTGGGTCCTTGCAGTCATTGTCTATTTGGTAAGAAACATAGAGTATCATTTAGTTCTACTTCAACTAAAAGAACGGAGTTGTTAAGTTTGGTACACTCCGATGTCTGTGGCCCTTTCGAGGTAGAATCAATCGGTGGAAGCAGATATTTTCTGACTTTTATCGATGATGCTTCTCGGAAAGTGTGGGTGTATTTCCTGACGACGAAGGATCGGGTCTTTGAGAGCTTCAAGACATTTCACGTCTTGGTGGAACGTGAAACAGGAAAGAAGTTGAAATGCCTCCGATCTGATAATGGAGGCGAATATACATCCAAGGCATTCGATGCATATTGCAGAGAATATGGCATTCGACATGAGAAGTCAGTACCACGCACCCCTCAGCGCAACGGTGTTGCTGAAAGAATGAACCAGACTATCATGGAGCGTGTCCGGAGCATGCTAAATGTGGCTAAACTTCCAAAGTCATTTTGGGGAGAAGCAGTCAACACCGCATGCTATCTTATCAACCGATCACCTTCAGTACCACTGAACTTTGAAGTTCCAGAGAGGCTATGGACAGGTAAGGATCCTACATACTCACATCTTAGAGTTTTTGGTTGTTCATCATATGCACATGTATCCAAAGAGCTCAGACAGAAGCTCGATGCAAGAACTATCCCATGCATTTTCGTTGGCTATGGAAATGAAGAGTTTGGATACAGGTTATGGGGTCCTAAGGAGAAAATGGTGTTCAGAAGTAGGGACGTTGTGTTCCATGAAGATTTGACAATAGAAGACATTGAAAAATCCACAATGTCTCGGAAGTCAAATGAGGGTGTTCAAGTTTCAAATGAAGCACCTGAATTGTTCTTGAGAAACAATGACGAAGTGCATGAAAACAACTCAGAAGCAGAAGAGGATGAGGAGACAGAAGAGAGTACAGAGAAAGGGGAGTCACAACCCACCTCGCCAGGCACAGATGATGGTAGCTCTTCTGAGATGGTTCCAACTGTTCGTAGATCTGAACGAGGCCATATACCATCGAAAAGGTACACATCATCTGAATATCTTTTGTTAACTGAAGATGGAGAACCGGAGAGTTTTCAAGAAGCTGTGTCTCATAAGGATAAAGAAAAATGGCTAATAGCAATGCAGGATGAGTTGGAATCTCTGCAGAAAAATCAAACTTATGAGATTGTAGAACTTCCTAAAGGGAAGAAGGCACTGAGGAACAAGTGGGTGTTCAAGCTGAAGAATGATGCAAGCGGACAAGTGGTGAAACACAAAGCTCGGTTGGTTGTCAAAGGATTCCAACAGAAGAAGGGAATTGACTTTGATGAGATCTTTGCACCAGTTGTCAAGATGACCTCAATCCGAGTTATACTTGGCTTGGCAGCAAGTATGAACTTGGAGCTTGAACAGATGGATGTGAAGACAGCATTTCTTCACGGAGATTTGAAAGAAGAAATCTATATGCAGCAACCGGAAGGTTTTGAGAGCTCAAATGATAACTTTGTGTGTAAGTTATCTAAAAGTTTGTATGGCTTGAAGCAGGCACCAAGGCAGTGGAATAAGAAGTTTGACTCATGCATGAAGAGTCAAGGCTACAAGAAGACTACTGCAGATGAGTGTGTATACATCAAGAAACTCCCAGACGGCACTTTCATTGCTATTCTACTATATGTAGACGACATGTTGATCGTTGGGAAAGATGCAGTGATGATAAACCAGCTGAAGAAAGAACTCTCTAAGTCTTTTGATATGAAAGACTTAGGACCGGCTCAACAGATTCTTGGGATGCAGATCACTCGAGACAGGAAGAATCGCAAGTTATGGCTTTCTCAAGAGAAGTACATTGAACTAGTACTTGAGAGATTCAACATGAATGATGCCAAACCAGTTAGTGTTCCACTTGCGAATCACTTCAAGTTAAGCAAAAGAACATGCCCTACATCCAAGGAAGAGATCGGGGAGATGTTAGCAGTTCCATATTCTTCGGCAGTTGGGAGTTTGATGTACGCCATGGTATGCACAAGGCCAGACATCGCACAAGCAGTGGGTACAGTAAGTCGTTTTCTCTCTAACCCTGGGAAGGAGCATTGGGAGGCAGTCAAATGGATTCTCAGATACTTGAAAGGTACCACGAAGTTATGTCTTTGTTACGGAGGAGCTGATCCAAACTTGGAAGGCTACACAGATGCTGATATGGCCGGAGATATTGATAGTAGAAAGTCTACTACAGGATATATCTACACTTTTGCAGGGGGAGCTGTTTCTTGGCAATCAAGATTGCAGAAGTGTGTCGCTTTATCTACAACAGAAGCAGAATACATTGCTGCCGCTGAAGCAGGTAAGGAAATGTTGTGGCTAAAGCGCTTTCTCCAAGAACTTGGGATCCACTAGAAAGAGTACCAGGTACATTGTGACAATCAGAGTGCTCTAGACTTGAGCAAGAACTCAATACAAAGGAGAATCCATCAGACATGCTGACAAAGGTGGTGACACGAGATAAGCTAGAGCTATGAAGAGACATAGTCGGGATGCTTGTTTTGAATATGCCTGGAAGGGGAGAATTGAAGAATTCAATTTCCAGGACATATCCAAGTACAAGCAAATTGAAGAATCCAATTGCAACAACCATGAAGCTTCCTCCATGTGCAAGCAACGACCATGAAGCTTCATCCATGTGCAAGAATGACAAAGGGAGCTTCCTCAAAGTTTCCTCATGTTTAATCCCACCTTCCTCCCACCTTCATAGTACCTAGTTTTGGTGCTATAAATAGAGAGCTTGGAGAGTCTTTCTATCATCAAGTAAATTAGAATAGATCATCATAGCACAACCAAGAAGAGTTGTGAATATCCTTGAGAGATATGTGAGGTGTTGTTTTGAGAGTTTTTTAATTAGAGCTTGTATGTCTCTTCTTTCTATTCTTGAAAGTAATAGAAGTGTTTTTCTCTCATATTAGCACGATCCTGTTATTCCCAACATGCCCTGTGTATCTGGGGATGCCGTTCGAAGTTTTCCCAGTAAGCCGGATGTGTGTGTCTTCTGTGACAGACCCCTGGGAATCTTGGACGAAAACTAATGAAGCGCTCATGTTGTGGATGGAATTGAGCATGGTGCACAAAACGATGGTCATAAGAATGAAAGTATGGATTCCGGAGAGATGTTTGCTCATGCCGGTAATCCATTTGCGAACTTAGGTGAATGATGGTTTAGAGAGATGTGAGAGTTTCTCTCTCATCGTGTTGTGTAGAACTTGAGAGCACTTTTAGCGTATTTATGGAGGATCTTTCTCATATTGAATCTTCTTTCTCCCTGACTAGTGCAACTGAGTTTAATTATGGGGAATACAATTTCAGTTAATGTTTCAGAATTTATTGAAGAAAATCGTTTACATGTTATTGCTTCAGACTCATCTTCCAGAGAATGAGGGGGATGTTGTCATGCCATCTAAACCAGGTTCGAATTCTGACAAAGAAATCAAATGTATACCTATCAGGAGGCATCTTTCAGACCAAGAACTTTTGGAACGACATACTTGATTCTTCCTGGAACTCAAATCCTCCAAAGTTCAAACATAAAATCGTTTGAAGGAGTGATCGTCTACCTTTTAAAAAAAAACTTCTTTCTCAGAACTAGATGGCTGCTTGAACCTTGGTTCCGAATATCGGTGTTCTCTCATGTATTTTTTTTCCTCTTCTTTTTCTTCTTCAATAGCTTTGGGGGAGGTTTGCACCTACTTCCTTCATTAGAGATTGTAATCTTTTATCTTTCTCAATAAATTGTTTCCTTCCTATAAAAAAAATCGGTTTAACAACTGTATAGGGTTTATTATTTTCTCCTTTAATATTATGACATGGAAACTTTACGATAACAGGCTATAACAATCAATTGCCTGCGTAAATGCCAATCTCCCATTCGAAGCCAAGGTTATTCTCCACTTGGACTTTGTTTAATATTAAGTTCTGGTCTATTTTGCTCCTCGACCTATAAGGACGATTGAAAATTTTCATAAACAACCTATTTGTCTAGGATAAGTGTTATTAAACACCTTTCAATATGGGGAATTTAGCAGGCTAACCTCGATAACTTTGATCTTAGGGGTCGTAAATTTCATCTTAATCCCATTATCATCTTGTCTAGCACAATAACCCCTATTAATCCTTGACACGTTTGCTAAACCATGGCCTGCTGTCCAGCCTACCCCTTAAGGGTCGTAAATTTCATCTTAATCCCATTATCATCTTGTCTAGCACAATAACCCCTATTAATCCTTGACACGTTTGCTAAACCCTGGCCTGCTGTCCAGCCTACCCGTATGCTTTACAGTACTTCAAGAAACATCTTCATAGTGTAGTGAATACACATGACACATACATATATACCCAACATTTGTACTGAGTTCACTTATATGAAATAGTAGTTACTCTTATATGCCTTTAACTACTCACTTACCTGAGAGATGTCGAGCGGTGCATGGCAATGGATGGAGTTACGGAAGGACCTTAGCTCTGATACAAAATTGTAACGCCCGTCTCCAACACGGCCATTACGACACTCAAACATAAAAGAGACTCGATAAACCAAGCAGAAATAAAGATACAAAGTCTCTTTATGAAACTTTATTATATCCTATATTCATATCCAAATCTCATCATGAAAACATCAAATAACCAAAGGAATCTGTCTTTAATCAAAACATTTACACCTGATCAGGATTTCAAAACAAATATTTAAATAATCCATAGGCGTACCGTAGTACTAAAAACAAAACATAATAGATTGCCCGATCTTCTCCGTTAACCCATCCAAAACATTGTCACCGGGCCATACATTCTCTCAGGCTTCTGTACTTCGTTTATTACCTATACATGAGAACATAAGAGAATAGAATTTTCGTAAGCAATAATGCATAGTAAGTCACCATTTCCTCCACTAAATAATGTAAGGAATCTCAGCTAATCATAAATAGATATTCATGCTTAATACACCACACATATATTACACTCGCACATGTAATGCACATAACACACATAAGAGTTCACATATCAAACCCTAAGAGCTTTCCTTATTCATCATTCTTTCTTCTCATCTTGTTCCTTGAGTTTATGAGCCCGTAGCTTGTGTCCTGGCCCCTCACCGATGACCTCGGGTAGCTAGCCCGCAGCCCATCAAAAGTAACCCCAGGACTCCCCGCGGAAGGCTGTTCCGCTACGCTCAGCTCAGGTAGTTACTTGGGGTACAGTTACCTTAGATCATTACTTATCATTCAATAGTTTTCATTATCATCATAACTTCCTTTTCATTTTCATTCCACATGAACACAACCTCAAACATATATTCTAAATACTTTACATCTCATAAATAAATGGCTTCACAATTAAGACCATCCGTCCATAGATACATACAACTTGGAGTTCACATAATCTCATGCCATACAATTTCAAGTATTCAAGCAAGTATATCAATTCATCATTAGCTAGACTTCCATACTTTATTTAGAACTATCATGTATAGGTGGTGGTGACTTACCTGGTTCACGCGGAGTATTTACCCTTGTATGTGCGTGTACGACGACCACGAGCAACGGTTCTTCGATGAGCAACTATATTTATAAATACAAAATTTTACGCTTGATCAAACTTAAATTCATGTCTTTCGAAAAATCCTTAGACTTAAATATGAGGAGAAGTTCACAAATTAGCCCCTACAAGTGAGAAAACTCCCAACTTCCTACAACAAATCGGGCATAACTTCGGGGTAGCTAGGTAACTGAAAATCGATGGAATTTCATGAATCAAGAATCATCAAAAACTAATTAATTACTATAATATCAAGAAAACCCTATGTTTTTTTAGATCCAGCATTCAACAAAGATGTATTACAATTTGACAATATTTGCGAGATAGAATATAGTATTACAATAATTCCAAGAACACAACATCAAAAGATTTACATCAAAATTGTCTCCATTTAAGCACCAATTCAAGTTTCATCGAATCGGTTGAAGTTGTTCACGTCTACAAATCTCAAGATCCATAATGCCTCAATTGCTCTAGCTACATTGTCAATTTTCTTTTAAAACTTTCCTCATGCCAGGAAACCATGGGGAAGGGATCGACGCGCAGAGGCATCCGGCTCGACCTCCTCCTCATCAAAGCTTACATCGGGGGTTGGGGGCTTAGGATCCTCGCCCCTCTCCACAGCTTGGGCGCGCCTCTGATCCCGCTCCAATTTTGCGAGGGCCATCAACATAAACTTATCCTTCGTGTGCTCCGTCAGATTCAAGAAAACCCTGTGTATTTACTTAGAACCATCCCCTAACATCAAGAAACCGCCCAAGTCCTTTCATTAAATTGGCAAAACATTTGGGGTAGTTAAATACTTAAAACTTCACAAGAGTTTTTAAAGAATTTGTCTTCAATAGGAGTAAAACATGATGAGAATTCTCAAATAGGAGTTTAAATTTTTATATTCCCTAAATAGGACCCACCCATTAATTATATACCTTTTATACCCTTCTTACTCAAATAAACCCCATCCCCAAATTAATTGAGGCTTGTATGTTCTCTGTCGATGAAACTTTCCAGCGCCGCTTCACCATGTTTGTTCGCCGCCCAGTTCGATGTCCAGCGCCGCTTCTTTCTTCGGTTTTGTTCGCCTCCACCGCCGCCGTCTCTCTTCGCCGAATTCGCCTCCACAGTCGACGGAGCAGGTAATTCTCCCCTCTTCTTCTTCTCCTCTTCCTTCTTCTTCTTCTTCTTCTTCTTCTTCTTCTTCTTCTTCTTCTTCTTCTTCTTCTTCTCCTCTTCTCCTTCTCCTTCTTCTTTTGCACTCCTCTTCATTCTCGTCCCTGCTCTGTTTTCATCTTCTGATTTTTTATTTCAAACAATGATTTTATTTCATTTTTTCAAATACTAAGTTGAACAATTAAATTTTAGATCTGAAAAACTGAGAAACGAAAATTCAGAGCTTCTATGGAGATATGAAACTGTTCGATTCCATGTTTTTTCAACTAATTTTGGTAATTTATTTTAATACATAAAAATTGCTATTTCTATTCATTTTAAATATAAAAATGTCATAAAATCATTTCTATTCGAACAGTGCCAAGTTATACCAGTTTTATGCCATAACAAATTGTCATTTTTACTCTAATGTTATTCATAAATGCCATGTTATTTTTTGAAAAATAAAGGCAAATAATGTTATTTTTATGGCAAATAATGTTATTTTTATGGCACTAATAATGACAAATTGTCATTTTTACTCTAATGTTATTCATAAATGCCATGTTATTTTTTGAAAAATAATGGCAAATAATGTTATTCATCAATAATATTATTTCTACCGTCATGTTTTTCTTTCTACAAATGCCATGATTTTTTAACTATAATTGTTTTTATGGCACTAATTACATCATGCCATGTTTTTTTTAAATACCATGATTTTTGCTTTCAACATGCCATTTTTCAGATCTGAACATGATAATATATGACACTCATTTATGAAGATGACAAAGCAACAAACATGGCATTAGATGTGACAAACTATTTGCTAGAGATCCGTAGTGGTCTCTCCAAAAGAGGCGGCTGCCGGAAACGACAGAGGCGCGTCGACGTCGGAGATCCACCCGCTAGAAGAGGCGGCAGAGACAACACAGGTGGTTGTTGCCGGCAGAGGCAAAGGAGGCGGCGAGCGGCTGTTGGCGGCGCTGTTAGATGTGGCGGTGGGAATGTCAGGTGCGGCGGCGGAGGCGACGTCAGATGCGACTGCGGCTGGTGGCGCCGCCGGAGCCAGAGCCGGCGAAGGTGACAGTCACAGCCTAGGGCTGTACCGTTGCATCTTCCGAGTCTTTTGTTGTCTCTGTAATGTTTTATTTTGTGTTGTATTATTAATTAATAAAATTTTGAACGCGATTTTCACTATGGGTCATCCGAAAACAGTCTCTCTGTGCTTTAGTACAGGGGTAAGACTGCGTACATCCGACCCCCCCTTACCTCACCGTAGGTGGGAGCCTTTGCGGCACTGGGGTAAATGAAAAATGAAAAATGAAAATTAAGGGTATTGTTGTCCACTCGTACACTTTTTACTCCTATGCGTGACCGACGAGACTTGGACTCCTATTTGTGCACAAATGCATTGTTTTAGTCCTATTGAGGTAATTTTCTCGAGTTTTTTATCAAGGATGAACAACAACTCCATAACAACCTTAAATTTAAGAAAATCAATAAATTTCCCTAGAATCAACTCTAAATCAACAAACCCTAGCAAAATCCACAACCAAGAACTATAGATACAAATATAGAAGAAATACTTCATGAAAAGTGTAAAATCTTACCAATTAATGATCCTTGATGAAAGATATGTTTATTTTGAGCTTGAAGTAGCTTAGGAAGGGTTTGGAACCAGTCGCACAGGGCTTCGTTTTGGGGTAAAAGGTGTTTTTTCCGTTTAAAAAGGACCCTGCACTGACTGGGCAAATATTTACCTGACCAGCACCGGTCCGGGTCCAACCGGCGCCGGTCCGGGGTTCCTACGGTGCCGAAAACGTCCTTTTTGGCCCTCAACCGACCCTGATTGTTGCCGATCACCCCCTTGACCCCCGATGACATTTTAAACCACTTTTTAAACACCCGAATACTATCTAACATGACAACTAACTTGATATACCATTCCATTCGAAATAAAATGATTATTACAGTATAGTTTCGTTGCTCATCGGATACCGTCACCTGTCACGTTCAAACATAATACAAGCATGAAAATTCAAATATCATTATCTCAAAGTTCATAATCACATGATATCCCTATACATCACATATATAGCATTCAAACCATAAGTTAAAACATGATCATAATAAAAGTGATTAGCACATAAGAAGTAGATAAAAAGTATGGGCGCTACAATAAGTTTTATTAGTGAACGTGTCTTGTTATTAATAACTACCCTCGATAAATTGGAAATACTCCACGACTCAGTATTCGAGAGGAAGATAGTTAAAGATATAACTGAGATCGACGAACATTTAACTAAGTGGAAATAAGCAAAACCAAGTCTCAATCTCTATTTTATTAAAGCACATAAGTCGTTTATCTTTGTGTTCAAATACTCTTAAGTTCAAAAACAATCTAAAACCCTCCTTTTTACAATTTCATATAAGAAAGATATTTCATTTCATGTAGATACGATTCTTACTTTGTTATACTACAATATTAGTGCAAGTATTGAATATTATTTTGAGGCACACAACGATTTTAGTGCTGTCAACAATCTTGTGCCTCTCTATCGTGTCTAAATGGTCTCACTTTTCTTATTTGGATGTTTCATTCAAATATTCTCATTGCATTGTGGGAAATGATTTTCTTTCTTTGATGACCGCTTTACCCATTACATAATAAAATAAACGCCCTAAAGAACCTTAATCACTCCATCGGTCAAATCCCATCAACCATCCGACTGCCCTCCACAACCACCGTAATAAATTTCTTCCTTCATGTTCCTTATTCTATTACTTCATATGTTACAAATTAAATTTCTCATGTAACTGATTGCAAATTCTTACTACCTTAGCTATTCAAAATGTAACATATAGGGAATTAATTATGAAATTACAAACGACTAATCAATAAATAAGGAGTATCAGTTACATACTTAAAAGGTATCATACAATTAATCTTTCAATCTTAAAATATACGGAGTAAAAGTATAACACAACTATATATATATATATATATATATATATATATATATATATATATATATATATGTGTGTGTGTGTGTGTGTGTGTGTGTGTGTGTGTGTGTGTGTGTGTGCGCGCGCACGCAGACATTGACCTATACAATAAAAAAGTTAGCTTAGTGAGATATTAACCACTCGAGACATAAAGCAAATACAAAATAGTAGAAAGTTTTTTTTGCAAGGAGTAGAAATCTTTTTATTATTTAGGTTTTAGTGAGATTCAATTATGAGTACTCGAAAGCACATTATTATAATAGTCTTTATTTTCGCAATTGTTTATCCTTTGGTAGTATTTTCAAATGATAATATACCATCACCCTCACCAATCGGAGATGCAGTGAAGAACTATGATGAAGATACGTTGGAACGACAAATAGATGCATGCCTACATAAGATTAAGGGTGGCATTCACGGTCAAGCTGAAATGGACTATTTTAGAGAGCTATGCAGAGAAGGTCTATGTGAATCATATACGATCTGTGGATATAATTGATATAATAACTAAACCAAGCTAAGGGTAACTTAATCATTGAAATGTCTTCTTTCTCTTAGTCGTAATTATTTTATGTTATAAAGCTTGGTGGTGAACAAACTTTAATTTTGGGAATTTACACGATAGACTTTCATATTAAACCAAATGAATGCAAAATTGACATTAATAGTCCTTAGTTTGTCATTATTCAAATAAAAAATCCTTACTTACATCTTTTATATAAATACTTTCTATTGGAGAAGTTCACAATAATAGTTCAAACTTGTTAAACATATTTTTCCCAAAATTGATTTGCAACTTAAACTTTCTATTGGAGAAGTTCACAATAATAATTCAAACTTGTTAAACATATTTTTCACAAAATTGATTTGCAAAATTCGAAGGACCATAAGTGGAATTTCTTTATACTAAATTAGTGTTACAAAAGCTTTTTGTGACACTTAAAAAGTGTCAGAAAAGTGTCGGCTAGTGACTCTAAATAAAGTGTCACTGATACGGGAATAGTTTTACATCAACAAATTGTGACACTAATGTATCGTCTAAGATAGCGACATTTATGTATCATGAACACATTGTGATACTAATACATCACAAAATTTAATGACAGGCTTGTATCATAAAATTAAAACACACATGTTACATTGATTTCAATATATATATATATATATATATACACACACACACACACACATATATATATGTAGTATAATTGAATACTAATGAATAACTAAAATTTCGAACACTTTTATTTATATATCAAATTCTCACATAAATGTGATTGTACATTAATCATGGGGGCAAACCCCCAAAAGCATAACTCAAGTGAACAAATCACAAGTTAAAATAAAAAAGTATGCTAATATAATGTACCAAATTAAAGACAGAATAGAGAAAACAATAAACTTCAATAATTTGAAACTAGTCTAAGTAGCCATTGTTCCATAGTTCTTCTTGTTGGTCGGGACACATTTTCCTTTCAATAGGGGTATGTTCTTGAAGCTCTCAATCGGCAATTAAAAAAATCCCATATCATTTCCGGCAATTTAATTTTACTAATCCATATAAAAATATGATATATCTCACCAAAAATCCTTATTTCCTGGAAATCTGCAACCCAAAAATTGTAACTTAGAATGGAAAAATATCATTAAATAAAACATACTATTAGTTAAAAACTATAATCAGAATTGGCTCATTGGCTCTATCCGATTTCAATCCAACTCAATAGCACTTAACAGGTTAGAACAGACGTAAAGAGACAAATCAATGCCAAAGTAGACATATATAGACGAGTGGAGACTAGACGTGAAACATGGGAAAACATCCTAAACTATGAAAACAAATGTTTTGGAGAACGAACGGAATGGTATATTGGTACGACCGAGATCTAAGCAAGCAAATACCTGTGTGATATTATCTTTTGTACTCATAAGTAAGCTAGTTTTGAGGTCCTAGATCTAAACAGGTAAATAAAAAAGTGTGCACAGGTAAAAACTCGGTTCAGAGGGGATTCAAACTTATTCGAGTAAAAGTTGAATTTCATGGCATGGCCATTTGCACAAAGAAAAGCAGCATAATTTTACCGTCATTTTTGCAACACAAAATATGCATCTTAGGGAAAAACTTAATTCAAGGCCATTTGAAGCCTTTTCCCAAAAAGAGAAGAAAGTAATATGATGCCCCTTCATCTCACCCCCCACTTACCTCTTAAGTTATCTTACATTCCTTGGTGGGAATGAACTTCATTCCAAAAACACCCATTCACATTTAACCAAAATGGTTTAATTATAAATAGCAATATAGCATATTTGTTTCTTTGTTTTCGTAACCCATGTGTATTGATTTTTTTAAAGAAATTCATGGGTATTGGGTTAAGAAATACAACATGTATACTTTTGAATTTTTGATTTATTAAAAATTAATGAAATAATTACATTTTTATGACTAAAATAAAAATTGTTTACAAAAATGTGACTAATGACTATAGTAGTAACTTAATTGTAGTTGCTTATGTTGAATTATTAACTTAAGTGACCATGATACTTTATTGTACTACGTAGTAGTGGTGGGCATGGTCAGTTAACCGGGTTTTGGTTAACCAACTTTCGATTAATCGAGAAACCGGTTACTATTTTTTAATCGAGTATCAGTTAACCATCACTTCGGTTAACCGAGTATCGGTTAACCATAACTTCGCTTAACCGCTTTGCAGTTAACCAAAAACCATAAAACCACAAAATATTAACAGTAAAATCAAATATGAATAGAAACTTCCCAAAAAATGCAGGAATTAAAATAATACACCACGTATATAATTATAATACTGCAAACTTAACAAGATGCTATAATACAAACTCCAACAAACTATAATTATAATACTACAAACTATAATAATGACGTATCTAAAATCTAAAATACTGCTATTTCTCTAAAACTTTATCCATATTTAGGTATCAATCACATTTATCTAAACTTTATAGTTTATTCATAGTCAAGTCAATGTCTATTCTACTATAAATATAATTCAATAAGTTGACAGAGTCACATATATTACAAACTCCAGCAAATATAAACTCCGTTATATTTGTGTACGACTTAAGCTAGATTAATAAGATTAATATTGAACTCTCTATTTAATACTCCGGTATCAAAGTTATTTGAGAATTGATGAAGTTCTAATCTTATTAATTATTACAGAATAAAAAGTAGGCGAGTTGTTTCATATGTATCTAGGATTCCAGGTAGTGTTTTTTGAAATATACGACCAACGACCTTAAATTAGCTTACTGGTTACATACGAAGCATGTATTATTTGAAATACCGGTTAGTGGTTAACCGGCCATATCTTATTTTCAAAACCATAACCGTACCGTGTACCGTTTTTTCTTGCGGTTGGTTAACCGTACCATGATTTAATTAAAATCGGTACGGTTAACCGAAAAAAATAACGATTTTCCGGTTTTTCGGTATGGTTAAACGGTTACGGGCTTTTGTGCCCACCCCTACTACGTAGTGTAACTATTATAAGTCATATATGTGTAAATTAGTTTTATTTTAGTAATATTTTTTAAAAAACTCAATATTAATTGCTTTTAATAGGAGTAAAATATAACATACATTTTTTCCTTAAATAGGAGTTGTTGAAGTTTAATCCCCTAAATCCGAAAGCCCAACACAAACTTTGGATATATCAGGGGATGGATCACTGATTCAATGTATAAAAGAAATATAAAAGATGGATCAATGAACACTCAAAAGCCCACTTGTACTAAGTAATTTAACGATTACACGGTAAACTACCGGAATGGTACGTTAGAATAGTAACTAATACAAGAAATCAGAGAGATAATGTCATTCTAGGCTTGAGTATCAAAATACTAACCCTTTACAATGAAACTAATCCTTCTATTTATACTAATGGGGGGTATGGGGTACTTTATGTTGATTGGTTGCTTTATCTAGCCACTTGAAACTCATGCTCCCACTAGCTGCCGTCATACTTTAGCAATAAATGCTCTCTGCCACTTGTTGGCTACCCGCTGCCCGAACGAGCAGTGGGCCATGCGGGAATCGTCATTGATCTGGCCCAAGTCCGTTGATTAGACCGAACCTCGTTCGGTATATTGATCTGGAGTCATCATTGATCTGGCCCATTAATAATCTGGCCCATTAATAATCTGGCCCAAGTATATTAATTGCTCCGAACCTCGTTCGGTACACATTTTTCCATGAGCCGGTTCATCTTCTAGATGATGGGCCCGTCTAACGGACTAGATATCTTGGGCCTTGGATCCAGGTTTTGGGCCTTCAGCCCAATATCCCAACAGGAGTCAATCTCTGATATTCTCTAAATAGGATCAAACATTACCCCTAATATCCCTTGAATAACCGGGTCAGTCTGTTGGTGACGTGTGGTCTGGTTGTAATATGTGTATTATGTGTTAGGAGAAAATATTTGAAGTGCATTGAAGTAATTCACTAAGTCTGAAATATAAGTTATCATTTAACCAAATAAATTAATGTCACATTCCTTGAATCTTAACCAAACACAAATGAGACAAATTGAATACATTCCCATCAATCTAATATACTCAATAATCATATATTCTCATGATAATCAGACATTTCTTGAACCAAACGAGTCCCTTAGAGTTTAGAATTGAGATCGGGGAGGGGAATTTTGGGTTTACGTACAAAAGAAATGGGGGATGGGGATGAATTTGTGAGATCCTATGACTGAATATAAATAAATAAATAAATAAATAAATAAATAAATAAATAAATAAATAAATAAATAAATAAATAAATTAATTAATTAATTAATTAATTAATAAATAAATAAATAAATAAATAATCAAATAAATAAATAAGCAAAAAAATAAATAAGCAATAAATAAATAAATAAATAAATAAATAAATAAATAAATAAGCAAATAAATAAATAATCAAAAAAATAAATAAGCAAATAAATAAACAAATAAATAAATAAATAATAAGAAAATAAATAAATAAGAAAATAAATAAATAAGAAAATAAATAAACAAAAAAAAATAAATAAATAAATAAACAAACAAACAAACAAACAAACAAACAAACAAACAAACAAACAAACAAACAAACAAATAAATAAACAAACAAACAAAAAAACAAACGAATAAATAAATAAATAAGAAAAATCCGCATGCATCGTTTTTGTCCAATCGGATAAAGCTAAGCCTTTACAATCCGTGCCTTTTCATTTCAGCCAATCAGTGAAAGGAATCCAAAAAACCAACCCTCGAATCCGAGATTCCGTATATCCGATGTATGAAAGGAAAATGAAAGGAATGGAAAAGATTAGAAAGAAATTTGGATTCCATAAATCCGAAGTTTAGAAGGCCTGAAATCGGGCCCTTTAATAAATATGGAAGCCTGGTTCAAAATACAAATTTGAAGCTCCGCTTTAATATAGAAAACTACAAAATATTCTTAATCTAAATTCTTATTGATAGAGTATATGGGTCCGGACCCTTGGCCCACATACCCCTAGACATACGAACGGCCCAACACCACGACAGCACCCGTAAGCCTGACCAGAGTGCCCAATCTGGAAGGAAGACACGAGTTCTTTGTCTCATTCATCACCTCAGTTTCCACACCTCGGAGGGGGCACCTCAGAAGAAGATCGTTAGAAGAACTATCCAGGCCGGGTTTTCTATTGGCACGAGTGAGGTGCACCCATTAGCACCTTGGCCCAACTACTAGCATGGGTTGTCTTTATTTCCTTAGCGGATTAGCATACTTGTAAGTAGCCCATTAGCGCCCCATTAATGTAACTAGCCTCCCCAAGCTCAAGGTTTGGGAGCCCAACACATATCCCCCTTATAAATACCCCCTTTGGGGTGGTTGTAGGGGGTTCACAAATCATTTATTACAAGTCTTTATCTCTCTATTAGCTCTCCCTTCTCTCTAGATGTTTAAACTTTATGCAAAAGTTTTTGACGAGCTCTGAGGATTTGCGATCGCGACTTTGATGACGGCGAAGGATCCAGGGAAGGGGGCGGCGTCTCCCCCTTCATCGGAGAATCATGCATGGGGTGCAAAATCATTTGCATCGGTGGTTGCTAATTCTTCTGAATCTCCACTATCTTCGAAAGTTTTCTCCCGCTTCAAGGGGATGCCCTCCATTACTTTCCCGGAGGAAGAAATTCAGGTACTTGCTTAGAAGCATAAGCGGGCGTTAGTGGGATACTTCTTCAATGGTAGACCGCCAGTGGCCTCTCTTCGTAAAGCTTTTGATCTTATTGGATTCAAGGGAGCTTTTTACTTAGGAATTTTGGAATGTAAGCATATATTAATCCGTTTTGATTTAGAGGAGGATTATATCCATTGTTGGAATCGACAAACTTGGGATATTTTTGGTAACGTTATGAGGGTGACTAAATGGACTATGGAGTTTAAACCTAATGTGGAATCACCCATTTTTCCTATTTGGTTAAGCTTTGAAAACCTACCAATTCACTTTCACGACAAGCGTGCTCTTTTTGATATTGCGATTATGATAGGACGACCGCTTAAACTAGATGCTGCCACAGCTTCACTTTCTAAGCTGTCAGTAGCTAGAATCTTTGTGGAGGTTTATCTTTCTAAAGAGATGCCTAGAAAGATTTGGATTCAATGTGGTTCTCAGATGTTTATGAGAATAGTCCACTTTATTGTGGAAAATGCTTTCATCTGGGGCATTCAGATGCCACATGCCCTAAATGTACTGGGAAGCATGTTAATTCGGGACTGATTTCTCGTACAGCAGATAAAGAGATTCTAAAAAACAAAGCAACATGCTACCTTATTACAAACACTGATGCAAGGGAAGAGGAAGGTGATTTGGTTGGAACAAGGAAAAATACAAGAAAGGACACTGGTAAAGATAAGGTGATTTCGGATGTCCCTTCTTCTAAAAGCTGCCAGAAGGGGTCTGAGGTGGAAGAAGTGACTGATGGTCCATTGCTTCTTCATGACAAGCCTTCATCCTCAGCAAAAATGTTCAACATAGTACAATCTTCTGAGGTGATAGCTGGAAATGATCCTGGGATGGAGCAGGTTGCAGATAAGGTTGATACTCCTGCAAAGGAGGTTTTCCCAGAAATTCAAAATATGCCTTTGTTTCATGGTGATAAAGTGGGCTCATGTCATGATGATTCAAGTGTACCAGGTCTAATTCAGGGGTTGGAATTAGATTCTGATCTTTTATCCAAAGACTATTCTTCTGATAGAGGATCTCCCAGGAAAATAGAACATATTAATGAATTGCAAGATGCATTAACTGGGCTAAGAAGAAGGGTAACTTGGATTGTTAAACAGCATGCGGCTCAAGCCTGCTCTCCTCAGAACAATAAACATGCAGAGGATGAAGATGGTTTCATCAAAGTTTCATGGAGAGGTTTCAAAAAAAAAGAAGCTTCCAATTCAGTCTGACAGAGTAACCAAAACAGCAGCTAGTAGACTTGCTATGCCTTTATCTATAGGGACGGATTCTAACTCAGCCATGGTGCTGTCAACAACTTCCCCCTTAAATCTCCAATGAACTGTTTAATATGGAATTTAAGGGGAATAGAGGGATCTTCCTCTAGATGTATTTCTTTGATTCATCAATGGAAAATTAATATCCTGGTGGTTATTGAACCTATTACTAGTAAGGATAAAGCTAAAGATTTTGTGCTTAAATTTGGTTACTCAAGAGTGCTGTGCTCGGATGTAAATAAAATTTGGGTTTTTTATGGATGATCATTTTTTCAACATCTCTGGGGAAGTCTGGAATGATCAATATATTCACTTTAAGGTGGATTCTGGAGTTTTCTCAGGCTATTTTACTGTTACCTATGGAAATCATAGTTATATTATCAGGAGACAACTCTGGAATAATATTTTACAGGTGGCTAGCTCTATTAATATCCCTTGGATTGTGGGAGGGGATTTTAACACCATTGCCTCTCACAATGAGCACCAAGGAAGGGCCATACCTCACCTAGTCAATTTATCTGAATTTTCTGTTTGCATTGCATCCTGTGGTTTCATTGATCTTCCCTTTAATGGTCCTACCTTCACCTGGAATGGTAATAGAAGAAATGGGTTAGTTTGGAGAAGGTTAGACAGAGTGTTAGTTAATGAGGCTTTTATTGATCTGTTTGATAAAATTCAGATTACCCATCTCAATAAAACTCCCTCAGATCATGCTCCTCTACTTATTCAGTGCTTAAACAGTCTATTTTTGGGCCTAAACCCTTCAGGTTTCAGAATATGTGGACTGCTCATCATGGTTTCTTGGAGGTGGTCAAACAAAGTTGGAAGTCTCATGCTTTTGGTGGAGGAATGCAAGGATTGTTCTTAAAGTTAAAATGCTTAAAAGCTGATCTTAAAAAGTGGAATTCAGAAGTTTTTGGCAACATCTTTGATGAGATTAAATACTGCGAAAAGGTGGTCACCGATGCTGAAATTGCCTATGAAAAAATGCCTAATGAGGTTAACATGATGGATTGCTCTTTGAAGAAAAGTTTACTACTTCAGAAACTCAAGATGGAAAGGAAATTCTGGAAGCAAAAGGCAAATCTCAAATGGTTAAAAGAAGGAGATGCCAACACAAAATTCTTCCATTCTTTTGTCAAGATCAGAAATAAAAGGCTGCAAATCAATTCAATAACAAATCTTGAGGGTTCTCGTTATTGAATATTTACCTGAAATTGGCTCTGTTGTTGTTCATATTTTTTCTAATCTGTATGCTAATGAAGATGATGTAGATTCAGAAGAAGTATTGCAGTATATTCCTCAGATTGTTACTCAATCAGACAATGATTTTCTTTCTTCCTTGCCTTCAAAAGAAGAAATTAAATCAGCTGTTTGGGAACTTAACCCTAATGGATCTGCTGGGCCTGATGGTTTCAATGGGAAGTTTTTCAAAAAGTGTTGGGATATTGTAAGTGATGGTCTAGTTCTTGCAGTTTAGGATTTTTTCTTGGGAACTCCTATCCCTAAAGGTATCTCTAGTACTTTTGTTGTCCTTATCCCCAAATGTGAATCCCCCTCCTCCTCACATTTCAGACCTATTTGTCTCTCAAATTTTGTTGGGAAATTTTTCACCAAAGTACTTGCTTCTAGAGTTTCTACAATCCTACCTAGGATCATTTCACCTGAACAAGCTGGCTTTATAAGGAAGGGATATTGCTAATCAGACTCTAATAGCTCAGGAAATGGTTCATTCTATTAATAAGAAGGTGTGTGGATCCAATGTCATCATCAAACTAGATATGGCAAAGGCTTTTGACAGATTATCTTGGAAGTTTCTGAATGATATCCTATCTAAATTTGGTTTTTCTGACCACATTGTTAGAGTAATTATGGATAATCTTAAAGCTATATATCTTTCTATTCTTATTAATGGAACACCTCAAGGTTATTTCCAGCCTAAACGTGGGGTTAAGAAAGGAGATCTTCTCTCTCCCTTTCTCTTTATTATAGCTTCTGAAGCTTTTTCAAGGGGTATTAAATGGCAGTTTGATAATAATTTAATCAAATCTTATTGGATGGGAGCTTATGCATATCCTATTTCTCACTTGGGGTTTGTTGATGATCTGCTTATCTTTTAAAATGGTGATTCTAGACCTCTTCTTAACTTCACAAGATTCATTCATCTTTATAAAAAAGCTTCAGGCCAATTGATTAACTTTCATAAAAGTTTTTTTGTTTGTGGCAAGCAAGCTAACAGAAGAAGCAGTCAGATAAAGGATCTTTTGGGTATGGAGAAACACTCTTTACCTTTCAAATACATGGATGTTAATCTTCACATGGGCATCAACAGGTTTCACCACTGCAATCATCTTATTCATCAGATTGATGAAAAATTAACACCCTGGAAAAAATGTTAAATCAAGGAGGGAGGCTAATCTTGATTAAACATGTTCTTAGCACAATCCCTCTGCATCTAATGGTTGTTGAGACCCCGCCAAAGAAAGTTATTAGAGTTATTGAGTGTAAAATGGCTAACTGTTTCTGGGGGTCCAATAATGGTAAGAATAAGTATCATTGGAGGAAATGGGAGAGTCTTTGTCTTCCTACAGAAGAAGGAGGTTTGGGGCTAAGAAGATTAATTGACATTCAGAGAGCTTTTTCCCTGAAATTATGGTGGAAATGGAAAAAATCTTCTTCCTTATGGACAGACTTTTTTAATGCTAGATATCCAAGAGGGGGGAGGGATGAGATGGCTCTCAAAGTTACTGATTCCCCAATCTAGAGAAGACTATGTTCAATAAATGATCTAGCTCTTTCTATTTGTGATCAGGACTCTTCTCAAAATTGGATTTGGTCTCCTGAAAGTAAAGGTGTTTTTTTCTTTTACATCAGCTTATGAAGAAGTTGGACAAAAATCAGTCTCTACATTTATTAATAAGCATCTTTGGCATCAAAAACGTCAACTTAAAATCAAAATCTTCCAATGGAAGATGCTCAACAGTCTCCTTCCTTTTAGGGAAAATCTCACTCACTTTAATTTGGTTCTCAACCCATCCATGTGTCCTTGGTGTAGGGCTCATGTTGAGAATATGAATCATGTTCTTTATCTCTGTCCTAAGGTTAATCCTATTTGGACTTATTTCAGCACTATTCTGGACATTCCTCAAACTGGAACCTTTGTGAGACATGTTTTATTCCAATGGTGGCTTTGTGCTGGCAGCAAGACTTTGGTTGATATTTTTAAGATTAACCTACCAGGAATCATTTGTTGGCATATTTGGAAAATTTATTCAAGCTTAATTTGGGGTTCTAGTCAGGCAATTACATATGTGGATAACATCATTTGGCAAATTAAGCTTTATACACAATCTTGGGCTATCAATTTAACCGGAATGAAGATTCTATCTATTGGTGAAGTTTTAATCTCAGAACAGCTTGTCTCTCCCTCATTCCGGTTCAACTATAGCATTTTCAAACCAATTCGTTGAGCACGACCGAAAGGTTGGTTAAAACTAAACATTGATGCTTCTTTTTTACCTCATACAGCAGCGGGTGGAGCCTTGATGAGAAATGAGCATGGCGAATTCATTTTTGCCATTCAGCTTCCTCTGCGGGCGAACTCCAGTTGGGAGGCGGAACTTCTTGCTTTGGATACAGCAATTCGTTGGGCGATGGATGCTGGATTTGTTGATTTTCAGGCGGAGATTGATGCTCAGGAGGTTTTAGATTTCGTTTTTCAAAAGCAAGCTGGGAGATGAGGGTTTTTTGGCTTCTATGTTGGAGAAAGTGCATAGAGCGAATATATCTTTTGGGCGGGTTCTGCGGGAAGGCGATTGGCCGGCCCACTATTTGGCTAAGAAAAGTGTGGCCCAAATGCATGTCTTTTCAAATATTAATTCACTTCCTCCTATTTTCAAAAGTGCTTATTATTTAGATCTTTTTAATATTCCTTCATTTAGATGCTTGTTGTAATTTTCTTGTAAGAGGTTAGGTTTGATCCCCCTCTTATGTTGTAACTTGGATTTTATTTTAGAATAAATTCCGACAAATGATCCCCCGGCATTTGCCCCACTGATTTTGGTTGTTTGCCTTCCGGGGTAAAAACAAAAGCTCTCCCTTCTCTCTAGAACTATATCACTACGGTTACCAGGAAGCTATCATTTAGTGGTTTCATTGAGAGAAAAAACGATTAAGTTAGTACACCTCGTCGCTATCAGACACAGCTGATACTTCAGCAATGACGAAGACTAGATCCAATACCCTCCACGCCTCTAAGGCCCTTTAGCAAGAGAAATTGGGGAATGACGCGATTCAGGGGAACACCGAGGAGTTCCAGGAAACCATCAACCCCGATGGCGACCTTCGTGGATAATCAACGCCAGACAACCAGGCGCTCGGGCTTTCTTTGATGGCAAGCATCAGGGGAACGATAGAGACGCCCCCCACAAGTCGCTCTGGTGGTCCCTTAAGTCACCCCGGAGTTGCCTCAGGCCGACATCCAGGCAGTAGTTTCCGTCATCCTCGCAAGCCTCGCACAAAATCCCGCAGCTTTAAGCACACTCCTTTCTCCCTCTCCACCCCCTCCGGTGGTGCCCACCAACTTCATGCAGATGGGTAACGATGAGGGCGTGTTCACCCATGACACATCCTGAGAGAGTTCCTAAGAAACAGCCAAGCCGGCCCCAGCGAGTCCCCGCCGCGGCATTCAAAAGGTTAGGTAACGCACAGTGGAGACCCGTCTTCGAGAGGATTGGAGGGTGTGGCGACTTAAAAGGACCCGGGTCCCCCAAGGAAAGTTTGGGGTCTGTGTCCCGAACAGCCAAGCAACAGCGCATCACCAAGGTCAAGGGTAAACTCCATGGAAAGGATGCAGACACCAGATCAACACTACAAAAACATTCGCTTGTGGTCACGGACCATAGTCACAGATTTGGTCCGTGACTAGTTAGTCACGGTTCTAATCACGGTTTAGTCACGGATTGTTTAAAAAAAAATAGTCACGGATATGTCCGTGACTATGTTTAGTCACGGATGTAATCCGTGTCTAACCTGTTCCGGCCAACCCAATGTATCCGTGACTAATTCTGTGACAAGATACAAAATTAATTTTTTCAACATTCCAAATTTAAAGTGCACCGACAAATCGTACAAAAATATGTAGTCACGGACACATCCGTGACTACATGTTTTATATATGCAGCCTCCGCTTCATTCAACAAAATCACATCATCTATTCCAGATAGAATTCCAGATAGAATTGAAGGATGTAATCTACCCATCTCATATCATTTTTCCTGTTTATGCAGATAAGGTATGTAATTTGAATTACGTATTTTTTGTATGAATTAGTTGGTTCATTTTAAGTGTAATAAATTAGAGAGATTATTAATTAAGCTAAGTAACGAATTATATATATGTCAATTTCATTTAATTTAGTGAAAAATAAGTTACTTAAACGTAGGTTTAATCATAGTGACGCAATAAGTTAAATTAATTAATTAGCTACATTAGTTAATTAAACTTTTGTTAATATTATTAGTTAAATTTAAATTAAATGCATTTAAAAAAGGTTGTTAATTAATTAACGAAATAAATTCCTTAAATTTAGTTAAACGTAGGTGTAATTTAAACATAGGGTTAATTAAGTTGTATTTAATTAAAATTACGTAAATTAGTTAAATTGTAGATGATATTATTAGTTAAATGTAAGTATTATTTAATTCAAATGAGTTTATATATGATTAAATATAATTATATGATTTCTTTATTAGCAACTATTGTTAAGGCGGCCTAATTTAGGATTAATGATGATTTAAATTAGGGTTAGTTAATTGAAACATTACTTAAGTCTGATGATTTATGATTGTGAATTACGTAAATTAGTAAAAAAATTATAATATTAGTTAAATTTAAGTATTATTTAAATTAAATGAGTTTATTATTTATATATATGCTCAAATTATTGGATTTGCTCATATTATTTAATTTAGTAAATTGTTAAATGTGCATTATTAATAAGATTAAGATGTTGATAATTTTAGTATTGTGGATTAAATGCCATTAACGTATTGTGCATGTTTATAGTTTAATAATATTAATTATTGGAGGTTAGTTAGTTTTAAGGGAATTTTAGTGAATTTTAGTGAAATTTAAGGGAATTAGTTAATTTTAAGGGAATTAGTTAATTTTAGTATTGTGGATTAAATGCCATTAACGTATTGTGCATGTTTATAGATTAATAATATTAATTATTGGACGTTAGTTAATTTTAAGGGAATTTTAGTGAAATTTAAGGGAATTAGTTAATTTTAAGGAAATTTGTTAATTTTAAGGGAATTTTAGGGAATTAGTTAATTTTAAGGGAATTTAAGTGAATTTTAGTGAAATTTAAGGGAATTAGTTAATTTTAGGGAATTAGTTAATTTTAATGGAATTTTAGTGAAATTTAATATATATATATATATATGTATATATGTTCGTACACATAAGAAATTAATGTAATAATTTAGTGTATTTAGTGTTGAAATCATAATATTGGTTATTAGTTAATAATTTAAATGATTGCATTGAAATTTAATATATTAATAATACTCCACATATGTTGGTAATGTTTATAATTTAGAGTTTTTAACCTGTATAATTTTTTTTATTATAATATTCAGGCATAATGTATAGACAAAATAGAATTTGGATGTATGATAAACATGCGGTATTGTACAGAATGCAATCAAATTTTCTTGAAGGAGTTGAGGAGTTTATTAAATTCGCACTTGAACACCCGGCTTATATGAGTGGTGATAAAATCAGATGTCCATGTTCAAAGTGTAAAAATCTCAAATTTAAACACCCAGACGAAGTTGGGTGGGATTTGTAGTTTTGTACGCGGACGGTTTCATTCCCAATTATTATAATTGGACTTCTCATGATGATCTTTGGATCCATCTGTTTTACCACAAACGGTAGGTTCGTCTCGTAACGTCCCTGCAGAGATGAGTGCGTGGGGAGACCATGCTGAAATGAGATGGGAGCAACGTATGGTATATGACGCATACGGTGCATCGATGTCTCAGTTCAACCCCCCACAACCATCTAACGATCCTCTTGAAACCTCGACCTCGTATCAACCACATGAGGATGAAAATCCGATATTTTATGAACCTTATGTGGATGAAGGTTTAGCTGAAAGATTTCAAGATGTTTTAAAAGCAGCCGATCAACCCGTGTATGCTGATTGTGAGGGATACTCTCAGCTATCGCCGTTACAGAGTTTATGAACATAAAAGCTGAATACAGTCTCCCTGAAACTTGCATGACTAGAGTCTTGCAGTCAGTAGACGGGATCCTACCACGTGATCATAACCTCCCCGATTGATATTATCACATGAAACAATTAATGTCTAAGTTGGGGCTACCTTATATAGAAATTGATGCGTGCCCGGAAGGATGTATGTTGTTTTGGAAGGATGATGAGGCACTTGAATTCTGCAAGTTCTGTGGTGGAAACAGATACAAACATGTTCCTCAAAGTAAAAAGAAACCACGAAATAGGTCGGCATTATCTAAACTGTATTACCTCCCAATAGCTCCACGACTTCAGAGGATGTACGCTTCGACTGCTACTGCGAAACACATGACATGGCATATTGAGCACGAAACAAAAGAGGGTATGATGTCTCACCCTTCGGACTGTGAAGCTTGGAGACACTTTGACCGTTGTCATCCTCAGTTTGCAATGGAGCCACGAAATGTGCGACTGGGATTGTGTTCAGACGGATTTGCTCCATTTGGAAGGTTTGGGAAGAACTATTCATGTTGGCCGGTCATGTTAACTCCTTACCATCTCCCTCCTGACATGTGCATGAAAAGTCACTTTATCTTTTTGACTCTAATCTGTTCGGGTCCCAATGATCCAGGAAAAAAGATAGACATTTATCTCCAACCCCTTATCGAGGAGATGAAAGAATTTTGGGTCATTGGGACACCAACATATGATGTTTCAAGGGATCAAAATTTTATGATGAAAGCTCCCATCATTTAGACCATTAGCGACTTCCCTGCCTATGGCATGCTTTCGGGGTGGAGCACACATGGTCTTATGGGATGTCCGATATGCATGGAGAAATCAGGTGCCAATTGGCTAACTTTCAGTAAAAACCCAAGCTACTTTGATTGTCACCGCAAGTTTCTCCCGAAAAACCACCGATATCGAAAGGACAAAAAGTCTTTCATTAGAGGTAGAGTGGTACACTACTAGAAAAATGCCTTAGAGTGACACCAAATTAGTGTCACTAACAGGCTTCTGTGACACTAAAAAAGTGTCGCTGAAAGTGGGGGCTAGTGACACTAAAAAAGTGTCACTAAAAGTGTCACTAAATTATGACACCGTAGTATCACCAAATCATGACACTATGGTATCGCAAAGTGTTATGACACCATAGTATCACAAAGTTTTGTGACACTCTAGTATCATGAAAACATACACATAATGTCACGCCCCGGACCTAGCCGGACACGTCAACAACCCGCCGTACAGTACGAATAGTCAACCGTAGTCCAACTCATCCATACTATACAAGGCGTCATGAATATCATTCACACATAGTACATTCATAAACAAACATAATGTAAAACATTCATTTAAAACAGCGGAAGCATTAATACAATTGTTCAAGCCACACTTGGCATAACTAGGCATACAAGCCCCCAAAGTAATTGTTCAAAAATAATGTCCATGAGCATTGTTATCATTATTTTGAAAACAGGAAACAGAAGAAGCACGAACCACGTCTTCTCCTTTGAATATCCCCGAAGCAACGGGTGCCGGTAGCAACCTTCAAGTTCTACCTGAAACTGTGAGGTGGCCTCCCCCGTGAAGGGGAGGTCAATACTTGGAAATATTTGACAAGTACAATAGCAACTATACTAAGTATAATCAACGTTTTAATTTCCAAGACCCTCAAAATAGGGTGATATCATAATATTAATAATAATTTATATTCCCCACTTATTATCTTTATAATAAGTAAACTTATTTATTTGTCGGCACACGGCCCTTCTTATATATCCTTTTTCATTTATCGTTTGCACCACCCAACCCTTGGGTCCTATTATTTCTACGGGACTTGCTACCGCTGTCCGAGACCTCATGAGGCTCCCGGTTCGGACTCCAACATCCCGCCCCTGGACTCGTACCCATCATCCCGTAGGAAGGTAAGGCCCTTCGGGGTCCTATCTTATGTGTTACCGCTACCGGAACCTAGTTAGGTCTCCGATTCGGATTCCACCCTAACCCGTGATCACGATGTAAGTCCATGCTATCCAACCCCGCTCTCTAGAGTCGGGGAGGGCCATGGTCCTTACTATTTCCATAATTCAACCGGCTATCCTCAAGAATCACCGATCACACCCGTAGGCCAATCCTATACTTAGGATCAATTTAATATTCACACTATCTTGGGTATCCCTTAAGGCCTACCCCTAGTATAACTTAAAGTTCATACTTTCCTACCTTAAAGCATCTCTTAAGACTACTTAAGGCATACTATTTCACAATCCAACCTTAGGATCAATCTTAACAACATTTCATTTTAATGTCCAACTAGCATCTTAATACTAGTCAAATTAATATCAACAAACCAAGTTCTCAACTCATAGTCATATAGACAATTCCAACTGATTTTCCTTTGAAAATATCATTTATGTCAATATCCAAAATATCACTTTTAATCACTCATATATTCTAATATGAGGAAAAAGTATATTTCAACACATGTTTCACAACAAATTCTACTTTCAAGTCAACATACTCATAACACATGAACATACACAATTTACTCCTAAATTTGTATATCATGCTCCTTTTTCTCTAGACATTTAATCTTTTCATTTCTAGGCATTATTATTCGTTAATAATCCATAAAAACACATTTAATTACCTTCGGTAATCTCATGAATTTAACTCACTAATTATAAGCAATATAGTCAGCCATCCTCACCTTATGAAGTGCTGAAATAGTTGCCTTTGTTAAACCCTTCGATCAATCCTCGTTCCAAATCGAGAAGAAGATGAAATTGGGCTGTCTGGGCAAAAGCCGGCCGGCTTTGGCAAAAGCCGGGCGATGTTCGTCAGCCTGCAGCACGAACAGCTTCCTATATGTGGCGGTTTCCGGCGGTTTCGACTCCTATCGATTTGCCAACCCTTCTAAGTTAATTACCACCACTTTATAACAATATTCCACACTTTTAAACGTGTAGAACATCATGTTTAATCCATCATATGATTTCTTACAAATCATACATGATAAAACTAGTTAAAGAACAATAGTTATGTTCTTACCTTAAACTCAAGCTATTTCTTGTGGATTTTTCCTAGCTTCCCTCTTCTTCCAACTAGAGTTTTGCTTTCCCTTGGGCTCCTCTTGCTTGGTGCTGGCCGAATGACACAAGGTAGGGGGGAGGCATCTCCTCTCAATCAATTAGAAGAGATGCCAAGAGGGGACATGGAGCATGTTCATTTGTCTCTAGGAGACTTCCTCCCATTGATTGTGCGTACCAGCACATTTGTTTGCTCCCATCCTCTTATCACTCAGTCCATCAGCACTCCTAAAAACGTGGGGTGGCCCCCACTTATGTGGGAGGTCATCCCGTTATGTCTCGGTATGTATAATCGGTCCCGAAAGTTGTATTTCTCGGACTGTTTTAATCATATTTTATTTTATCGGGCCAAATAAAATATATCACGTGTTCCTAATAATTATGGGCCTTTAGAATAGATGTATATTCCCCAACATTAATTTAGGAGTCTCCGAAACTCTTTTCGGGCTGTTATCCGTTAAATTACCAATACCGGTAATTTGGGTCCCGTTTGACCAACTGGTCAACCCCATGCCTTTCTTATGGCCCAAATAAAATATCCACCACCATATACATATTATCTAGACCAAGATGAATATAATATGTGGTTCGGGAATTATCGGGCGGTCCCCGTCCCGCTGTGGGCCCCACATGCAATTTACTATTCACGTAAAATAAATAGTAAAAATTAACAATTACGCAAATTCATAAATCATCTTTCAAGGTTTATTACATCATTTACTAAAAGTAAATATGCTCGGGGTCGGTGTTACACATAATACATCAACTTTAATATATATATGTACATGTATATATATATATATGTATGTATATATATATCTATGTATGTATGTATGTATGTATGTATGTATATATATATATGTGTGTGTGTGTGTGTGTAATTTAATACTAATAAGTAACCAAAATTTGAAACATTTTTCTTTATATATCAAATTCTCACATAAATATTAATGTACATACTACATAATTCGTAGGGGCATACCCCAAAACAATAATAACTAATAAAAAAATAATAAAAAGCTAACTAGTCTAAAGAGTACATAATATGCCTCAAGAGTACATATCTATGCCGTCTGCTAAGCAAGAGTACATATCAATGTCGTCTGCTAAGCAATGTATGCCTCAAGAGACGACTTCGCAAGCCACTGTACAGGAGGCCAGGATCGTCTCTTTTCAGGAAAAAGCAATCCTCTCTTCTTCCCATTTCATCCGGCAAAACATCTTCTTTGAATCAAATCAACACTAGGATGTCCATTCCAGCTGCAGCAACGGTACAACAACAAAAATATATCACGAAAAGGCCTTCATTTAGTGCACAAATAAGAATCAAGGTAAAAGAAAATCAAAAACTAAAATGGAAGGAATGTGTGAAAAGCCATTTATTCAGCGAACCTTTGTAATTTAAAAGATCTCTCTTAATTATAGGATTAGCCTGCACCAGCAGCATATCATTCATTAATGTAAGAAGATTATAGAGTAATAAGTATTTCTGATGAAATAAAAAGCACAAGGCAACTGGTGTTGAGGTGTATACAATGGCAGGGTAGTTTTATTAATGATCATAGCCTGTTCCACTGTTGGGGTATACAGAAGGAAGAAGACAAGAAGTTTTACCTGAGTTGACAGATTCCCAAAAGAAGACAATGGCAGGTCAGTTTCAGCATTTCCATTTGGCACATGTCCAAACCCTGTTTCAGCAAGTTTTTTAGTAGTGAACTGAAAAAAAGTATTATGAATATCCAGGGGAGCGGATGGCATACTCTGTAGGTGGCTTGGCTCTTTTCTGGAGATTATTCATCAATAAAAACATTAGTCGTGCAGATTATAATAAATAAAACAAAAATAAAAATAAAAACAAAATGTAACACCGCCCCCGAGTATCTGTACTGTACCAAATTATGTATTGAACCTTGAGAAATGTATAAAAGCATTTTTACGTGATTGTAAATTTTTATCATTTCTATGACGTGAATAGTAAAATTCACGTGGGGCCCACACCGGAGGTGGGGCCGCCAGATATTATCGGGACCACATATTATATTAATCTTGGACTAGATAATATTTATATGGTGGTGGATATCCTAATTGGGCCATGGCAATGGCGTAGAGTTGACCGGTTGGTCAAACGGGGCCAAATTATCGGTATCGGCAAATTTATCAGATAACAGCCCGAAAAGGGATTCCGGAGACTTCGAAATTAAAGTTGAGTAATGAATTATCATTCTAAGGTCCAATAAGCAATGGGAACAAGTGTTATATTTTATTTGACCCGATAAAATAAATTATAACTGAAACAGTCCGGAAAATACAACTTTCGGGACCGATTGTACATTCGGGTACACAAAGGGTTGACCTCCCACATAAGTGGGGACCAACCCACGTTTTTAGGCTTTCAAATGAAGGAGGGAGCCGCATCATGGAGCTGGAATTGGTTGGGAAGTGATTGGGGGACAAATATGTAAGTTGAGGGGACCCTCCCCCCATATTATTTGGGGAATAAGCCAAAAGGGCTATCTCCCTCACCTCACAACTGATACATCCCGGCCAACCTACTCAAAGAGGAGAAAGAAGGTCTTCAAAACTTCATTGTTACCATCCATACACGCACCAAGAGCAAAGGAGGAGGAAGGAGGGGAAAAGAGAAAGAAAAGTTGGCTTTGGAGAGGAAAACTTGTGTTTAACAAAGTAATGACTCCATTAATCCCATTTCTTGTTCTTCAATCCCCTGATATGATTATTCAATCATATTTCACACCCTAGGAGTGTTCTACACGTTTGGAAGTGTAGAATGAGGGGTTGGAAGGTGGTTCTAAGTCCAAGAACGGACTTAGAAGCCAAAGTAACCGGTTCGCCGGAAAATAACCTTTTGGAGGTTATTTGTATTAATATAGGTTTTATGATGATAAAACCTTGTTAGTAACTTGTCTAAGGTATTCAAGGAACTTTTACGGAGTTGAAAGAGTCGCCGGAGTTGTCGCCGGAGTTCGTTGAAGTTCGTCGGAGTTTCGCCGGAGCTAAATCGGGAAGGCTAGAACTTCATAAGCTTCATTAAGGTGAGAAGACGGCTTTATGCTTTATAACTTTTGCGTGAGGCATGAGATTACCTAAAGTAATCAAGGATATGTTTTGTGGAATGATTAAAGATAATCAAGTATTTGCTTATGCCATGATTTTACATAAAACATAGTTGAAAAGCATGTTATGTAGGTTTGGTGATTAAAAATGTGATAACTTATTATGTGTGGTGCTCCAGGGATCCAAAATGGTATTTTTGGATCAAGGACGTCAAGAAGTATAAGTGTATAAAATTTCACGTTAATCGGACTTCGTTTGGGCGGTCAAACGAGCATTGACCACCAAGACGAAGGTGAGACCCGACCGGGTATGGATAAATACCCGACCGGGTTTTGAATAAAAATGGCTCCAGAAGCCACTGCCACACTAGACCCGACCGGGTATGGGTATAGACCCGACCGGGTCTCAAGTAAAGTTGTCTTCAGGGGCTACTGCCTCACCCTACCCGACCGGGTAAGGTTGGATACCCGACCGGGTATTGGTTTACACTCAAAACGGGCAGTTTTGAGTAGGTTAACGTGGGTCGTTCGGGTGGGACCCGCCCACGTTGGATCCTAAGGATTGTTATATGACTATAGGGATAGGCATTGTCCATAGTTAAAGCAATGAAAGGTTAGCCATATCCAGGTTAGGATTTGGTAGAGGATAGACTGGGGATTGAGTACCCTTGGACGATAAATGATCCAGAATACTCCAGGTGGGGTCGAGTACCCTTGGACGGTAAATGATCCAGAATACTCCAGGTGGGGTTGAGTACCCTTGGACGGTAAATGATCCAGAATACTCCAGGTGGGGTCGAGTACCCTTGGACGGTAAATGATCCAGAATACTCCAGGTGGGGTCGAGTACCCTTGGACGGTAAATGATCCAGAATACTCCAGGTGGGGCCGAGTACCCTTGGGCGGTAAATGATCTTAAATACTCCAGGATGGGTTGAGTGCCTTAGACGGTAAATGATCCTAAAACACTCGGTAGTACGAATCGAAGGTAGACTATAGCTTGTGAGCTAGGTAACCGGGAAAGGAGTGAGAAAAGTCAGGTAAGAACTTTATCTCTAAAAGACTCTTTAAGGTAAATGACCTACGGGTTGAGTATTTTACGAATATATATACAGTATGTATCATCGGGTGGATGAGAGACATCTATATATATGTATCATCCTATTTTTGGGTCTCGTGTCTGAAACATTAGTTATTCTTCATATAGCCTGTTTGTCACTAGTACTTCTATGGAGTACTGACCCCTCCGGGGGCCCTCACATTTTTCAGGTTGAGCCTAGAGTCCTACTACCTGCACCTTTGCCTAGGGTGATCATTCGAGGAGGAACACGTGGTTCGTGCTTCCATTCGTATTTTTGAAATTTATAAACTGCTCATGGATTTTTGAATAATGTTTTCATTAAAACAGTTGGGGGCCTGCGTGCCCGTGTTTGCCACGTGTGGCTAAGTATCAAACATATTATTATTTCCGCATTTGTTTGATTATGATATTGATGTTGATTGTATGTGTTTACTAATCGGTTTGGCAATAGAATCAATCGGACGCCTTGTACAATTCAATAGGGATGAACTGTTGTTGTTCTTATCGGGTTGTACGGCGGTTGTCTACGTGGCTCGGATGATGTTCAGGGCGTGACACAAAAACACTTCAAATAAAACACAAGCAATTTTAAAAGCCTAAAAGATTTTAATTTACGTGTAATCAGTGTTGTTAAATTTGCTAAAAATGTAATATCGTATATATTATGGCAGGACCGTGAGAAAGGCTCGATCATTGCTTAATTTCTGAAGTATCTTCCTGCATGTGTATGTGAAGGTTAGTTCAATGTTTAAATTTGTATAGATAAGTAAGCATATACACTTTTAGTAATAACACCAGTTCCAAATTTGAACACAACTGAAAAGAATGACTCGTTTAGATAAAATCATAAAAGTAAATCCTTCAAGGTTTCCTTCGTCGAGATTATCTGTATGACCTGGAAAAGAAAAAATTAGCGTTCAAGTGTCCTCAGAGATAGTTTCATCACTGGACAGGATTAGGACAGGTGTAGTATTGCCAGCATCACAGATATCCAGTTTATCATCATAGTTGGATAAGGAAGTGGTTTCTGCAGTATCAACTTCGGGGGATCAGAAATAAATTCAGCATCTCCCGTTTGTGTGGTGTGTTTTCTGTTGGCAGCAGTAGTTTCAATCAAGTGAGTATCAGTGAGCACCATCAACTGGTGATGAACTACACCAACGGTTACCGCCTTACTAGAGGTGGCCACCGGGGTTCATCAAATGCTCCTAAACCAGAATCAAAAGGGACTAGGACAGTAAGTTCAACAGGGACAATTTCAATACCAATACCATATGTAGGACCAGCTTCCTCATTACTGGTTGTAAAATCATATTCAACGTAAGGGACAAAATCAGAACCAGCACACTCTATAGGGCCCTCACAGGTGGCTGCAAAACCAGGTTGTAAAGGGGCATAATGAGTGCCAAAGGCATCATTTCGAAGTGCATTAGCAGCCATAACAGTAGCGGTAATATCAATTGGTGTCTTAGGGGAAATAGGAACCAAAGTTTGAACATGTAGAGCAACACAATCAGAGTTAAAAGCTTGGAAAACCTCGCTATTTTTAAAACCATCAGTTTCTAAATGATTAACAACAGGTGCTTCTATACCAGCCAAAACAATAGGAGCTGGAGTTTGATCTTGTAAAGCAACACAGTCAGTGGTAATCGCTGCCGTATAAATATGTGAAACCTGGCTTTTATCTTTAAGTAAAGGGACAGGGGCACCGGAGGCTGCCTGGGCAGTTGCTTTACCAATTAATAACAGGGGGCACAAGGAGCATTCATGACAATTTTGGTGGCTTGCACAAGTGTTTTGGTTGCCCGGGGACAAACCAGAGATGTGTGGCCAAATCTAGAGCAAAAATGACACAAAATTGGTAAATTTTCATAAACAACAGTCTGAAAAAAACAGGTATCACCATTTCCAATCCATTTTTTGGGAGGCAGATCTTTAGCAACATCAATTTTCAATCAAAATTCTAGCTGTGATTGGTCTGGAAAATTAGCAGTAGGAGTATCAATTTTGAGAGGTTTGCCCAATAAACTAACAATAGATAATAAAGCTCTAGCATCATAAAGATGGATCGGTAGCCCATCTAGGGCCACCCAAGCGGGACACAAGGGGCAACCGAAATCGTCAGAATAGGATGGTGTACACCTGGTGACTTTAATCGAAGATCCGAAGAAGTCCGAAGTGTTTTTCAACCAAAATCTTTGAAAATCAGAGTGTGAGATGAAATTTACCAGAATTCGGTGCGATTGAAGAAGCCCGACAAAGTATGACTCGGAAAAACCAATCGCTTCCATAGCTTTCTGTATATCAGAGAAGGGTGGTCGTTTGAGTGGGAAGGTCTGAACTAGGGCGAATCGGAATTTTGAGGCAAGGACCTGAACGTCACCTCTAGTGAACGAAACAGCCGGAAAACCCTTAAATAGGCTGGGTGATTTGACTGACATTCCGTTGAAGTCCACATCGGAGAACAGATGCGGTTGACAGCGCAGTCGTTGGTCGGGAAGGATAATCCCTTACCGCCGTTGTGTATGATTGAGCGATCAGAGCAGTCACCGGTTCGTGTCCCTCCGCCGGCGCCATCGCTGCCGCACAGTCATCGGGCGTGAGACCGACGCTACCAGAGAGAGATCGCGCTCAGGAGCTTCTCGCACTAGCCAGAGAGATACGTGAATAGGAAGGGTTAAGAATAAAGGAATGGCTTAAAAATAAAAAAGTTAATAAAAAATATTTATGAGTGTCACTACTTTATACGGATGTTATTATGCCTAAAAATAGTGATACGTATGTGTCGTTAAAGTTGTATTGATGTTCTAGTGTCACTGTAAGCCAGTTTTTTAGTAGTGGTACGAGACACCCCGCCCCCGAGATTGATCGGGGAAGCAATTTTTAACCGGGTTCGACGTATTCCTACGATTATGCAAGAACCAAATAAGAAGTCATATGGGTTTTTTGATACCCATAAGTGGACAAAGAGGAGTATCTTTTGAGAGTTACCATTTTGGAAAGACCTTCTCATTCGTCACAATATAGATGTCATGCACACTGAGAAGAACGTGTTTGACAATATATTTAACACAGTGATGGTTTTCAAAGGCAAAACTAAAGACGGTCTTGCATCTCGAAAAGATATGACTATTTGGTGTGATAGGCCCGAACTGTCTGTTGATCTTGAATATCAGGGTAACAATATTCCAAAAGCTGTCTACCAAGTCACACAAGCACAAAAGGAATCAATATTACAATGGCGTGTGTCTCTGAAGTTTCCAGATGGCTACTGCTCCAACTTGTCTAGATGTGTGGACATGGACAAACTTGCAACGACGTCGAGCATGAAAACTCACGATGCTCATGTAATCATGCAAAGAGTTCTCCCAATTGCACCGAAAGAGATGCTTCCTGAACACGTATGGTCCTGCATTACTGAGATCAGTTTGTTGTTTCAATCGATATGCTCAAGCGTTTTGGATGCAGCATCCCTCTATAGACTAGAAGAGTCTGTTCCCATGCAGATGTGTAATTTGGAAAAGATAATGCATCCATCATTTTTCGATGGAATGGAACATCTTGTAATACATCTTCCGTATGAGGCTTTAAATGGTGGACCCTTCTTCTATCGCTGGATGTACTGATTTGAAAGGTTAGTCACAATTTCATTTATCTTTGAATATTTATTTCATAACAACATTAATCTGTGTACCACTTTCATTTTACATTGCAAATTTCTTGGAGAGTTGAAAAAAAAAGTGACCAGCAAGGCACACGTTGAGGCTTCAATTTGTCAAGCGTATCTTCAACAATAAATCTCAACGTTCTCATCTTTTTATTTTGAGCGTGAAGTCATCACTAGAAGAAAGAGACCTGCCCGAAACGATGACATTGGCGAGGATTTATACGAAAATGTAGTTTCCATTTTCAATTACCCAGGTAGAGGTAAAGGAGCTTGGACAAACCGATACATCGTGGGAAAAGAATTACAAATTGCGCATACTTATATGCTCATTAATTGTCCATAAATCTTACCGTTTTATCAGTAAGTTAAATTTGTAGTTATCTTTGTAATATATATACAGTTAAGGTAGTTGATTTATAATATTTTCATGTTTGACTTCACAGTGAATTTAGAGCGAAGCACTCACCATTCCCCGACAATGAAATTGATGAATTGGTGGACTCTCATTTTATACCGTGGTACAAGTATCTGGTATATATACATACACACATTAATAATATATATTATTAAGAATTAATTTTTAATAATTACCCAATGCTATCGTGTTTTAATTTACAGATCAATAACCGCGGGATTGTGGACCCTTTGTTAGTATCATTATCGTGGGACCCTGGTGCCTATGCCAAAGTTTGGCAGTCATATGTGATAAACGTTTACACCTATCACACAGTCGGTTACGGACAGGGCCGACCAACAATGAACATCGGGTTATGTGTCCCAACCATCGGTTATGATAACTCGGAAACCATTTTTTTGGTGTCTTGCATGAGATTCTCGAACTGGAAATGCCTTCTGCTGGGAAAAAGTTGACATGCGTTTTGTTCCGCTGCAAATGGATCGATCCAACACGTGGTGTGCGAAAAAATTCAAAGTATAATATGATTGACGTCAACCACTCTCGCGTGTATACGAAAAATGAGCCTTTTATACTTGCTCAACAAGCAGCCCAGATTTATTATGCAGAATACCCTTCAACCAGGCGGACACAGAATCCTTGGGTGTGTGCATGTATTGTCCGTCTGAGTAAAATTGTATCACAAACTCAACACAAGGACGTTGATTTAGATGCTTTTCAACAACATTTTTTCCAACCTCCGCCGATTGTTGAGACGGTCAACCATCACATTCAGCTAAGTGATCCAAATGGGGGAAGTGTTGAAGTCATGCCAGAAACGCACCTTCTGGACCTAACAACTCCATCTAAGCACGAAATTGTTGAAATGCATGAAGAACAACAAAATGCTCAATATCAGGAAGAAAAAGAATGGATAGACGGTTCTGATACAGAAGAAGATGTTGTATATGTAGAAAATAATGATTCTGATAGTGACTAATTGTATTGTTGTATTTCAATTTTTTTGAGTTCGAATATTTGTACTCTTTTCTTCATTATTATTGTAGTCCAACAATATTTGATTTTTTTCTTCATCATTATTAAAAGATAAGTATGAAACGCATAATTTTTTTATCACAATCAACTAATGAAACATTAATCATTTATCATAATAAGCAAACAAACAAATACAAAATTATTCATCAATATCAAAACTTTCAAGAGGCCTAGCCAACAAATCGTTAATTTTCCTTTCACCTTCTTCGTTGATCAGATCCATATACTCCGAACATTCTTCTGCACGTTGAAGCATCCGACACAAGTTGTTTGCTTTTGACTTGCCGAGTGAGTCGGATTCCTCATCTTTATAGTCTCCAAAACTTTCAAGGGGTCTAGCCATCAACTCCCTGATTCTCTGATATGCTTCAACGGTTTTCGGCTCCATAAGCTGTGTAATTAGCTTGAGTCGTTTCATAGCTCTACACATCGAATCCCGGTCAATTGGTTCTCGATTAGCCATTTTATTTTCCACACAAAAATTATTGGACCGGGCATCACCTATTTATACCGAAAAATCGAATATAATTTTCTGAATTTATTCCCCACTATCGCCGGCCTGCCCGAGGAGCTGACAAAACGGCTGGAAAGTAATTAGTCACGGATGGATCCGTGACTAGGGTCGTGACTAATTCAAAAATTTGAATTAGTCACAGCCCTAGTCATGGATTCGTCCGTGACTAAGGCGGTCAAAGGCGGCCCTGACACCTCGTCTTCCGCACGTCTGACTTCGTTACTTACAGCGGCCAGTCACGGAAGTTTCCGTGACTACGCCCGTGACTATGACCTGATATAAATTCAACACTTAGCAAATTTTTCATTCTGAACGCTCTCCCAAACAATTAACCCTAACTATTTCTCCCTTTACTCCTTCTACACTCCGCCGACCTCGACCTCTAAGGCCGCCTTCCACCGTCCGCTGCCGCCATCTGCTGCCGACATCCGCTGCCAACGTCTACTGCCACCGTCGGCCGCCTCTCTCCCAAACAAAACCCTAACTCTTTCTCCCTTTACTTCTTCTACACTCCGCCGACATCGACCTCTAACGCCGCCTTCCACCGTCCGCTGCCGCCGTCTACTGCCACTGTCGGCCGCCTCTCTCCGTTAGCTACCTCCGTCGCTCTTCGCAGTACTCTTCATCAAGGAAGGTTATGTGTTCTAAATTTTATTTACTTTTAATTCTTATTTTTAGTATTTGATTTTTATTCCAAAACTGCATGTTATTATAAGTGTGTTCCCATTATTCTCAAATTGTGTAATATGCTCCCATTGATTTATGCATGATTCTTTAGTTTTGTATACATGTTTTGTGTAGTAATATGATTTCGAAGTATAATTTAATTTAGTTTTTAATATTGCTTTAATTTTCGAAATACATGTTGATATAATTCAGTTTTCGAAATACTTGTTTTGTATACATGTTTTAAAATTCATTTTGTATACATGTTATTAAACACATGTTTTTCGAAATACATGTTAATATTATTCAGTTTATTACAAGTTCTATATGCTAAATATAACATGATTTAGCTTGTATATATGCTTAATTGGCATGCCTATATTTGTTGTGTATAAGTTTAATTAATATATATGCCTAAATAAGATTTAATTGTAGGTTAAACAACATGCATGATTATTCAAACCTTTTTTTTTATTTATTTCGGACTTATGTGTTAAATGTTACCTTATATGCATCAATATTATTTTTGAATAGATATAGTTTATATTATATTCCTGAATTAATTAAAGAAATACCCCCTCATGTTAAACTTCCAAAAAAGTTTAACATGTTAATTATAAATATTAAGTTAGACATTAAAAACTGTTTTCTCAAATTTAATATAGAATATTAGATTATTAAAAAACACTGCTTTAATAAAAAAAATATTTTAACTGTTTTAATTAAAAAGTTTTTCCGAATTAATCAAAAAAATATCCCCTCATGTCAAACTTCCAAAAAAGTTTAACATGTTATTTATAAAATAATATGTTAGACATTAAAAATTGTTTTCTGAAATTGAATATAAAATATAAGATTATAAAAAAACAGTTATAATAAAAAAACAGTTTGTTAAACATTGTTTAATAAATAAACTGTTTTAATATTTAATTAACTATTTTAGAAAAACACTGTTTTTATTAACTGTTTTAATAAAAAACTGTTTTTCTACAAAAAAAACTGTTTTTCTACAAAAAAAAAACTGTTTTTATATAAAACTTATATAAAACTGTTTTTACATAAAACAGTTTTTATACAAAACAGTTTTTATACAAAACAGTTTTTATACAAAACTGTTTTTATACAAAACTGTTTTTATACAAAACTGTTTTTATACAAAAAACTGTTTTTATAAAAAACTTATATAAAACTGTTTTTATAAAAAACTTATATAAACTGTTTTTACAAAAACTGATTTTGTATAAAATTGTTTTTATATAAAACTGTTTTTTATAAAATTTAAATAAGAAAACTTATTTTAGATTTCAACCAAAATTTGATCTTCTATTATAATTACACTATTATTTGAAAATGTAAATTAATACTCCTCATTAATCAATTATTTTAGATCAGCAATGAACAATCAACCTCGCGTGCCCGCCCGAACTATGCGCCCTTAACCCAAGCCGAGAGCAACAACGAAAATTCGGAATGGGTGACACCTCACATGGTTGCTAAGTAAGTAACTATGAACTTTACTTAATGTCAAATAATTTTATGTAATGTCAAATAATCTAACCAAAACGGATATAAAAAAATACCATTAATTTTTTGAAGCGATCAAGAAGTGCTGAACCAAATCAAAATCATAATTGGTGGGCACTTTCTTGGCAACTGGGCTACCTACACGGATGTTGACCCCAATGTCCGTGAACTTTGGTGGAACTTGTTCAAGGTAAAAAAATGAATGCTCCCTGCGTAATTGTACTGACTTAAAATTTGACAAATGATAAATTAATTTTTTTTAATAAAAGCCCGGTTTCGCTGGACTGAAGAACAAGGCCACGCTATTCTAAGGGCGTATAACGCCACAGTTTCAAACTGGCTTCGTCCCACTTTTATGTGTGCCCGAGCCAGTGGGGTAAGCCCTCAATGGTGTTCGGATGAGGTGTGGGAAAACCTCGTCCGCCACTAGTCTTTGGATCCAACCTTCTTGGCTAGAAGTGAAGCCGGGAAGAAAAATCGGATGTCCGAGAAGGCATTAACGACACAATGGCATGGAGGCCGCAAACCTCAGAGTAAACATAAAGAAGCTCTTGTAAGTCTTATTTAAATAAACCTTACACCATTTTAACCCTTTATTTTTTTACATTTATTTAAGCCTTTTTCGAACCTCTTAGACGGGGCCTCAAAAGAAGAGGGTCTCTATCCTCAAGGTCATCAAACATTGTTGGACTCCGCACGGTGATGAGTCGGAAGCCGATCTGTCACCTCGCCTTGCTGAAATCGAAGTATGTAACATCAATTTTATTATTTCAAATCGAAGTAAATATCATTTCAATAATTTTTGTACATATTTATAGACGAAGTATAACGCAAATGTTGAGAAGAAGCGGGCGGAATTAGGCTTGACGCAGGAAGATGAGATCGATTCTGACGTGGAAGATGATGCGATCCTTGAGGAAGCTGGGGTGTACAAGGGTCGGCTTCCGTGCCTCGGGGCTGAGGGGCAACGTATTTTGTACGATCGCAGCGGCAGCGGAGCTTCATCATCTTCTCGATCAAGGCGGGGAGAGGATCCACGCATCGCCCAATTGCAACGAGAATTGGAGGAGCAACAGCGGGCATTCGAACAGCAATGGAAGAATGATGAAGAAACAAGGGCCCGGCTGGAAGCAATGGAACGGATTGTTGCCGAATATCAGCCTCCGCCTCAGCCTCTTCCTCGGTCGTACATGTTGAACGTTGAGCAGACTCCTCAGATTCCGCAGATGGGTCATATGGGTTATCATTCTAACTTCGGATATGGTACCATTCCTGCAATGGGGTCGACGTTCGGATCTCTGTCGTCTGATTTTCTCAATCAATTTCAGTCATCCGGTGGAGGCAGCCGAGGAAGCAACCGAGGAGGCAACCGAGGAGGCAGCTGCGGTAGCCGAGGAGGTACCCGACCCTTAGACACCCTGGATGCTGAAGAGGATCATCATCGTGATTATGATGATAATGATGATGCATATGATTATGATGATCCTAATTTTTATCATAATGGAGTCCGACGTGCGGGCATGTAATAATGCATTTTTTAAGTTTAACATTTCATATTAGTTTTATAAATCAGTCTGTAATAACATTTTTTATGTTTAACATTGTATGGATTTTGTTTTTCATTTAATATTCTAATTGCTTTAAAGTAAAATTAAAACAATTTTCAATTTTTTTAAAATGAGTTTTTTTGTTTAAAAACCAAAAATTTTAGTCACAGACTAAATCCGTGACTATTTTTTTGGTCCGGAACTCTTTTCTAAATTCAATTTTTTTAAAAAAACACAGTCACGGATACATGTCCGTGACTAAAACAAATTTTGAAAATCTAAACCGCGGGTTTTTAAAAATTCGAAAATTTCAAAACTTAGTCACGGATTAGTCCGTGACTAAAATGGCCGAATTGTAAAAACAAAAAAAACTTAGTCACGGATCGATCTGTGACTAAAATAAAAAAAAATAAATTAAAGGTAGTCACGGACCTGGTCCGTGACTACCCTTAGTCACGACCAAATTTCAGTGACTACATTGTAGTCACGCGGAATTAGCCACGGACTTAGTCACGGACAAAATTCGTGACTAACATTGTTAGTCACGGATTTTTTACATTGCGGTCCGTGACTAAGTCCGTGACTACAGGCGAATTTTTTTGTAGTGCATTTGGGCACACACTGCCTGAATCTAGACGACGCACCCAGTCGCCACTACAATAAACATGGAAGCGAAGCAGCAGCACATCGAGCAAGGCCCAAGCTACGACGCCTTGGTGCGGAAGGTCATAGACTTAGAAAAGCAGGTGGCCGATGGTCGGGATGAGCCCATCGTCCCTTTCAGGATGAAGACCCCCTTTACCTCCTGGGTTCTCACTGTCCCCATTCCTGAGAAGTTCCACGGACAGGCCGTCAAGCCGTATGATGGTTGAACTGACCCACAGGAGCATTTCACTCGCTACCCGAACAACATGCTCATGATGAATGCATCTGATGAGTATTTATGCAGGTGGTTGATATGCACTAATTATTAGTGCATAAATGTATGTTTTTATATTTGATTTGTGTGGATTATCTACCTTTATTTGGCTATTTGTAAACACTTGTTTGATTTCAGTTATAATTGTATTTTGGTTTTCATTTGTAAGTTGTAAAGTAATGGTAGAATTGCTAGTCTTGTAAGGGAGGGAAAATCTGAGGATAATCTACCCAGGAGCAATTACCCAGCCGGGTAAAGACCTTCGCTCGGTCGGCTAAGACTTGAAATTCGCAGCTGCATGGAAATTACAATACCCGGTCGGGTAGGCTACTTCACCTGGTCGGGTGAGAAGTGACCAGGGACAATCAGATGTGCTGAAACATAAGAACGTGGAACATCGATCTCAAGTTGACCGGTACCCGGTCGGGTATGCTCTATACTCGGTCGGGTACCCGACCAAAGGTGTTGAAACACACCTATAAATAGCATAATTTTTCTTCACTTGTATTCATTCCTTCTTCCATATACTTAAACTCTACTTAGAATAGTAATTTCTTTATATTTTTATAGCATTGTTTAATCTCCAAATGAGGAGCTGAACTTTCGTTGCTTGGTTTTTCTCTTGAAGCTTGTTGAATGTTAAAGTAGTGAGTTATTTTCTTACTTTTTTCCTTGAATATTAATTCTTCCCTTAATTTTATTTCTATATTAATGTTGTGGTGTTGCTAAGTGACGATTAGTTAACGCTTCAACATTAACTATTACTACAAACGATCAATGAACCGATGGTTAATCATTGATAGTTTCACAAGTAAGTAACTTCGGTTTATTAATCCACGATTGTGGTTAATAAACTTAAGAGGGGTTAATTTTGTTGGTTAAATCGAAACCGTTGTGTTGAGGTTTTCAATCTCAATTGATTTCATCAAGGAGTTTTAAAGATTAAATGCAACTATTAAATCGGTATACGACATTGTTCTATATTCGACTAATAGTAAGAGTTGTTAATGAACGGTCTTTATTAATAACTACCCTCAATGAATTGGAGATACTGCTCGATTGAGTATTCGAGAGGAGAATAGTTACAGATATAACCGGATCGACTAAACATAACAACAAGTGGAAAGTAGCAAAGCCAAGTTCTTTATCTCATGAGAATCTCATATTGGACATAAGGTTTCATGAGAATCTCATATTGGACACTAAGGTTTTAAATAGACCAAATTGGACACTATGCTTACATATGTATCTCATATTGGACACTGAAATTTCATAATTCATGGTTTTTGGACACTAACTTATGATTCTCTTCTTCCTTTAATAAAAATCGTTAGTCTTATACTTCCTTTCCTTTTTGGTGAAAGTAAACCAATTTAATTACGTATATAAGTTCGGAATATTTAATTTGAAGTTTTAGAAATATAGTTTAATTTTAATTAATAACTTCTTATATTTAACAATTTAAAAATATATCTAGAACTTTTCATTCATATGATTTTTATGGAACTTTAAGAAATATCGATTTGTTAAATTGATTTAAAAATATTAAAGAATTCAATTACTACCTCCGTTCCCCTAATATTGGGACGGAAGGCGGTGATTTGGTTTTTAAGAAAAGTAGAATTATGTGATTGATAATGAGTTGATAAAGTGGGAATAAAGTAAGAATGAATTAAAGCTACACAAATGTTACCAAATATGGTATGAGACAATAACAGTGGGACATCCAAAACTGGAAAATGGGACAATTATAGAGGGACGGAGGGAGTACATTATAATGGATTTTCTTAGTTGGAGCATCTAATTATATATTCTAAATCTAAATACACAAATTTAGTTATTTTTATTTTTGGGTACATAAAATCAAGAGAAAAAGGAATACTTATATCTTTCAAGGTGAAAATATTTGATGGATGTCCGAAAATGATCAGAAAAACGTAAAATTTGATCAATTTGAAACATTAGTGTCTGATATGAGGCACACAACCATATTGTCCAATTTGATCCATTTGAAAGAGAAAGAAAGGAGCAGGCCCCAGAGGTGCCACCTCAACAGCAGCAGCAGAGAGGGCCCCCACCAAAGGAAGATGCCTATGATGGGCATCAAATGAGGCAACGATTGTGGAGGACACAAAAAACCTGGACCTATCAAGGCCTCTACATCCCACGGCGCTACTTCCTCCGCCGTCGTGTCCGTTGGCGAGACCGCCTCCGCCGTCGTGTCCTCCGATGCTACTGGCAGCGATGCCATATCCTCCGGCAAGACCACCTAGAAATCTGATGAGCTTCCTCTAGCAATTCAATTACAAATCTGATGAATTCCAAAAAGGAAGAAGGCGTAGACATGGGTGAAGTGATCGATTTGGACGGCGAAGGAAGAAACAAAGACTTTGGGCGGTGAAGTATACGGAAAGCAAAGCATCGTGAATTGATTTGGAGAACATCCCTGCAAGACATTTATCAATTTTCTTCATTGTTTGTTTATTGTCTACTTATTGTCTATTTATTATCTATTTAATGTCTGTTATTTTCTAAAAGTAAGGGTATTGTGGTCAATGCAGGTGTAGTTGAGTCTTACGCTAAACTTCGGTCTTAGTTTTGGAAAATCCGTACGTTTTGCTCCTACTTGTTGAAATCTCCCTTTAATCAGGATGCATTCAATTATCAAAGGAGAGTATACTTGTACCGCAATTTCAATTTTGTAAGTTTTTTGTTCCAAAAAATAAATCAAGGATATATTTGATCTCACACTAATAGTGAAAGGGGTATATATGCATATTCCTTTCCCCTAATGTAAAATTCATACCTAGCAAGATACATTGACACTGAAAGTTCAACCTAGATTTAAACTTCATGGAAAATCGCTACTACTGCATGTGTTTTTTTCCAAGATTATGTCTTGTAATAAACAATCCCGTATTTTATAAACCAAGAATAATCACCACACCTAATACTATGAAAACTCCCAGAGGCTTATAATATGATGGGAAACTATATATGAAGCACACAATGAAAACATTTAATTTGGGGCCTCTTAGAGATATTTTCTGTTTTTCAAAAAAAATTAAAAACTCGAGATAGAAAAATTAGAAAACGTGTTTACCTAACTGTTATCCTAAATGAAAAAATGAAACATGTCTCACCTTTTCCTTCTAAAATTCGGAGTAGAAAAATGACTTTTAGGCATTTTCACGATTTAGAAAACACGTGCTACAGTTATCTTCTTTACTCGCTCGCCCTCCTCCTACAATCTTCTGTTGGGATTGGAAAATTCTTCTATTCAATATCAAGAACAGAATTACAATAGGAGGAGCAAACTCTCACACTCAACTATTACAAAAAACCAATCCTCACCAATACACTTTTACTCTAAGTGTATTTCACTCTTCACACAATTTTCTCACTTTCTAAAACTGATGATATGAACAACAATAGAACACTCTATTTATAGGCTAGTTTGGAGACAAGAGGAAGTTGCATTCAAGCTTCCATAGTTATCTCCATATCTTCTCTCATGTTCATATGTTGGAGAGCTCCTTCCAAGAAGGTGTGAGATGCCTCTTGGCAACTTCCAAGAAAGAAGGTGGAAATTCCCTACAAATCTTCCCCTCCACCTTTTTCTTTGTTTCTATCATTCCTGCGATGCTTGCTGGCTCCCCCTCGCTGGCAACAAGTATCCATTCGGATGTGGAATACTTTCGCTGTGGAACTATGCCTCACATAGAATGTGGAACATGAGTACCTTCAACTTCGTCTTCAGAAGAAGGCTCCCCCTGCTGAGGAATATCATCACTGTGATCATCATCATTACCTACTGAACCATCACTCTCTTGTTCAGTAGTATCTAAACTACTGAGAGGAATGTTTGATGATACAGGGACTTCGTCTTCTGGAGTATATTGTTTGCGGATTATTGGAGCACACTCATGAAACTCATTTTCATGAAATACAACATCTCTGCTTCGTATAACTTTCTTCACTTCGGGATCCCACAACTGGTATCCGAATTCTTCATCTCCATAGCCGATGAAAATGCATGGGTTTGATTTGAGATCAAGCTTCTGTCTCAACTCCTTGGACACATATGCAAATGCCTTGCACCCGAACACTTTCAAGTGAGAATAAGAAACATCTCTTCCTGACCATTTCTTCTCTAGCACTTCAAAGTTTAAAGGAACAGAAGGTGACTTGTTTATAAGATAACAAGCTGTTAGCACAGCTTCACCCCAGAATGGCTTCGGTAGTTTAGCCATACTCAACAGGCAACGAACTTTCTCCACAATGGTTCTGTTCATTCTTTTGGCTACACCATTGTGTTGTGGAGTTCGTGGAACCGTCTTCTCATGTCTGATTCCATATGCGGCGCAGAGAATTCCCTGGAAGTGTACTCTCCTCCATTGTCTGAACGTAGACACTTCAGCTTCTTCCCTGTTTCTCTTTCTACCATGGCATGAAATGATTTGAAACGATCAAATACTTGATCCTTACTCTTTAGACAGTAAGCCCATACCTTTCATGATGCATCATCAATGAATGTCACAAAATATCTGTTTCCTCCAAGTGACTCCTCTTCAATGGGTCCACATACATCTGAGTGGACAAGACTGAGTAACTGTGAATGGTTCTTCCTGGTAGAACTGAAGGAAACTCTGTGTTGTTTCCCAAATAGACAGTGCTCGCATGGATCTAGGGCAACACCTCTGCTCAAGGAAATGACTTCCTTCTTTGCAAGAGTTGTCAATCCCTTCACACTCAAGTGGCCTAACCTCCGGTGCCACAAGTTTGGTGATGTCTCTTCTTCAACAGCATTGAGACTTGGATGACATAGCTTTGCATGGGTTTTATAAAGAGTACCACCAACATTCCCTCTTGCAACAATCAAGGAACCTTTATATAGCTTCCACGTACCTTCTTTGAAGCGATTAAGATATCCTTGCTGATCCAGAGCTGTACCGGAGATAAGATTCAATCTAAGATCCGGAACGTGTCGAACATCTTTCAACACAAGTGCGCATCCGACATTGGTTGTTATGTGCACATCACCAATGCCAACAATCTTCGAGAAACTGGTGTTCCCCATCTTCACATCTCCAAAGTCTCCGGACTTATAAGATGTGAATAAGTTTTGGTGTGGAGTGGCGTGAAATGATGCGGCCGTATCAATCACCCACTCAACATCATGAGTACCTATGTGTAAACATTCTTTTTCACCATGTGTAACAAGACACACGTCTGATGACAAACTAACCATGGTCTCACCATCTTCTTGGCTAGTATTTTGACTCGTCTGTGGCTGCTCTGGTAGAAACTTTCTACAATCTCTTTTTTTGTGTCCATAATTACTACAGTAATTGCAATATCCTTCAAACCAAGTATTGTTTTCAAAGGACATACTTCTCTCTTGTGATCTGCCGCGAACTTGAGAGTTTCCTCTATTTTGACCTTGGCCTCTACCTCGACCTCGACTTCTTCCTCCATTTCTGTCTCCCCCTCGTCTGTTAGTTTCTGATATGAGGGCATATGATTGTTCAGTCCCGGCTTCTTTTCTTCGGGCTTCTTCGTTCATAAGGGCATCTGTGACCATCTGCATAGTCACCTTGCCATTGGGAGCAGAATTGTTGAGAGTGACAACAAGAGTCTCCCTGCTCTTCATCTTTGAGAACCCATCCGGTGTTGCTCAACTGATTCACAAGATCCTGGAATTGACTGGTGTGTTCTGACACCGAAATACCACCTCGTAATTTGTGGTTTACTAATCGTCTCATTAGTAACGTCTTATTGCGGGCGGTTTTTGCTTGATACATGCTACCAAGCTTCTCCCATAGTGTGTAAGCACTCTGTTCTTGAGCAACATGGTGGAACACACTATGATCGATCCACTGTCGAATTTGTGCGACAGTTTTTCGATTCATTTTTGTCCATTCTTCATCCGTCTTTTTATCCGGTTTGACGCCATTATTATCGAGAGGATCGGCTAAATCCCTCAAATTTAGCAAATCCTCCATCCGAGGCTTCCACATATTGTAATTTATGGAAGTGAGTGCAATCCTGGTGTTCGATGATGATTTATCCATAATAAAACACTCAATATATCTCGTACCTTATTTTCTAAGCCGAATTTGGACAAACGGAGCTCACCGTTGGATCCGGAATGGCCGCAAATGGTAGGAACCGGTCTGACCTCTTCCAAAACAGGTCTGGAAATGGGTGAACCGGCCTCTACAACTACAAACCGGTTCGGTCCGGTTCAGGCAGCAGTTCAGCCTGCAGCCCAGCAGACGAATGACGTGGCTCTGCTCCCTCGCTGACGTGGCGTTAACGTGTAGCCACGTGGCATCTGACGTGATTCACAACGGACGGCTCGGGTGGATGACGTGGCGCTGACTTGGTACCACGTGTCGCTGACGTGGTCCAACGTGGTGATGACGTGGCAGCTGACGTGGATCGTCTTCTTCCTCTGGACTGCGTGATGACGCAGTGATGATGCAGGCAGTTTTCCGGCGGCGTTTGGGCGGCGCGTACGGACTCTTCCGGTGGCCAAAAAATTCCCCAAAAATACCAGATTTCTCGTCTCGACGAGACGAATCTAACGGTATGATCAGATCGGGATTCTGAACAACTTCAAAAATTACGATTTTCTAACCTGTAGAAATTTATCTGAAAATGAGAAAACAGTGTATGGAAACTCAACCTCGCTTTGATACCACTTGTTGAGATTGGAAAATTCTTTTATTCAATATCAAGAACAGAATTACAATAGGAGGAGCAAACTCTCACACTCAACTATTACAAAAAACCAATCCTCACCAATATACTTTACTTCTGATTCCGATGTATTTCACACTTCTTTACCGGCAAGCTTCAACTCTCCTTCAGCGCCCTACCTTCGTCTACACTCTTTACTTCTTCCGTTCCGTAGCTATTAAAGTCGCAGTCGCCAAATATTGTTGGGATTAATTAATTAATCTTAATTAGTTTACTTCCTAGGGAACATAAATTATCTTTCCCTACTTTTATTGGAAAGATGAAAGGTCTTCTTGGAAAGGTAAATTGTATTTCCTAGGGATTATTTTACTCCACTTGTAATGCTTATATAAGGCCACCAATTGTAATGTTTTATCAAGTGGAATATAATACATTCTCCTCCATTCCTTTGAGTTGTAAGTTAGCCAAACACTTAGAATATTTTCGGATATTTGGGGCCTTCAAATTGGTATCAGAGCCACTGTTGAAGAAGAAGATGGCAGCCACCATGTTCGGCCAACTACCTCAATTGAGGAAAGCAAACTTCGACCGATGGAATGCTCAAATGAGAGCACTGTTGAAGTCACAAGGAGTATGTGATGTTGTCGATAATGGCTACACAACACCGGAGGAAGGAACCGTCTTGACGGTTGCCCAATAAGTGGAACTCGAAGGAGCACAAAAGAAGGACCAAACGACACTGTTTTGGTTGCTTCAAGCAGTGGATGACACCATCCACGAGAAGATAGCCGATGCCGAAACTTCAAAAGAAGCTTGGGACATCATCAAAAGAGTATTCAAAGGAGGGGAAAGAGTAAAGCAAGTGAGGTTGAAAACTCTACGAGGAGAGTTGGAGACTATGCGGATGAAAGAGAACGAGAAGGTCACCGAGTACATTAATCGGGTGATGACCATAGCAAACCATATGAAGAGAAATGGTGAAACCGTAAGTGAGAGTCAGATAGTAGAAAAAATTCTACGAACACTTACGAACAAATTCGAGAACGTGGTATGCGCAATCGAAGAAGCTAGAAATATTGAGACGCTTACCATTGACGACCTGTCGGGGTCGTTGGAGGCACATGAACAAAGAAAGATGAAACGGCTAGAATCGCTTGAAGAGGCATTACAAACTGTGGTGGTAGAGGAGAAGGCAATGTATGCCCATCAACCGAGAGGCCGAGGCCGAGGTCACTTCCGTGGTCGGGCCAAGGAAGAGGAGACTACAACCGAGAGGAGAATACCCACCAGAACCGGGAGGACCAACATCGCCCGACCTGGAGAGGCCGAGGCAGAGGAGCTGCCCGAGGCGGTCAGGGAGGCAGACCCGATGGGGAATGCTACAATTGCGGGAAACGGGGACATTTCGCAAGAGACTGTTGGTCGAAACCAAAACCGGAGGAGAATCTAAATGTTGCTGAGCATGAGGATGATGATGGAGATCAGGAAGGAGTGCTCTTACTAGCACACAAAGAAGGAAGCTTAACAGACGACGCTACGTGGTACTTGGATACCGGGGCGAGCAACCACATGAGTGGTTATAAACATTTATTCACTGAGTTGAAGGAGGCTGAGGGAGGAAATGTATCTTTTGGAGATACATCAAAAGTAGTTATCAAAGGCCGAGGAAAGGTTAAATTTCTGCAAAAGAATGGACAAGAGGGGACGATTGAAAACGTACTCTATGTCCCGAGCATGAAGACAAATATCATAAGCATGGGACAGCTTATGGAGAAAGGGTATTCAGGCATTCAGCCGACCTAAATGGTCGATACCTACACTTGAAGGATAGACGAGGTCGGGCCGTCGCCCGGGTAGAGATGGCCAAGAACAGAATGTACAAGTTGGACTTGAGAAGCGTAAACCATAAGTGCTTGAAAGTCGACCTGACGGACAAGTCACTATTATGGCACCTACGTTTCGGACATTTGAACTTTGGAGGATTAGCCGAGCTGAGCAAAAAGGGCTTGGTGCATGGACTACCCGAGATGGATTTTCCAAAGCAATTCTGTGAAAGCTGCGTACTTGGGAAACACACCCGGACGAGCTTTCAGAAGACTGCCAAGTACCGAGCCAAGGGAGCATTGGAGACAGTCCATACGGACATTTGTGGGCCGATCACGCCATCATCTTTCAGTGGGCGAAGGTACTTTATCACCTTTATTGATGACTACACCAGGAAGACTTGGGTATATTTTCTAAAAGAAAAATCGGAGGCCTTTAAAACATTCAAAAATTTCAAAGTCGAGGTGGAGAAGACAATCGGGCTGAAGGTGAAAGCGTTGAGGTCACACCGGGGGGAGAATACATTTCAGACTCTTTTACAAAGTTTTGTGAAGAGGAAGGAACTAGAAGATTCCTTACCGCCCCGTACTCGCCTCAACAGAACGGGGTGGCCGAGCGAAAAAACCGGAGCATTATGGACATGGTAAGATCCATGCTCAAGAGCAAAAATATGCCAAAGCAATTTTGGGCCGAGGCGGTACGATGTGCGGTGTATGTACAGAACAGGTGTCCGCACTCAAATCTTGAAAATCTAACACCTCAAGAAGCATGGAGTGGTCAAAAGCCGACCGTGTCACACTTGAGGGTGTTTGGGAGTATCTCTTACGCACATGTGCCCGATCAGAGACGGACAAAATTGGAAGACAAAAGCAAGAAGCTTGTCTTCATTGGCTATGATGAGAAGACAAAGGGATACAGACTATATGATCCCGAGGAGAAAAAGATCACAGTGAGCAGAGATGTAGAGATAAAAGAAAAAGGAAGCTGGGATTGGAACATAGAGAAGGAGTACGTCCCGGACGGGACCTCAAATAACGAGGACGTCCCGGACGGGACCTCAAATGACGAAGAGACCCCGGGCGGGACCCCAATTCCAATCCCGCTCGGGATGACACCAGAACCAATCGGGGCGGGATCTATGACGACCCCGGGGGATGAGGAAGAAGAAGAAGGGACGAGCCGACAAAGGTACAGAAACATACATGACATATATGAAGCAGCTCCAGAGGTTCACATGGTATGTCTTCTAGCCGATGGGGAGGATATTACTTTTGAAGAAGCCAAGCACGATGAAAAATGGAGAGATGCCATGAACGAAGAAATAAAAGCGATTGAGAAGAATCAGACCTGGGAACTTACCAATCTCCTGAGAGGTCATAAGCCGATCGGAGTCAAATGGGTGTATAAGAAGAAATGCAATGCTGAAGGTATGGTCGAGCGATACAAAGCTCGGCTTGTTGCAAAAGGTTACAAGCAAAAGGCTCGGAATGAGAGACCGAAGAGAATTAAGATTAGGGGAGGAATTTGTTGGGATTAATTAATTAATCTTAATTAGTTTACTTCCTAGGGAACATAAATTATCTTTCCCTACTTTTATTGGAAAGATGAAAGGTCTTCTTGGAAAGGTAAATTGTATTTCCTAGGGATTATTTTACTCCACTTGTAATGCCTATATAAGGCCACCAATTGTAATGTTTTATCAAGTGGAATATAATACATTCTCCTCCATTCCTTTGAGTTGTAAGTTAGCCAAACACTTAGAATATTTTCGAATATTTGGGGCCTTCAAATATTGCACGGCTTCTACAAACAGGCTACAACTCCTACCTTCGTCCTGAAGACCATCGATGCACTTCTTCAAATGTCAACCACGCTCCAGCATCACAAAACATTCATCGCTGCCTAATTTGCTTGTGAAGTTCATTCTGACGTTTTATTTCATTCTTTATCAAAAACTACCTTAGCCGGCACTTATTCCCCTGGGAAATCAATGGGTGTTGGAATATTTGTGCCTTGTTCATATCTGCTCGAATGGTTATCAGCCCCTTTTCTATATGCTTCACTCATATCTGTACTGATTTTTATAGCCTCTCACCCGTTAATAAATATCCCAATCCTGTTGGGCAAAAGCTCTGATGGGACTTTACTGTTAAGGTCCTTGCAATGTTCAGCCCATACATGTTTTTTGTGAGGGCTTTCTCTGCTTTGAGAAGAAAGAAAAGGTTGGAGCCTCCTTATATTGAAGTCATTATCCATCCGACTCTCCTAGCATCTTCAAGGCCAATTGAGCTTTTTTTTTAATTGCTGGCATTCCTGGAGGAAAATCTATGGGTTAATTATAAAAATAGGATTAAAAGTCACTCACTTTGCACAAATAGGACCAAAAAATAAACTATGTTCTCATGGGACTAATTATGTGTGTCTTGGACAAATATACCCTTATAGCTATTAAAATGTTTTAATTCATAATAAAATAATAAAAAATAATAAAAATTCGTAAAAAATACTAAAAAATTAATGGCAAAAAATAATTTTGTGTGTCTTGGACAAATATACCCTTATAGATATTTCGATAATAATAATTTTTTTTTTATTTTTTTCAAAAAATAAAAAACACAAAAATATTTTTAAAAAAAAAAACTCAAAAAAAAAATTCACCGCCGCCTCTGCACCACCACCTCCAGTTACCGGAGGGAAAAAATGTCAAGTTCATTACGAATGTCATGTTTATGGCAAAAAACAATGAAAATGTTGGTATTCTCAAAGAGAAATATGCCATATTTTTGGCATTTTCAGAAGAAAAAAATGACAGCTTTTAGGAAAAATGACATTTTTTTTTCACCGGTCGGAGATGATGGTGCAGGAAGGTATTACAGGCGGTGGGAAAGGCATCCATATTTTTTAATTAGTTTATGGAGTTTTACTAGTTTTTATTAATTTTTTAAAAAAATAAAAAAAAAAAATTTTTTATTTTGTTAATGTTTGATAAATTTTTTGTTTAGTTTTCTACGATTTTTTGAATATTTTTCGAATTTATTAACTCATATTTAAAGGAAGGGTAAGAATGAAATGAAAAATAGGTATGTTTGAAAATAAAAATATAGTAAGTCCTATTTTGAGTTTTTGTCATAGTTTTAGTCCTATTTGGAGTAATTTCTAAAAATCTATTTTCCTATTGATATGAGTTAATTCTTCAACTAGGAGTAAAAAATAATAAAAGTGCAAGATTAGAAGTCCAAACTTCCGTATAGTTCAATGGGAGCAAAAATAGCCGAGTTGACATATTTACCCTTAATGAAAACTCTAATTGATCTAGCTCTTAAAAATACAAAATAGAATAATGGATCAATCTGCTCTCGTATGACCACCGCCATATCTATAACAGTTGTCTGCAATAATAGCCACATGGGAACGCTGACACCAGCCACCGACTAGACAAGTCGTTGCCACCGTCAATCTCCGCCGCCGCTGGGGCTGGCGTTGCCACACCAAGATCTCATCACTGTTCCAGCGGCGCCGTCATCACCATCGTTGACTCCGCCACCGCCGCGTAGTCCAGAGCTACCCTTGCCTCTTCCAGCACTACCACCACCTTTGGTTCCACCATAGTCCATCTCAAATCTGGAAAGAGTGTTTTAAAATATCATTATATTTGACCATATGAATGTATCTTAATGCCATTTTCATATTAAAATACAGACTACGGATCTTAATGACATCTTCTCATGTCATTACAAATGTTATATTTACACAGAAATAATATTGCCATCATAATGGAATTAGTGTAATTAGTGCCATAGAGATGGAAATATGTGTGGAAAATAACATTTTTATTATTTTTTAAAAAATGGCATTATGGGAATTGTATTTGCCATCTTGATGCTTGTTAATGTCATAAAAATGGCACTTAATGTCAAATAATTGTTTTACATGGAAAAATATGGCATTATTAGTACTTGTAAAGATGTAATAATATTTACAACTTAATACCATAAACATTATTTAAAAATAGCTATAATGACAATTTTAGATTCAAAACAAAAAATTAATCTGAAAAGTTACAAAAATGTGTGGAAAATAACATTTTTATTATTTTTAAAAAATGGCATTATGGGTATTGTATTTGCCATCTTGATGCTTATTAATGTCATAAAAATGGCACTAAATGTCAAATAATTGTTTTACATGCAAAGGTATGTCATTATTAGTATTTGTAAAGATGTAATATTTACATCTTAATACCATAAACATTATTTTAAAATAGCTATAATGACAATTTTAGATTCAAAACAAAAAATTGATCTGGAAAGTTACAAAAATATTTACTTAAATCAGTGTAAAAAATTATAATCTATATTTTAATAGATTTAATAGATAAAATAAAGTCAAAAGAACAAAAACTAAAGAAAATATGAAACAAAAAAGAGAAAAATGCAAGAAAAAATCCGATACAAATAGATCTGGAAAGAGGAGACTTTAAAAATTTTAAAGTCTTGTAATCAACATATTAGATCTGTACAGTCGGCCGGAGGATTAAATTGAAGGAGTAAACTAACGGAATATATATGTGGTCTTTGTTCAACTTTCAAAAGGGGGTTTCAGTGCTTAAATATGAATCAATGAAGAATAAGAAACGAGAAGGAGGGTAAATAGAAAGATGAGAAGACGAAGAAGAAGAAGAAGAAGAAGAAGAAGAAGAAGAAGAAGAAGAAGAAGAAAGAAGAAAATATCAAGACATACCATAAGTATCTCTGCCACCCACCAGCGGTCGCCGGTGACGGGAAGAAAATTGATTCATACAAAGGAGAACTTGATGACCCGCTGGAGATGGAGAAATAACGTCGGAGAAAAGCCCTTAAATCCAAACATGGTAGAGATGAGAAAAAGGAGGCGGAAAAAAAAGATGGTGGGGAAGAGGCGGTGGGTTTGTGGCAGAAAGGATAAGATTGATAGAATTAATTGAATAACCGTAAAGACTCAAGAGGGGCAGAACGGGAAAAATAAACGGACCACCCAACTAAAAACTCCTATTTAGGGAATAAATCTATATCAATTCCTATTTTAGAATTTTCTTATTGTTTTGCTCCTATTTGAGGTAATAACTTTAACTTTAAGTGGAGCAATTCTCCTAAATCAGGTGTCTCAAGATGCAATTTTAAAATTCTGTATCAATATTTTGGAGACAATGCTTATTTGATGACAATAAGGCTTATTCTGTATGATTCCATCCTTAACAGCCCAACAACTTATGCTCTTTTTTGTTTAGACTTTTAAATACTTGTGCTAGGAGAAAAACAACCCAAGTAAGGAAAGCTCCGGTTGTTTCTTGGCCAGCAATAAGAATTGTCATGAAATTCTCCCAAAGATGATGAAGGAAATCTATTCTAAAATTTTCTTTTTAAAAAATACATGGAGTATGAGCAAGATGATAGGAATGACCGTTTGTTCATGGAGTACGAGCAAGATGATATGATATTTAACACGGCAGCTAGTATAAGTGAAAATGGATCACTCGAATTTGATATGTCTTAACAACAATAAATGCATGAAATCCGAGAAACTAATGCTAATACAATATGGTATGATTATGATGTATAACATGTCAAAGTACGACTGCTGATCTCATTAATGTACATAATGTCACTTATTCAACTTTCAGCATTGATGAACATTTATGTTAATTTTATGTGTTAATTCAAATGTTTGTAATTGTGCATTTCTTTTCCAAATATTAGGTCAACATTTTCTTGTAAAAATGAAATTGAAAATTGAGAAACTCTGGTAAACATTTATTCTGATTTGAAAAACAAAAAACTGGAAAATAAAAACAGAAAACTGGAAACTTGAAAACAGAAAATGAAAACGGAAAATTGTCTCTACTAGTAAACAGACCGTTGGTCTACAAAGCTATATTGTGTGCAATGTTTTTCAAAAGAGAGCAATATAGCTGAAAAATTTCCACCCCCTAGATATCACTAAATAACTCAAAAATGGAAAACGTATACAAGCATTAGGTTTAGACTAAGGGGGTGTTTGGATTTGATTATTAAATCTGCTTCTGCTCCTTCAGGGAGCAGAAGCAGAAGTTGGAGTGTTTGGGTAAAAGTGCAGAAGTGATTCTGGTGCTCTAATTTACTCCTAGAATCAGTTTTTTTAGAAGTTGGGGGTGACCAGCTTCTGAAAACTGATTCTGATTCTGCTTTTGCTTTAAAAAAGAAGCAGAATCAGAATCAGTTCCAAACACCCCCTAAACATATCAAAGAAAATCAATTTTACTTTAATTTTCTTTTTTAATTTCTTTTTTTTTTCTTTTTCAATTTCTTTTTAGTGCTAATGTACTGTATTATACTATGCTAAAATCATTCAAAAAAAGTGAACACTTAAACTTTTTATAGATGATACGAGTACTTTATATAATATCAACATCAAAAATGTATTGCGTAAAAGTTTATAATTCAAGTCCTTAATGTATTGAAATTAAATATAAGAACAATTTCATTTTGTAAGAATTTAGATAATATAAATAAAAGAAAAAAATTGCTTTATTACTTTGAGGAAGCGGTCCAGCCAAGCTGGTCGCCGACTCACTCTCCCTTACGGGAGGTCTCGAGTTCGAAACTCAATGGAGTGAGTTTCAGCCAAGATTACTGCAGGCTCCCCCAGCCCCCCTCCCTCAAACGCCCCCTGGAGTAAAAAAAATAGAAAAAAAATAAAATAAAAAATGGCCTGGTTATTACTAATGGACTTTTGATTTCCAAATATATGACTTTTCGATATATTCCAAAAAAGTGACCCTCCGCCCTTCTCTTTCTTCCTTCGACGCAAGGCAATCAACGCCAGACCATTCTGCATCTCACGGACCGGCATCTTCGCACCACCACCGTCGTGTCGCGTACCATCAACGCAACATCGTGTCCCGCATCAGCACCGCATCGGCGCGTCGCGCACCACCACTGAATCCCTACCTTCTTTACGTGCAGCCACATGGCGGACAGACTTCGGTGGCGACTATCGCTAGACTCCAACGGCGGCGGCGACCATCGTGTTGCTGCTTTCATATCTCTTCTTCTAGATTTTTTCTAACACACCTAACTTGTGTCACCGTGATTCAGATCTGAAGAGATTTGAAACTCCAACGTCTTCATTGTTGATCCAGATCTCAATTTGGGTTTTGGAAGGCGGAAATGGTGGGCAGAGGCCGGTAGGGTTGGTCTGGGGTAGAGGGAGCGTTGTGTAAGGGCTGAGGAGGAGGATGGGGAGGAGGAAACCTGTGAGAACTAGTGTGGGTTATTATATATAAAACAATATATAATACCTTATATTCAGTTTAATTGGGTATACAAACTAAGTTTGTATTAATGCTGTTTAGATGTCTTCGAGAAAGCTATTTGTTGAAAAATAAGATTTGTAGGACGAGAGATACTGGGTGTGTGTTTGGATAAATTTAGAAAGTAAATGAAACAGTGAGTTATCCTGGTTCAGAGGTGTTCTAATCCTCCTACATCCAATCCCACCCTTTTCAGATGGATTTTCACTATGTTATTCAGTCCAATGCACTTAGTGCCTTATCTAGCTTTGATCACAGGCCTAGATCGTTAGGTTTTCACAAGGAGCCAACACACCATTCCAAGCCACTCTATCCTTTAGGTGTTTCACTAATGATTCCAACTCATTCAAAAGTTACTCAGTACTATTTTACCCACACTTTGGATACCCTCCAAAGATTTACAGTTTGTCAATTACAAGATAATATTAACCTCCCAACCAGGATGAAGCTCTAAAAATATATCTTTGAATGAACTAATCTAAGATCTTAATAAGTGTGAGTGAGCTTAGAGCGAAATGATTGATTAACACTTTCTCTTTGCTAGATCTTCGTATAAACTGATGTTGATTTATCTAGCTAGCTCACTTATTTCTTCAGCTTCACACTTCTTCCGTATTTAGAAATAATTTATTGTTGAATATCTCCTATTGGCTGAGGAGATTCAATATTCACCGTTGATTGATCCACTTGGTTTGACTATTGAGGAGCATGAACTTCATTTGTCTTCATACGGCGTGTCTGCAAACTTTTTGTATTTATACTACCCCATTACTGTAGTGAAGTATTTCGAGGAGAATGGGTTGGATATACAAAATCCTTTGCTGTATTTTCCTTTTGGTTCCCAAACAATTATTTTATAGGAAAGTTCCCGAAATAGGACTAAAACAGTGTGAAAATTCCAAAAAGGGACTGATATGTTTTTTATTCTCAAAATAGGAGTAATTACTGTCAAGTTATTACTCCTACTGCCATGTTTGAAGTCTGGTACTGCCAAAACATGGTAATAATTAGTCATATTTTGGGAATAATAACATAGCAGTCCTATTTTAGAATTTTGTTTTAGTCCTATTTCGGGTAATATTCTCTTATTTTATCTGCTCATAAATACATCTACTATTTGAGGGTCCCAGTAAATGATTTATGCAAATTCCTCCTTTCCAATAATTCTGAGGTTCATGAAAAAATATGTAAAGGCCATGCAATGTGTAGTAGTATCTTTCTCGGGCCTTTTTACTTTTACCTCATTCCAAATTAATGTGGGTCCCATTAGTAGTATAGTTGTGATTTTGACTTTGCTTCAAAAGACAAAGTTATAGAAAAAAAATTGTTGGTTAACTTTGGTTTAACTAGTCGGGTTTGGTTTTGAGTGTTGGCGGTCCGCTAGTCTTGTACTTTGGCAGTTGGCTTAATGAGTTCACTAGCAAGTTGCTACTGAACAAAAAAAAATTATTCCAGTTAACTCTTTTTCTAACCTTCGAGCTTTTTCTTTTGATACCTTTTCACTTTTTAGTACTCTTCTGCTTTTGTTTTCTTTTTGTTTGAGTGGTTTTCAAAATTCACGAAATACATCAAACCATATTTGCTAGTCTTATACAGGTGCATCATCAAAATCTAGAGGAACCTAACAGTTGAGTATGCAAAAGTTATTCAACATGTGCTATAACGTCAATGAGCAAATTGTTTATAAAATTTTATGTTCAGTTGAGGAGAGGACTGATGATGGGGACCGAAAATACATTAAGTTCCGATTGTTTAATATTGAGCGGACTATGAGCTTGAAGGGATTGGTCCACCATTTTGGTTTACCCATCTTGGATTCTAACCACGAATTGGATTTTACTTATGGAGAAGAACCGTAGAAGAGGATTACTGAAGAGAAAAATGTGGATGCATCAGATATGCGTGTTAATCACCCTGAACATACGGTGTACCACATTTTTCTCAAATTCCGGTTCAACTATGCTCTCGGTCGGCAAAACAACCATCAAAGCTGGTCCTTTGATTTATGTATAATTGCAAGAGTTGTTTTTGCCAACACCTCATATGTGAATATTGCATGGGCTATGTATTCTCAAATTATCAACCAAGCGAGTGGGAGCGTCAAAAATTATATTGGTGAACTTATCACCCATATAGCCACTAAATACGGGTATGTAGACAATAAAATTGTCCGTAATGAATCCCTCACAGGCATTAAATTCATGAAGAATGCATGAGACATAAAATTCTCCCATATCATTGTACATGGAGTGCTTTCTACGAGTGGTGCATTTGCTCGCAACCCACGAGGATATACATTATCCGAATCCATGTCTTACTTCAAGACCTATTCGGTGACCATTTTGGTGATGGCAGGCACCACTGTCTTCTAGGGATGATTTGCCCTCACTATTTCCCAGAACCCTTTCTCGATGAGCGGATGGCCGATGAGCCCATACCTGGTCAGCCTATCCCTAATGATCCTATTCATGAGCAGCCAACCTAATCTAGCACATATCACCATGACCCCTTCCAGACCCAGGTTTTGGAAGGGCAACGGGAGTTACTTGAAGGTTTACACACATTGAACGTAAACCATACTGCCACAAATGAGAGCCTCATTAATTTCGGCAGGCGGATCACCAATCTGGATAATCGAGTGAGCCGTATACAGGAGACACAAAGACAGACAGCTTAAACACAGAGAGACGCAGGTGGGGCACAGAGATAGGCCAATGAGGACCATAGGCAGCCACTTGGCCTAGTTTACACTTAATTTGACCAGCAGGGTATTTAAAGCTCTATGACCACACAAGTCTAGCACCCTTCTTTGTATGACCCCACTTAGTGGGGCGGTTTCGACGGCCCATATGGCGGAGGCGAGGATGGCACTGGGGGCTATGAAGGTCATTACAAGCACTAGGGATAGTGCTTAAGCTAAGCATGGGGGAGTGACAACCACTCATGTTATTCATGATACTTCTACCTCTTACCAACATTTAACTAAGTGGAAATGAGTAAAACCAAGTCTCAATCTCTATTTTATTAAACCACATAAGTCGTTTATTTTAGTGTTCAAATACTCTTAAGTTCAAAAACAATCTAAAACCCCCCTTTTTACAATTTCATATAAGAAAGATATTTCATTTCCTGTAGATACGATTCTTACTACGTTATACTACGGTATTAGTGCAAGTATTGAATATTATTTTGAGGCACACAACGACTTTAGTGTTGTCAACAATCTTGTGCCCCGCTATCATGTCTAAATGTTCTCACTTTTCTTATTTGGACATCTCATTCAAAGATTCTCATTGCATTATGGGAAATGATTTTTTTTCTTTTATGGTCGCTTTACCCATCACATAATAAAATAAAACGCCCCGAAGAACCTTAATTACTCCATCAGTTAGATCCCATCAACCATCCGACTACCCTCCCCAACCCGCGTAATAAATTTCTTCCTTTATGTTCCTTACTCTATTACTTCATATGTTACAAATGAAGTTTCTCATGTAATTGATTGCAAATTCTTATAACCTTAGCTATTCAATTGAAATGTAACATAAAGGGAATTAATTATGAAATCATAAATGACTAATCAATAAATAAGAAGTATCAGTTACATACTTAAAAGTTATCATACAATTAATTTTTCAATCTTAAAATATACGGAGTAAAAGTATAACAACACCCAATATATATACGCGCAGACATTGACCTATACAATTAGAGATTCAATTATGAGTACTCGCAACCACATTATTATAATAGTCTTTATTTTCACAATTATTTATCCTTTGGTAGTATTTTCAAATGATAATATACCATCACCTTCACCAATCGGATATGCAGTAAAGAACTATGATGAGGCTACGTTGGAGCGACAAATAGATGCCTGCCTGCATGACATATCGACTAGGAGTGAAGGTGGCATTCACGGTCAAGCTGAAATGGACTATTTCAGAGAGCTGTGCATAGAAGAGCTATGTGAATCATTAACGATATGTGGATAGAATTGATGTAATAACTAAACCAAGGGTAACCTAATTATTACTCCGCATATTTTTATGTTATAATAACGCTTGTTGGTGAACGTGACAAACTTTTATTACACTAGATTTTCATATTAAACCAAATGAATTCACAATTGATGGAGTATTTGGTTAAGAACCTATCAGTCGTACACCTTTTGACTAATTTGATCACTATTTGGTCTTTTGACCAAATAACCATCTAATTGAAGTGCTTGGTTAGTTGGCGTTTTCACTTGACTTTTTATCCGCAACAGCCAAAATGAAAAAAGCTGAACAACCCAGCACTTAGGTACCAGTCGTTTGAATATTTCGCCCATATCCCTCTTTCTGTCAAGGACGTCTACATCTCTTCTTCGTGTGTCACTTCTACTTCTTCCGCTAAAAACTTAAAACGCAGAGCACTGTAGAAAGATTTCTTGTCCAGTTAATGGCATTAATTGCTTCTCATAGACGTTTTTGTCATTGCACACAAATGTGGCCTCCAGACCTATAAGGTCGTCCCCTGAACTCTAACTCCAACTAGGGAACACTACAAAAAAACACGGCGTTTGTCACGGATTTTTGTCACGGATTCCGGCCGTGACAAAGTTGTCACGGGCTTTGTCACAGAATTTTGGGATTTGTCACGAAAATAATTTGTCACGGATTTATCCGTGACAAAATCCGTGACAAAATATTGTCACGGATTTGGTCCGTGACAAATTTACTCCGGCGACCGGTTTTTAACTCCGGTGAATACTTTTTTTGCTTCTGGGCATTTGTCACGGACTGTTCCGTGACAAATCCGTGACAAATTTCAAAAAAACTTTGTCACGGATACATCCGTGACAAAATCCGTGACAAACCTCAATTATTGATTTTCCAGCGGTAACCTTTAATAATACGGTACGGAAAAAGATTTGTCACGGATAAATCCGTGACAAACTTTTTTATATAACCCAACCCCATCGTCCATTACAATTGCAAGAACAACAATTATCAGTTCAAAAATTCGTAGATTCGAGTGATGTAGTATCGGTTTAAAGATTGAATGATGTAATCCGTCAGTTCATCATTTTCCGAGTTTATGCAGATAACGTATGTCATTTTAACTAATTTCTTTTAATTGTGTAATAAATTAATTATTAGCTTAATAATTAATTATTATTAGTGAGGTTAGGATTCTTTTTTCTTTATATAATAATAATTAATTATTAGCTTAATAATTAATTAGTGAGGTTAGTTGTTCATATATTTACACTATTAACGTAATTTAATTAGTTAAATTTAAATATAAATATTAATTAGTTAAATTATTGTTATTATTAATGCATAATAATTTAGGATGTGTAGTGATGATTTAAGTATTAGCTAGCTTATTATAGATTAATTAATTAGTGACTTGTAGTGATTTAATTAATTAGTTAGCTAGCTTAATTATTAGGATATTAATTATCACCAATTATTATTTATTAGCAATTATTGTTAATGGGATGCATAATATATAGCTAGCTAGGATTGAAACTTTATTATTATTTAGTTTAGTGTGAATTATTATTGTGAATTATTAATGAGATAATATTTAACAATAATATTAGTTAAATGTAAATTAATTAATTAACTAATTAATTAAGTTAGAACATTGAGGAAATGGGTTTAGAATTTGATGAGTTGATAATATTAGTTAGATTTAAATATTAGTTAATTGATCAATGATGATGATTAGGTTTAATTTGTTTATTAATTAGTTAATTATTGTTAATGCATAATTTAGGATTTGTAGTGATTTAAGTTAGGATTCAAACTTTATTAGTTAAGTGTGAATTATATATTATTGTGAATTAATGATATTTAACAATATTAGTTAAATGGAAATTAACTAATTAATAAGGTAAATTAGTTAATTATTGTTAATGGGATGCATAATATATATAGCTAGGATTGAAACTTTATTATTATTTAGTTTAGTGTGAATTATTATTGTGATTTATTAATGAGATAATATTTAACAATAATATTAGTTAAATGTAAATTAATTAATTAACTAATTAATTAAGTTAAAACATTGAGGAAATGGGTTTAGAATTTGATGAGTTGATAATATTAGTTAGATTTAAATATTAGTTAATTGATCAATGATGATGATTAGGTTTAATTTTTTTATTAATTAGTTAATTATTGTTAATGCATAATTTAGGATTTGTAGTGATTTAAGTTAGGATTCAAACTTTATTAGTTAAGTGTGAATTATATATTATTGTGAATTAATGATATTTAACAATATTAGTTAAATGGAAATTAACTAATTAATAAGTTAAATTAGTTAATTATTGTTAATGGGATGCATAATATATATAGTGATGGAGTATATGGGTCTGAGCTCCAGGACCCACATACTCGGAAGAACAGAGCACAAGACAACAGAGTGGCGCCCTCGTCGGCCAAGACGCCCCCGTCGGCCGAAAAGGGGCCAACTCAGTTTACGGTCCTGAGTTTAAGGGGCTCGGGTCCCCTCGTCGGCCGCGCCCTCGTCGGCCGTGCCCTCGTCGGCCACGCCCTCGTCGGCCACGAAGACCTCCCAGAATCGGATTCTATACTTACTCATTTGTACAGCCCATTAGAGGCTTTGTATTCGGCCCAGTAGCGGTCCAGTTGTAAATGGGCCTCCCAAGCCCAAGGCTTGGGAGCCCGACCCTAATTTTCTCTATGAATACTCCCCTTGGGAGTAGTTATAGGGGTTACGAAATCATTCCATTGAAGCATATTATTGCACTTCTCTCTCTAGCTCTCACTTCTCTCTAGAATCTAGGAGTTAATACTCTATCATTTGGTGCTCTCGTTGAGAGCTAGAACAATCAAGTTAGCACCCTTCGTCGCTATCAAGCAAAGCTAACCACTGATCATGGGGAGAACTAAGTCAAACCGCAACCTCGTCAGCAAAGTCATCCCTGAGGACCAAGAGCCCAGGGAGCACGATAAGGACGCCACGGCCGACCAGGTCAGCGAAGGGGACCTCTTCCAGGAGGCCTTCAACCTCACGACGGACCTCCGCAACCAACTCAACGGCGGATTCCCCGACGCCCGCCTCGGCCTGGAAAAGAAACGAGCTGAGAAAGCGGACCACGCCCCGGCCCGGCCCACGGCCGGGGCCTCTCCGTCTGTGGATCCTCAGGTCTAGGCCGCACTGTCAGCTATCATCGCCAGCTTGGCTCAGAATCCCACCGTCCTCAGCGCACTCTTGCCAAGGACCGGGGGAAACGTCACTCCACCTCCTCATCCCCAACCACTGGCCGACCAGATAGGCAACAATGAGGGGGTTGTGGCCCAGGACACGGCGTCGTCCCACTCCCACCCTGCTTCCCCTCTTCGGCCCGGGCAGATCCCAGCGCGTGGAAAAGCCTCTGCCTTTAATAGGCTAGGTGACACGCGCCGTCGTCCGGTTTCGGAGAGGATGGCGGGACGGATTGGTGATCTTAGTCCTGGCTCGCCAAGGGAAAGTTTGGGGTCTGTGTCCCGGACAGCGGACCAGCCCCGCCCGGACAAGGGCAAGGGGAAGTTGCACGAGGATGACGCGCGTCACCAGATCAACGCGGCTCACAACGAGCGCCTGAGGAACCAGCCGGGCGCCGCTGCGGCCGATAGGGACCCCCGGGACGAGGTCATCGCCCAGCTGGAAAGGAGGTTGGCTCAGATGGAGGCCAAGCAGTCGGCCAACGTCCCTACGGCCGGCGCCTCCAACGACCCCGGCCTCAACGCGCTCATGAACAAAGTCAGCGCCCTGGAGAGGGAGCTGGCCGAAGGGCGGGGCGACCCCATCATCCAGGTCAGGACTAGGACCCCTTTCACCAACAGGGTCCTCTCGGCCCCCATCCCAGAGAAATACAGGGGGAACGCCATCAAGTCCTACGATGGCCGATCAGACCCCCAGGAGCACTTCAGCCGCTATCAAAACAACATGCTGATGGTTAATGCGTCAGACGAATACCTCTGTCGTTGGTTCCTCTCTACTCTCGAGGGGCCAGCGTACGAGTGGTTCAACGGACTGCCAGAGGGAAGCATTGACTCATGGAAAGATCTCGCCCAACGCTTCCTCACTCACTTTGCCGGAAGGAAGCGCGCCAAGAAGTATTTCACCCACCTCCTCTCCGTCAAACAGCAGCACGAGGAGTCCCTCCGGTCATTCATCGACCGGTGGACGAGGGAGACAGAGGAGGTCGAGGGGGCCGATGAGCGTACCCTCCTCGCCTTGTACCAGGGAGCCCTCCGCAGCTCCCCGTACGCCAGGAGCCTCATCACTGACCCCCCGAGGTCGTACGCCAAGGCGCTCCAACGCGGAGGCTTGTATGCCGACGCCGACGAGCTCCACAATCACAAGAGAGAGGGGGGCCATCCCCCCAAGAAGACAAATCCTTCGCCGGCCTCGGGTCCGTCCCCGGCCGGCCAGGGTGCCCAGGGCCGCCACGGCTCTGGTGGACAAAGTAAGAAAGACCGCCACTGGCGGCCGAGGCTGGAACGGCCGGGGGTAGCCCTCACCCACCCGGTCGGCACCATCCTCGATTATGCCGAGAAGCATGGCCTCATCGAGCAGGCTCCTCGGCCGGCCGAGGAGATCCTAGCCATCCAGCAGGGCGGCGTGTACTGCCGGTTCCACAAGAACTCGTCGCACAACACCGACGATTGCATCACATTGAAGAAAGCCATCGAGCGCCTTATTCGCCAGGGGGAACTCTCCCAGTTTGTAAAAGGTGGGCCACGCAAAAACACTTGGGTGAACATCGGCAAACGTGGGGGCAAACCCTCTGCGAAGAAGCGCGAGATTGGTAGGCTCAGCGACGACGAGGACTTCGAGGAGCCTCCGCCGAAGAAAAATCACATCCACCTTATCGTAGGCGGGAACACTGGGGGGGGACTCCGCCACTCAGAGAAAGAAGTGGGCCCAATCCCTTTACATTGGAGAGGTGTCCCACGTTCCCCCCCAGCCGAAGAAGCAGCGAACGGAGGTGATCACCTTCACCGACAAGGATCTGCCTCCGGGCACGGAGTCACACCGGGACGCCCTCGTCATCCGATGTGAGATCAGTGACTCCATCATCCACCGTACGTACATCGATACGGGGAGCTCCGTCAACGTGATGTACCTGGACACCTTCAAGCAGCTGAAGCTGGACAGAGCTCTGCTGAAGCCGATCAAGACCCCGTTATCCGGCTTCACCGGGGACTCTATCGACGCCGAGGGCACGATAGTCCTCCCCGTGGAAGTCGGTGACGGCCCCCACCATGCCAAAATTGACATGGAGTTCATGGTGGTCAACCTCCAGTGCACCCACAACCTGATCTTGGGCCGGCCAGCGCTGGAGGACTTGGAGGCCATCATCTCCATGAAGCACCTATGCTTGAAGTTCCCCGCCAATGACGGCATCGGCTACGCCAGAGGAAATCAGAGGATAGCCAGAGCTTGCTACCTCAAGCTGACAAGGCCGGCCGAAAAGGAAGGACAGCGGATAGACACCATCACGGCCGCCGTCGCCATGGACGAGGAGAGGCCACATGCGGAGCCGGCCGAGGAGGTCGAGGAAATCCCTCTGGATGCCTCCCGGCCGGAGCGGGTTCTCAGGGTCGGAAAGCAACTCCCCCAGGACCAGCGAGACGCCATCCTCCTCGTCCTACGGTCATACGCCGTTGTCTTCGCGTGGGGCTCGGACGATATGCCCGGCATCAGCCGCCAGGTGATCACTCACCGGCTGACCGTCGATCCGGCCTCCGCGCCCGTCAAACAGAAGCGGCGCTACTTGTCCGCTGACAGGCGGGACTTCGTCAAAGGGGAGGTCGCCATGCTCCTATCGATCAAACATATCAAAGAGGTGAAGTACCCAACATGGTTGGCCAACGTCGTCCTCGCACAGAAACCGCCGACGTTCAGAATGTGTGTTGACTACACTGACCTGAACAAGGCGTGCCCCATGGACCCGTTCCCTCTCCCAACCATTGATCAGTTCGGCGTCCAAGGCGGCAAGTTCCTTGGCTACATGGTCAGCCGGAGAGGCATCGAGATAAACCCGGAGAAGACGTAGGCCATCATCAACATGGAGCCGCCTCGCAACGTCAAGGAGGTACAACGACTGACGGGGCGCCTGGCGGCCTTAAACCGGTTCCTCTCCAGGTCAGCTGAGAGGGCACTCCCCTTCTTCCAGATCATGCGCAAGGCAACCAGCTTCAGGTGGACGACGGAGTGCCAGGAAGCATTCGACGAATTGAAAAGGTACCTGTCGTCCCCACCCATACTCTCCAAGCCCAAAGCCGGCGAAACCCTCTTCCTGTACTTAGGGGTGAGCACGTCGGCCATCAGCTCCGTGCTCATCCGTGAGGACGAAGGGGTGCAGAAGGCCATCTTCTACATCAGCAAGACACTTAGGGAGGCCGAGCTCAGGTACTCCCCCATTGAGAAGACGGTGCTGGCCATCGTCCACACCGTGAAGAAGCTGGGGCACTATTTCCAAGCCCACACCGTCCATGTGCTGACCCAGCAGCCTCTCGCCACGCTCATGAGGAGCCCCACTAGCTCCTCGAGGATGGTGAAATGGGCGATCTTCCTCAGCCAGTTTCAAATTGAGATCAAGCCAAGGCCATCTATCAAAGGGCAAGCCTTGGCCGACTTCGTCATCGAATGCACAGCAAGGGAGACGGCCGTCGCCAACCCCGGGCCGGAGCCGGACGACACGTGGACCCTGTTCACTGACGGCTCGTCGGCCGCGAAATCATGCGGCGGCGGCGTCGTCCTCATATCCCCTGAAGGATTCAGAGCCTACTATGCCATCCGCTTCAACTTCAGGGTATCCAACAACGAAGCCGAGTATGAGGCCCTCCTCAGCGGTCTCAGACTCGCCGCCGGCCTCAAGGCCAAGCACCTCAGAATCAAGTGCGATTCCAAACTGGTAGTGGGCCAGGTGGAGGGATCGTACGAAGCAAAGGAAGGCCGGATGAAGCAGTACAAACAAGCGACGGAGGAATTGCTGAAAGCGTTTGAAACCCATGAGATCACTCAGATCCCAAGGGCCGAGAACGCCAAAGCCGACATCCTCTCCAAGCTCAGCTCGGACACCCCGGAGCACATCTCCCAGTTGGCCAAGATCGAGGAGTTGAGCATGTCCAGTATCCATGCCAGCCCCGTCTTGTGCGTCCACCAGCGACCAGAGGACTGGATCTCCGACATCGCCACCTTCATCACAACGGGGGAGTTGCCCCCGGACGAGGAGAGGGCCAAACTTGCCAAACTCAGGGCCCCAAGCTACACCATAGAAGATGGCAAACTCTACAAACGGTCCTACAATGGCACTCTCCTCCGATGCCTGCACCAGGACGAGGCCGATACCGCCATGGAAGAAGTTCATTGTGGCGTCTGCTCCTCGCACCAGGGTCCTTTCAGCATGTCCCGGCGTCTCGTGGTCCAGGGCTTCTTCTGGCCGACGATGGCACGGGACTGCGCTGACCTGGCCAGGAAGTGCACCACATGCCAGGTACTCCAGAAGGCCCCTGGTCGGCCAGCTGTCAACTATGCCCCGGTCAGCACCGCAATTCCATTCTCCAGATGGGGGATTGACCTGGTCGGCCCCCTGCCCAGAGCCGCCGGTAATAACCGCTACATCATCGTCGCCGTCGACTACTTCACCAAGTGGGTCGAGGCGGAACCCTTGGCCAGCATCACGGGGGCCAGATGCCAAAGATTTGTTTACAAGAACATCATTACACGCTTTGGCGTCCCCCAGGAGATTATATCAGACAACGGCACCCAATTCGAGGCAGCCCCTTTCCAGGAGCTCCTCCGGGAGTTTGGGGTGAGGCACCGTTTCTCCTCCGTTGCCTATCCTCAGGGCAACGGGCAGGTCGAGAACGCCAACAGAACAATAATGGAGGGGCTGAAGAAGAACCTCCAGGCCGCGGGAGGTAGTTGGGTCGACGAGCTCCCCAACATCCTGTGGTGCTACAGAACCACGCCGAGGAGGGCGACAGGCGAAACACCTTTCGCCCTGTGCTACGGCTTTGAGGCGAAGGCGCCCACGGAGGTAGCCATCCCCAGCCGGCGAGTGGAGCAATATGAGCCTGACACCAACGAAGAGAACATGAAGATTGACCTACACCTGGTTGATGAAAGGCGTGAGCAAGCTTACGTCCGAGCAGAGAACTACCGGCGTCAAGTGAAATCATACTATGACGCCAAGGTACGTTCACGGGAATTTCAGGTGGGGGACTACGTCCTCCGCCGAAGGGAAGCAAGCCAGCCAACAGAGGGCGGCAAGCTAGCATTGAAGTACGAAGGGCCCTACATCGTCAGTGCCGTGGTCAAACCCGACACCTACAAGCTTAGATGCCCGAATGGGTCCAATGTACCACGAACATGGAATGTACACCATCTGGTGAAGTTTTATCAGTAATCCGAAGGAGGTGCAGACGGCGAAGCCCTCACCCCTTAACGGGTTACTGATTGAACGCCACCCTCGGCCTCGAGCCACTTATGAATAAAATCACGTTCTGATTTTCTCTGGAATTCAAAGTAAAACATTAGCAGGTGCCCTCGTCGGCCACCTTAGAGCGAAAGGCTCAGGTCTGGCCGACATGGCCCCTCGCATTTGCAGCCTACGAGCGACAAGCTCAGGCACTCCATTATATTTTGTATCAGCGAAGGGCTCAGGCCTAGCTGAGAGAGCACATCGTCCTGGCCCCGTAAGCCTAGAAGTGAAACGCTCAGGTATGGCCGACGATGTCCCCAGGACGAGGGGCCCGCAAACGGCCCACGTCTTGAAACGGGAAGCTCACCGCGTCGCCCACGCGCCAGATCGCATGACGACAGGCCTGAAATCATGGCCGAGGTGACAAAATCCCAAAACTCAGGGATGGGCAACGACAACCGTTGGAAACCGACCAAAAGTCTAGCCCGCGTCATAAATAGGCGACGGGACCCGCCCTGAGACCACGGACGTTATAAACGAAGTCCAAACCGGCCGAAGGACGAGCACACCCTTCGGCCGAAGCCTGAAAGAAGGATACCCCCCGAAACGAAAAAAAAAAAATAATAATAATAATAAAATACATATGAGGGAAAAAGAGGGAAGCCGACGGTCGCGCACACTTGCCGGCCTCGAGCAAGAAAAAAAATCCCCACAACTCAGGCCCAACTAGGCCAAGTACATATCAGTTGAACGCAAGTTTAGTACCACTGACAGGCAGCATGGACGACACATCCGCACACCACGAGGGAACAATCAAGGCCGATACACACGCCTATGAAACCCTTACCACATCGGTTGGGTGACACGCGAGAGGTGACCTTCATCGGCCATAGTCCTTTGAGGCACCAACGCTTGGTATGAAACAAGCATCGCAAACTGGAGGATGACCGGGACGAAGCGGGCACTTATCACACCCGCGAAAGGATCAAGTAATCAAGATGCAACCTCTACTCGCCACCGCACCTCGGATAGCCGACGCAGGCACTGGAACCATGACTAGCCGACGAAGGCAGGACCATCTCCTTGGACAAGCTACTCCTTATCCAGCACCCTCATCGGCCACAAGCCAGCCGACAAGGGCACCGCAAAGACGTAAATACCTGACATTTCTACTCAAGAAATCATCTAAGTACTCAAATGAAGGAATTCTAGCCGAAGCGGGTACCAACATACTACAAAGCCGTTAACCACCTACACCTCTACATGTGTACTTGTGAAAAATTCAGTCCACAAGACTATGGTGAAGGTGCCCTTATCGGCCAGAACACAGGGATACAAGCCGACAACGGCCCTGGATAAAACACCTGGGATGAATCCAAGGCCAGGACGATAAGGACGCCAACGCCTGGACGGAACGGACACTGCGGTCAGGGCTAAAAAGGGAAGCACCTAAAAGGAATCAAAAACACTTAGGAAATTTTGTGAAAAAATCCTAAGTGTTATGATAGCAAAGGAACACCGGTCAAGCCGACCAGGCCACTAGGCCGAAAGGAGAGCACCTAAGTGGATCCCAAGCCGATCAAGCCACTAGGCCGTAGAGACAGGAGCTACATGGACCCAAAACACTTGGGAAATTTTTGAAACTTAATCCTAAGTGTCATGACAGTAAAGCAAAGAGGCATAGGCCGACCAGACTACTGGACGGGAAGGCCAACCTCACGGACGTAGCGGACACTCGCGGGTGACCCAAGTTATGACTTGATACTTAGACAAATTACAGAATTGAAATGGCAAAGCAAACAAGCACACAAAGGATTCAAGGCCGAAAAGGACAGCAAAAATTTCTTCAATTGATAAATTTCATTACAATTGGGGGGCACTACGGCCGTTACATCACTTGGCAAAAAATTGAAAAGCTAATTACAAAAAGTAGCCAATCAAGCTTCGGGGGCACCTCCATCTGCGGCCGCCTCATCGGCCTCATCAGCTCCCTCTTCGTCCTCAGCTTCTTGGCCGGCAGCAGGTGCAGCACTGGTAGCATCATCAAGGAAGTCGAACTCAGTGTAGTCCGGCTCGCCGAGGCCGGAGCTTTCTATGGGGGACTCCCGTTCCGACAGCGGAAGCTTGGCCTGCTCTTCGGGATCCTTCATCAGCTTTGGCAGCTTCAGGTTCTGTCTAGCCCATCCAGACGTGTAATTCATGGCCTTCAACGCCCGGGATAGCCGCCGACACAGGAGCCTTTGCATCCGCTCCTGGCCCAGGTTGTAGTAAACGGACATCTCCCGGCTGAAATACTCCCGGCCGGCAGGGGAGTTCATCCCCCAATTCTCCAGCCTGGCGGCCACCACTTCGTAGCACCAGGGGAGCCTCTTATCGGCCTTCCACCCCTCGGCCAAGAACTTCTCAACAGCCTCATCGGCAGCCTTCACGACGGCGGCCTCGGCCTCAGCCTTCGCCTTGGCGGCCTCCTCGCTCCTGCGCTTCTCGGCCTCAAGTGCTCTACGGGACTCCGCGAGCTCCCTTTTGCTCTCTTCGAGCTTGACCAGGGCAACGTCCCTGGCCGCGACGGCCTCATCAGCTTTGGCCTGCAGCGCCTTGGCATCCTCCCGGAGCCGGTCAAGGCAAGCTACCGCCTCGTCGGCCGAGGCAGCCTTCTGCTCCAGCGCTTGCAGGCGGACTATCTCCCAGTACTGCCTCTTATGGCTTTCCATAAGCATGAAGACACTCTGCAGAAGAAAAACAAAGGTCAGGCAAAAAACTCTACATAGACGAAGAGAGACAAGAATATAAGGACAATCACTTACTTGGACGAGGAGATCCATGCCGCCCTCATAAATCTTCGGGTCCTCGAGCTTCTTCAAATGAGCCCGATCTTTGGCCGGCATGGCCTTGGCTAGGACGACGTGGCCGGGGACGAGCTCATTAAACACGCCCCCGCCGACGGGGTACTCTATCACTTTCTGATAGGTGGCACCGGCGATCTCCTTGCCGGCCCTCTGCGTCCGTGGTTCCTGGACGAGAGGAAGCGCTGGGGCGGCATCGCCAGCAACAGTAAGGTCCACGACGGGACCACCATCTCCCACGCTGGGGACAGTAAGCGTACCGGCCTCACTAGTCGGAGAAGGGGAAGGAGCCCTCTTCGTCTTCTTAGAGACGCTCACGCCGGCCTCGGTCAACTTTTTCTGGCCGTCAGTGGCCGGTCTCTTTTTCTTGGATGGGGCAGGCTTTGGGGCCGCATCTGCAGTGGCCCCGCTCACACCGGCCGCGGCACGCCTGGCCGCTTCGGCCGCCTTAGCAGCAATCTCCTCGGCCGCTTTGGCCTTTGCAATGGCCATCATGGAACGGCGGTCCATGACAAAATCTACAAGGGAAAAGCACAAACAGATTAGTAAGGCAAAGGACAAAACATAAAGACAGAAAGCCGAAGAAAGAATTACCATCGGCCTCAGCAGGAATGCCCAAGTCCGGGCCGTCGGCCTCCTCAAAGGTGGTGGTCATCCTCGGCCAGAGTTGGAGGTCATCCTCCTTGTCACCATAAACATAGTACCTCACGAAGCCGAGGGCGGCCATCTTGTACTCAGTGATGTAATCTTTCACGCTCCTCGGCCCCCCCTCCAGGAAAGCCTCCACCTGAGCGTCCAAAATAGAGCTCTTCGGCGGGTCATGCAGATTAAATCTCCCGGTGTGGCCGAGGGAGGGAAACTCGGTGCCACTCTCACCAATGGACACAAACACGAACTTGCTCTTCCACCCATGAATGGACGTAGGCAAATCCGTGAAGCTCCTCTTCTTCGGCAGCTGCTGAAGAGTAGCGTAGGCCGCACAGTTCTTGTGGCTTCCTCGGCCTATCTGGTACAGATTCATAAATAATGTCGTCGTCGGCTTGTAGCCCAACTCCTCGCACCGGAGCAAGAACCCCACCATCGAGGAGTAGCTGTTCGGCGTCAGCAAGGCCGGAGGAAGCCCTACCATGTCCAGGTACTCAGTAATGAAAGGGTGAAGAGGAAACCTCAACCCCTTAGCAAAGCTCATCGGGTATACTCCAAAGTATCCCGGTGGTGGAAGAAGAACATGGTCTGTCGGCTTGGGAGCCCTAACCCGCCCGAACGGCCCCACGCACATCTGGGCAACCAGATAGTCGGCCGCACTGCTCTCCGGCTTTATCAGGTAGATATTGGTGAGATCCAAGTAGGAGACGCCGGGCCCACTCTTCGGCCTCCTCAATCTCTTCGGCTTGGCGGCTCCCTTAACGGCGGACACCGGCCTCGGGCACGGAATGACAGCAGAAGTGGACGCCCCGTCCACCACTCGGGACGCACCTACGTCCTCACCCCTTGAAGAAGAGGCGGACTCCTCGTCCTCGCCTTCCCCGTCCATCAGCTCCGCGGATTTGTATGGACTTAAACGCTCTATCTCCTCCTCAAACTCCTCGAGCACCTCGTAGTCAAGCGACCTCGTGGAGGGCTGGTCGTCGTAGGGGTAGTAGTCGTCGTTCAAGCTCTTCATTACTACTACTACGGGCTTAAGGAGAACTTACGATCTAAAGGTGTTTAAATGCCTAACACTAGATCAACTACTTACGGAGCAAAATATGAAAAGCGAGGAAGATCGTGATGAACACTAACCTCAAACAATGAAGAACACGAAGAACAGGCTTGGGAGTTTATCTCTCTAGAAAATCAGCCAGCACTTCGACAAATTCAGAATGCAAATGTGATTCTTCGTCGGAGGGGAAGGGGTATTTATAGACCCCCCACCAACGGTCATTACACGTGGCACTCCCCCAATGGCCACATCAACGGCCACCACTGGGGGGCCACCACGTCACCAACGGGCCAGGACCAAGCCACATTAACGGACCACTGGCAAATCAGACTCTACGGCCTACACACGCTCAACGGCTTTATAACTGCCAGCAAGCGCCCACAACGTCCCATCTGCTTGCCAATATCACAAATGCCAGACAATAAGGAGACGACAACGGCCAGGAACGTAACGGCCACAGAACAAAGGGGACAAATAGCCCACAGCCTTCGGCTCCTCGTAATAACCCTTGATGATAACTCTCTACAAGCGATCTGCGCACAAGGGTTCTCCCACAGGGTTACCTTGGCCAGAAAATCGCCATGAGAGTTGGATTCAGGGGGACTACGGCGAGACCGCTTCGGCCAGGGACTCAAGCAACTCCTTCACCCCTCACACTCTTCGGCCTGAAGCAGTGGGGGACTGGGGGACTACACCGGCCTCAACAAAACAAAAGAGAATGCGAATAAGGTAACCACAAAGCATGGCCACATCATCCATACAGCACAACAGAACTTCATCGGCCAAAGGCCCATAACGTCACTAGCAACGGCCAACAAGCCACTAGAGGCAAGGACACTCATCGTCCTCCGCCAACAATTAATCTTGACGGGCCCTTCGGCCAAGAACACGAAGGCCAACCAGCAACGGACAAAAGGAGTGCGCGAGCACCCTCATCGGCCACCCAAAGAAAAGGACGCCATCATCCTCAAAGCAAGGAACAACCTCACCGGCCCGAACATAAACTTCAACCACCAACGTCCAGGAAAGGGAAAGCGCGCCTTCAACGGCCGACATCGGAACAAGACACTCATCGTCCTCAAACGAACACGTCAAGGAAACAACGGCCTCCCCGCCCACAACGAGGAGCAGGTAACGGCCAAAGCACATAACAGGATCACCAAAACGGAAACAGCACCAATACCGCAACGGCTAACGGCCTGGAAATGCCCGCGTCGGCCAAAAGCAACAAAGCACAGAAATCTACTCTCCTTCACTTCGTCTACGTCTCAGCTTAGAGAGTGGGGGACTCCTGATGGAGTATATGGGTCTGAGCTCCAGGACCCACATACTCGGAAGAACAGAGCACAAGACAACAGAGTGGCGCCCTCGTCGACCAAGACGCCCCCGTCGGCCGAAAAGGGGCCAACTCAGATTACGGTCCTGAGTTTAAGGGGCTCGGGTGCCCTCGTCGGCCGCGCCCTCGTCGGCCGTGCCCTCGTCGGCCACGCCCTCGTCGGCCACGAAGACCTCCCAGAATCGGATTCTATACTTACTCATTTGTACAGCCCATTAGAGGCTTTGTATTCGGCCCAGTAGCGGTCCAGTTGTAAATGGGCCTCCCAAGCCCAAGGCTTGGGAGCCCGACCCTAATTTTCTCTATAAATACTCCCCTTGGGAGTAGTTATAGGGGTTACGAAATCATTCCATTGAAGCATATTATTGCACTTCTCTCTCTAGCTCTCACTTCTCTCTAGAATCTAGGAGTTAATACTCTATCATATAGCTAGGATTGAAACTTTATTATTATTTAGTTTAGTGTGAATTATTATTGTGAATTATTAATGAGATAATATTTAACAATAATATTAGTTAAATGTAAATTAATTAATTAACTAATTAATTAAGTTAAAACATTGAGGAAATGGGTTTAGAATTTGATGAGTTGATAATATTAGTTAGATTCAAATATTAGTTAATTGATCAATGATGATGATTAGGTTTAATTTGTTTATTAATTAGTTAATTATTGTTAATGCATAATTTAGGATTTGTAGTGATTTAAGTTAGGATTCAAACTTTATTAGTTAAGTGTGAATTATATATTATTGTGAATTAATGATATTTAACAATATTAGTTAAATGGAAATTAACTAATTAATAAGTTAAATTAGTTAATTATTGTTAATGGGATGCATAATATATATAGCTAGGATTGAAACTTAATTATTATTTAAGAGGATGCATAATTTAGGATTTGTAGTGATTTCAGTTAGGATTCAAACTTTATTAGTTAAGTGTGAATTATATATTATTGTGAATTAATGATATTTCCGCTTAATGTTTCTAAATATTATTTAGAACGATTAGTGGGCGTTCCTAATAATTAAAACGATTAGTGATTTCAGCTTAATGTTTCTAAATAATATTTTAGTGGGCGTTTCTACATGATTGAAAAGTTGGTTAATTCAAATTATTAATGCCACAAATAATGTACTGCTTTTAGTTAATTATTAATATTAATGTACTTATATATTATTTTGATTATAATATATATACAGGCATAATGTATAGACAAAACAGAAGTTGGATGTACCAAAAACATCGCGATAACTATGGAATACGCAGTGAATTTTTGAATGGTGTTGAAGATTTTATTAAATTTGCACAAGAACAGAAGAATTATATGGATGGCGATAAAATCAGATGTCCATGTACAAAGTGTAAAAATCTTCAATTTAAAGATGTCGACCAAGTTGTGTGGGATTTGTACGAAAAAGGTTTAGTTGCCAATTATTATAATTGGACTTCTCATGGCGAACCTTTCGATCCATCACTTTTACCACAAACAGTAGGTTCATCTCGTAACGTCCCTACCGAGATGAGTGGATGGGGAGACTATGATCAAATGACGTGGGATCAAAGAATGGCATATGATGTATACGGTGCTTCAACGATGCAGTTTAACCCACCACAGCCATTTAACGATCTTCCCGAAGCTTCGACCTCGTATCAACCCGATGCGGATGAAGATCCGACCTTTTATCAGCCTGTTGCGGATGAGTATCTGAATTCTCATGTTCCTCATATTGAAGACTTAGCTGAAAGATTTCAAGATGTTTTAAAAGCTGCTGATCAACCTCTGTATGCTGATTGTGAGGGATACTCTCAGCTATCCGTCGTTACAGAGTTGATGAACATTAAATCTGAATACAGTCTTCCTGAATCTTGCATGTCTAGGTTATTGCAGTCATTTGGAGGAATGTTACCGCGTGATCATAATCTTCCTGATTCATATTACAAAATGAAACAATTAATGTCTCAGTTGGGGCTTCCTTGTATAGAAATTGATGCGTGCCCAGAAGGATGTATGTTGTTCTGGAAGGATGATGTGGCACTTGAGACCTGCAAGTTCTGTGGTGGAGAGAGATACAAGCCTGTTCCTCATAGACGAAAAAACCACGAAAAAATCTGCATTGTCTAAATTGTTTTACCTCCCTCCAGCTCCACGTCTGAAGAGGATGTATGCTTCAAATGCTACTGCGAAACACATGACGTGGCATGTTCCTCAGGTCACTGTTTTTTATAAATTAATAACTAACACAATTAAATTCAATAACATAAAAATCATACAAAAAACTCATCCTACCCCACATATTAAACAAAAGTTTAATATGTTCTATATTTCAAAGATTGATAAATACGTAACACAATTAAATTCAATAACATAAAAGTCATACAAAAAACTCATTCTACCCCTCATATTAAACTCAAGTTTAATATGTTCTATATTTCAAAGTTTGATAAATAAATAGGAAACTAATAAGTTTAAACCATTATACCACACAAAAACTCCATAAACTGATTTTAGAAAACTGTTTTTTATAAATAATACCAAATACAAGATGTAATAAACTGTATTTTTCTAAATTAATGCAAAAAACTGATTTCCGATGATTTATAATTTAATAGGGAAAAACTGATTTCATTAGTTTAAATTAAAAAGTTTGATTAATTGATTTTATATAAGGTTTCATAAAAAATATACACAACACAAGTTACCTCCATAACATAAAAATCATACAAAAAACTGATTCGACCCCTCATATTAAACTCAAGTTTAATATGTTCTATTTATCAAAGTTTCATACCACACAAAAACACCATAAAATAATACCTAACACCATTAAATTCAATAACAAAAAAATCATACAAAAAACACATTCTACCCCTCATATTAAACTCAAGTTTAATGTGTTCTATATTTCAAAGTTTGATAACCAAATAGGGAAACTCATTAAGTTTAAAATATCATACCACACAAAAATTCCATAAATTGATTTTATAAGGTTTGATAAAATAATATCTAACACAATTAAATTCCATAACATAAAAATCAAACTAAAAACTCATTTGACATCTCATATTAAACACAAGTTTAATATGTTCTATATATTATTTCTCAATAATTTTAGATGAGTGAGCACGAACGCCGCCTTTCCACCATTGCTCGTCGTGGGCGTCAGAAATCACGACGGGCCTCAAACGCTGATCGTGATATCAATGATGATATCAATCCCGACGAAGGACAAGCTCTTGATGGACATGTCGAAACTCCTCCCTCCGAACAATCAGACGCTCATATAAGCGTGCATGGGGAGGGGGCATCATCTCATGCACCTCCTTCATCTCGTGCAATATATGCCCCCCCACTCAAGAAGAGCGCCACAATCCCGGTTCGCTTGAGGTGACACCTCAATCAATCCATAGGTAATAAAAAACTAACATTCTCTAATATAAAATAGTATATTCTCTATATCTAAGAATTAATACAATTGTTTTTATCAATTATCAATTTTTTGAAGCGATTCCGAGGTCTTGAATAGAATCAAGTCTATTGTTTGTGGTCATTTCACCGGGCCGTGGTCGACTTATGGTGAGGTTCCGGCGGCCACTCGTGAACTATGGTGGCTGTTGTTCAAGGTAAAAATAAATATTTTTGTTACATTTTAATAACTTAAATTTAAGAAATGATGATATATCAATGTTTTTCATGAAGGCTTCCCATCGTTGGCATTTTGCCCTAGACCAAGCTATTCTCAAAGAATACAATTCTAGGATTTCTGGGTGGTTGAGACCCACTTTTAGGACCGCCCGGTCTACGGGTAAAAAGCCAAAATTCCTTGGCGATGATGTGTGGGAGATGCTTTGCCGCCACTGGGCTACGGATGCCTCATTTTTGCTGAGAAGCGAAACGGCCAAGGCAAACCGGAACTCCGAGAAAGCCAAGAAAGTTCAATGGCACGGGGGCCGCAAACCTCAAATTCAACATAAAAAAGATCTGGTAAACTCTAATTAGTTAAAATTATTTCCATTCCATACATTTATGTATATATTTTTTTATTAACTTTGAAATCCGTGTAGGAAGGATCTGGACCCGTGAAAAAACGGGTCACGCCATTGAAACTCATGGCACATTGCTGGACGAAGAAGGGTGCCATGCCACCTCCCCGCCTTTCTGAAATTGAAGTAAATAATGAAACATAATTCAATAAATTTCGATTTTTTTTATCTCTTATCTAATAAATTTTTGAACTTGTAGAAAAAATATGAGGAAGAGCGGGGGAAGAGAGTTGATGAGCTGGCTGATTCTGATGACGAACTTGATGAAAATCAAGAACATGAGGTCATCTTGGCGGCAACCGGAGTTTACAAGGGCCGGGTGCCGCTTATGGGTTCTGAAGGCGTACGGATCCTAGAGAAGGCCAAAGGAGCTAGCTCATCTTCTCATTCGGCATATGATGATCGGGTTACCCGCATCGAGAAACTATTGGAGGAACGTGAAGCCGAGGCTCGAAGTCGGGATGAAGAAGCTCGGATACGGGATGAAGAGCAAAGAAGAACAAGAGAAAGGTTGGAAGAGATGGAACGCCAAATGCGTATTTTCAACGCCACCTACCGTCCATCCATGCACATACAGCACCCCGAGATGACCCCACAAGTTCCCTTCGCGGGCAATATGGGCAATATGGGCAGTATGGGCAGTAGGGGTTTTGCTAATTATAGCCACATCTCCAACAATTTTCCATATGGATATTATGATGATATCCCGACTCCCGGAGCTCCAGCTTACCGTGGCAGCAGCCGTGCTGGCAGCCGCAGTGGCAGTTGAGGCAGCCATCGTGGTGGCAGCCGTGGCCACGGAAGGCAACCCGATCATCGTGACGAACCTGATGATGCTGATGCTGATTATGATGACCATTGATGGTTTGTAATAATTAGTTTATTAACATTTTAAGGATTTTTAAATTTTGATGTGTTAATGTATGAATATTAATTATTTGTGTTTTATAATGATGGTTTGATTAGATTATTATTTATTATGATACCTAATGTGTAATGGTGATTAATGATGATTGTTTAATTATTTATTATAAACAATTATTTATTAAGATTATTGTTTAACTATTTATTAAAAACAATGCTTATTAAGTTTAAATTTTTGAAAAAGCGCCTAAATTTTAATGGTTATTATTTATTAAATAAACTTTTGAAATAAACTTTTAAAAATGCGCTGAATTTTTTAAATTTTTTTTAAAAAATTTAAACTTTTGTCACGGACTGTTCCGTGACAAAATATAAATTCATTTTATTCTAAATACATAAAACGCTGAAATAACGTATTTTTTTTAAAAAAAAATGTTTTGTCACGGATGGGATCCGTGACAAGTTCAAAATTTTGAATTTTTTGAAAATTTTAAAGCTCCCGCCCACTTTATTTTAAAATTTTCAAATTTTTTTCAAAATATTTTGTCACGGATATGTCCGTGACAAAATTTAAAATTTGAATTTTCCGGACCGTTTCAAATACCCGCCCACTCTATTTTGAAAAACCTTTTTTTTAATTTGTCACAGATATTTCCGTGACAAATAATTATTTTTTTTTGAAAAATAAAAAAATTTATTCACGGATGCGTCCGTGACAAATGAAAGACGATGGGGTTCCGGTGAAGTGTTTTGTCACGGACGGGGGCCGTGACAAATCCGTGACAAACAGTCTCACGGATTAATTTCCGTGACAAAAATGTTATCACGCCCCTGGTGTCACGGATTTTTTCCGTGACAAATCCGTGACAAAAAATCATTTGTCACGGATTTTTTGAACTACCGTCCGTGACAAAATCCGTGACAAACGGCGTGTTTTTTTGTAGTGGAATATAAAGACAAAAGTACTAAATGAATATGTATGCAATTTTCTCTGGTTAATGCATATAAATCACCATAACAAAATCTGAAATGAGAACGCTCTATAATACTTGGTGCAGCCCAGGGGTGGAGCCAAAAGCACTAGACTGGTACAAAAAGTATTTTTGGTAAATTTTTCACATGAAACTTTTTACACTTGAAATAAAGACATTTTTAAAATTTGACTTGGGTCGGACCTGGAGTTGGGCCCCCTAGCTACGCCCCTGGGTGCAGCCATAAGAGATTCTGGGCAATAAAAAATAGAAGAGCAACAAAATATTTCAACAAACATAAACTTACTCTTCTTTTAAGAGATAGTGTCCTTTTAATAGGAATTTGTTTGAACTTATCAGCTAGGATTTTACTAAACGTGAACTAGTTAGCATTCATAGTTGCATTTAGTGAAAATTTTCCCTCTATTTTTAGAAATTCCAGATTAGTTTCTTTAATTTTACTAAACGGACAAAATTAATTGTGCGAGATTTAATTTGATGGATAATTAAATTACCACTATAGAATACTTAAGTTAAAAGGTTCTTTCTAATTAATGACGAAGGGAACAGGGACTGATTCCGGGGTAATCAGATTTGTGGCTGATCAGGCTTAATCACATTAAACTAATTTAATTGAGCCTCGCTAATCATTACTAAGTTCTAACCGCTCTTGTGGCGTAGAGTACAATAATTTAGGGAACAAGACTAATCTCTCATGCGACAGGTATCTAAAATATATTAATTATTGCCAAAACGAACGAGTGTACCGCCCCTTAATCGTTACTAATCTGTTAGCGAATGATTAAGTGTGTGTGAAGGTGTCCTAGAATAAACTAGATCTCTCTTAATTTAATCTACATGCAATTATAATCCTAGTGGCCATTCTAGGTTACAAGAAATATCAATTAAATCATTCAAACACAAATTAAATCAAGTATCATGCAATTAATCCATCATGAATTCAGCCATACATCATGATTCACCCTTTCATCAACCCCAAATCCCTAATTAAAACTTACTCACAACTCATAATTGAAGAATCAACAAAATTGGGAAGAAAAGAATTAATTGTCATTAATTAAAAAGTAGAAACTTACAAATAATCCAAGGGAATTGAAGAACAAGATGGAAAAGTAGAAGAAATTTCGTCCCTAGACCTCTCTCTAAGCTCTCACTCAAAAAAGGAGTTTACAGGCTGTTTAAATAGAAAAAAACGAGTAAAATTCGAGCTGAATTAGGAGATTTGGGGTCAGGCACGACCGTGCCTGTGAAGCAAAAACGCGCGTCCCGAAGAAGGCATGGCGTGCCTCCCACGCAGGCACGGCATGCCTGATAGAAAGTGTAGCTCCAGCGTTTCTCTCCGAATTTGACAATGCGTCCTTCATACAAGTTGTAGATAATGAAGTCCTCTATCCAACACAACTTGCAAAACTGGATTTGAATCATCCAATCAAAAGATATGAGTGAAATGGTGGAAGGTCGCATTCTGAAATCTAAACAGCAATTATCTGACTTCATCATCTGTTTTCACCTTTTTCCTCTCAGATTCTCGTAATGATGTCTGCATATGATTTGTAGCCTGTGAAATTGGCTTTCATATGGAACTTGAATAGTGTTCTTTGTATGTTTCTACAAAAAGATATGCTTGAATGATTGACAGAAGGTCATCCTGAACGCCGTTTTCAAGCTCTATTCGTCTTCTTTTGATTCCGTAGTCAATTCTGGAGCTCTTTTATCGTCAAAACTTCATCGTAAACCTCCCGGTGACCTTCAAATATCTCAAATCTCTCTCGAATTCATCTTGACTCATCCGAATTTCTTCTCAAGCAGCGGTGTCGAATTTTAATTCCTTGATTTTGACTCCAAACAATACAAAACTCGAACCACCACCCGGTAACTATGACTTGAGCTAAAAATGAGACCTGACAAAATAATTAGGGAAACCATCAAAAGTCGATCTAAACATGCATCAAATGCGTGTCTAAATACGGACTTATCAGGATGTCTTGTAAACCTATAATTCCATAGAACCAGTATTATACCTCCAATACTACTATTCATCATCTTCTTCACTCCATAGCTCAATCTCTCTAAATTAAATTATATAGATTGGATACCATATTATCCATCACTTACGATTTATTCTTATTTTATTCAGATCATAAAATTCAAATCAAATCAAATCAGAAAGATTCGTGTCATATTATCAATATTTTTTTATTGTTGTTGTTATTATTTTTATTTTATTTTTTGAATATTTATGATTGTTATTTATTAATAACAACATATATATCTTTCTGGTTGTAGCGGAGTGATATGATTATTTTTATTAAAGTCCAGAATGACAATCCAGTCGCAATCATGCTTTCATGGTTTTAATTTACCAAACAAGCCAATGGACCATTTTTTTTATTTTAGTTAAGCATCATGCATGATACGTAACATCTCCATAATAGTTATATAATAACTATTTCATTCCTATTCTAGCATATGTAATATTGCCTTTCCATAATAACGCATGTACTCCTGCATATTTAACCTCGGTCGTTCGTGACCATGGCAAGCAATAATAATATACATAATGTTTCTCCTTACCTTTACTCTCAGTTTGATAATTTCATTCACTAAATATTTTAATATGGTATCAGAGCCCAAAGCCTGGTTTTAGTTTTTCGACATAGCCGGACGGTCCATCGTGATGGCTGTTGGAGATGAAGAAAGTGGTGGCGGTCAAACCTTGACCATTGAGTGCATGTCACCATACTATATTCAGTCCGGTGATAAACCCGGCGATGTTTTTGTCACCTCTCTTCTTCGCGATAACAATTATGGAGATTGGCTCGATGAGATGAGCAATGCTCTGTGTGAAATAATGGAAAAGGTTGCTCCCTGAGGAGCCCTGGCAGATATATTTATATTAGAGAGAGTTTAATGTAAAGTACAATACTAAGCCTATAATAATTCTATTACATCCCCTCAAACTGTGCGGGAGATACAACGCACAGGTTGTCTTTCAAAAAATGAAAACGTTGACTAGATAGACTTTTAGTAAAAATATCTGCCAGCTGTAGATGAGTAGGAACATGTTGAACAATCAGATCTCCATGAGCAACCCGTTCGCGAACAAAATGATAATCAATCTGAATATGTTTACTGCGAGCATGCTGAACTGGATTTGCAATCAAGTAAGAAGCAAATATATTATCACATAATAAATGTATCGGCTCGGAGATAGGCCATCCAAGTTCGAACAGGACTGAGCGGATATGTAGTGTGTCTTGTACTGTGTAAGCAATGGCACGATATTCCGCTTCTGTGGAGGACTTGGACACAGTGGGCTGCTTCTTAGCCTTCCAGGAAACCAAATTAGGGCCCAAAAATACAGCAAAACCTGTGGTAGACCGAGAACTATCAGGACAACCTGCCCAATCTGCATCGGAGTAAGCAACTATACAGGTTGGCCGATTAGACTGCTGAAGCCAAAGTCCATGATCTTGCGTTCTCTGCAAGTATCTGAAAATTCTTTTGACTGCAAAAAGATGAGTGGTACGAGGAGCATGCATGAACTGAGACACTAAGTGTACTGCATAAGTAATATCTGGCCGTGTCAAAGTTAAATATTGTAATGCACCAACCATGCTGCGATACTCAGTAGAATCAGATAATAGCTCACCATCAGAAAGAGACAGAGTGGTACGGGAAGCTAACGGGGTGCGAACATGTTTGACAGTATGAAGGTGAAAACGAGCTAGAAGGTCAGTAACATATTTATGTTGAGAGAGAAACAAACCTTTAGCTGAACGAATGGCCTCAACACCCAGAAAATAATGGAGATTACCCAAGTCTTTCATAGCAAAATGTTTAGATATAATTGAAATAAATTGGGTAACAGAGAAATCAGAATTGCCAGTAATAATAATATCATCAACATATAATAATAAATAAATAATAGTATTATTCTGGCGGTATATGAACAAAGAATTGTCGGATTTGCTACAAGAAAAATTATGTTGTAGAAGAAAGCTACTAAATCTATGAAACCAGGCTCGTGGAGCTTGCTTAAGGCCATAAATGGCCTTCCGCAGACGACATATATGATTAGGAAAGTGAGGGTGAATAAAATCACGGGGCTGCCGCATATAAACTTCTTCTGTCAGATTCCCATGTAAGAAGGCATTTTTAACATCAAGTTGTCGTATTCCCCACCCAAAAGAAATAGCTAGAGTAAGTACAATACGAACAGTGGTGGGTTTAACGACAGGACTAAAAGTTTCAGAGAAATCAATACCTGCCTGCTGATTAATACCCTGTGCAACTAATCGAGCTTTATGGCGCTCTAAGGATCCATCAGAATGATATTTAGTTTTATAAATCCACTTACAACCAACAATATTTTTAGAGTTATCAAAGGGCACCAAGTCCCACGTATTATTATTAATGAGTGCATTAAATTCATCAGCCATCGCCTCACGCCATTTTAATTGTTTATTTGCCTCAGTAAAACATGTAGGATCTGCATTGATAGTAACTGTACTTAAATTAAAAATGGTTTTAGGCTTAAAAATTCCTGACTTAGCACGGGTTTGCATGGGATGGTGATTAACTACCGTAGTGGACGTAGGTGAGGTGGTTTCAGATGAGACAGTGTCGGTTGATGTTGTCTATGGCGTGCTAGACGAAGTATGCGAGGAGAGATGGGATGGTGGGGGGCTGATTGTGGACGTGGGATAGGAGGAATGGGGCGACGGTACACTCGGAGTGATAGGAATACTTGGTGACCGAGGTGGCGAGGATGGGGTTGGTGCTGGTGCGGCCGTAATTGTGGGAACAGGCTGGAGTGGTGGGTCAAGAGTGATATCGGTGAGATGCATAGGAGATGGTGTAGTAGAAATAGACCTGGATGGAGCAGACGAGAGAGTTTTAAAAGGATATGTGTCCTCATGAAACCTAACATGACGGCTAACATAGACTCGACCTGTGAAAGGATCCAAACAACGATAGCCTTTATAACCGGATGCATAGCCAAGGAAAACACACTGAACTGAACGAGGTGATAATTTATTGGCTGAGGTGGCATTGAAATTTGGATAACAGGCAGAACCAAATACTCGCATAAAGGAGTAATCTGGAACTCGGTTAAACAGTTTTTGATACGGAGTAAGACCATTTAAGGTAGGAGAGGGTAATCTATTAATAATATATGCAGCAGTAAATATGGCATCGACCCAATAGTGACTCGGAACCGAAACTTCAAGAAGCATGGTCCTAGTTAACTCAAGTAAATGACGATGCTTGCGCTCAGTAACCCCATTCTGTTGAGGTGTGTCAGGGCAAGATTTTCTAAAGTAAATGCCATTAGCAGAGAAAAATTGCTGCATATTATTATTAACAAATTCACCTCCCCCATCACTTTGAAAAATTTTAATTTTCTGATTAAAAAGATTTTCAACCAAAGCTTTAAAATTTTTAAAGTGCATGAAAACTTCATTTTTGTGACACATGGGATATATCCAAGTATAACGAGAAAAATCATCAATGAAACATACATAATACTTGAATCCCAAATTTGAATACACAGGTGACTGCCACACATCAGAATGAATAATCTCCAAAGGAAAAATAGAATTATGACTAGCATCCATAAAAGGTAAACGTTGTGATTTTCCTAAACGACAGGCCACACACTCATGAGTAAAGGGAGTATGATTACATAAAAATTATTTTCTCTTAAGAAACTGTAAAGTACTATCACCACAGTGACCTAATCTACGGTGCCACACAGGGCCAGAAGCTAAAACGGAAGCAAAAACTAATGGTGATGCAGACGACAGATGGAGAGGATAAAGTGGTCCACTACTAGTAGCTCGCAGAAGTATTGCCCCCGTTGCTTTGTCCTTAACCAAGAAAGAATTTTTATCAAAAATTACAGTACAATTATTATCAGCACAGAGCCTTTTAATGGAAATTAAATTATATTTTAACTGAGGCACATGATAAACAGATTTTAAAGTGAGAGAACGACCAGATGTAGGTAAAGCAACATCACCAATATTACATATGGGAAGATGGGCACCATTAGCAACACTAACAGAATTATAGCCGGTGTAGGGAGATTTATTAACTAAATTACCTTCAGATGCAGTCATATGAGCAGAAGCTCCTGAATCAGGAAACCATAGAGCAGGAGTAGTGTCACCGGGAGTAGTCAACAGAGCAGGAGACGTCGGTTGTGTGAAACGAGAAGGACAGTTAATGGCAGAATGAACTGTAGAAAAACAAATTTGACAGACAACAGGATGGGGAACAGATCCGAGAATACCTCCGTCTGATGGCAAGCCTGTATGACTACTGTTAGTGACACAGATAGGTAAAGCATTAATATTTAAATGTGACACAGCAGAATTAAAAATAACAGTACCCGTAGATGTCACACCCCCTGCAGGAGTACTCGGCTGCCCACCCCCTCCGGGGTAATAAACTGGATGCCCCTGGGGAAACCAATATGCCTGCTGCTGTCCTCGTCCACGCCCCCTGCCTCCGCGGCCTCTACCGCGCCCACGTCCTCGCCCGCGTTGTGGAGCGCCGTTCTGCCGAGCCTGCCCGACCGGGTAAGTCTGCTGCCCGACCGGGTGAGTGGATCCTGAATTCTGCTGGGTTGGCTGCTGCCCAGACGACTGCCTGGGATATGAAACAGCCGCGCCAAACGCCTGATGAATGGACTGGGACTCCTGGGAGCGGAGATAAAGGACCCGCTGCTCTAACTCAAGAAGATGATTACGGAGAGTCTCAAACGGGAAATTTTGTCCAAATAAGGACACAGCAGTGTATAAAGATTCATACTCAGGTCCTAGACCCATAATAGTAGTTTTTAAAATTTCACGCTGAGGCACAGGGCAATTGATTGTGGCAAGATCATCAGCTAATGTTTTAATTTCTCGCAAATAATTATCCATGGACTGATCAGGTTTCTTTTTAATTTGATTAAATAAACGCTTTAATTCCATAGATCTCGCTAAACTAGCAGACATAAATCGAGACTCCAACCGCTCCCAAATTTCATATGAATGTTTTAAATCACGTACATTGATAAGAACATCCCTAGATAGGGTTGCAAATAACCATGAACGGATGGTTTGATCAATTCTTAACCAAGTAGAAAATTCGGGATTGTGAGTTTGACGGTTAAGAGCATCTATGGAATAAGCAGGAGGTACCTGAATGGAGCCATCAACCATGCCAAGGAGAGCTTGGGACACCAAAAACGATTCGAACTGTGTACGCCAGGTAGTGTAGTCTTCCACCGCTAATAATTTGGTAGTTACAATCTTTGTGAGGAGTACTCTGGGCGAGATCTGTGAGGAGTGAGCCAGTCGGGGTGGCTGCTAGTGTGCCAACAAAAGTGGCTGCTAGTCTGGGCGAGAGGGAGGGATGACAGAGGAGACACCAGGTGAGCCAACAAAAGTGGGACCGGCAAACGAGGATCCAGCCGAGAAGGGTGGCATGTAGAGGCCTGCGGCCGCTGGCATGGCAGATGGCTGCCACGGAATTCCCGGATGAAGAGTCTGAAACAGTGAGTAGGTACCGGGAATGTCAGCGATGAAGGAAGAAGAGGCTGGCGGCGGATTCACCTGCGGCGGCGCGGTCAGAGGAGTGGCGGCGCTGGTGATGACTGCGGCTGCGTCGGTGGCGGCTGATGTGACCGGCGCCATGGTCAAAGAAGTTGGAGCCACTGTGGAGAATGCCATGGATCCGGTGGAGAGGACTGTGGTGACGCGGTGACTGGAGGGGACTGAGTAGGAGTAGATGCGGTAGGAGGCGTCGCAGACGAAGACGTCGGAGTGGCGGCCGGAGATAACCGCTAGGAGATGCGATTGTTGAAGGAGTTACACCGCTTGGACCCAGGCCCGTGGTGGGAGCAGAAGCGATGCCAGGGGACGGCGGCGGCGCTTTGGCTGCGGAAGCCGTGTAGCGGAAAAAAAAAATTAGGGATTAGGGAAGAGAGAGAGGAAAAAATTAGGGCTCTGATACCATGTGAAATAATGGAAAAGATTGCTCCCTGAGGAGCCCTGACAGATATATTTATATTAGAGAGAGTTTAATGTAAAGTACAATACTAAGCCTATAATAATTTTATTACTCTGTACGCCAAAAACAAGTTTGGATTCGTCAATGGCGATATACCGATGCCGGCGGCGAATTCCCCTTACTTACCATATTGGAAACGAGCTAATGCGATAGTAAAGGCATGGCTCAACAGTAGCGTGGAGCTTGAACTTAGACAAAGCGTTAAATTGAAGACTGCTAGAGAGATATGGACGGATCTGGATGAAAGATTCGGCAAGGAAAGTGCACCCCGTGCATATGAATTACGTCAACCCTTGTGGCGGTGCGGCAGGACGACGGCCAGTCCGTATCAGCATATTTCAGTCGTCTAAGGCGTATATGGGATGAAATGGCGTCCATTTCCGTGACCCCAATTTGCACATTTATGAGAATTGTTTTGAAATAGTTGGGTATCCGGCGCATTGGAACGTACGTGGCAAAGAAATTAAGCATCAAGAAAGTAGGAGAGTGGAACCACGTGCAGACCAATGAACGAACAAGTTCACAAAGAAAAGGTGGTCCTCCAGAGCAGCCAACGTTGACTCTTTGACCAGCCCCACCTATTGATTTTCTGCGGAACAGCTCAGCCGACTTGCACATTTGATGCAATCCGATTTCCAGTCTCCAGGAAATGTGATCGAGCAGCCATCCAATTCGCAGGTTAATATGGCAGGTAACACATGGACTGCATCATCTTGGATTATTGATTCAGGAGCATCGGAGCATATTACTTGTGAAAATACCATGTTGGCGAATGTTATGCGGAATTCGTCCGAGTCTCCAGTTCAAATACCAAACGGTGAAGCCGTGCCCGTTCATTCTGTTGGTAGTGTTAATTTACCCAATGGGTTGACACTTACCCGAGTTCTTTTTATTCCTTCATTTCATTGCAATTTATCATCTGCCAATCGGCTTGCTAAGGAGCATAATTGTATACTTACATTTTTTGAGAATTTTTGTGTGATCCAGGACTTACCCTCGAGGAAGCTGATTGAGGTGGCTAGGTGCCGAAATGGGTTGTACTATCTGGAGGATCACATTGGCGAGCGGGAGGCAATGACAGTTTCTCCAAATTTTGAAGTTTGGCATCAACGTCTTGGACATGCATCTGATGAGAAAATTCGGCACATTTTTCAGGATTTCAAAAGGCCTATCTCCTTTTGTGATTCATGTGTTCGATCGAAACAAACTCGTATTCCTTTTCCTACTGGTTGTATTAAAACTCAACAAAATTTTGACTTAATCCATTGTGATATTTGGGGAGGATACAATTGCCCTTCCTTTACAGGTGAACGATATTTTCTCACCATTGTTGATGACTATACTCGCAGTGTTTGAGTTTATCTTATGAATGCTAAATCGATGTTCCTCATATTTTGATGCATTTTTGCAATATGATTAGCACTCAATTTGGTAGCCCTGTCAAACGCATCCGCACTGACAATGGTGTTGAATTTCAATCACACGTTTTACTTGATTATTCTAGCACTCATGGAATTGTTTTGGAAATATCGTGCACGGACACCCCACAACAAAATGGAGTTGTGGATCGTAAGCACCGTCATATCCTGGAGGTAGCCAGAGCCCTGTGATTCCAATCAGGTTTGCCTATTGAATTTTGGGGAGAGTGCGTTCTAACGGCGGTTTACATCATTAATCATCTCCCTTCTCCCGTTATTCAAAATAAGACCCCATATGAATTACTTCTCGAACGACGCCCTGATTATCGGCATATTCGGGTTTTTGGTTGTTTAGCCTATGCACGTGATAATAAAAGGACAAATTTGGTGCTAGAGGGAACCCCTGCATTTTTGTAGGCTATCCTACGGGGCAAAAGGCTTACAAAGTTTCTGATCTCACGAATCAAAAAATATATACCTCCAGGGACATTACCTTCACGACCTTCACCTCCTCGAGGGTCTCGCCGAGGGTGCGAATCTTGTTGGCGAGCCCATTCATGCGCATGGCAAGCTCATCGATCGTCTCGCCGCTCTGTATGCGAACGACATCAAATTCCTTGAGTAGAGTTTGTGCCTTGACCTCACGGACACGCTCATCGCCCACACGCATGGATTTGATGGCATCCCATGCCTCCTTTGTCATTGCCTTCACGGCAAGCGTGGAGTGCATCTCCGGTGCTACGGCTCGCAGAATTACCGCAAGTATCCTCGGTGAAGCTCCCGCCACCCTCAACGACGTCCCACACACTTTGGGCCTCCATGTTCACCTTCATGATAAGCGCCCACTCGAAGTAGTTCGTCGCCGTCAACGTCGGATAGACGACAGTGCTGCTGGCCTGGTGGACGACGCGCTGCTGCACCACCACCTCGTGGCCGCCTCTCCGCGTCGGACTCCGCCCACGTCGTACCGGTGAGCGTGAAGGAGTGCGTGAACCTTCGCCTACCATGGCTCTGATACCAAATGTTGGAAATGCTTAGGACAATTAATTCATACGTAGCTTTAGTAATTAAAGCATAGAAGAAAAACATGCATGCGTAGCCTTTTTGAGGTGTCGGTTAATGCTTTAAGAAATAATATAAGAATTGCCAGGGAGAGTGTAACTCACCCACGCATAGTTTCATTCACATAATTTATAAGCAAGGTAAAACCTCCCAGGCCATGCACGTACAAATGCAACAGTTACCGCACGACCCACTCACTCCACAATGCACTAAACGTACATAGAGGTGGTTGCATGCAAGTCTAACTAATAATATAATCTAATATTAAATGCAAATAATCTAATGTGCAACTTGACTAATTGACCCAACTTAGACTAACACTATTGCAACGGCACACGCGCACATCAGTGCCGTTACAACATATGCACGGTACCACGTGACGCACACTACTTGGCATGACTCATCCCGCCGTGCACTCACACCCTAGTCTAAAATGCATCAATGACTCAAAATAAACTAAATTAAACACAATGAAATAATAAACAACAAGGTTAACTCCAACAGTTTGGATGAAGATCTCTTTACCTTTTTGGAGTCGTTGCCTTTTCCCTCAGCCATATTCTTGCAAACGGCTTGCAGCTTGCGTCCACCGAGGAATGAAGCGGCTTGTACTCTTCCAAATCGCCGCCGTTTTTACGAAGGTCAGGGAAGTTCAGCCGCCTCGTCGTAGGCCATGGCGGCTTCCTCCGCCGTCTGGAAGTATCCCATCCAGAGCCGGGCATGGTTCTTGGGCAGCCGGATCTTAGTGACCCATTTCCCCCAGTGACGCTACCGCACTCCTCTGTACAACTTGGTGGGCTGTTGCTTCATGAACACAGGTTACACAGGCTTTGGGATGAGTGCGGCGCTGCAGTGTACGTGAAGATGGTGTGCTCTGGATCTGCTAATACTACCTTAGGCCCTCCATTCTCTTTTCTATTTTTGAAATTTGGATTTTCTAAATTTAGGGTTTGTTGGCATTTAATATGAGCAGTGATTATTATTATAGATATTGTTGAATATGACAGTAAATATGAAAAAATATACTTCGTATGTTGTACATGGCAGTGATTGAATGCATTGAGAAAATTTGTTGTGTAGTGATTATTACCGGTAGTGCAGTAACACAGAGCAGTAATTTCGCCATGAAACGCAATATGATTATTACCGGGCGAGGCAAATGAAGAATAAGAATAAATCAACTGCCCGACCGGGTAGACCCCTATACCCGGCCGGGCAACCCAGCAAAAACTCTCTGTCTCGGGTGAACAGCTTACGCCCGACCGGGTCAGTCACTATACCCGTCCGGGCGGTCGGGAAAACGCCCGATAAGGGTGCGGGCGGGCAGCTCTTCTTCCCCATTTTCTTTCCTTCCCACGACCAAAACCTCTCCCAACCCTCCATTGTTGAACTTCAAAGCTTCGAAATCTCACCATTTACACACCAAATCCATCAATTAACACCATATTCTTCATCGCCCTTACACACTCTTCCATCCTATACACATAAATCCCTCCCAAAGTCACCAAATCAATCAAACCCACAAAACCTACCTCTAGCTCGAAAATCCCCATTTTTGAGCACTCAAGGTCCGAACTCAAGCCACAAATCCTTAACTAATACCATAGTCTTGCTCTCCTCATCACCCTCTTCAAAACCATACCTATAAAAAACCATCCAAGCTTCACTCAACCAAAATTCCAAAAATCACTCTAAAAAAAGTCAAAACAAAAAAAAAAAATCTTCATGGCTTCAAAAAAATCAAAGGCATCCTTCAAGGGGTAGTAGGTCCATCTCACCCGTGAAAGGCTTTGAGAATGTGGACTTCATCACGGAGGACCAAAAGCAGCGCTTCATAGAGCAAACCAAACGGGAGGTAAAACAATCCCGTTTCATTTGCCTTACTACCCTATTGACATTCATGCTTGATACCATTATGCGTGAACTGTTCACAAATGCTTGAATGCTTAGGGTATTTGAAATGCAATATGTTACCTACCCACACTTGGTATATGAATTTTTTAGTTCATTTGTGCAAACTACAAATATTGATGACCATGCTGAAAGCACAATCAACTTTCGTTTGCTAAATGAGGAGCATTCATTGACCAAGCGGGAGTTCACCCAACACTTTGGCCTCCCCTTGTTTGATGAAGACCGTTATTATGACACTTTTGTGAGTGTAGAGTTATGACAAAGGATGACAGGTCAGGTAGATGTTTATTTTCGTCATCTTAGTGTGAATCGTGTACAACATCCGGTCTTCCTAATATTCTTGAAATTTTTATCAAACTTTTTTCTCGGAAGACCAAATAACCATCACACAAGAATATGGGATGTTTGTGTTCTCTCACAAGCTATTTTACCAGGCCCGGATCAGGTGGATGTTGCCACTATTCTGTGGACTCACTTCAACAAAGTGGCAACTTCCACAGGGCCAATTGTGATGGGAGGCTTAATCACACATTTGGCCACACTATATGGTTTTGTAGACCCCGGCCCCATTACCACAAAACAACTTGTCTGCAGAAAATGGCTTATGGAGAATACCAAAGATGTAAAATTCTCTCACACAACACCCGGGGGGGGGGGGGGGGGGGGGGGGTTAACTTCTACAACTGGTTAATCGACCCACCTGAAGACATTTTTTTCCGATTACCCCCACTTGACCTCCCCGTGGACCTTTTGAATCACCAAATCGGTGATGGGCATCATTACTCTCCCCGGTAGAATACCACCCCATTATCAACCACAGGAACCTCACCATGATCAAGCCGCACTTGAACCTCCACCCCTCATACCCGAACAACCCCAACCACAACCCCAGCCACAACCCAATGCTCACCAATTTTCACCATTTGAGCAAGAACTGCTCAATAGCATGGCTTCCCTCAACCTCAACTATACCAACCTTCGCGAAGATGTTGGACTATATAGAATTGAACAACAACAGAGGTTCGAGAGGATAGAGGAGCAGAGACAAAGAGACTGGCAGTGGTATGAGGAGGACCGACAGAGAGATCAAGAAGACATGAGGAGGACTTATGGCCCTATCTACTCCTACATAGCACATCAGGGTGACTTTGCATCTATGACCACTCCTCCTCGTGCACCCTCTTGGTATAATCCCGCTGAATGGGGATATTTTGGCGGTCCAAGTCCTGGTGATGGAATCGTTCACATGGATGAGGATACACCTTACGGGGGCTATCATGGCTATGGAGGATTCTATGATGGCGGCGATGCGGGCGGGCACTAGGGACAGTGCCATGAACTAGCACGGGGGGAGAATCTTTCTGGATCCTAAGGGTTATTACTAAAGAGAGTTCGTTGCATGAGGAAAAAGAAATTGAAGATCCCTTGATATTTTTTGTTGTATGTTAGGGATACTTTGTGATTATTTTGTTCTAAAAATGACATGTGATGGTTGATGATCTTATCATTTGAGGACTCCTTAGATTGCATTTACTCGAGACGAGTAAAGATTCAACTGTGGGGATGTTTGATATGCACTAATTAGTAGTGCATAAATGTTTGTTTTTATGTTTGATTTGTGTGAATTGTTTACCGTTTTAGTAATTTGAGAACATTTGTTTGATTTTAATTGTAATTGTATTTTAATCCCCATTTGTGGGTTGTAAAGTAGAATTAGGCATTATGGTGTTAAAAAGGAGGACTTTGAAGTGAAGCAAAAGGAAATTGGACTGTTCAGGAGCTGAAACCCGACCGGGCATAAACATTTGACCCGGTCGGGCAAGATTTAACAAACGAAGGTGACTGGAAATTGCACAGACCCGGTCGGGTCCCCTATACCACCCGGTCGGGTCAGATTTGACCCGGGACAACTTAACGTGCAAAAACACAAAAACGTGGAAGATTATCTGATCTTGACATGCACCCGGTCGGGTGGGCCCTTTACCCGGTCGGGTACCCGGCCAAAGGTGTTGTAAAACACCTATAAATAGCTCCATTTTCCTTCACTTTTAATCATCCCTTCTTCCATACTCCTAAGCTCAGTTTAGAATAGCATTTCTTTATATTTTTATAGCATGTTTAGTCTCCAAATGAGGAGCTAAACTTCCATTTCTTGGTGTTGCTCTTGAAGCTTGTTGATTATTAAAGTTGTGAGTTATTTTCTTAACTTCTTTCCTTGAATATTAATTAATAGTTCTTTCCTTAATACCATCTCTATATTAATGTTGGGGAGTGTTGCTAAGATGACAATTAGTTAACATCTCGACATTAGTTAGAATGGTATTTTCTTCCTCTATATTAATGTTGGGGAGTGTTGCTAAGATGACAATTAGTTAACATCTTGATATTAATTATAGTAGGATTCATCTTCTTTAATAATATTCTTCCTTGAATATTAATTAATTCCTACTCATATTTCATATTAATATTTTGAACATTACTTAAAGGATCAACTAGTTTTGTTTCATATATTAATTATTACTAGAAACGATCAACGAATCGATGGTTAATCGTTGATGGTTTCACAAGTAAGTAACTTCGGTTTATTAATGCACGGTCGTGGTTAATAAACTTAAGAGGGATTAATTTTGTTGGTTAAACCGAAACCGTTGTGTTGAGGTTATCAATCTCAATTGATTTCATCAAGGAGTTAGAAAGATTAAATGCTACTATTAAATCGGTATAAGGCGTTGTTCTATATTTGATTAATAGTAAGAGTTATTAATGAACGGTCGTTGTTAATAACTACCCTTGATGAAGTGGATATACTCACCGATTGAGTATTCGAGAGGGAACAAGTTATAGATATAACAATGATCGACTAAAATATATCAACAAGTGGAAAGTATCAATGCCAAGTCCTTTTTATCTTTGAATTAAATCTCATATAGGTCGTTCATCTTAGTTTCTTAATTAAATTAAATCATTCAAAACCAAAACCCCCCTTTTTAATTACTAGTTTCATAAAAAGAGAATCATTCTTTTCTCTGTGGATACGAACTCTGTTGGAAAAAGTATGTTAAAAGTGCATTAAATGGTCATTTTGGGCATTGATTCCAGTCCTTAAACAACCCAAAACGTTCACAAATCTCAATTTTATCTCAAATTATGTGTACTAGGCGTCGGTTCGAGTTTTGTGTTATTTGGAGTCAAAATCAGGAATTTAGAGTCCGGCACCGGCACTTGAAGAGAAATCGGGACAACTTGAGAAGCATTCGAGAGTGAATTGATAACTTTGGAGGTCACCGGGAGGTTCACCAATGAAGATTTGATGACAAAAGAGCTCTAGGATTGGCTACGGGATCAAAAGAAGACAAATAGAGCTTGAAAACGACGTTCAGAATGTCCTTATGTCAATCGTTCAAACATATCTCTTTGTAGAAGCATCCAAAGGACATGGTTCAAGTTGCATTTGAAATCCAACTTCAAGGGATATAAATCATATGAAGACACCATTGCAAGAATCGGAGAGGAAGAAGGTGAAAATAGACGATGAAGTCAGATTATCCCTGTTGCGATTTCAGAATGAGACCTTCCACCATTTTATTCATATCGCTTGATTGGATGATTCAAATCCAATTCGGCAAGTTGTGGTGGATAGAGGACTTCATTATCTACAACTTGCATGAAGGACGTTTTGTCAAATTCGAACTAGAAAAGGTGGAAAACGCACTGGAAGCCGCACACGCGTGTGTGTAGGGGACGCACGCGCGCGTCCAACGTTTTTTACGCACAAGTCTGTCGGACGCACGGATGTCACGCACGCGTGCGTGGGCGCCATGCGTGCCCCCTGGAGTCCTAATTTTGCCCGAATTGTTCTGTTTTTACTATTTAAACAGCCTGTAAACCCCTGTTTTGAGGGGGAGCTTAGAGAGAGGCCTAGGGACGAAATTTCTTCTACTTTTTCAATCTTGTTCTTCAATTCCCTTGGATTATTTGTAAGTTCCACCTTTTTAATTAATGGCAATTAATTCTATTCTTTCCAATTCTATTGATTCTTCAATTATGAGTTGTGAGTAGTTTTAATTAGGGATTTGGGATTGATGAAGGGGTTAATCATGATGTATGACTAGTTTCTTGATGGATTAATTGCATGAATGCCGTTTAATTTGTGTTTGAATAATTTAATTGCTATCTTTTGTAACCTGGTACCGCGGCTAGATTTACAATTGCTTGTAGAATAAATTAAGAGAGATCTAATTTATTCTGAGACACATTCACACACACTTAATCACTCGATAAGAGATTAGTAGCGATTAAGGGGCCGTAAGCTCGCTCATTTTGGCAATAATTTAGGATCTTCTCGCATGAGAGATCAGCCTGGTCCCCTAAATTATTGTACTCTACGCCGCGAGAACGGTAAGAACTTAGTATTGATTAGCTAGACTCAATTAAATTAATTTCATGTAATTAAGCCTGATCTGCCAAAAATCCGATTACCCCGGAATCAATCCTTGTTCCCTACCGTCATTAATTAGAAAGAACCCATTAGTTTAATTTCTTTATTTTTATTCGCTCGTTCACATTAGTTTAATTTCCATTCAACCAATCAATCTCGCACGACGCATTTATTTTATTTTATTTTTAATCGCTGAATTTAGTTAATCTTTAATTCACTTTTGTCCGTCCCTGTGGAGACGATACTCGTACTTTCACCACTATTCTACTATTAGGTTAAGTGCGAGAAAACTCACATTAGGGATTTTTGAGTGGGTGCCTCCGGTTTATAGGCAAGGAGGCCGGTGTCGGCAAGGATTTCTAATGCGAATTTGCGTTGGTTGAGGAAGATGCCTTTGTGTGAGCGGGCGACCTTGATGCCCAAAAAATACTTTAGAGGGCCCAAATATTTCAGCTGAAAATGTTGAGATAGATAACATTTTACTAAAGAAATAATGAGCGGGTCATTGCCTGTGATAACAATATCATCAACATAAACAAGCAAAATAGTTATTAAAGAACCACGAACGTAAGTAAACATAGAGTAGTTTGCTTGAGACTGAGAAAAGTCGGCATTGAGCAAAACTGTAGAAAAAGTATTAAACCAAGATCGTGAGGCTTGTTTAAGGCCATAGAGAGATTTCCGAAGGTGACATACACGTGTCTCCCCCTTACGTGAGTAGTCTGGGGGAAGGTGCATGTACACGTCTTCATGAAGGGTACCATGGAGAAAAGCGTTAGAGACATCTAACTGGTGGGTGGGCCAATGTTTGGCAGCAGCGAGACTAAGAACGGTACGAACAGTAGTGAGTTTGGTGACGGGGGCAAAAACCTCGGTGTAGTCATAGCCTTCAAGTTGGGAATAACCCTTAGCAACAAGATGTCCCTTATAACGTTGGATTGTGCCATCGGGGTTATATTTAATTTTGTAAACCCAACGACAACCAATAGGTTTTTTATCGGCGGGAAGAGAAACTAAATCCCAAGTGTGATTAGCTTCGAGGGCATGAATTTCCTCGTCCATGGCTTGGCGCCAGAGAGGGTCAAGTTTAGAAGTATAAAAAGAAGTTGGTTCGACATGCTTGGTTATGTTGTTAATAAAAAGAAGGTGAGTGGGATAATAGGCATGAGGGTGAATGTAGTCATTAATGGGGTACAGAGAAGAGGTGGTTACTAAATTACAAGCATAATCGTTGAGATAGGCTGGACGCTTGGTGGTTCGTTGAGGTCGTGTCGGCTTGTCTAGCGGTGTTGGAAGGTTAGCGGGCGGAAGAGACGGACTGGGGGTATGTGACGAATTAGTCTCGGTGATGGGTTGGTTAGAGGACAGTGGAGGAGGGGTGGTAGAAGAAGGTTGGGAAGTGTGAGGTACGGATTCATGCGACCTAGGATTGGGTAAAGAACAAGATGAAGCAGAGTCGGTTATCGGGAGAGGAAGAACAGTAGATGTATCTGTAATATGTCCTATACCTGTTTGAAAAGGAAACACATTTTCATAAAAAACAACATCCCGACTCACAAACACTTGTTGAGTTTAAAGATCATAGAGGCGATAAGCCTTTTGGCCATTAGGGTAGCCAATAAAAATGCAACGTCGAGCACGAGGATGGAATTTATCAGGACGACGTGGAATAGTGGAGGCATAACATAAACAACCAATAGTGCGTAAATGGAAAAAATTAAGGCATTTGTGAAAGAGGACCTCAAAAGGGGTTTTATTGTTAAGAAGCGGGGTAGGGGTGCGATTAATGAGGTGAGTGGCCGCTAAGATGCAATCACCCCAAAAAACAATAGGAAGGGCAGCGTGAAAGCGTAAAGCACGGGCTACATTAAGGAGATGGCGATGCTTACGTTCGACAACCCCATTTTGTTAAGGGGTATAGGGGCAACTAGTTTGACTAAGAATTCTTTGGGACAAAAGAAAATTAGTAAAAGCAGGTTGAGTAAATTCTGGGCCGTTATCAGAACGAAAAGTTTTAACACAAGTATGAAAATGATTTTTAACATATAATAAAAAATGAACAAGAATTTGAAAAGCGTCAGATTTAAATTTCATTAAATAAATCCATGTAACACGAGAAATATCATCAACAATCGTAAGATAATATAAATGCCCACTACGACTAGGGTTTTTATATTTGCCCCAAATATCAACATGAATTAATTCAAAGCAATGAGTAGTGTGTGTGATGAACAGGAAATGGTAAACGTGTATGCTTAGATAAATGGCAAACATGACAAGGTTTATTAAAAGTAAAACAATTCAAGTCACTAGATAATTGCTTGAAAACATGCTCAGAGGGATGGCCTAAGCGAGAATGCCAAACGTCAGAAGAAACAGTTAATAAAGTTTGTATAGGGGAGGGAGGAGAAAAAACATAAAGGCCGCCATGTTCATGGCCCTGACCAATCTCCTTCTTCGTCAAGAGGTCCTGACAAACACAATAGTCAGAATAAAAAATAACAGTGCAATTTGAGTCGCATGCTAATTTGCGGACAGGTAATAAATTAAATTTAAATGAAGGAACATATAAAACATTTTTTAAGAAAAAAGTAGGGGAAAGATGAGTGCTTCCCTGTCCAAGA